>CM045763.1:28937426-29537426 GCA_025200525.1 Camellia lanceoleosa | reverse complement strand
CATCCTGTACTAATTTGATCATTTTGTATTTCAACATCTTCTTCATTAATTACTAATCCTTGATTAGGTATTGAGGGCAACGTTGTTGACCTAGAACTGACTGATGAGTTACTTCTAAATAATCGATTCATTGTTCTTATTAATTAATCAGTTTTACAGATATCTTAATACAGACCCTATTCTAGTTAGGTTATCACAGACCAAAGAGGTTTGAGTACAGACCCTATTTTGAATGTCCAACACTGCCTAACCCTAAGGACTTACTCTGGACAAGAGATGAAAGTGGGTGACTTAAACCTGGTGAATGTCCAATTAATCAATTCTATTGTTCACAAATGTGGTTAATCATTGTCAGAGAAATTAACCTCTGCTAATGGTAGTAAAATGCATATTAAATACAAGTTACCTAAAGTACATGTTTGTCAAAATAATGTTTGTTTTAAAACCACATTTGTCTTGGTCAAGAATATGACGGATAGAATCATTTTAGGTACACCATTTATATCTCTGTTATATCCATTTACTACTTCTAGTGAAGGCATAACTACCCATGTTTTAGGACAACCTGTTACATTTAAATTCTTATTTCCACCTGAAATGTTAGAATTAAATCAATTAAAAGATTGTTCTATTTCTCATACTATTAATAGATTAACTCGACAAATTAATTTTCTTAAGGAAGAAATTAATTATAAAAGAATTGATCAACAATTAACAGATCCAATTCTCATTTCTCAAATTCATGATTTTAAACTAAAACTTGAATCAACTGTTTGCTCATCTTTACCTACTGCATTCTGGCATAGGAAAAAGCATGTAGTAACTTTACCATATATTAAAGGGTTTAATGAAAAACAAATTCCAACTAAATGTCGACCTATTCAAATGAATCATGAATTATTAGAAATGTGTAAAAAAGAAATTAATGAATTATTAAAAAATAGAATTATCAGTCCTAGTAAATCACCCTGGTCTTGTCCTACTTTTTATGTTAATAAAAATGCTGAGTTAGAAAGAGGTGTCCCTCGCTTGGTTATTAATTACAAACCATTAAATGTTATTTTGGAATGGATTAGATATCCTATTCCCAATAAAAAAGATTTAATTAAGAGACTTAATCAAGCTATTATTTTTAGTAAATTTGATTTAAAAAGTGGTTTTTGACAAATTCAAATTCATCCTAAAGATAGATACAAAACTGCTTTTAATACACCCTTTGATCAATATGAATGGAATGTCATGTCATTTGGATTAAAAAATGCTCCTAGTGAATTTCAAAATATCATGAATGACATATTTAACCCATTAGTCATTTTTCAATTGTTTACATTGATGACATATTAATTTTTTCAAAATCAATTAGTGAACATTAGAAACATTTAACTGCATTCTTTTATACCATTAAGAGTCATGGTTTAGTCATATCTGCCCCTAAGATTAAATTGTTTCAAACTAAAGTCCGGTTTTTAGGTTATGACATTCACCATAATACTATTCTCCCAATTAGTCGTTCTATTGAGTTTGCTTCCAAGTTTCCCGATGAAATTCTTGATAAAACTCAATTACAACGGTTCTTAGGTTCCCTCAATTACATTGCTGAGTTCTATAAAGACCTTCGGAAAGTCTGCCAACCTTTGTTTGATAGGTTAAAGGATAATCCTCCTTCTTGGTCTCCTATTCATACTGCTATTGTTCAACAAGTCAAGTCCTATGTTAAAACTCTTTCTTGTCTTGGTATTCCTACTGAGAACTCATTCAAAATTATTCAAACTGATGCTTCTGATATTGGTTATGGTGGCATTCTTCTCCAAAAAATCACTCCTCATTCCTCTGAACAAATTGTTCGTTATCATTCTGGTGTCTAGAATAAAGCACAATTAAATTATAGTACTATTAAAAAAGAAATTTTGTCTACTGTTTTATGTATTCAAAAATTTCAAGATGATATTTTAAATCAAAAATTTTTACTTCGTGTTGATTGCAAATCTGCTAAATATGTTTTAGAAAAAGATGTTCAAAATCTTGCTAGTAAACAAATTTTTGCCCGTTGGCAATCTATTTTAAATATTTTTGATTTTGATATTACTTACATTCCTGGTTATCAAAATTCCCTTCCTGATTTTCTTACCCGGGAATTTTTACAGGGGGGTAAGGGATGAGTGCAACTCCACATATTTCCTATATTAAAACCCAAATTACCTATTACCAAACCCTGATACAACAAGTCACCTTTCGCATTCAACGCCTCCAATTAGCCCGTAAAACTACTAAACGTGCTCAGTACATCGATTACCACCAAATTCAAGCTCGTCGTAATTTACTTACTGATTACATTAGTTGTTTGAATTACTACCAGAATTATTTAGATCTTCTTTCTGGTTGCTAATCATCGTTGCTTGTTCCACAGATGTCTCGCCCAAAGCCTCTCTCCAAGGCTTTGGTCCCATCTTCAAGAAAACCTAATCAACTCCTTGTTCCACCTCCTTTGGAGTCATTAACCCCATCTTATTCACTTGAAATGGTTAACCGTTACCAAGTCCTTGGTAACATTTATCGACCTAATTACTCATCTGCTTTGGCCACAGATCCTTTTGCTCCTGGTTAATCTGTTTCAGTCCCTCCATACCCTGCTAATTCTATCAGGTCATCTCGATCTGATTATACCAAATCACATACCACTAACTTTTTCTATAAAGAACCCAGTCACCCCAAAAGTCAAGTCATTCATGAAATTGTTAAATCTTATTTTGGCTCTGGATGCCATTTCATCCTCCCACATCCAGAGAAAACAC
This sequence comes from Camellia lanceoleosa, assembly GCA_025200525.1. Classification (NCBI taxonomy): domain Eukaryota; kingdom Viridiplantae; phylum Streptophyta; class Magnoliopsida; order Ericales; family Theaceae; genus Camellia; species Camellia lanceoleosa. Next base: position 29,534,634 of record CM045763.1, on the reverse strand, counting down.
TCACTTATTACAAAGACATTTTGATTCATCACCAATCAGTCTTAATCAAACCCATTTATGATCGAACCTATGCCAGCAAGGTTCTGTATCATTCTATTTATATTCACAACATTATTTCCCTAACTGATTGGGGTCCTCCTTATCAGCTTCGCAAACTCCCTGGTCACTCTATTCCATATAATTACCATGATTACATTGATGCTTTGGTTCAAGATTTTCTTGTAGCAAAATGAGTCATTCAGTCACTCCTGGTTCATCTCCTTTGATCAAAAATTCAATTCTGAGTTACCTACTTGGTTTCTGAGATGGTGGACTCATTATGGCGCCATTTCAGATATTCTTCCTGGTGATATCATTGAATTGATCAATTATTTCTCCGTTGTTTATCCATTCACCACTCATCAAAAGCAATTTCCATCTTTGCTAATTTTTATATCTAAATACAAACTTCCATGGATATTCAAATGGCTCTATGGAATTGATGGTAACATAATCACCCGTCAACATTCTGTAACAACCCTCATCACTGATCACTGATTAATTGTCGATTACTGCTAAACTGAGAATGATTATAATTGATAATTGAATTGACTGAAATCTGAAACTGATTGATTGACTGTATCAGTTTAAATGCATTTTCTATCTGTTGATTGTTAATTGATCTGTTCATGTTTTACGTTTAAATGGCAAATTGAAGGCCTTATCGGCGGCCGAATCTGAAATTGATTAATTTCTATGTTAATTAGATTTTATGTGATTTTATGGCATATTTATCTGAAATGTGATGTGGTATGATTATATTAGATTAAAATAAGTTAAATTGCATTGTTAGCATAATTTACCAAATTGCCATCCTAGTGGCCCACTATCCCAAACACATTGAGCCTCCTTACACTTAAGCAAACATGTTCTTCAGCCCATTTCATGTTCCCCACCGAAATATAGAGAGAGAGAAACTAGAAGAGTTGATTTCATCTCACTTTTACTTGAAATTGAATGAATTGATGGAAGGGTTGCAAAATTGAGCTTATATTCTTGAGTTTAAAGATTTAAGGTTGGTGTTTCATTTTCTCATTGTTGTGTTTAAGTTGATTCTTGCATGATTCATGTCAAATTGTAGAGTAAAGGCATGACTTAGTCCTAAAATGTTGAATTGAAGCTTAATTGTTGCATGCATGTGTTTTTCCTTGCTTTGTGAGGCTTGATTTCGTGGAAATCTTGCATGCATGTTCATGTTTGTATTATAAACCATGATTTCATCTTGTCTTGAAAAGAATTGGCTCATTAGAGCAAGAGTTTGAAGCTTTGAATTGGTTAAATTCATGCATGCTTGCATGTTCTTCATGTTCATGAAAATTGATTTGAAATTGAGTTTAATTAAACACCCTTGGGCCTTGGCTTTTTACAAATTGACCTTTGAAATATAATATATCATGTGTTTACAAGTGTTTTTCCAAAAAATGGGCCCAAGAGAATCGAATTTGGTGTTTGAAAACCTGATTTTGAACTTGGAGCTCAAATCTGGATTTTTCCAGATTTTGGTCTTCCGCTCGAGTGGGAAATTTGAGCTTCCAGTACTTTGCACTGTTCATCAGTCCGCTCGAGCGAAGGAATGTATGCTCGAGCAGAGGATTGGGTGACACGCTCGAGCGGGCGTCGAGTGTGAATTTCACCTATCGAGTACTTTTTGGTCCACTCGAGCAGGTAAGTTGACGCTCGAGCGGGGACCTTTGTTTGCCTGTCCGCTCGAGCGGAGTAACCTACGCTCGAGCGGGACCCTGTTTCACTGAAAATTCTGAAAATCTTTTCTGAATACATCTTTGCATCCTCATCCCATCCTAGGCATTCTTAGCCCTAGTTTAAGACATCTTAATGAGGATATAGATGTAGAACACACCGAGGCAATTAGGGATTAAAATATTTTTATCCTTTCCAATTGTGTAGCTTAGTGTGTGTTCATTCTGTACTGTTTAGGGTTGGCATTTCGAGGAGACGCTCTAGCCTACTATAGCCCAGAACTCTGTGAATAACAACTGTGTAAAGATATGTTCAAAATAATTATCTTCTGAACAATTGAACTGCATCGCTTTACGGTAATCATTAATTGAATGAATGTATGTCCTATATTCTCGAATCAGACAGGCATCCTTAGCAACCATCACATCGATTCTTATCACATAGAGATCTCTGTCGGTTCCCTCGCTGGAACCACTACTGTTTACTGATTGATGGCCATCAAATACTGTTGGGTCTTTTAAACCCTCATTTCTTTATCGTCTTGATCGACTAATTGATGTACCACATATATGATCAAGCATCGCATCAACAACTAATATACTGATTGAAACGAACTATTTTCAATACTGAAGGACATTCATTCTAAACCCCTTTACGCTTTATGTTATTCACTGGGCTTTAGCTCACTGCTCATATATATATGTAAGTGTTCAGGCACCAGACCGGAGCTAGGAGCGTGGGGTAGACTTCCTTTTTTGTCAAGCCAACTACTGTGCCTCACTGCGAGGTTCCGAACCTGCCAAGCTATGGCTTAGGGGTGTTTTTATTTCCCCTGTCTGTTTCTATGTCTGCTTTGTATAACTGTATAGACTATTACTATCTTGTTAATGAGGATTTGATCCTGCTCAATGATTGTAAATATTGTGCATACTGTTCTGTACTGTGTATGTATCTATATATGTATGAAAAATCTTTTTGCATACAGACTGTCACAGCTTGTTGGACATTGTTTATTTACTTTGTTGGCTTCTGCCATGCCCTTGTACTCTGTTTTACTGTATTACTGTTAAGTAGGCCTTCGGTAATCTCGGATTACTGGCCGGTTACGGTGCTAAACCCATAGGGGCAGGTTTGGGTCGTGACAGAGTGGTATCAGAGCGATACTTAACCATGAGTTATACTGCACACACGTGTCCAAATGAGCTATAGGGTGTCCTAGAAAAGCAATTAGGGCATCGCATGAGCATGAAAAGTGTGCGTGGACATGACTGAATATGTGTTAATGTGATAAACTGTTTAATGTTGAATATGTGTTAATGTTGATGACTGCTATAACTGCTTATAGTGAAATGGATAATGCAAGAACTGCAAATGAATCCTCATCCTCATCCTCTGAGGCAAGAATGGCAAGACTGGAAAGAATGATGGAACTAATAACTGAAAGATTAGATCAACAATGTAACCAATACCCCATCTCCTCCTCCGTACAAATGTAACAGAATGTGAATGTTAATGATGGGGACATAATTGCTCTCACCTAGAAGTTCAGCAAACTGAAACCGCTATCCTTTTAGGGAGGCCTTGAACCGTTAAAAGCTGAAGCATGGGTTTTTGAGACCGAAAAGTTGTTTGAGGTGTTTCCGTGCTCAGAGGCACATAAAGTACTGTTGGCCACCTTCAATTTGCAAGAAGAGGCTAGAAGGTGGTGGATGCTTACCCGTGATGACAACACTGCTATGATTTAGGCTTAATTCAAAGTAGCCTTCTTTGAAGAGTACTTCCCTCAGTGTGTCAGGGACAGAAAGGTGACTGAATTTGAACAGCTAAGACAGGGCACAATGTCTGTTGTTGAATATGAAGCAAAGTTCACCGGGCTTGCTAGATATGCACCACACATGGTGGACACTGATTACAAGAAGGCCAGAAGGCGGCCTAAATGTTGCAATACTCGACAGAATAAGTGTTCTGAAATTACCAACTTATGTGAATGTTCTTGACCGAGCCTTGATGGCTGAAGCAAACATCGAGGCACTGAAAACTGAAGCACCAATGTCTGAATGGCGTGGTAAAAGGCAGGGTTTTAAATTCAAGAAAGGAAATCATAACCCATTGAACAAGAAACAGAATACGGGGTCAACAACTAGCCCCAGCCAAGGGAGTGGTTCCATACCACCCTGTTTCGAATGTGGTAAGAATCATAAGGGAGTTTGTTATAAACTATCTGGGGCTTGTTACAGGTGTGGCAAGGTGGGCCACATGGTAAAAGACTGCCCCTCTGCTCCACAGGCCAATAGTAAAGCTGCAGATAGCGCCGCAGCATCAACTGTTGCACCAAAACCGAACCCCAAAGCTACTGGGAAAGAGCCCATGAGGCAGGGCCGAGTGTTCGCCTTATTACCAAGAGATGTGCAAAATACTGAGACCGTTGTGTCAGTTATCCTCTCTATTTGTACTCAAAATGCATATGTACTGATTGATTCGGGGTCTACACATTCTTATGTATCACATGCTTTTTCGCGAAAATTGAATAGACCCTTAGAACCTATGAATTACCTGTTAGCTGTATCATCACCCGTTGAGGGATCTATGACCTGTGCATATATGTACCCTACTTGTGAAATTATTGTTGGAGATGCACATCTGTTTATTGATTTACTGCCACTGAACATTGATCATTTTGATGTTATATTGGGGATGGATTGGTTAACGAAATATCATGCCACCATAGACTGTGTAACGAAACAAGTAGTTTTCCGTCCACCGGGTTTACCTGAATTTGTATTTAATGGGGTTGGAGTGATACCTCCTCCGTATTTGATTTCGTCTGTGAAAGCCGTTAAACTGATTAGAAAGAGGTGTATAGGGTATCTATGTTCTGTATTGACTGTGTCTACTGATAATGATGCTAATGTGAACAGTATTGCCATAGTCAGAGAATTCCTGGATGTTTTCCCAGATAATCTGCCAGCGGATTTGATTGACAGGGAGATTGAATTCACCGTTAATGTGATTCCGGGTACCCAGCCAGTGTCTAAAGCTCCTTACCGAATGGCTCCAACTAAACTGAAAGAACTGAAAGTGCAACTGCAAGAACTGTTAGACAAAAAGTTCATTAGGCCTAGTACTTCACCGTGGGGCACACCTGTCTTGTTTGTGAAAAAGAAAGACGGCTCACTGAAATTATGTATTGACTACCGCGAACTGAACAAGGTAACTGTGAAAAATAAATATCCATTACCGCGTATAGATGGCTTATTTGATCAGTTACATGGTGCTCAAGTTGTCTCTAAGATTGATCTTAGATCCGGATATCATCAGTTGAAAGTTAAACCAGAAGACATTGATAAAACTGCATTTCGAACGAGGTATGGACATTACGAATTTTTAGTTATGCCTTTTGGAGTTACCAATGCACCTGTTGCATTTATGGACCTCATGAACAGAATCTTTAAACCATACCTTGATGATTTTATTGTTGTATTTATTGATGACATACTGATTTACTCCAAAAGTATAGAAGAATATGAACATCATCTGAGACTTGCCCTACAGACTCTAAGAGAACCGAAACTTTATGCTAAACTATCTAAATGTGAATTCTGGCTTGATCATGTTATGTTTTTGGGGCATGTTGTTAGCAAAGATGAAATTTTCGTTGATTCGCAGAAAATTGAAGCTGTAGTAAACTGGCCTACACCAACAAATGTGACAGAAGTCCGAAGCTTTTTGGGTTTGGCTGGATATTACAGAAGATTTGTCAAAGATTTCTCCAAAATTGCTTTACCATTGACTCAATTGACTCAGAAGGGGATATCATTTGACTGGACTGACCAAAGGGAATCCGCGTTCCAAGAGTTGAAAACTCGACTCGTGACTGCACCAGTTCTTACCTTACCTTCAGGTACGGATGGTTATACTGTATTTAGTAATGCTTCTCATAAGGGTTTGGGGTGTGTTTTAATGCAGAATGAGAGAGTAATTGCCTATGCTTCCCGACAACTGAGACCGCACGAAAAGAACTACCCGACCCATGACTTGGAACTTGCCGTAGTGGTGTTTGCATTGAAAATCTAGCATCACTATCTGTATGGAGCGACATGTGAAGTATATACCGACCACAAGAGCCTGAAATATTTCTTCACACAGAAAGAACTGAACATGAGACAGCGGAGATGGTTAGAACTGATTAAAGATTATGACCTATAGATTTTGTACCACCTGGGAAAAGCCAACACCGTTGCCGATGCATTGAGTCAGAAATCGATTGGGAACTTAGCCTGTTTGCTTACCGGGCAGAGAGAGTTGCTTTGTGACCTTGAAAAATCTGAAATTGAAATTGTTTTGAGAGAACAAGCTGGAACAATAGCTGCTATTTCTACTCAACCGGCACTGATTGATGAAATTAAAGAGAAACAGCAACATGATGACTTCTTGAAGAAGATCATCGAAGAAAGGGAATCTAAACCGAGACCGGGGTTCAAATTTGAAAATAATGTACTGAAATTTCAAGAAAGACTGTGTGTACCGAATGATACTAAACTGAAAAGAAGAGTTCTGCAAGAGGGCCACAACTCAAAATTTTCTATCCATCCGGGGAACACGAAAATGTATCAAGATTTGAAACTGAATTTCTGGTGGCCGGGAATGAAGAAAGAAATTGCCGATTTCGTATCAAAATGTCTTCATTGCCAACAAGTTAAAGCTGAACATCAACGACCCGCAGGCTTATTGCAGCCCTTACCGATACCGGAGTGGAAATGAGAACATATTACTATGGATTTTATCGTGGGATTGCCTCGCTCCAGTAAAGGTATGGACTCAATTTGGGTTATTGTTGATAGACTGACTAAATATGCTCACTTCTTACCTGTTAAGACAATTTATAATGCGGACAAATTGGCTATACTCTATATTGATGAAATTGTTAGACTGTATAGAGTGCCTGTGTCCATTGTTTTTGACAGGGATTTGAAGTTTACATCGAGATTCTGGCAAAGTTTACAGACTGCATTGGTCTTGAATCGAGATCGAGTAGTGCCTATCATCCTCGCATGAGATGGGCGGTCGAAAGGACCATCCAGACTGGAGAATCTCTCGAGAATGTGTGTCCATGATTTTCGAAACCGAAAAGTGTAGACGCCCCGACGCATCCCGGAAGGGAGTGCGAATCCCCGCTCGTTCGATATTGGGTCACTATTCGAAGAACTCAAATGTCACTTCTTAATCTTGAACCAAAGAGTCCAAATCCGCAAATCGCTTTTGAGAAAACTAATTTTTTTAAAAGAAGTGCCAAACATGGACCTTTGCGGATAATGAGTCGCCACCTAAATATTTTTTAAATGGGAAATTTAGGAAACCCTAACTTCGGTGCCAAAGGCCACGTGTCCGTCATCACCAAAGTTGGCTCTCGGGAACTTGGGTACGATTGGGAAGGTCACATCGTGAGCACCCACCTTCGCCCGATCAAAAGACCTCTACTAACCATGATATCTGTTTTGAAAAACATTGTATGTTCTTATTAGGTTATTAGCCTAGGTTACTATGTGATGCTGACATACAAGTATAGACTGAATCGCCTGAATTGGAACAAAACATTTCATGTTTGTTTGTTTGAAAATGGTTTGATGGTGCTACCCGCAAGTAGGCTAAGATGTGGATTTGCCACCCTCGGGTGGGCTTAGAAAAATGATTTTGCCACTATCTAGTGGCTTAAAACAAACAGTCGATGAATTGTCCCAATTCAAGTAACTCAACATCCACCCACAGGCATTCAAGGCAGTTATATCACATAAGCATTTAGCCTCATGGTAAGCCTACTATTCATGGCAACACTCACACGCGTGCAAGGATGCTAAAGCATAAAACTTACCGAGTACTCCAAGCCAAAACAAAAACTCATTAGAAATCCATGCATGGACCTAAGCATACTGAAATGCCTAATGCAACACATGCAAAGATGCAAATATAGCAGGCTCGGCTATTCTAAATATGGCATATGAAATGCTACAACTAACACGTATTCAATTTGGAATTGAAATACAAATGCAGTTTGTATGATGCGCCGAGCCCGGTGCGTGCAAAACAGATGAATGATGCAAACATGTTGTCATACTGTATGCTAATTGAAATATGCCCTATATCTAACCATCGTAAGCGGGTAAATAAAAGGGAAGAAAGACGTGGGGTTGGAAGACATACATCACACTCACCCACACTTATTACAATTATGCCCTCGCGCAGAGGGTCCGAATAAATAATACAGTCCGAATGAAAGAATAATACAGATTTCTAATTAATTAACAAATTAATTACAAAAAAGTAAAAGCGGCATGCGGGCCGAGGACCCTTACTCTTGATGAGTGATGTATCTTTGAAATTTGCTTTGGTGCGGAAATCCTTTGGGATGCCCCAATTAGCCTCTGTTTGCAATAATACTCGAAATCGTGCGGACTCAAAACTTCGATTCTTGATTTTCTTTTAGAACGAGAAAGAAAAGGGCATAGCAATGTATTTCACAAATATATGCATGCCTCGATCCTTGTGCCACCAATCACGCATCTCGATGCATGATGGCCGAGAGCCAATTGCACAACTCAATATAGGATGAATGCATATGAATGCTACAACAAAACCTAAGCGCATCATGGGCAATCCGAGTGTCGGTGACTTGGGAATTGAGACCCGTTCGTCACCGGTCTGAAAGCGTGCCTCGTTTCCGTGCAGACTAACTCCTATTCCGAACACGATGCAATATGCACGACATGAATGAATGCAACTAAAATATGATCCAGCATGCACAATGCTATGAAAATGAGATACCTCGAAATGCGTGCACACGGGCACGCAAACTGAGGCGGTGACATGTAGACATGAAATGACATACAGGATGCAAATTGGACTTACACTAACATGAGAGGCCCTCAGCGACACTCACATAAGAGGCCGTCGGATGAAAATGAAGTGCCTCGAAATGCGTGCACACGGGCACGCAAACCGAGGCAATGGCATAAAGGTATGAAATGGCACTCCAAATACAGATTGGACTTATACTAATGTGAGAGAGCCTCAGCCACACTCACATAAGAAGCCGGTGGATGAAAACGAAGTGCCTCGAAATGCGTGCACACGGGCACGCAAACCGAGACAATGATATATAGGCATGAAAATGCAAATTGGGCTTACACTAACATGAGAGGGCCTCAGCCACACTCACATAAGATGCCGAGAGATGAAAATGAAGTGCCTCGAAATGCGTGCACACGGGCACGCAAACCGAGGCAATGATATAAATCATGAAAATGGTATACAAATGAGATGTGGCATATGGCATATGGAAAATGCAAATTTCAGCAGCCAAAATGATGCAAAAACAGCCCCCGAATTATAGCAAAATTACACCCGATGCCCGAAATGCTATGCTAAGCACCCGAAATGACTTGCAGCTATGCCTAACATACACAATATAGATATGAAGTGTAAATACAGATGCTAGGCAGTCCCCAAACTAGCATTTTTCCAGTACAAAGCATGGCCAAACAATGATCACAAGCATGGAAAAAATAGCATGCAAAAATGGGGGAAAAGAGGGGAATAATGAAACAAGTGGTATATAAAATGCTCAAACTGGAAAACACAGTTCTACAACATTAAAGAGGGGTCAAAAATATGCACATTTACAAGAGATGACACCCCCGAATTCAGTATGTAGATATGCTCAATATAGCATGCAAGATGAAGCCAACAAAGGCTATAACATGAGGTATCAAAAGGATGCACCAAACAGCCTTGGACCCTTAACAAAACATGAAGAATGGGTCATTTTAAGATTCTTTCCAAGTCTGATGAAGGCTCAAAAACAAAAGCATGATGAGCTAGCAAGGCATGCAAAAATAAGGAACCAAAGAGGGTATAACATGAAGTACCAAAAGACATCACCAAACCACCTAAGACCCTCAACAAAACATGACAAGAAGGCCAAAATAAGGCTCTTTTCAGGCCTGATAAAGGCCGAAATCAGAATCCAAATAAGCTTAAAGAGGCATGCAAAATGGGGCCAAAGAGAGGTATAAAGAGAGGCCATGCATGGAGGCCCCAAACAAGATTTATCCCTTCTACAATGTTGTAGAGGGACCTAAAATAAGCTCAATCTCAGTTAATGGCATGCTCAAAATCAGACTTCAAATAGGCTAAAGAAACCATGCAATTTTACGGTAAATTGGAAGAATTACAAAGCTAGTGCATGATAGAACCACCAAACATGGTTGAGCCCTTCTTCAATGTTGAAGAGGGGCTCAAAATAAGCCCACTCACAGTTTATATCAGGCTCGAAAATGGATCACTCATAGTCCAAAAAAAGCATGCAAAATATTGGCACAAAGAGTGATATTGAAAGAGGTGCATGATAGAGATTCCAAACAAGGTTGAGCCCTTCTACAATGTTGTAGAGGGGCTCAAAATAAGCCTAAAATCAGTAGGGGTCAGAGCCCAAAACAGTGAGCAAGTAGGGTAAAGAATTGATGCAAAAATGTGCTAGAAAAAGGGAAATGAAGACTTACCCTTGTAGACAAGTCTTTTGATGCTTCTTGGCTTGAATTTGTTGCTTCTTAGCCTCTGAAAAATCCTCCTTTGCTGCTGGAATGGAGGTGGTGATGGTGAAGCTTAGGGTTGATGAAGGAATGAGCTAGGGACTTGAAGATTTTTTAGGGTTTTGGAGAAGAAAATGGAGGCAAATGGCTAAGTCTTCTTGAGGAGAATTTTTGTAACCCTAACAAAGGAGCTCATCAGCCCCTTAAATGGACCAAAAGGGGTGTAAAAGGGGAGGGAAATGCATCCAAGCTTTCCCTCCCAAAATATCCCCCGGAGGGCTGAGATATTTTGAAAACAATTTGGACATTGTAAAGTGCTCAAAAGCGGTAGGCAGTGTTTTTCTTGAAGATGGCCGGCCGGCCACCCCACTGGTCGGCCAGCCACTCCCCATGGCCGGCCGGCCATGGCCAAAAATGAAGTGAAAAATTACTAGCCGGCCACCATTTTTTGGTGTCCTCCCAGGTGTGTAGAACAAGGCCCCATGGTTGGAATTTGGCAACTCTGAAACAGGAGACACAACATTGCATTTGAAAGAGAGGCTCAAAAATGAAAATCACAATTACTGGCCGACCACCACTTTTTAGGGTCCTTCCATGTGTGTAGAACAAGGCCCCATGGTTGGAATTTGGCAACTCTGAAACAGGAGACACAACATTGCATTTGAAAGAGAGGCTCAAAAATAAAAATCACAATTACTGGCCGACCACCACTTTTTAGGGTCCTCCCATGTGTGTAGAACAAGGCCCCATGGTTGGAATTTGGCAACTCTGAAACAGGAGACACAACATTGCATTTGAAAAAGAGGCTCAAAAATGAAAATCACAATTACTAGCCGACCACCACTTTTTAGGGTCCTCCCATGTCCCCTCATCACAAATATGTAGTCTCGGCTCGAAGAAAATATCCCTAGGGTGTTCAACATTAGCCCGGAAGTGAGCAAAACGGACGCCAGAGGAGCGAAACTGGTTTTCTGAGACAATTGTTGTCCTCCCACCCTCCAGTGATCTTCCTGGTGCTAAAACGGAGGTACCTACCAAAATTGAACAAAAACTAATGCAAAATGAATGCTCGGGGCCCAAATCACGCAGTTCGGGGTCCCGAAAATGGGCTGTAAGCACCGAAAGTGGCGTTCGGCCACGAAGTGGGTATCTGAGACCCCAGTGTCCCTCGGAATGATAAAATAGAGGCACTTACCAAAAATCGGAGAAATCAGAGATGGTTGGGCGGTCCCGAACCGAGGCACACGACTGCGGCTCAAAATCGAGCAAGACTCGAAATGGGCAAAATGGCCTCTGACCCACGAAATGTAGCCCACGGCCACCGAGATAGCCTCTGAGGACCACGCCCTTCCTCGGGAAAAAAGCAGAGAAAAGCAGTCCGGTTCGCAAACCAAGGCAAGGCACAGAAGAGAGTTCGAAAGTCCGGAGGCAGGGCGCACGGCCGCGACTCTGAGACTTCTGAACGAGCACAGTATGCAACATCACCAAGCGCTCAATCGGTGACGTCTGAGTCTTAAGGTCGGTCAAAAATGGGGTGTCTACAGAAAGCCATTTGCCATTAGCTGAATTCGCCTACAACAACAGCTATCATTCAAGTATTGGTATGGCGCCTTTCGAGGCATTGTATGGCAGAAAATGTAGATCTCCGATTTGCTGGGCAGAAGTTGGAGATGGGCCTTTGCTTGGGCCCGAGATTGTTTATGAAACGACTGAGAAAGTGAAATTGATAAGACAGAGACTAGAAATTGCATAGAGCCGACATAAAAGTTATGCAGATGTCAAAAGGCGAGACAGAGAATATGAAGTGGGTGATCACGTTTTTGTGAAAGTGACACCGATGAAAGGCCAGACTCGTTTTGGAGTCAAAGGCAAGTTAGCGCCAAGATATGTCGGACCGTATGAGATTATTGAGAAGATCAATCCAGTGGCGTATCAAGTTGCGCTTCCTCCTGAAATGGAGCATATGCACAACGTCTTCCACATTTCTATGTTGAGAGATTATTTCTGGGATCCTTTCCATGTGATAGAGCCTACTTGTATAGTGTTGAGTGATGACTACACTTACGAGGAACGACCTATACAGATTGTGAACAGATGGATCAAGAAATTGAGAAACAAAGAGATCCCGTTAGTAAAAGTTGACTGGCAAAACCATGGTGGTGTGTATGCCACTTGGGAAAGGGAAGATGACATGGCTAAAAGATATCCTTAACTGTTTCCACTGAACCCTGTTTTCTTCCAAAATGAAGGTAACTCGAGTTTAGAGGACTAAACTCTTTTTAAGGAGGGAAGACTGTAACAACCCTCATTACTGATCATTGATTAATTGCCGATTACTGCTAAACTGAGAATGATTATAATTGATAATTGAATTGGTGAAATCAAATCGATTGATTGATTATGTCGATTTAAATGCATTTTCTATCTGTTGATTGTTAATTGATCTGTTCATGTTTTACGTTTAAATGGCAAATTGAAGGCCTTATCGGCGGCCGAATCTGAAATTGATTAATGTTCTATGTTAATTAGATTTTATGTGATTTTATGGCATATTTATCTGAAATGTGATGTGGTATGATTATATTAGATTAAAATAAGTTGAATTGCATTGTTGCCATAATTTACCAAATTGCCATCCTAGTGGCCCACTATCCCAAACACATTGAGCCTCCTTACACTTAAGCAAACATTTTCTTCAGCTCATTTCATGTTCTCCACCGAAATATAGAGAGAGAGAAACTAGAAGAGTTGATTTCATCTCACTTTTGCTTGAAATTGAATGAATTGATGGGAGGGTTGCAAAATTGAGCTTATATTCTTGAGTTTAAAGACTTAAGGTTGGTTTTTCATCTTCTCATTGTTGTGTTTAAGTTGATTCTTGCATGATTCATGTCAAATTGTAGAGCTAAGGCATGACTTAGTCCTAAAATGTTGAATTGAAGCTTAATTGTTGCATGCATGTGTTTTTCCTTGCTTTGTGAGGCTTGATTTCATGGAAATCTTGCATACATGTTCATGTTTGTATTATAAACCATGATTTCATCTTGTCTTGAAAAGAATTGGCTCATTAGAGCAAGAGTTTGAAGCTTTGAATTGGTTAAATTCATGCATGCTTGCATGTTCTTCATGTTCATGAAAATTGGTTTGAAATTGAGTTTAATTAAACACCCTTGGGCTTTGGCTTTTTACAAATTGACCTTTGAAATATAATATATCATGTGTTTACAAGTGTTTTTCCAGAAAATGGGCCCAAGAGAATCGAATTTGGTGTTTGAAAACCTGATTTTGAACTTGGAGCTCAAATCTGGATTTTTCCAAATTTTGGTCTTCCGCTCGAGCGGGAAATTTGAGCTCCCAGTACTTTGCACTGTTCATCAGTCCGCTCGAGCGAAGGAATGTATGCTCGATCAGAGGATTGGGTGACACGCTCGAGCGGGCGTCGAGCGTGAATTTCACCTATCCAGTACTTTTTGGTCTCCTTTCGGCGGTAAGTTGGCCTTCGAGCGGGGACCTTTGTTTACTGTCGCTCGGCGGAGTAACCTCGCCGGCGGGACCCTGTTTCACTGAAAATTCTGAAAATCTTTTCTGAATACATCTTTGCATCCTCATCCCATCCTAGGCATTCTTAGCCCTAGTTTAAGACATCTTAATGAGGATATAGATGTAGAACACACCGAGGCAATTAGGGATTAAACTATTTTTATCCTTCCCAACTGTGTAGCTTAGTGTGTGTTCATTCTGTACTGTTTAAGATTGGCATTTCGAGGAGATGCTCTAGCCTACTGTAACCCAGAACTCTGTGAAAAACAACTGTGTAAAGATATGTTCAAAATGATTATCTTCTGAACAATTGAACTGCATCGCTTTAATCGACATCGTTAATCGAATGAATGTATGTCCTATATTCTGAATTGTATTGTGGCATCCTTAGCAACTCATCGATTCTTTATTACGAGATCTCTATCGGTTCCCTCGTTGGAACCACTACTGTTTACTGATTGATGGCCATTAAATACTGTTCGGTCTTTTAAACCTCATTTCTTGTCTTTGTTATGCTAATGGATGTACCACATATATTTGACTTTGTCTTGAACAATCGATATATTGATTGAAATGAACTGTTTTCAATACTGAAGGACATTCATTCTAAACCCCTTTACGCTTTATGTTATTCACTGAGCTTTAGCTCACTGCTCATATATATATATATATATGTAGGTGTTTAGGCACCAGACCAGAGCTAGGAGCGTGGGGTAGACTTCCCTTTTTGTCAAGCCAACTCATGCGTCCATCGCGAGGTTCAACACCTTAAGCTATGACTTAGGGGTATTTTTATTTCCCCTGTCTGTTTCTATGTCTGCTTTGTATAACTGTATAGACTATTACTATACTGTTTAACAGGGATTTGATCCCTGTTCTGAATGATTGTAAATATTGTGCATACTGTTCTGTACTGTGGATGTATCTATGTATGTATGAAAAATCTTTTTGCATACAGACTATCACAGCTCGTTGGACATTGTTTATTTATTGTGTTGGCTTCCGCCATGCCCCATGCTACTGTTTTCTTGTATTCTTGTTAGCGGACCTTGGTAATCTCGGATTCTTGGCGATTCTGATGTTAAACCCATAGCGGGTTTTGGTTGGAGTCGACACTTTCAGTCAAATGGTGGACTAAATTCAATGTGCCCAGAATTGTTGAAATTGTTCAAGAAGAATTCCCCATTGATTAATGTGCTCCAACTCTTGCTATGATCAAAGCCCAGCAGAACCCAACTACTGCAATCAGTCAAGGAAGTCAGCCCAGTTTTCCTCCAGTCAACCTTGGTAGCCCCTCATCTAGTGGTACCAAGCTCAATTCATCCAAGTCCAAAATTCAGCCCATATTTGATAAGTCAAAGTCCAAGGCTAAGTCCAAAGCTCCTGCAGTACCGGCTCAGCCCAAGACTCAATCAAAGCCCAAATCAAAATCCAAGGCTCCATCCAAGCCTAGTTCATCTTCTACTCAACCCAAAATCAAAAGCAAGTCCAAATTATCCAAAGACGAAATACTCCAGTTAGTCTGCCAAATTATGGATCAACATGATGCCCAGTCAAACAGTTCAGAAAATTCAGAAAACAGTTCAGACAAGTCACAATCTTCTGAAGGTTCAACTACTCAACCCATTTCATATGGACGACCCGAGTTCCAAGATGCTCAGGACCCATATGCTTAATCAACATTGGATTCCTTATAAATTCAAATTGGCTTCAGTCAATACTCTTTTGAGAAAAGCTGCCAATTTGTGTTTTTAATGATTCCTATGATCACATGTTCCACCGAAAGTGATGAACAGTAAAAGTTACTCTTCACTTTTACTGTTCACAGTCACTATTCATGCAATCAACTTTTGATAAAGCTGCTCAATTGTTCAATCAGTCAGTCGAAAGCAATGACTACTCTTTCGATCCCATTTGCCTTCATCATTCAACCAATTCACATGCTACATAGTTAATTTTGTTTCTATATATTGTAATCAATTGTAATTACTCAGCAACTCTTTAATTTTTAGAAATCTGTATTCTAAGAAAACCAGAGAGCTCTGAGTGAAAATTACCTCTTTCCGTTTGTACCCCAATTAAGATCCTTGCAGTTGCTACAATTGTAATTGTAAGTTTTTTCTGTATTTTAATTACAAAGTTTTATTTAATGATTTTGGTTTAAGTGCTTTCCAATTCTGTTTCATTATTTGAATCATCTTTGATTTCGTAATTCATGTTCTTCATCTTGACAATGTGAATGTTCATATCACAGAACATTCAATTGTCAATGTAAATAGGGCAAATTACACTAACAGTCCCTATAGTTTGGGGCTTGTGTCACTTTAGTCCTTGACTTTTCAATTGTGACACATTTGACCCTGAATTTTGAATCTTGTTTCAAATAAGGACAATTAACATACCATTGCTTAATTTCATGGGCAAAATCGTCAATTTGATAAAATATAAACAAATTTGACAAAAATAAATGTTAAAAAAATATTTTAAAATTTAAAAAAATTATTTCTACCCACCAAAAATAAAATTATGTAAAATTGATAAAATTAATAAAAATTACATGATTAATTTTTAAAAATTAATATGATCATCATCCAAATACATAATAAAAATTAATTTCGTAAAAAAAAAAAGAGATAAATGTCTAAAAGATTTATCAATTTTATATAATTTTATCTTTAGTAGGTAGAAATAATTTTTAAAAATTCAAAAATAATTTTTTAATATTTATTTTTGTCAAATTAATTTATATTTTATCAAATTGACGATTTTGCCCTTGAAAAATCCAATAGTATCTTCAATTGTCCTTATTTGGAACAAAATTCAAAATTCAAGGTCAAATGTGTCACAATTAAAAAGTCAATGATCAAAATGACACAAAGTCCAAACTATAGGGACTGTTAGTGTAATTCGCCAATGTAAATATTAATACTCGCTTTACCCTATTATTATTAGGGATGTTTTGATAATTATATCACCTATAAAATTAATTGAAGTATTAGAAAATAATTTGAATTAAATAAAACAGTGCTAAGTGAGGAAAAATTTATGAATAAATGCCCATAATCTAATTGTTATTATGAAACCATTTTGATTCTTTTGAGGATCTACACACAAAAATTGATAAAATGTATACAAGGGAGTATGAAAGTGATAGATCCCAGGACCACCAATCAAAATTATTAAAATTGAGATATTATATGGGATTGTTATGAGAGATTCATAAATCGAATCGTAAAATTAGATTAAGAAATGTAAGATTCAACTTTTAATGTAAAATATAATGAATAGTTATTGATAATGATAATAAATGTTAAATAATTTTAAAATTATTAAAAAAATAATATATTAATATAATGTATCTTCTATATTAGCATAAATTAGAAAAGACGCTATGAAAATGTTATATTAACATCAATAGATCATTTCAGATTTATGATATAATGTATCTTCTATAACATAAATTCGAAAAGAGGCTATCAATAATAATAATGCATCTTCATTTTGGGTTTAGATAGATTAAAAAAAAAATTAAAAATTGAAAGTGCGACCCGCTGTATTTTTTTTTTTTTTTTTTTAATCCATGCATTCTATCTGCGAGATCATCCAAATCTGCTGTTGAGAGTTGGTCGTAAAAGTCATCCCCTTGTCCCATAGGCGGTTCATCATACCATTCTTGATTCTGTCCTTCAATTTCTGGTGATTCATGAGAAATGCCATGCTGATAGTTAGGGTATAGACTTTCTTCGACAAATGTCTCTTTACTGAATAGATAAGTCGGGATGGCTAAATTACAGTGTATCTTTTGGTATCTATCTTCACAAACTAGATGTCCGGAATTTCCATTATAGGCTAATAAAGAGTCGTTGGCAAATTTTCTCCATTTATTGAGCTGATCTTTGAGTGGAAATCTTCTACATGGCCATGATCTCTTATTGAGAAGTGCTGGATATCTTGAAGTTCCTCTGAGGTACATCTTATGCTTAGCTGGGTTGCACCATATTTCCTTTCATTCTGGTAGTTTGCTATCTATCAGAGCTTCCACATACGGATGAAATTCTTCCATTACGCCCAAGATCTTGTATGAGCAAGCTTATGTCCAAAGCTATTTGTGCATTCGGATCCGTGAAAATTAATCTAGAGACAAAACCATAGTCTAACAATTTTGGGGTCATTAGATAACGAATCTCGCCTCGATTTCTATCTCCAATGGCTCGAATGTAGCTAAATTTATCTCGCAAAGGCAAATCTGAAGTCTAGGTTACATCGACATCTTCCAAAATGCTCGGATCTCCTATTGCATTTTCTTCATCTAAACAGTACGCTCTTCATCTTCATAAGTATAGGTCCTTGATAAGCTAAGCGGGTAATCAATACCTATGGAAAGGTCTTGAAGAAATTCTTTGAATAAGGACTAGCTCGTTATTTTACGCTATCTTCGGCTAAGGTGTAAATATAGGGTTTTAGGTCTTCTATTACTTGGCTTTTCTCACAAAGAGATCGAATGATAGAATGTCTGAAGAAATACATTCTAGCACTCAATTTGTCAAATTCCTCACTGGTGAGTTGTTTGATTTCTGAGCTAGGTAGGGAGGTAGGCTTTCTTTCTGAAGCTAATTTTTTAAGCTGATTGGTTAGGGTTCGAACGGTTGCTCTCAATTGTTTTTCTTCGTCTAGGAGCTGGTCTAGCTCTTCACTGACCTTTTTGCCTTTATCCATAATTTTCTTGAAATTTCTGGTAAGGCCTTCACAATGTCTGCACATTTGGAGAGGATTCTGAAAATCTGTCTGAGGGTTACAACTACTACTACTGCCTGAACTACTGCTTCCAATTATCTGGCTAACTGGAGCTCCACTGGTAGCAAAGATGGTTGACTTCATCTTGCTCAATGTGTCCAGGTAATCTTTAGCTATCTGGCTAATAAAGTAACTAGTTCCTATCTGTCTTCGGGCATAGGTACTGGCTGACTCAAAATCATAAAATCCTTTAAACTGAGGTAAAGGATAATATTTTACTAAGGGGTCTACTTCTGTTGTCCAATCATGGTAAATACCAGGCTTGGTTCCTTTAACTACTACATAGAAAGAAAAACTTTTTGACAAAGATTTATTTTGGATTTTTGAAAAATATATACTGAGAGAGTTTAAGGCTGAAAGGCGTTTAGCTGGGTGGTTTTGACTATTCCAAAGGTTATCTAAAAGACACTGCTGAACTGGGCCTAACTCAATTCCTGTTAATGGTCTGAATTTTGCTCTTCCTTCATGAATGGGAAGAGAGAATCCCCCAAAGTTCATGGTCTAGCTGTTCTCCATTATCTGCACAAAAATTAAACTAGTTATCTTCTTTCTCTAAATAAATTTTCCTACTTAACCAATCTGTTAGCCTATTATCGCTTTCTTTAATATGTTCAAATTCTACCTTATATCCTTGTCGTACTATACAATCTAAAAATTTTGCCCATCTTCTAGTGCTTAATTTACGCTCATTGAGTTTGTTATTGAATCTAACTATTGCCTCACAATCTGTTCTAATTGTAAAAGGTTTGTGCAAAAATAATCTAAATTTATTTATTGCATAAACTACTCCTAGTATTTCAAAATCTAAGCTGGTCATGGTTGTATCTTTTTCTTTAAATTTTCCAGAACTGTATCTACAAATGCGTTCTTTATTCTTACTATCATATTTATTAGGTTTAGCTAATAAGATTGTTCCCCATCCTAGTTGGCTTGCATCTGTTTCTACAACTATGTACTCTGATTCTAAGGGAAGCTGCAGGTCTGGTAAATTTTTACAAATATCTTTAATTTTTCTAACTAAGACTATATCTTGTTAGTTAAAATATTTTTGTCCTGTGGGTGTGGTTTTACTATAAAGTGGTCCTATTATTTTACTAAGGTTAGGAATATACATTCTTGCATAATTTAAAATTCCTAAAAATGATTGAAGGCATTTTGTATCTTCTAATTTATCTGGATAATCTAAAATTTTCTTCACTATGTGAGGTTGTAACCTAATTTTTCCATCTCCTAACTCCATTCCTAAAAATTCTATGTGAGGTGTATTTAATACCATATTCTTTTTGCTAATTATTATTCCATTATTTATGAATTCTTCTAATGTTATATACAAATGATCTATGTGACTATTTTTATCTAAATTTGAATACTAAAATATCATCTATGTATACCAGTATGAAACTATATTTATTAAATATACTATCCATTTTACGCTGAAATATGGAAGGTGCATTTTTTAATCCAAAGGGCATAACTAGCCATTCATAATGTCCTTGAGGGCAACAAAAGGTTGTCCATGGTATACTTTCCTCTTCCATTTTTATCTGCCAAAATCCTGATTTACAATCAAATTTACTAAATATCTTTGCTGTCTGTATTCTATTTATAAGCTGATCTTTATCTGGTATATTGTATTTATCATCTTCTGTATTATCATTTAATCTTTTATAATTTATTACCATTCTAGCTTTTCCTCTCTTTATCTCTGCATGATTTCTAACCATAAATCTTTGCGCTTCTATGTGGACTATTACTAGGTCTAATTACTCCTAAATCTAATAATTCTTTAATGAGTTCTAAATTCTTCTATGTCTGTTTGGTGTGTGATCTATTTGTCTTTGAAGTGATCCTATAATCTCTATTTTTTATATCTAGACTGGCTAAAATTTTATTTCTTTCCCAATATTTCATGGGTTGTTCTCCTAAAATTTCTGTTGTTTCAGCTAATCTTATTATCTCATCTAAATCATTTTCTGTTCTCTTGTATTTTGGTTTTTTCTTTATTTTTCCTATTTTTGCAAAAATTAATTCTAAGTTAGCTATTTCTTGAAAATCTTCTAGGTTCCAATAATCTTCCTTATCTTCAAAATCTTCTAGCTCATAATTTTCCATATCTAATTTTTCTAAAGAAGTATTTACTATCTCATTAGGTATGTATGTTTGGGCTAGCTTTGGAAAAATATTTCTACTTGGAAATAGAAAACTAGCGGGGATTGAATCTACTCCTATAGTACCACCACGCTTCGCACGCAACTCTGATGAATGGGCTATGGTGCTAAGGGCATAAGCTGTGGGTGTATTGACAGTTCGTTTAAAGAAGCTGATGTTGTGTTGGCTGATGAACAGGCCGCCTTGTAAGCTAAGTATAAAGTTAAGTCCTAAAATGAAAGGATGATTCTGTCTGCTATTTCCTATCCAAACTTGGGGTAATGGGAACCATTCTATGTGCTGATCTTGAGAACCTAGATGGTGAAAACTAATCTGGGCGCCATTAATGCAATGTGTATATATGCATTTGGTGCCATCTGCTATCTTTGACTAAAATTTGGTGTTGCTAAGGACTCCATCTGGTGGAACTACGTGTTGTTCTATGTATGATTTCTTGGCTCTGTATCTATCATGGCATCTATGCTAAGGGTTTTTCTACAAACTTAATTACACAAGAAATCTCGACTAAATTGGACTTGGGTATAACAGGTAATTAAATGGTAAATATGTACTATCTGGTTGGGTCGAGAGTATTGACTAAAGGGTTGAGAATCAACTAAATTGACTAATTCTAAAGAGTTCATATGATCTTCAACTAACTTATCTTTTAAGGGTATGTATTATGAAATTGTTCTAGCTCTTTGTTTAAAATTTTGTTTTCTAATTCTAAACATTCTATGTCAAACCTAGTTTTAGTTTCTATCTCTCTAATTTGAAATGTAAGTTCTCTTATTTGTACTTCTAATTCTCTATTTGCTAGTCGTAATTCTCTGTTTTCAATACTGTTATCTTTTCTGGTATTTTCGAATTTTATCTTATGTGTCATATTTAGTTTTTCTAAGCAAATTATACAATAGGTTATGCTGCATAATAAACATTGAGCTCTTTTATCCCTGGCTGGAAACAAATTACAATAGCTGCATCTAGTTGTATCAAATCCTAATCCTATCTGAAAATTATGTTGACATTCAGTATCTGGATTGCATTCCATCATAAAGAAAGTATTTTGAGTTTTTCCTATTTCTTGGTTAAGTTGTCCTAAAAGATTATCTACATCTGTATCACTTCCTGAATCACTATCTGAGCTTATAGCTTCTAATTGATATTCATAATTACTGACTATACTATATAGATCTGAATCATCACTATTTATGTTGACTATATCTTCTTCTAAGTCTTCTATAATATTTAATCTTTCTATCTGCTTATTAGTATTAGGCTTGTATCTTTTTGGGCAGTTTTTTGCAAAATGATTGGGCATATAAAACAATTACATTTTTTACTATTGGGTTTTCTAACATATCTTTGTTTTCTTTTATCTTTTTCATCTTTGGGTAATTTCTTATAATTTGTCCTATTAAAAGTTCTACTTTTTCTAATGAATTTCTGTCTTTTCCAGGGTTTTCTATAATTTTTCTTCCAATATTTTTCTTTTCTATATTTTTCATATTTTTTGTATTTTTTCCTATTATATTTATCTTCGTATTCTTTGAGGGTATATATTACCTTTGCTACAAAAACCATAATTTTGTTTTTTCAAATCTTTCTGTATTTTAACTTCTATACATTTTTCTCTGAGTCTTTGGAATGTAAAAATTATCCTAGGTCCTATTCCTAAAGTTCCTTTTATTTTTACTTCTCCTGAGGCTATTTGAGCTGGTAAGTTTGTATAATAAATTGACCATTTATCTTCTATTTCTCTTCCTAGTTCTCCGGGTAATTTTCTAAAATATATATCTCCTATCTCTTCATCAAAACTTTTTCCAGTTCTAGCTGCTATAGCTAAGTATTCTTTACTAAAGGGTACAATATATCTCCAACTTCCTAAAGTCATTTGATCTAATTCGGTTAATGCTATGCTTTGGGTATAAGTATTTCGTCTAGAAGGGTCATATCCTATAAGTATTTCTTTTATAAAACTTGTAAAGTTCCACGGGTTATCTCCTAAGTCCTTAAGTTGTCTAATTATTTCCTCATATTTTCCTTTAAATGTTAAGTATATATTAAAAGCTGAGTCTCCTAAAAGTGTCTCCATAAAGTCCCACATATCAGTTGTCTCATAAGGATTATTTATCCATGCCTTTACCGCATCTTTTTCCCATCTTTCTATTACTTCTTGCCATATCTGAGGGTCGAATCTGGCTAAATCTAAAAGGGTTCCTTGGTTATTAGCTGGCTGTAATTGTATACTCATATCTGGTTGTCTACGCTTTCCATGAAATCTATAGCTTTTATTTGGGTTGCCTTACGTCTGAACTTGCTAATGGCCTTCTTCCTCCTCTTGTATAATGTATTGGTTCTACGGGATCTGTCACAGTTGGTTGTGGTTACTAGTTCTGTGCTTTACGTATTCATATAAAAAGTATCTTCTACCTTAGGTTGTTCGGTATTCTAAATATTTTCTTTGGGATGTATAATATCTTCTATAATATCATCTACATATTACGTATGAAATTCTTGATCTAAAAATGACCTTTGCCTCATCATGGGTATCTCCTCTGGCTAAGTATTCGAATATCTAGCATCTAATATTTTGTTCATATCTTCTAGGGTAAATTTTTCTAAATCTATCTCATCAATATTATATATCTTATTTTGTGATCTTGTTTTTCTTCATCACTACATAAAGTTGATTTATTTCACTACGATTATCTTGATTTTCTTCTCTATCTATGCTACTAAATTCATCATCTTGATTTTTACGGTGCTACATAAGTATCTTGAGTAAATCTTCTTGCATAATTTCCATCTGTATACGATATAATAAATTATCTTGAGGGGCTAATCTCTTTTGTCCTAAAAAATCTCCTAATTTCCAATCTAGTGCTGCATTATCTTCAGAATTAAATTTTTTAGCTGGTAATGCTTTTATTCCTTTTGCGCCTAATAATTTAACTATCTGATCATTTGTAAGTCTATAGTGGGTATTGCTTTCTGATACTGCTAAACCGAAAAATCCTGTGCAGACTAATAAATTCTTTTCTCCTTTTTTCATTTTGTATCCTCTACTCTTTATTCTTATTTTTATCTTTTTATGAAAGGTTGAGGTTGGTAATAAGAAATCTGGTGTAAAATAAACTATTCCTCCTTTTGAATTCATATCTAATTCATAGCTGCCTAACATACTTTGTCCTACATCATTAAACCTATCATCATAAAGACATACAAAAACTTTGGTTCCTAAATTTTCTCTGGTTAATGCCTTAACTCCTACTACTACTAAGGTGTTCACTTACTGCATATTTATAGCTTTCTCTCTCTATTAAATTTAGCTCTACCTTCTCATCTTCTTGAGTTACACTAATCATCTGTTCAGCATAGTGTTTAAGTAGATATTGTTTTTTATGAATTTTACCTAGCTTATACACATATTTAGCTGGGATTAATTCTAACTTTTCTTTTTAAAATTTTTCTATTTGTTGTTCTACATCTATAAACTCTTCTACTTTGATATCTTCATCATCATTGCGCTTTTTACTACTACTACCCTTTATTAGCTGTTTAAACATTTTTTATTTTCTGTAAATTCTACAAGTTGATTTCTTTGGTGGTAATTTAAGCTTTTCAAAATATTTAGCTATATCTTCCTCGTTTATCTGAGATTGGGGTCTGTTGGATCCTTCTACTCCTTTTCCTCTTTGAAGTATTGTTTTTTCTAAAGTGGCTAAACGATTTTCTAAGCTGTGTATCTGTTCTAATAGATAGTCAAATTTTTCACACAATCTTATTAAGAATAAAATTTCTATATTATTTTGTCTTACTGCTATTTTATCTGATTGACTTACTCCTTGATAAATACTGATTCCTTCTGGATTATTATGAAAATCTTCTGCTTGTTTTAAAATTGTCTGATAATCTCTATTAGCTTTTTTATCACTGCTCATAAACTAAGACCTGACTAATTGTTCTAAAATTTCTAATTTCTGTTTTAAATTATCTTGAATTTGATTAATCTGTTCTATTTGTTTAGCTATTTGATTTGTAGCTGAAATTAATGTTTCTATTTCTAGCTTAGTGGGAAATTTTTCTAAATTTAAATCTATTCTCTTTTGTAGGATAGAACTACACTGATCTTGGATATAATCTAATTTTTTATCTTGATCTTTAATTAAACTGCGATTATTACGAAGATGTTCTATGGATGAAAAAAAAAGATTACTAATTTTATCTATGTCCTTCTTAATATTTTCTGCAAAATTAATCTGATAATCTATGATACTATTTAGCTGAGGATTATGTTCACTATGAATCTGATGTGTAAAATTATTTTCAAAATTACAACGGAAATTATTTTTATTTATGCTAAAACGATGGTTATGGCTGCTGAGTTCTAAATCTAGATACTCTACTCTTTTCATACACAAAATTAACTCCTAATTTAAAATTATTAAAAGCTACTATAATATGAAATTTATAACTAAAATCTCCAAAAATAAAAACTACTCTATTACCATAAGCAAAATGCATAAACTATTTTAAACTGTCCTAAAACCGAACACTGCTCTGATACCAATTTTTTGGGGGTTGAGTTAGTGGTCTACCACTATTTGGGCTGAGAATTATCTAACTAATTCTACGGTTATGCTAAAAGGTCTTCAAGCTGTTGTATGGCTATCTTTAAGGCTTCTTGTTTCTGATTAAATTGTCTATTTATCTGAGAAATTTTTAAACTATAATTTTCTAGGGATCTGCCAGAGGCTAATGATAAAAGAAACTGATTTTTTAAACTATAATTTTCTAGGGATCTGTAAGAAGCTAATGATAAAAGAAACTGATATCTAAATTTTTGATCTTCTAATTCTTGTATTATTTCAGTACTAATTTTAATTTTATTCCTAAGGTCTTCGTCTAAGGGCATATATTTTTAGTTTCTGAACGTCTATGTCTAGTCTATATCTAATGGATTTGCCTAAAGTTAAAATTTTAATTCTAAAGTCTAGTTCTAATGGAAAAGATGATGTCTACGTCTAAAAGCTTACAACTTTTTTTTGATTTTTTGAAAATTTTTAAATTTTTTGAAAATTTTCTTAAAATCTACTTTTAAGGGTCTAAGATCATACAATTTTTTGATTTTTTGAAGTTCTTATATAGACAATATTTCCTTAATATTTCTACTTGGGTTGCTCTCTTTTTATTCTAAAATTCTTTTCTATGGTAAAAACTCTTTTTAGGGAATGTTTATTTTCATTACATGTACTTCCACCTTGAGACTAAGCCTCATTCAACATAGTATATTTTTATTCTCTAATTCTTACTTTTCCCTTTCTGCCTACAATTTGCCCTCCAACGCCTATCCTCGGCTCAAACGGGCTCTTCAGCTAAGGTCACTCAGTAACAAATTAGAAAACTGAAGATACTACGAAGGTTCAAAGCATGTAATATTAATGAGCAAACAAGCATTCCATAAACTTAATTTTTCCCAAAAAGAAAATAAATTTTTAGAATAGAAGAGTTACCCTTTCGAAATATTTAAGGAAAAAGAGAAACTACTCACACTTCATATTAATAAGAAATATACTTACAAAGATTATATTACAGACTCTGAAATTCTGAAAATACACTTAGAGGTTTTTTGAGAGGGGTTGGAAATTACAAAGCAGAGTGAAGTGGTGTTTTTTCTTTCTCTGTGTTTTTCATTCTGCCTAATCCATTGGCCAACATGCCAATTTATACAACTCAGAAAAGGAATAAAAACAAAAGAAGTTGTAAATCCATATCCATACCACGTCTATGGATTTTCCAAATTCAACACCTATAGACCTATGACTATTAGACCTTGACATGAAACTTATAGTAAGGACAAAATTATATACATACAATTATATGCACACTCGACTCAAGACACTATTAAATTTTATCAATAAAAGATTAGGATAATGATATCGGGTACTGCTTTGGGCCCCATCGCATATCATTCAATCCTTCTTTTTTGACAAAATTTTGACACTATCTGAGACACATATAAAGATTTTCCGACTTTTCTTTAATAAAGCAAGATAAGAGATATCTACTTTATTAAAGTAGTGAGTGAAGGAAAATCCTTATCACTGACAGACTCAAATAATTATAGACACAAAATATCTACAAAAATCTTTTTGTCTTTTTGTGGCGTGCATTTTTCTGATATCTGAGGAAAATCTTTATCTTCTATGAATTCTGTCATCTTCCGCTGGAGCATCAATTATTGATGTCGACCCTTGAATCTTCAAAGTTGGATTTTCTTGGAACGTATTGGAAATGTAAAGAGTCAACAATAGTGGCCTAAACATGTTTCAATATATTATGAGTCTTCTAGTGGGATCCGCTGTTTTTTTTTTTTTTTTATCCATGCATTCTATCTGCGAGATCATCCAAATCTGCTGTTGAGAGTTGGTCGTAAAAGTCATCCTCTTGTCCCATAGGCGGTTCATCATACCATTCTTGATTCTGTCCTTCAATTTCTGGTGATTCATGAGAAATGCCATGCTGATAGTTAGGATATAGGCTTTCTTCGACAAATGTCTCTTTACTGAATGGATAACCCGGGATGGCTAGATTACAGTGTATCTTTTGGTATCTATCTTCACAAACTAGATATCCGGAATTTCCATTATAGGCTAATAAAGAGTCGTTGGCAAATTTTCTCCATTTATTGAGCTGATCTTTGAGTGGAAATCTTCTACATGGCCATGATCTCTTATTGAGAAGTGCTGGGTATCTTGAAGTTCCTCTGAGGTACATCTTATGCTTAGCTGGGTTGCACCATATTTCCTTTCATTCTGGTAGTTTGCTATCTATCAAAGCTTCCACATACGGATGAAATTCTTCCATTACGCCCAGTACTGTATGAGCAAGCTTATGTCCAAAGCTATTTGTCTGTTCTGGATCTGTGAAAATTAATCTAGAGACAAAACCATAGTCTAACAATTTTGGGGCTGTTAGATAACGAATCTCGCCTCTGATTTCCATCTCCAATGGCTCGAATGTAGCTAAATTTATCTGGCAAAGGCAAATACTGAAGTCTAGGTTACACTGACATCTTCCAAAATGCTCGAATCTCCTATTGCATTTTTCTTCATCTAAACAGGGCTGCTCTTCATCTTCATAAGTATAGGTCCACTGATAAGCTAAGCCGGGATAATCAACACTTGCTATGGAAAGGTCTTGAAGAAATTGCTGAATAAGGACTAGCTCGTTATTTCTACTATCTTCGGCTAGGGTGTAAAAATAGGGTTTTAGGTCTTCTATTACTTGGCTTTTCTCACAAAGAGATCGAATGATAGAATGTCTGAAGAAATACATTCTAGCACTCAATTTGTCAAATTCCTCACTGGTGAGTTGTTTGATTTCTGGGCTAGGTAAGGAGGTAGGCTTTCTTTCTGGAGCTAATTTTTTAAGCTGATTGGTTAGGGTTCGAACGGTTGCTCTCAATTGTTTTTCTTCGTCTCGGAGCTGGTCTAGCTCTTCACTGACCTTTTTGCCTTTATCCATAATTTTCTTGAAATTTCTGGTAAGGCCTTCACAATGTCTGCACATTTGGAGAGGATTACGAAATCATGCGAGGGTTACAACTACTACTCTTGCTGAACTCTGCTTCCAATTATCGGCTAGCTGGAGCTCCACCTTGGTAGCAAAGATGGTTGACTTCATCTTGCTCAATGTGTCGGGTAATCTTTAGCTATGGCTAATAAAGTAACTAGTTCCTATCGTCTTCGGGCATAGTCTTGGTGACTCAAAATCATAAAATCCTTTAAACCGAGGTAAAGGATAATATTTTACTAAGGGTCTATACATTTGTCCAATCATGGTAAATACCGGGCTTGGTTCCTTTAACTACTACATAGAAAGAAAAACTTTTTGACAAAGGTTTATTTTGGATTTTTGAAAAATATATCTTGAGAGTTTAAAATTTGAAAGGCGTTTAGTTGGGTGGTTCTGACTATTCCAAAGGTTATATAAAAGACACTGCTGAACTGGGTCTAACTCAATTCCTGTTAATGGTCTGAATTTTGTTCTGCCTTCATGAATGGGAAGAGAGAATCCCCCAAAGTTCATGGTCTTGCTGTTCTCCATTATCTGCACAAAAATTAAACTGGTTATCTTCTTTTTCTAAATAAATTTTCCTACTTAACCAATCTGTTAGCCTATTATCGCTTCCTTTAATATGTTCAAATTCTACCTTATATCCTTGTCCTACTATACAATCTAAAAATTTTGCCCATCTTCTAGTGCTTAATTTACGCTCATTGAGTTTGTTATGGAATCTAACTATTGCCTCACAATCTGTTCTAATTGTAAAAGGTTTGTACAAAAATAATCTAAATTTATTTATTGCATAAACTACTCCTAGTATTTCAAAATCTAAGCTGGTCATGGTTGTATCTTTTTCTTTAAATTTTCCAGAATTGTATCTACAAATGCGTTCTTTATTCTTACTATCATATTTACTAGGTTTAGCTAATAAGATTGTTCCCCATCCTAGTTGGCTTGCATCTGTTTCTACAACTATGTACTCTGATTCTAAGGGAAGCTGCAGGTCTGGTAAATTTTTGCAAATATCTTTAATTTTTCTAACTAAGGCTATATCTTGTTGGTTAAAATATTTTTGTCCTGTGGGTGTGGTTTTACTACAAAGTGGTCCTATTATTTTACTAAGGTTAGGAATATACATTCTTGCATAATTTAAAATTCCTAAAAATGATTGAAGCTGTTTTGTATCTTCTAATTTATCTGGATAATCTAAAATTTTCTTCACTATGTGAGGTTGTAACCTAATTTTTCCATCTCCTAACTCCATTCCTAAAAATTCTATGTGAGGTGTATTTAATACCATATTCTTTTTGCTAATTATTATTCCATTATTTATGAATTCTTCTAATGTTATATACAAATGATCTATGTGACTATTTTTATCTGGGCTGAATACTAAAATATCATCTATGTATATTAGTATGAAACTATATTTATTAAATATACTATCCATTTTACGCTGAAATATGGAAGGTGCGTTTTTTAATCCAAAGGGCATAACTAGCCATTCATAATGTCCTTGAGGGCAACAAAAGGCTGTCCATGGTATACTTTCTTTTTTCATTTTTATCTGCCAAAATCCTGATTTACAGTCAAATTTGCTAAATATCTTTGCTGTCTGTATTCTGTTTATAAGCTGGTCTTTATCTGGTATATTATATTTATCATCTTCTGTATTATCATTTAATCTTTTATAATTTATTACCATTCTAGCTTTTCCTCTCTTTATCTCTGCATGATTTCTAACCATAAATGCTGCGCTTCTATGTGGACTATTACTAGGTCTAATTACTCTTAAATCTAATAATTCTTTAATCTGAGTTCTAAATTCTTCTATGTCTGCTGGTGTGTGATCTATTTGTGCTGAAGTGATCCTATAATCTCTATTTTTTATATCTAGACTGGCTAAAATTTTATTTCTTTCCCAATATTTCATGGGTTGTTCTCCTAAAATTTCTGTTGTTTCAGCTAATCTTATTATCTCATCTAAATCTTTTTCTGTTCTCTTGTATTTTGGTTTTTTCTTTATTTTTCCTACTTTTGCAAGAATTAATTCTAAGTTAGCTATTTCTTGAAAATCTTCTAAGTTCCAATAATCTTCTTTATCTTCAAAATCTTCTAGCTCATAAT
This sequence comes from Camellia lanceoleosa, assembly GCA_025200525.1. Taxonomy (NCBI): domain Eukaryota; kingdom Viridiplantae; phylum Streptophyta; class Magnoliopsida; order Ericales; family Theaceae; genus Camellia; species Camellia lanceoleosa. The sequence continues at coordinate 29,504,131 of CM045763.1, read as the reverse complement.
TTTCCATATCTAATTTTTCTAAAGAAGTATTTATTATCTCATTAGGTATGTATGTTTGGGCTAGCTCTGGAAAAAAAAAAAAAAAAAAACAGCGGGTCCCACTAGAAGACTCCTACAAAATTTCAAAAAAGCTCCACGAGACTCTTTCAAATTTCTCAAATCTTTGAAGATTCAAGAACCAGCCTAGAAGCATCACTCCATGGGTCAGCATCAATAATTGGCGTTCCAGCAGAAAAAGACAGAGTCCATAGAAGATAAAGATTCTCTTCAGATATCAGAGAAATGCACGCCAAGAAAAGACAAAAAAGATTTTTATAGATATATTGTGTCTATTTGAGTCGGTCAGTAATAAGGATTTTCCTTCACTCACTACTTTAATAAAATAGATATCTCTTATCCTACTTTATTAAAGAAAAGCTGAGAAAATCTTTATATGTGTCTTGCAATAAATTATAGTGTCAAAATTTTGTCAAAAAAGGAGGATTGAATGATATGCGATGGGGCCCACAAGCAGTACCCGATATCATTATCTTAATCCTTTATTGATAAAATTTATCCATAATAATACTAGTCAAAGTGTGCATATAATTTCATAGATAGATATTTAGTTTGTCTTTTTCATTTTTCAAAAAGCCTAGGAAGTAGGCTTGCATAGGCCTTGACTATTTGGAAAGATTTGGACGTAGAGATAGGATTTGAAACTTTGTTTTATTTTCCTTAGAGTTGTATAAATTGGCATATTGGCCAACGGAGAAAGAAGAATGAAAAACACAGAGAAAGAAAAAACACCACTTCACTCTGCTTTGTAATTTCCAACCCCTCTCAAAAAACCTCTAAGTGTATTTTCAGAATTTCAGAGTCTGTAATATAATCTTTGTAAGTATATTTCTTATTAATATGAAGTGTGAGTAGTTTCTCTTTTTCCTTAAATATTTCGAAAGGATAACTCTTCTATTCTAAAAATTTATTTTCTTTTTGGGAAAAAACTAAGTTTACGGAATGCTTGTTTGCTCATTAATATTACATGCTTTGAACCTTCGTAGTATCTTCAGTTTTCTAATTTGTTACTGAGTGACCTTAGCTGAAGAGCCCGTTTGAGCCGAGGATAGGCGTTGGAGGGCAAATTGTAGGCAGAAAGGAAATAGTAAGAATTAGAGAATAAAAATATACTATGTTGAATGAGGCATAGTCTCAAGGTGGAAGTACATGTAATGAAAATAAACATTCCCTAAAAAGAGTTTTTACCATAGAAAAGAATTTTAGAATAAAAAGAAAGCAACCCAAGTAGAAATATTAAGGAAATATTGTCTATATAAGAACTTCAAAAAATCAAAAAATTGTATGATCTTAGACCCTTAAAAGTAGATTTTAAGAAAATTTTCAAAAAATTTAAAAATTTTCAAAAAATCAAAAAAAAGTTGTAAGCTTTTAGACGTAGACATCATCTTTTCCATTAAAACTAGACTTTAGAAATAAAATTTTAACTTTAGGCAAATCCATTAGATATAGACTAGACATAGACGTTCAGAAACTAAAAATATATGCCCTTAGACGAAGACCTTAGGAATAAAATTAAAATTAGTACTGAAATAATACAAGAATTAGAAGATCAAAAATTTAGATATCAGTTTCTTTTATCATTAGCTTCTTACAGATCCCTAGAAAATTATAGTTTAAAAAATCAGTTTCTTTTATCATTAGCCTCTGGCAGATCCCTAGAAAATTATAGTTTAAAAATTTCTCAGATAAATAGACAGCTAACTGTAAAACAAGAAGCCTTAAAGATAGCCATACAACAGCTTGAAGACCTTTTAGCATAACTGTAGAATTAGTTAGATAATTCTCAGCCCAAATAGTGGTAGACCACTAACTCAACCCCCAAAAAATTGGTATCAGAGCAGTGTTCGGTTTTAGGACAGTTTAAGTTAGTTTATGCATTTTGCTTATGGTAATAGAGTAGTTTTTATTTTTGGAGATTTTAGTTATAAATTTCATATTATAGTAGCTTTTAATAATTTTAAATTAGGAGTTAATTTTGTGTATGAAAAGAGTAGAGTATCTAGATTTAGAACTCAGCAGCCATAACCATCGTTTTAGCATAAATAAAAATAATTTTCGTTGTAATTTTGAAAATAGTTTTACACATCAGATTCATAGTGAAAATAATCCTCAGCTAAATAGTATCATAGATTATCAGATTAATTTTGCAGAAAATATTAAAAAGGACATAGATAAAATTAGTAATCTTTTTATTTCATCCATAGAACATCTTCGTAATAATCGCAGTTTAATTAAAGATCAAGATAAAAAATTATATTATATTCAAGATCAGTGTAGTTCTATCCTACAAAAGAGAATAGATTTAAATTTAGAAAAAAATTTCACTAAGCTAGAAATAGAAACATTAATTTCAACTACAAATCAAATAGCTAAACAAATAGAACAGATTAATCAAATTCAAGATAATTTAAAACAGAAATTAGAAATTTTAGAACAATTAATCAGGTCTTAGTTTATGAGCAGTGATAAAAAAGCTAATAGAGATTATCAGACAATTTTAAAACAAGCAGAAGATTTTCATAATAATCCAGAAGGAATCAGTATTTATCAAGGAGTAAGTCAATCAGATAAAATAGCAGTAAGACAAAATAATATAGAAATTTTATTCTTAATTAGATTATGTGAAAAATTTGACTATCTATTAGAACAGATACACAGCTTAGAAAATCGTTTAGCCACTTTAGAAAAAACAATACTTCAAAGAGGAAAAGGAGTAGAAGGATCCAACAGACCCCAATCTCAGATAAACGAGGAAGATATAGCTAAATATTTTGAAAAGCTTAAATTACCACCAAAGAAATCAACTTGTAGAATTTACAGAAAATAAAAAATGTTTTAACAGCTAATAAAGGGTAGTAGTAGTAAAAAGCGCAATGATGATGAAGATATCAAAGTAGAAGAGTTTATAGATGTAGAACAACAAATAGAAAAATTTTAAAAAGAAAAGTTAGAATTAATCCCAGCTAAATATGTGTATAAGCTAGGTAAAATTCATAAAAAACAATATCTATTTAAACACTATGCTGAACAGATGATTAGTGTAACTCAAGAAGATGAGAAGGTAGAGCTAAATTTAATAGAGAGAGAAAGCTATAAATATGCAGTAAGTGCACACCTTAAAATGACTCACTTAGGATTAGTAGTAGTAGGAGTTAAGGCATTAACCAGAGAAAATTTAGGAACCAAAGTTTTTGTATGTCTTTATGATGATAGGTTTAATGATGTAGGACAGAGTATGTTAGGCAGCTATGAATTAGATATGAATTCAATAGGAGGAATAGTTTATTTTACACTAGATTTCTTATTACCAACCTCAACCTTTCATAAAAAGATAAAAATAGGAATAAAGAGTAGAGGATACAAAATAAAAAAAAGGAGAAAAGAATTTATTAGTCTGCACAGGATTTTTCGGTTTAGCAGTATCAGAAAGCAATACTCACTATAGACTTACAAATGATCAGATAGTTAAATTATTAGGCGCAAAAGGAATAAAAGCATTACCAGCTAAAAAATTTAATTCTGAAGATAATGCAGCACTAGATTGGAAATTAGGAGATTTTTTAGGACAAAAAAGATTAGCCCCTCAAGATAATTTATTGTATCAGACAGCAGATGGAAATTATGCAGTAAGATTTACTCAGTATACTTATGTAGCACCAGAAAAATCTGAAGATGATGAATTTAGTAGCATAGCTAGAGAAGAACATCAAGATAATCGTAGTGAAATAAATCAACTTTATGTAATGACAGAAGAAAAAACAGTATCACAAAATAAGATATATAATATTGATGAGATAGATTTAGAAAAATTTACCCTAGAAGATATGAACAAAATATTAGATGCTAGATATTTTGAATACTTAACCAGAGGAGATACCCACGATGAGGCAGTGTCATTTTTAGATCAAGAATTTCATACAGAACATGTAGATGATACTATAGAAGATATTATACATCCCAGCAAAATAATTAGAATACCAGAACAACCTAAGGTAGAAGATACTTTTTATATGAATACAGAAAGCACAGGAACTAGTAACCCACAACCAAGCATGCAGATCCCGTAGAACCAATACATTATACAGTAGGAGGAAGAAGGCCATTAGCAAGTTCAGGACGTAGCGAAGCAGACCCAAATAAAAGCTATAGATTTCATGGAAAGCGTAGACAACCAGATATGAGTATACAATTACAACCAGCTAATAACCAGGGAACCCTTTTAGATTTAGCTAGATTCGACCCTCAGATATGGCAAGAAGTAATAGAAAGATGGGAAAAAAATGCGGTAAATGCATGGATAAGTAATCCTTATGGGACAACTGATATGTGGGACTTTATGGAGACACTTTTAGGAGACTCAGCTTTTAATATATACTTAACATTTAAAGGAAAATATGAGGAAATAATTAGACAACTTAAGGACTTAGGAGATAACCCGTGGAACTTTACAAGTTTTATAAAAGAAATACTTATAGGATATGACCCTTGTAGACGAAATACTTATACCCAAAGCATAGCATTAACCGAATTAGATCAAATGACTTTAGGAAGTTGGAGATATATTGTACCCTTTAGTAAAGAATACTTAGCTATAGCAGCTAGAACTGGAAAAAGTTTTGATGAAGAGATAGGAAATAAATATTTTAGAAAATTACCTGGAGAACTAGGAAGAGAAATAGAAGATAAATGGTCAATTTATTATACAAACTTACCAGCTCAAATAGCCTCAGGGGAAGTAAAAATAAAAGGAACTTTAGGAATAGGACCTAGGATAATTTTTACATTCCAAAGACTCAGAGAAAAATGTATAAAAGTTAAAATACAAAAAGATTTGAAAAAACAAAATTATGGTTTTTGTAGCAGTGTAATATATACCCCTCAGCAATACGAAGATAAATATAATAGGAAAAAATACAAAAAATATGGAAAATATAGAACAGAAAAATATTGGAAGAAAAATTATAGAAAACCCTGGAAAAGACAGAAATTCATTAGAAAAAGTAGAACTTTTAATAAGACAAATTATAAGAAATTACCCAAAGATGAAAAAGATAAAAGAAAACAAAGATATGTTAGAAAACCCAATAGTAAAAAATGTAATTGTTATATATGTGGAGAACCCAATCATTTTGCAAAAAATTGCCCAAAAAGATACAAGCCTAATACTAATAAGCAGATAGAAAGATTAAATATTATAGAAGACTTAGAAGGAGATATAGTCAAGATAAATAGTGATGATTAGGATGTATATAGTATAGTCAGTGATTATGAATATCAATTAGAAGCTATAAGCTCAGATAGTGATTCAGAAAGTGATACAGATGTAGATAATCTTTTAGGACAACTTAACCAAGAAATAGGAAAAACTCAAGATACTTTCTTTATGATGGAATGCAATCCAGATACTGAATGTCAACATAATTTTCGATAGGATTAGGATTTGATACAACTAGATCTGACTATTGTAATTGGTTTCCAGCCAGAGATAAGAGAGCTCAATGTTTATTATGCAGCATAACCTATTGTATAATTTGCTTAGAAAAACTAAATATGACACATAAGATAAAATTAGAAAACACCAGAAAAGATAACAGTATTGAAAACAGAGAATTACGACTAGCAAATAGAGAATTAGAAGTACAAATAAGAGAACTTACGTTTCAAATTAGAGAGATAGAAACTAAAACTAGGTTTGACATAGAATGTTTAGAATTAGAAAACAAACAGCTTAAACAGCAGTTAGAACAATTTCATAATACATACCCCTTAAAAGATAAGTTAGTTGAAGATCATATGAACTCTTTAGAATTAGTCAATTTATTTGATTCTCAACCCTTTAGTCAATACTCTCAGACCCAACCAGATAGTACATATTTACCATTTAATTACCCTGTTATACCCAAGTCCAATTTAGTCGAGATTTCTTGTGTAATTAAGTTTGTAGAAAAAACCCTTAGCATAGATGCCATGATAGATACAGGAACCAGTAAATCATACATAGAACAACACGTAGTTCCACCAGGATGGAGTACAACCTTAGCAACACCAGCTTTAGTCAGCATAGCAGATGGCACCAAACAGACATATACACATTGCATTAATGGCGCCCAGATTAGTTTTCACCATCTAGGTTCTCAAGATCAGCACATAGAATGGTTTCCCTTACCACAAGTTTGGATAGGAAATAGCAGACAGAATCATCCTTTCATTTTAGGACTTAACTTTGTACTTAGCTTACAAGGCGGGATGTTCATCAGCCAACACAACATCAGCTTCTTTAAACGAACTGTCAATACACCCACAGCTTATGCCCTTAGCACCATAGCCCATTCATCAGAGTTGCGTGCGAAACGTGGTGGTACCATAGGAGTAGATTCAGTCCCCGCTAGTTTTCTATTTCCAAGTAGAAATATTTTTCCAGAGCTAGCCCAAACATACATACCTAATGACGTAAAAAATAATACTTCTTTAGAAAAATTAGATATGGAAAATTATGAGCTAGAAGATTTTAAAGATAAGGAAGATTATTGGAACCTAGAAGATTTTCAAGAAATAGCTAACTTAGAATTAATTTTTGCAAAAATAGGAAAAATAAAGAAAAAACCAAAATACAAGAGAACAGAAAATGATTTAGATGAGATAATAAGATTAGCTGAAACAACAGAAATTTTAGGAGAACAACCCATGAAATATTGGGAAAGAAATAAAATTTTAGCCAGTCTAGATATAAAAAATAGAGATTATAGGATCACTTGACACAAATAGATCACACACCAATGAGACATAGAAGAATTTAGAACTTCAGATTAAAGAATTATTAGATTTAGGAGTAATTAGACCTAGTAATAGTCCACATAGAAGCCTTGCATTTATGGTTAGAAATCATCAAGAGATAAAGAGAGGAAAAGCTAGAATGGTAATAAATTATAAAAGATTAAATGATAATCTGAAGATGATAAATACAATATACCGGATAAAGATCGACATAAATAGAATACGAATGACAAAGATATTTAGTAAATTTGATTGTAAATCGAGATTTTTGGCAGATAAAAATGGAAGAGGAAAGTATACCATGGACAACCTTTTGTTGCCCTCAAGGACATTATGAATGGCTAGTTATGCCCTTTGGATTAAAAAATGCACCTTCCATATTTCAGCGTAAAATGGATAGTATATTTAATAAATATAGTTTCATACTGGTATACATAGATGATATTTTAGTATTCAGCCCAGATAAAAATAGTCACATAGATCATTTGTATATAACATTAGAAGAATTCATAAATAATGGAATAATAATTAGCAAAAAGAAGATGGTATTAAATACACCTCACATAGAATTTTTAGGAATGGAGTTAGGAGATGGAAAAATTAGGTTACAACCTCACATAGTGAAGAAAATTTTAGATTATCCAGATAAATTAGAAGATACAAAAACTTCAATCATTTTTAGGAATTTTAAATTATGCAAGAATGTATATTCCTAACCTTAGTAAAATAATAGGACCACTTTATAGTAAAACCACACCCACAGGACAAAAATATTTTAACCAACAAGATATAGTCTTAGTTAGAAAAATTAAAGATATTTGTAAAATTTACGGATCTGCACTTCCTTAGAATCGAGTACATAGTTGTAGAAAGCAGATGCAAGCCAACTAGGATGGGGAACAATCTTATTAGCTAAACCTAATAAATATGATAGTAAGAATAAAGAACATTTGTAGATACGATTACGGAAAATTTAAAGAAAAAGATACAACCATGACCAGCTTAGATTTTGAAATACTAGGAGTAGTTTATGCAATAAATAAATTTAGATTATTTTTGCACAAACCTTTTACAATTAGAACAGATTGTGAGGCAATAGTTAGATTCCATAAAAAACTCAATGAGCGTAAATTAAGTACTAGAAGATGGGCAAAATTTTTAGATTGTATAGTAGGACAAGGATATAAGGTAGAATTTGAACATATTAAAGGAAGCGATAATAGGCTAACAGATTGGTTAAGTAGGAAAATTTATTTAGAGAAAGAAGATAACCAGTTTAATTTTTGTGCAGATAATGGAGAACAGCAAGACCATGAACTTTGGGGGATTCTCTCTTCCCATTCATGAAGGAAGAGCAAAATTCAGACCATTAACAGGAATTGAGTTAGACCCAGTTCAGCAGTGTCTTTTAGATAACCTTTGGAATAGTCAAAACCACCCAGCTAAACGCCTTTCAGCCTTAAACTCTCTCAGTATATATTTTTCAAAAATCCAAAATAAACCTTTGTCAAAAAGTTTTTCTTTCTATGTAGTAGTTAAAGGAACCAAGCCTGGTATTTACCATGATTGGACAACAGAAGTAGACCCCTTAGTAAAATATTTTCCTTTACCTCAGTTTAAAGGATTTTATGATTTTGAGTCAGCCAGTACCTATGCCCGAAGACAGATAGGAACTAGTTACTTTATTAGCCAGATAGCTAAAGATTACCTGGACACATTGAGCAAGATGAAGTCAACCATCTTTGCTACCAGTGGAGCTCCAGTTAGCCAGATAATTAGAAGCAGTAGTTCAGGCAGTAGTAGTAGTTCTAACCCTCAGACAGATTTTCAGAATCCTCTCCAGATGTGCAGACATTGTGAAGGCCTTACCAGAAATTTCAAGAAAATTATGGATAAAGGCAAAAAGGTCAGTGAAGAGCTAGACCAGCTCCGAGACGAAGAAAAACAATTGAGAGCAACCGTTCGAACCCTAACCAATCAGCTTAAAAAATTAGCTCTAGAAAGAAAGCCTACCTCCTTACCTAGCCCAGAAATCAAACAACTCACCAGTGAGGAATTTGACAAATTGAGTGCTAGAATGTATTTCTTCAGACATTCTATCATTCGATCTCTTTGTGAGAAAAGCCAAGAAATAGAAGACCTAAAACCCATTATTTACACCTTAGCCGAAGATAGCAGAAATAACGAGCTAGTCATTATTCAGCAATTCCTTCAAGATCTCTCCATAGCAAGAGTCAACTGCCCTGGCCTAGCTTATCAATGGCTCTATAACAATGAAGAAGAAAAGCAGCCGTGCTTAACAAAAGAAAAATGCAGAAAGTATTCCGAGCATTTTGATAGATGTCAGTGTAACCTAGACTTCAGCATTTGCCTTTGCCAGATAAATTTAGCCACATTTGAGCCTTTGGAGATACAAATAAGAGGCGAAACATGTTATCTAACAGCCTTAAAATTGTTAGATTACGGCTTTGTCTCTAGATTAATTTTCACAGATCCAGATCAGACAGATAGCTTTGGACACAAACTTGCACATGCAGTACTGTGCATAATGGAAGAATTCCAGCCGTATGTGGAAGTTTTGATAGATAGCAAACTACCAGAATGGAAGGGAATATGGTGCAATCCAGCTAAACACAAAATGTACCTCAGAGGAACCTCTACATTCCCAGGATACCCAGGACTTCTCAATAGGAGACCCTGGCCTTGTCGACGATTTCCACTCAAAGACCAGCTCAATAAGTGGAGAAAATTTGCCAGCAACACACTAATAGCATATAATGGATATTCCGGACATCTAGTTTGTGAAGATAAATATCAAAAGATACATTGTAATTTGGCCATCCCAGGTTATCCATTTAGCAGAGAAACATTTGTCGACGAAAGCCAGTACCCCAACTATCAACACGGCGTCATTCACGAATCATCAGTAATAGGGGAGAATGATCAAGAACTTTCAGCTATGGGAGATGATGACGACTTTTACGACCAACTTTCAGCGGCAGATCTGGATGACCTCTCAGATAGAATGTATGGATTAAAATAAAAAAAAAAAAAGTATAGAGGCTTTAAAACAAAAAGTAAAAATAGTCAATTTTTTGGAATTTTTTTTCTTTTTGAAAAAATTATAAAAAAAATCTCAAAAATTTGACTATTATAATAAAATAAATTCTAAATTTTTAATTTTGTTAATTAAAATTCTAAACCATCTGTCTATTTTGTTAAGTAAAATTGACGGGAAAAATATATTTTAGTTATTAAACTTAATAATAAAAAAAGATATTTTAGGTATTTTCATATATCTATATTGAGTTTAATGACTAAAATATAATTTTCTTGTGAGTTTTAACTAAACTAAAGTAGCTGAATGGGTTAGATTGGTAACAAATCAAAAGAATAGAGTTTAAACTGTTTGGATAAACATTTTTAGCATGATTTTTTAGCTTTTTGGCTATTTTAGCTTGGTTAAAAAAGTTCTGTTTGAAATAAACTTTTGACCTTTTTTTGTATTTGATTTGATGGTTGTAAAAAAAAAATTATGATTTAAATGTGACATTTTGTTAAATTGACTAAATTAGCCTATTGTTGGCTAATTTGCTTCTTTTAGGAGGTGACTTATAAGTCAACTTTTTAAATTTTTAACTTATTTAAATCACATCACCTCTTTATTTTTTATATATCTTTTTATAATAAATAATTTTTTTATTTATTTAACACTTTCCAAAACAACCCTTAGAGCATCTCCAATGAGAGTTGCTAAACTCATAATTTGGCAAGAGCAATAGAAAAATGTGCTCTAATGGAGAGAGGTGGCAGTTGCCAAATTTGGCAAATGTCAAAATTTTTAGCAAATTTGACACAAGTTTTGGCAATTGCCATATGTGCCATTTTTTGTAGAAGAAACACATAAATTGGTGTGTTTGGATGATCGGTCGGTCGTCTAGACACACTAGTTTCTATGCCAAATTGACAAAATTGATAGCTGAACTACTAGAGGACCGTTTCATCTATTTTCTATTATTCATTGCCATAATTTGGCAATGACAAATCTATTTTAACATTTGTCATTGGAGATGTTTTTAGAGATTGTTTGGAAAGTGTAAAATTAGTATATTTTTTGAATTTTTACAAAAAAAATCGTGAAATATAGGTTGAGTTTGAAGTGATGTAATAGAGAGGTAATATAACTTAAATAAAATGATTATAACCCAAATAAAATAATACTATTTTAATACATGTCAAACAAAATCTTAATCTCAACCCATATGCCAAACGGGGTCGTAAAAATTAAAGAAAAATGCTTTTGAATTTATGTGATCTGAATAGTTTAAATATATCAAAACGACATCATTTTACTCCTAAAACGACATCGTTTTGAGGCATTTGAACTATTTAGGCCATAAAAATTCAATCTACTCAACATTTTTTTTTTGTTACAAAAAAATCTTCCCTATCCTCCTGCAGGTCCAAGGCAGCGCCCCTTGCAGAGATCACCGAGTGTCTGTTCGCTTAAGTCGGGACTCGTCAATGAGAGAATATTGAACCCACACTAAATGCTGATTAGACAACTTAAGGTCCAACTTCCCCCCCATCAGCTGTGCTTCGTCTAAGAAATTGACCCAGAGGGAAAAGAATTAATCCTATAACTTTAAAACTTAAACCCCAAACCTTAACCACAGTGCCACCCACCCTGTATCTACCCAACATTGTTGAAAATTAAATTGACTTTTTGAAGTCTACGCCAAAACACCAATGGCAGCACATGCATTTGATGTCAGCACATGTATTTGAACCAGTACACCACTACATAATTTTCCCCTACTGTACTGTCTTGTACACCCCATATTTCGAAAAATTATTGATTAGTTGTGATGGGATGTTATTAGAGCTGTGAGAAAGTACTTATAACTTATGTCTAAATAGTTTATAACTTATAATTTTTCGCTTAAGCTGATTTCCAGCTTATTCTTAAAGCATTTTCTGCACCACTTAAAGAATAAGTTGATTTCTGACTTCCACAAAGCTATAAGCTAAACCAAACACATCAAAATAGCTTAAATTAAGTTGAAAGCTGAAATAAGCTGTAAATAATTTTTGCCAAACAGGCACACTAATTACAATTTAGGAAAATGAGTGAGAGCATCAATTAGTGCTATCACTAATGATGTGGTAATAGGCCCCACCATGAATGATTTGATATTTTGGCCTTTGGTGTTGTATTTTTTTCTTTTTTTATTGTGTGTCATGTCATTAGTGATCTTTTTAAAGGTCCAAAATTAGTGGTCCCTATCATTTTTGTTACAAGTTATTAGGTCACTCAATCAAAATTCGTGAATTCCACCCCTCTACAAATTACAATATCATTGGGGCACGTGGTGGTGCCCCAGATCAGCCAATAAGTTCTCCCATATCTCCCTCGCTCTGCCAGTTCCAGAATCACTTTCTTTTCTTTTTCCTTAAATTTCACCGGAAAGTAACCACCACCACCGCCACCACCACCACCGCCAAGGTCTGAAAGCTGAACCATAACAGAAATGTGAAACCCTGTCATTCTTGAAAATTCCCTTTTAACTTTCCTGGAAACTTCCCTCCCTTTTTCCCGAGAAAACACTTTCCTGTAAAAAAAAATAAAAATGAATAATCTTTGTGTCAAAACCGACTCTATGACATAGAGTACTAGTGCGGTGGTTACACACACAATCTCTCTCTTTCCTAATAAAATAATTGTAAGTTTCGAAGCAATTGAGATAAAATTCCTAGGTTAATTCTCCTTGTGAATCCCTATTAATTTAATAGAAATATCAATTGTTGTTGTTTGGGTGTCTGGTGGAGGTAGTTTATATGTATTCTCACTCTAGAATGCAATATTAAAATGTTTTAGGTTGTAGTCTGATTGGGCATTACAGTTCATATCTTCTCATCAATTCCGCGTTTTTGTTCCGTGTTGATTTATTCTTCGGCTTCTTCTTATTGCTTTGTAGCTTATTGTCTGTTCCCAGTCTCTTTCAGATCTGCATTTGGCATTGCGTGAGACACGCAACACATACAGACATTCTATCATTTTCCGGTAAATGAAACCCTATTTTTTGCAATTTATTCATTTTATTTTTTTTAATAATTTGCTTGTGGGTAATTTGTTCTGGATCTTAGTTTGGTTTGTAAATGATGAATGCAGATCAAGTTTAAAACTTTGCAGTTGATTGGTAAAAACTGACTCTGAATTGGGAGGTTTTGGGAATTGTGGGATGTGAATTTGAATTTGGATTGAATTCGGTTTTGTGTGATGATGAAATGTTGAGATGAGGAAAATTAGTGAAGTTTGGATTTGGAGATAAAGGATTTGAATTTTGGTGATATTAGCTTGAAATGGGGTCGAGGAATGAGAGGCGTCACCAAAATCTTGTGCCTCTAGCTGCACTTATCAGCAGAGAGATGAGGAGTGAGAAGGTGGAAAAGCCGACTTTGAGATACGGGAATGCTGCTCAGTCTAGGAAGGGGGAGGATTATTTCATGATAAGGACTGATTGCCAGAGAATTCAGGGGAATCCTTCATCTACATTTTCTGTGTTTGCGGTATGCAATATTTCTGTTATTTTCTCTGATGATTTGACACCTTATGGAGTTAAGGACTTGTATATTATTGTCTTCTTCTGTCATGAATACCAATTATCGTACTGTGAGGACCGTATTTCATAGCTCAATTGTATTGTTTAATTTCATTAAACATTGATCTCTTTATGATTGGAGATGTACTAAAAGGATATCCATGTTGAGTCTGTTACATCTTGGGTTTTGGATAGATCAATTCACTCTTTATTCTTGACTTGGGCAAATTATTGTTCTGCTAGGGATTAAGGGCAATAACAGGCTTACATCTGTGGATGCCATTCAATGCTCTTCCTCATTACCAATTTATCTCACATTGATATTATTTGATGTTTGCAATGTTAAGCTGTATGCCCTATGATGTTTCCTACCATTGCTTCACTATCCTCTGTGATACGGTAGTTGTCATGTGTTTTTTTTCCCTTCCATTTTCAGATCTTTGATGGGCACAATGGGAACGCTGCAGCAATTTATTCAAAGGATCACTTGTTAAATCATGTGTTGGGTGCACTTCCTCGTGGGCTTGGGCGGGACGAGTGGCTTCAAGCTTTACCTAGGGCATTAGTTGCAGGTTTTGTGAAGACTGACAAGGAGTTTCAGAGTAGAGGTACAGAATTTGCACTCCTAAAGATTTTTTTTATTATTTTTCTTTTTCTTTGCATTTTCTGTTCTCAAAATAGTTGTGAATGAAGAAAAATTAATGCGTTTTTTCCTCATTTTCATTTTCTGCAGGAGAAACCTCTGGAACTACGGTTACATTTGTAATAATCGATGGATGGACAGTGACAGTTGCATCTGTTGGAGACTCTCGTTGTATTTTAGATACTCAAGGGGGTGCTGTCTCCATTTTAACTGTTGATCACAGGCTTGAAGAAAACGTGGAGGAGTGAGTGTCTATCTTTCACCCTCTTGTTCTTTTTTTCTCTCTCTGGAAGCAAGATTTAACGGGTTCTGTTGAAATTTCAGGAGGCAACGTGTAACTGCCAGTGGAGGTGAAGTTGGGAGGCTTAGCATTTTTGGCGGGGCTGAGGTGAGGTGTTTCTAGTTCTAATAAGATTTTTTACTGTAATACATACAAAAGTCTCTTTACTGGGGCATCAAAATAAAGGAAGTCATACCTTTGGGTAGTTTTCCCACAGTTTGTGATGTCGCTGCTTTAGTCTTACAGGTTGGTCCCTTGCGGTGCTGGCCAGGAGGTTTATGCCTTTCACGGTCAATTGGAGACATGGATGTCGGAGAATTTATTGTTCCAATACCCTATGTTAAACAAGTGAAGGTATTTGGTTCTTTGTTCACTTCATACCACATACTCATGGCATTAATTTTCTTTTCGTTTTCTATTTAAAGATATTTCTATTGCTGGTTAGGCATTTTTTTTTTGTTACTTTTTTAGTGTTAAAGTGCATACCTTTGAGACGTATATGATTGGGTCCATCATTAGCTTGAGCCCTGACTTGTCCTTTGGTATAAAAAGCTATCAAGTGCAGGTGGAAGGCTTATAATTGCATCTGATGGCATCTGGGATGCATTAGACTCAGACATGACAGCAAAATCTTGCCGTGGTTTGCCTGCTGAACTTGCTGCTAGGCAAGTTGTGAAGGTAATTTAAACTCATTACTGTGCTCAATTTTCTCTTTGGTTGTCTTGTTTGCACAAGCAGGACCTTGGAACATATGTTAACTACAATGTTTTTACGACATTATTAGCATAACCTAGGTCATGCATTTGGATTACTGGTATACATATGGTGAATGAACTTCAACAACACTTTCTTATTGCATTTCATGGATGATTTTTTAGGAAGCTCTAAGGACAAGGGGGCTGAAGGATGATACAACCTGCATAGTTGTTGACATAATTCCTCCTGATAATTCACCACAACCTTTGCCTACTCCAAAAAAACAAAACAAGCTCAGAGCTCTATTGTTCAGAAAGAGGTCTCATGATTCTGCTAATAAACTATCTAAGAAGCTATCAGCTGTTGGTATCGTAGAAGAACTATTCGAAGAAGGCTCAGCAATGCTTGCTGAAAGGTTAGTGTTATATCTTTCCATACACAAATTTAAATTTTTATAAGGTTCTAGAAAGCTCACCACTATTGATTACATTTTGAACTCTTTTTACAATTATTTCTTCATTTTTTGGACCGGCTTTTCGAAGAAATCTATTTGGTCAGATCTGTGGTTGTTTATTAATAAAAGTATGTAACTAAGAAGAAAAAAATGTCTCTTGAAAGGAAGGGATTGAGATAGGGGAAAAGATACTCTGAATCTTGTGTTTTCTTCCCTTGAATTAAATCGTTTATGTGATATCATGTTAAAGTAGATGAGTAACCTCACATGCTTTGGCATTGTTGATGACTACAAACTATGTTAGTTGAGCATTGACAACACCATTAAGAATGCCAAGCATAGTTACCGTGAAACTCTATTTGACAAGGAAATGCACTTCCATATCCAAGACAGTATAAATTCTCATACTGAAAAGTTTAAGAAAATGTTCACTATACTTTTGGGAAATGTTTAGTATAACTAGTTAAAGTTCGTGTTTGGATCTTGAATTTGAGGAGCGCTAGGTAAGAATGTTTTTCCTATCCTTTTGCTTAGTATTCTGGAAACTAGCCAAAATGCTAAGAACATTAATTGAGTGTAGCTCACTTTTTAAGATATCAGCCAATCCAATCCTGGCTGCATTGGTGAATGCTTCAGGTATCCTCGGGGAACAACAATCCTTTATTGGGGTTGTTGGACTCCAAATAGTGATGTATGTGTAAACAACCTCAAATTAATCCTAGGAACATGAATTGATTGATTGAAATGCCAATAACGTACTTAATTTGAATGTGTGGGGGAGAGATTAGTTACTTTATTCACTAAATTCTGAAATCCAGGTTTGACCAAGGGTTGCCCTAGTAGAGGTGCTCCTTTACCAAGTATGATGTTTGGGTTTGAGTCTTATTTACCGCATGATGCAACTTCCCTTTCCCTTATTCGCCTCCTACCAATTGTTAAAATAATAATAATAATAAATAAATAAGTAAATAAACAAAAAAAAAAAAGAAGAAGAAGAAAAAAGCCTCTGAAATCCAGAAGTGTGATGATTGATTTTGAAAGTAAGCAGTAGAACAAAAATGTAGAGGTCTTTGACTTCAACTTTTTTACTTTCGTCACTCTCTAAATGAGTAAGAAACAATTAATTATTTATTAGTTATGCGTAATTGCCTTTCACTATTAGGGACTGTCGGAAACATACGGGGTCCCCCACCCCACCAAATCAACATATTTTGCTTCTCATGAAATAGCTGATATAGGGTGTGTTTTGGGTGAATAATGGCAATGTTGGCCTGGTCTCCGCTTCAGAAGTAGGGAGGGATTCTGGCGCTAAAGCTAACCTTTATAACGTTGTCAAGATTTCTTCATCTCATTGAAATTCCAACAGGCTACTTCAATGAACCTAGCTAATTGAGTTTTTATCTTGGTCACATATGACCAGACAGACGTGTGCTCATTGCATTGCATGTGCAAAATTTCAGCCATTTTCAAGTTTTCATCCATGACTCATGGACAGCTGCAGCTGGAGGATGCCCACATGAGTTATAATATTTATTAAGATCTAATTTGCTTTGAGCTTTACTAATATTTTGGATTTCAACAAATTGAGGGAAGTTTCACAGAATATCCAAAATTGTTTGATCATAGAAATTTTTTTTTGGGTGTTTCAGTTCACGCATTTAATCTGTTCCCCCATGGTAGATTTTTCAAAATACATGTTCTAGATGATTCCATTCCACCATCTTAAATTGTCTTTTATTCAGTTCACCTTTTGTGTTTTTTCAGTTGCCTTTATTGCTCTTGTTCTTTTCATGATTTGCAGATTAGGAAATGACGACTCTAGCAGCCAATCAACAACTGGTTTGTTCATATGTGCCGTTTGCCAAGTTGATCTTGCTCCAAGTGAGGGCATATCTGTTCATGCTGGTTCTATCTTCTCAATGAGCTCGAAGCCCTGGCAAGGTCCTTTCCTTTGTGCTGATTGCCGTGATAAGAAGGATGCCATGGAAGGAAAACGACCTAGTGGAGTTAAAGTGGCATAATTCATTTATTTTTGTATGTTAATTTTTTCTTCATCATTCTTTATTATTCCCATTTTTCTAGACCAGGTAATTGTTTCGAATATACAATGTTGTTACACCGAATGTATATGTCGTAGTTGCAAGTAATGTAATGCGGGGTTCTAGCCTATGATGAAGAGTTCGATTGAGCAGTACCTAAATAATGGTTAATGTTGAATATGTTCTTTTTGTGTGTTCATCCTTTGTTAGTAATGTTGCTTTGTTATTTATCAAAAAAAAAAAGTAATGTTGCTTTGTCATTTGTCAGAAAGTGCCAGATTACTGAATTGCAGAAACCTGATATTTTTGGGTGCCAACTTTTATATGCCTTCCATGTTTTGAAACCCCACATAGCTTGCACATTAGGCATGTATGTAGTGTGTATGCATTTATTGTTCATGTATATATATATATTTTTGGGTACATTGGAGACCTTATTGTTTAGATGTTGGGCTTGTTTGATGTAGCGTTTCTCAAGCTGGAAATCGATAATTATGATGCAGAAGTTAAAAACTTCTCTTCCTCAGCTTCCTTTTTGGTGTGCTAACCACCTATATTTAGGATGGAACTAGTGTCTATGGTTGGTATTACCCGATCTATGTTGCTTACAGGTAATTATGTGCATACATAAGGATTATCTGGACTCAAAACAGAAATTGAAGTGGCTTAAAGTTACGATTGTCTTCTTTTTGTTCTGGTATTGATGCATGGAATCTCAAAGACAGGTATATGTAGATTGATATACTTGAGCTGTCCTAAAGTTTCTGAACCTCAGCTTGATTGGAAAACTGCAGCAACAAACTTTTTCCCCGGTTTCCAGTATTTCTGATTGGTCTAGTTCTTTAGCATGCCACTTTTATTTGTAAAAAGCAACTTTCATTCATTTTCCCCCAGCCTATTGATGGTATTTTATGGTTACAAGTAAAAATGTTATACATTATGCACCATATTTTTTTGCCTCCATATTTATTACTTGTCAACATTTGAATAGGCGTCGCATCTAGTTTTGAAGTGAAATTAGATAATCTTCATGCATAGCATGGTTTGTAAAGTGCGATTCCTAGACAATTATATACAATAGCTCACGCATAGCAGAGTTGCTAAAATTCGGCCTTTTAATATAAACAAAATAATAATATAGAAAGGAAAAAAACACTCTTGTTCCTGCTTGAGTTGTCCATTCCACTAATTAAACATAATTATTGCATCGGGAGAGGATCTTGGAAAACTTAAGAACCTCTGAGCTATTTGGAAATGTTCCTTCTGCGGTATACGGTGTAGTATATTGATAACCATCTTTTGCAGCACCCTTGCATTCTTCAGCAGAAATTGCACAAATGAGAAGGGGAAGTCACGGTAATTCCATATTGAACCATCAAACTTGACTATTTTGAGATGCATCATCAAACACTTAAAAGCATTCTTTTGTGATGTCAAGTAGAGTTCCCCGCTAAAATTGAAAAGGTTGGTGAGATATTCCTGAAAACACTGCAGATGAAGAATCATTAAGATGAAATCTATGCATAATTTTAACAACACAATTTTAGCAAGAATGACTTCTTACGGTTACAAAAATGATTAAAAATTCTACATCAGATGTCATTTAGAGAATATTTTTAAGGCGTAAACATGATTCAAAATTCTACACAATTTTAGCAAGAAAGACTTCTTACTCCCTCATGGTTTGGCCCATGTGCATATCACCTACCTATCATTTGAAAATAATCACATAACTCCCATGTGGTTTGTGGACTAAAACGCACCATCACATTTTTCATCCAAAGTAACTGGAGGTGCAACTCACACGCCATTGTCAAGATTCGGTGTGAACAAAATAACTTTTTTAGATGAAAATACCCTTATAAATTTTTAAATTTATAAATATGCCAATTTCTTTTCTGCTTCCTTTGCCCTCTGTCTATACAAACCCAAACCATCAACCCACCCAGCCACGCTTCAAATCCAGTATCTTTAATGTGTTTTAATGGGATTGCATAGACAGCTAAGCTATATTATTAAGGAATTTGCATCTGATAATGTTAAAAAAACTGTGATGCACCATTCAGTCCAACTCCAGATTGTTGTTTGCTGTGTAATTATGGTTCCTCTTTAACTGCAAAAGCCATGATTATAGAGTTCTCTTTTAGTATTATAAAAAAGGATCTACCTTCCTTCAACAAAGACCACTCCCCCACACCTCCTATCCCACCCTGCATACCCATTTTCGCACCTTCATGATAATTTTTTTAAAAAAAAAAAGGAGAATCGATAATTCAACCCAACCCAATCCCGTAGCACTACATTCATCCCAGACCTCCTTGTTGATGAATCACAGAAGAATAATATTTGATGAATCATTAGGGTTGTGAAGGTGAATGGCAGCCAGGACCATTTCTTCTCTTCCTTTTTCTCACATGTATTCACTCACCCACTCATTCACTCTTACACACACAAATACATACATACATTATACATATGTAGGGTTAGGGTTGGTGGTGGCTGGGAATGGCAGTGAGTGGGGACGGTCGTGGACAGTGGAGAACGCAGAAATCTCGTTAAGAGGGGACCAAACTCTATACATTTAACAATTGACTATACATTTATTTTATTACATTTTTATCAAAGTTTCATACATATATTGTATTAAAATATTCACTTTATAAGCATAAAAATTAAACATTATCATTAAATTTGCAAATAAAATTTTCAATCAATATCTAATAGTCATTAACAAAACAAAAAGTATCAAGATTAGATTATAAAGTACTTTTTACAATTGTATGAAATAAAAAAGATTAAAAAACGATAACGCATGTAGGGTCATAATAACTAACACCAATTTGAGCCATAATTGAAGACTACTTTAGTGGTAATTAAACACCACAATGAATCATAAGTAATATTTCAAGCTATAATCAAACATCATAACAAGAGATAATTGATTTGATTTAATAATTTGTGAGTCTCACCAACACAATAATTTCTAACAAAGATCGACTTTGATCATAATTTAAATCTTAAATATACATATGTATTGTAGGATAACCTTAATTAAAGACTGGAAACATTTTGAGGCTTTGAAGAAGAAGAAAAAAAAAAACCAGAAAAAAAAAAAAAAAACTGCAGGGGCCAACACTTCACAAATTATAGACTAAGGGGTAAATACATAATATCAGCTAAGTTTATGAAATAGTTTGCAGGGGCAGTGGCCCCCCATTGCACCACCTGGCTGGTGGTGTAGAGTTAAGGTTGACATTAGGGGAGAAGACGAAGAAGAAATATGATCTATATATCTGTGGACGTATTGTAGTCTTTTTGTTATTAAAAGAGTTACATGTGCAGTTTAGTCTACAAACCAAATGGGGATTATGTGGTTATTTTCAAACAAATGGAGAAAAATTTCAATAGAATCACTTACAATCTAGAGGAATGACTCGTCGATACCAAGCACTAGAATTGATTGGCATTTCTAAATAAAATACATAAAGATAGATTCAAAATCAATTTTTGATGGAGTCTTTCCATATCTTAAAGCAAAATAATCAAGGAAATTATTATGAAAAGACATACCTCAAATACTCTGGAAGAGGACATGGCAATGACTAATGTCTCTAGATGAGAACAACTTTCCAAGATGTTTGCTATTCCAGGGAGAACTAATTCCTCGGTACTTGTATTTATTGTTAAACATTCACATTTTGAGAGTGGAGAACGCAAACCTTTCATTTCCATTGTTGATAGTACCTTTCCCCATCAAAAGCACGATGCAAAACAAATATATATAAAGCAAGACACAACCAATTAGAAGATTCTAGAAGATTATTTGGCATACCTACAACAAGATAATTTGTGTATTGAAAAACAAAGTATTATGTGTAATTCATGAATCACTGTTTCATTTTCAAACCGTGTCACTCCTTACATTGGAAGCAAAGTAAGCACAATGGATCTGATTAATTAAAACATGAAACTAAAGTAACCACAAAGGATAGGATTACTTATAAACATAATACTGTTAATTGTAATTTAAAAGAATGAAATTTTCTAATAAATATCATTTAGCACAAAAAACAGCACAAAATATGGACAAAGCCATAGCTAAGGCTTTTTTGTTTTTTTTTCTACAACTCAAATGACCCAAACTCCATATCTGCCTCACCAATATTAGTTGGTTATATCATGGTATGAATTGCAATGTACTTAATCAATTAAATCTGGGTTTGAATAAACTACTTGGCAACAAATATATATACACATATGGAATCATTTGCAACCGCAGGAACACCAGGGGAAAAAAAAAACAAAAAAACATTTTTTCAATAGACGTTAGCAATATGATTTAGCTATGGGTGCTAACCATCCCATACACCAATGGCTTATAATAGTTATTACTATACCCTTCTAACTTAAGAAATATGCACAAAAGTTGAAGAATTGAATGGCAAAGTCACAAACAGGAACAATTATTTATTATTCAAGAATTTAAGTCTTAAAATAGCTAACAAAGGATTCTTGACACAGAAATGGTGTAATTTCCAACAAAGAGCTACATAAATCCAACAAACATTTAGAACCAATGTTATTGGCAAGCTTAAACATAAATTATTTTGAAAGGAAACGATAAAATAATCAATTAAAATATGTAGAATTAATTGCCACAACAAAAGGATTGAAGAAAGACTAACCTCTAAAGCCCAAGAACCTAATGTGAGATTCTTCACATGAACAAGACTCTCAAGAAGTCCTGTCAAACTATTTTGGTACCATTCATAGTCATGATGACTATCATCATCATCAACAAAACTTGTGAAATTACAATTAAGGGTAGCGTTAACCAAAGATGATACATCTGCCAGATGACAATTCGTTCTCCCTAAAGAACCTGAAATCTCCAATGACTGAAGATTAGGTGCTGAAATTTCCAACCAATAGTTATGTTCATTATCTATTCCAACTTCTTCTTCTTCTTCTTCTTCTTCTTCTTCATTGTACTCCCAAACTTCTCCCAAGATCAATTTTTTCAGACTTGGTTTAGTAACATGCAAATGAGTGATGCCATAAAAGGAATACAATTCTAAAATCTCCAATACAGGACTACCAGCTAATATCTTCTGAATCACACCATCATATAACTTGACATACCCAATTGACAATTTCTTTAGCAATTTCCAGTCAACAGCTCGTTTAGGAACTAGAGTGCAATAAGAAAAACACAATTCTGTGAGGGACGAATTGGTAAAGAAAAGCTGTGGCAACACGAAACGATCTTCCTCAGGCAAACCTTCGTCGCCACTGTATAAATAGAGTTGAAGCTTCTCAGTGGCATTCCTTGTTGCGAATCGAATCCACAAATTGACATTGGAAGCGAAACGCGAGTCGTAGTCGAATTGAACCATGAATTTCTTGAGCTTAGAACAATTGCAGAGAACTAGGGTTTTGTCAACAAATCTTGCGAACTCAACAAGTCTGTCGTAGTAAATATCAGAGCCGAAATCAGGGTAAGAGAAAAGGAGTGATGGAAGGGAAGTCCAAAGGTATTGCCATCTTTTGGACAAGACACCGGTTTCGATGGCGTCTTCGATGGTGGGTAAGAAGGAGAGAATATGAATGAGTAGAGAGTCTGGCAACATGCTGATTCGATCGACGCCGTTCGTTCTATTGCTGCGAGTCTTGGGCCGTTTCGGCAATGGGATGTCGTCGCTGGAGTCACCGTCGTACTCATACATTTGGCTTCGTCTTGACATGATTTTCAAACTACAAAAGACGAATACCTCAACCGGCTTTTCAAATGGCACACAACATTCAATGGGTTTTTATTCACGGTTGGACTACCCTAACATAATAAATTCTCAATAATTTCTTTTAAAAATTTCAATCTTAATTTTATAAATTACTAGTACAGATCATAATCTGTTCATCTCCACGAATTTGTCTAATCGAGGAGATCTTTTAAATTAAGCCTAGTTTGACAAGTGACTTTTTTAATTAAAAAGTTAAAAAGTCAATAACTTGTACTAAAAAGTCAAAGATTTCATTATCTTTTTTTTTTGGCACATATTTTCGTAAAAAGTTAAAAATTTATTTCAAATGTATTAATTTTTTTTACATCATATTTTAATTAAATAATTAAAAAATTACTAAAAAAATCTGTTCTCAAACGAGAATTTAATACAGATTTTATGTTTGGTGCTAAAAATTAAAGCAATGAGGAAGCTTACACGGTTGGATTAGAACATTGTTGTGCACTTTAAATAATTAATAAAATAAATTAATATATATTGAGTTAAACTTCATGACTTAATAAAAAATTATAAATAAAAATTATTATTACATAATTGATCTGTTACAAAAATAACAAAAATTGGATTGTGTATACAAACTTTTAAGATTGTTTCATTCATAATATAACCACACTAATTCTTAACTATGTTTTTTTTGGTGCCGTTTTATAACATAATCATAATAATTTGTTATTGGCACTATAAAAAATTATAATTTTTCTTTTGATAAGAGAATGCTTACAGTTTTGCAGCAAGTAAAAGAATAAAAGACTAAAAGAAGAAAAAAAAAATTTTGAAAGACAAATCAGAGTGAAAAGAAAATATATATATATATGTATTATATTTATCCACTAAATAAAGAAAAAGAGAGAGAGAAATAATTAATTATTTTTTTTAAAAAAAAGTACTATTGAAAGGTTGTTGTGAATTTAAATATAGTATACAAATAAAAGTATATAAAAAAAATTTGAAAGGCCAAATATAATTAAACTACCTAAATTCTCCTTCTGTTTATGACATTAATTCATTAGTTCTTTCAAATTTGATGTGAATCCCAACTAATTGAAGCTAACTAGCATGGGAGAGGATCTTGGAAAACTTAAAAACTTTTGAGCTGCTTGGAAAGATCCATCCGCACCATATCATTTGCCATTACCATCACTACAGGAAATTGTACTTTTGCCGAATAAAAATTTGGTCAGCAAAAGTCTATTTTTAGTCAGCAAAAGTTATCCGCAATCAATATTTTTGGTCGTCACTTTGGTCCGCCAATTGAGGGTCGACAAAAGTAATTAGCGACCAAAACTTTTGTTAGTCGGAAAAAAATTGGATTTGCCGACTAAATTTTTAGTCACTAAATATATCATTACTGCGACTAATCCATTTAGTCGCTAAAACACTTCAATCGTGAAAAGCGACATATTCCCGACCAAACATGTTAGTCGCCAATTGTCACATTCCACGACCAAACATGTTAGTCGACAATAGACCTATTCGCGACCAAACTCTTTGGTTGTCAAAAGTTTACCGACTAATTATTTTGCCTACCAACATTTTGGTCGGCAAACATCCAACAAAATAAACCTGTAATTGAAGACAAATATTCCATCTAATCCATTCAATATAATCTGTAATTAAAAAGAATTATTCATACCAACAAAGTATCTAAATCATAAACATTCAACGAAATACATAAATCATCCAATCCTGAACCTGTTTAATAAAAGTCAACAACTATTATAAGTTTCCATCCACAAATAATTCCAAAGTACATATTCCTTCAATTTAAATTTTTATCTGTGCGCATCTATCAAAAAATATAATTAGTCTACCGAAATATTTTCCATATACACCCGTTCAAAAATATAACTACTAGTCTATCCAAAAATATAACTACTAGTCTATCGAAATATTTTCCATACACATCTATCCAAAAATATATAACATTTTCACAAATGCTTATAGCGCCAATTAGTCCTGTACAATTTAGCTTCTTGCACGAGTTCATCCATCTGTACCAAACAAAAAGAAAAAGAATGTCAAGAATTGAATAAGGTATATAATTTAAGTAAAACTTGTAAAGCTGAACTTACCTAAATAATGGACAAAGGGATAGAATTCACAATGATGCCCTGCATCCTCTGCAAGAAAAAGGCTTGGACTTACTGATGATCAAGATGCCTAGCATCCTCTGCATTAACTAAAACAAGCAAAAAACCAAAGTTAATGACAATGTCTCTACTACAGATATTAACCAAGGGATTATATGGTTTGTCCAAGTTTTGTTTAAAAAATTAGATAATAAAGGCATGTCAACTAGTTAAACTATTAAAAAGTAGGATGTGAACATATCAACAAGTCAAAATCTTAAAAGGAAGATATTGGCATAACCACTCCTAATCCTACTCATGTTTCATCTTTGCTGTAAAATATTTGATATATGTGTACACTTTTCTAAATACATATTAATTGTTGAAATATTTGATCATGTTTTACTTTTTAAACTTCCATTGGACTCTATTATTTTTTAAACTTTAACTATTTTTCCTTTACAAAATCTTATAATGGACTAAACACTAACTCTCCCAGTATGTACTAGAAGAGGCCCGTACTACCCCCATTGGTGAAATAGCCAAGTGCAATCTAAAATAATCAGGCACTACCCTAAAAATTACCCCGAAGAGAATTCAACTCACTTCGTATCATTTTGTTGCCAGTACAATAAAGTACTGGACCATTCCAATAGATACAGAATGGGATTGACAACTATGATATCTACAGAGACAAAAAATTAAAAATAAATACTAAGTGAGGAGTATCTCTGTGATTCGTAAATCTTAGGCATTATTAAGATTTCAAACATCAAAACTAATTTGCATATTATGGACGAAGGTTTCCATCACCTAAAGACAGCTCAAAATAACTTTTCCAAGCCAAAAGTAGTGCAGCAACCAAACCCAACAAAGAAAATCCAGTGTTTGCCAAGATGATGGTAAAATTTTTCATAAAACTCAGCAAAAATTATGCCACTCTTGACAATATTCGGAAATGCTAGTTATATGTTAATTTAATTGTTATTGAGGCAGTCCCTCTGTATTTCAACCAAAAAAATGTGATATCGATATTCTCATTTTAAAACTTAAATGTAATGCAATATTTAGAAGTCTAATGAAAGAACCAGAAATATTAATTGAACAAACAAAAAACAAAAATGTAGCTAACATGTTAGAAATAAGACATAGCAGTTACCACTTTCATATTCCATTGCCTCTTGAGTCTCAATCTTTTCAAGGACTGCCTTAATCAGGTTCAGAAGCAACTCTGGTTCTTTATTTGACAATTTCTTAACGACAGGCTTCCAATCATCAAATAGACTTTGCACATGAGTTGTACTATGACTGACTTGATAACTTTTTGAATCTGATCCGTTCAACAAAAGCTGTACTAAAACAGACACTACTTCTAAGGAGTGGGAAGAATATAATTGAATAAGATGTTTGAATGCCTTGGTGATCTGTTTCTTAGAACCTGAAACAGACAGCAGATCAATGGACAAGACAAAAAACAAAAAATAAAACAGCATACCAACATATTAGTTTTCTCAAAATTCCTTGATACATAGCAAGTCCAAAATGGCATAGCAAGTCCAACTAATCAGATCCACAACCACAAATTCTTCCCTAGAATATGAACTCTCAATCACAGGTCTCATTTAAAAAACGGAACAATAAAAAGACAATCAATTGGGTGCCAATTACTAACATTAAAAGACAATATGCTCATGGATGTATTCAACTCCTCTACTAAATTAAGGGCAATTTGCACCCTATTAGACCATGGCAATGGGTCCCTATCTAAAAGCAACATAAGTTATACAATCATAAAACAGATTGAAATACCAAGGGATAGAATTCACACTTCATGGATGCATAAGAATTTTTCACCTAAACCACGCATATGTTGACTTAAGTTGCCATTCTCAATGAATTCATAGACAAAAACTAATGAACCCTCCACACAGTGACCTATTAAGCGCAACTGCATTGAATTTTCAATAATATTAGCAACACATAAACTCAATAAAAATCAACAACTGAACCCCATGTGAACACAAAAAGAACCTCAGAATTGAGAACTATATATGATGTGTATTATGCATGTGTATGTTGTTCACAAAAAGGTCAATAGTGCAAAGAACTGATTGTTATTAAAGATTGATTAATGTACTCTAGTTTTTCAGTGCCAAGCCCTGAGGTATATGATATGTGATACATTGGTCTCTTTTGATGCCAGTTTTTTATTTTTTTATTTTTACCATTTTATTTTATTTGTACATGACACTATATTATTTGTTTTCATTGTTTCATTAATGTTTGTTTCCAAACAAAGGAATTAATTAGGAATATTCGCATAAATAGCAGTACAAGATCGTGACAAAAATAATAATGATATATATAGCATTTCTCATTTAAGAAACTACTTGAAGGGTTAATCATTTGTGATTTGTGAAATATACCACGTTGTAATCTCTAGAATGCAATAATTGCATTATTTTTTTCTTTTTAAGGGTTGTATTATAATTCTCTATATTTATATAGTTTTTAAATTCATAAAATTTAAGATTCATCAGCATGAATTAAATTATTTTGGTTAAAACTCATACGGAGTTGTATGAATCAAATTATGAATCATAATATTCTAACAACCATGGGCAGAGTCACATTATTTTGAATGAATTTTTTGTATGAAATTTGTGTGTTTGTGAATCATTTTCACTAATTAGCTCAACAGTGGATGGTGATCTTCACTGTTTGAAGATGAAATAGACACTTTGGGCCTCCAACAATCAAAACCAACCTTTTGGGTTTTGATGCAGGTCCAAAATGAAAAGGCCTTAATATCTTGGTTTTAGTTGATTGAAAAGCAAATCAACTGAAATGGAAGACTTTAGCTCTTCATAGCTGACACTGAGTGAGGGCATACAAAGAAATGTGATTTTCCTCTTTCATACTGTAAATCAAAATCTATATTCATATATGTTTGAATAGAGAGCTCAACAATAGTAAGAAAGGTTTGTGTTTTGAAACCTGAAGACATTGTTTTCCCTCAAGTGGCTGAAGTCTGAACTTAAGATTTGAAAGGATGATGTCCTGGGTTATTAAAAAAAAAACTATTTTAAAAAAAAATACTTTTTCTCCCAAGCTAAAAATTACTAAAACTGTCTTTTCTAGAGAAAAAAAATTCATTTTATTCATTCATATTATTGCAAACAAGTTCAACATTATGAAAATGTAACTAGTTTGAAGATAAAATAGACCTTGTTTGGCCTTTAATGGCTCAAAATACCTTTTTTATTTGGGTCTTAATGCAGACAATCTACCGAATCAGCTTTGGTCAGATATACCTGAGTAAACCCATGATGACAGAGTCTGATGGAGAGCCTGCCTCTCTTTTCCCAAAGGCTGCAAGGCTGAGGAACTTGACCTACTCATACCCCTTGTATGTAGATGTCACAAAGAGAGTTGTTAAGAAAGGCCATGATTGTGAAGAGGTCACTGAGACACAGGAGTTTACTAAAGTTTTTATTGGGAAGGTATTGAAATTTAAGTTCTAAATCACACACACACACACATATATATATATATATGTAACATTGTGAATTTGGAATTTTTTTGTCTTAATTCTTGCTACATTTTAGGTCCCAATAATGCTCCGGTCAAGCTATTGTTGTTTGCATCAGACCTCAGAGAAGGATTTGACTGAACTTGGAGAGTGTCCATTTGATCAAGGTGGGTATTTCATTATCAATGGGAGTGAAAAGGTTCTGATTGCTCAGGAGAAGATGAGCACCAACCATGTCTATGTGTTTAAGAAAAGGCAGCCTAACAAGTATGCTTTTGTGGCCAAGGTTCGGTCTATGGCAGAGTCCCAAAACAGGCCACCCAGTAGCATGTTTGTCAGGATGCTTTCTACCACAAGTGCCAAAGGGGTAAGCAAAGCATTAGTTTAGGGGCACTTACATGTCCCTAGCATTGTTAAAGGGGTATTAGTGTTGGCAGCACTGCATTAGTCCTTGTGGAGTATTGCAAACACTACATTATGTGCACTTTTATGGAAAATTTGTGTTTTTATTGTTTTCCTTTGCAATTCGGATGATGTGAGGAATATTTCATTGCAAGTAAATGCAGGGATCTTCAGGGCAATATATCCGTGCTACCCTTCCATACATAAGGACTGAAATCCCAATTGTAGTTGTGTTCAGGGCATTGGGATTTGTTGCAGACAAGGACACATTAGAGCACATATGTTATGAATTTTCTGATTTTCAAATGATGGATTTACTTCGTCCTTCCTTGGAAGAGGCATTTGTGATTCAAAATCAACAGGTATTTATTTTGTTACAGTCTCCTCATTTAGTGTTCATTTAGCTGTATGGACAGTTGTTTCTATTTGCCGTTGCAGGTTGCATTAGACTATATTGGAAAAAAGAGGATCTACTGTGGGTGTCACACGAGATAAGAGGATTAGGTGAACAAACTTGTTGCTCGGTTGATATAGTCATATTTGATTCTTAAGCTAACTTGCTTGTCTATTTTGTAGATATGCCAAAGAAATCCTTCAAAGAGAAATGCTTCCACATGTTGGTACCGGGGAGTATTGTGAAACTAAGAAGGCTTACTATTTTGGGTATGTTTAGTTTAGGACTCATATTGGGACTCATATTTCAGAAAATGTTACTGATTTTTCTTAATTTCACTAGGTATATTATTCATCGACTTTTACTTTGTGCCCTTGGTCGAAGGCCTAAAGATGATAGGGATCACTATGCAAATAAGAGACTAGACCTTGCAGGTCCTCTACTCGGAGGCTTGTTCTGAATGGTCCTTTATCTGTAACCTCTTTGGATATTATGGCAATTTGAAGGCTCAAATATTTCTGATTGTCATTAATGTGAATTTAAATTGATGCAGTTATTCAGAAAGTTAACCAGGGATGTGAAGTCCTATGTTCAGAAGGTTTCCTCATTAATCTCGTTTCGCTTGACTTCATCATTTTACCTCAGTAGTATCATAAGGTATATTGTAATTTGAAACTGAGTAGATTTGCATTCGTGGACCAGTGCGTTGACAACGGGAAGGATGTTAACTTGCAATTTGCAATTAAAGCGAAATCAATTACAAGTGGCCTTAAGTACTCTCTTGCTACTGGGAACTGGGGACAAGCAAATGCAGCTGGCACTAGAGCTGGAGTTTCACAAGTTGGATCCTATCTTATTCATTTTATTCTCCTTGATGTTCTCTTTTTCAATTCATTTATGGGTAGTTTTATGTCTACAGGTTTTGAATCGTTTAACATTTGCATCCACTCTCTCCCACTTGCAAAGGTTATCAATTCTGAGGGTTCCCAATTCTTAATAAGAAAATTAAAAAAATCAACCTAGGTCATGAAATGAGATTTTCAGACCAGGAAATCCATTTGTACCTCAGGTGGGCTATATATAAATATATATATATATACATATTGAAATTGAACCTACTCACTTAAAGCGTTTCTACCAGCAGTTCTTAGGGTTTGAGTCTTGCAAGCAATGGTTCACTTTGAGCAACTTTCCAACTATTAATTGCGTTGGTTCATCAACATCAACTTTCTAACATCTCTCTCTCCTCTTTTCTCTCTCATACAAATATTTTAGATCCAAATGAAAATCAGTCAGGATCTAAGAGCCTAAATCAATTAAATTGAAACCATAAACAATAGTGCTAGTGATTTGAACGAACTTGAAATCCAAATTAGAACCCCATACCTGGTAGAAGAACCCTAGATTCAGATCCCAATCGGTCAAATCCAAATTAAACTCATCCAGATCTAAGAGCCCTACATCAAACAGAGAGAAGCGCATAGCGAAACTTGACAGTCTTCAAAATCTATTCTTCCTCGAACTCGAGAGCCTTCGACATATCGAAGAGGGACAATCTGAACTGGATGAGAAGAGTGAGAGAGCCGATTCAAGAGAGAGAGAGAGAGAGAGAGAGAAGTGAGAAAGCTAAATAAGTATCTATAAGTAGATTGAGAGAGAGAGAAAGAGATTGTGTGTGTGTGAGAGAGAGAGATTCATACTGCTCTTGTTCTTCAGATCACCATGGCAACGGAGAGAGCTTGAAACAGAGAGAATGATATCGAGAGAGACAACATCGAAGGAACAACGCATAAGAAAAGGGCTACCGCTTGCTTATAAGAAAAGGGCCTAGAGTGCAACGTACGGTGGTGACAGTGGAGAGGTGAGAACGGTGGACGGCAACATTGATGGCGAGGCGAGGTGAGGTGAGGTTTGGTGGTGAAGGAGAATCTGTATGAGAGAGAGAGAGAACAATCTGATTGGTTTAATCAGAGAACAGGCGGGGGCAATTAAATGGGTTCCCTCTAAAAATTTTCACACCTTTGGCAATAAAATTGGTTTTTAGTCGGCAAATGTTATTATCTGTGACCAAAATATTTTAGTTGCTAAAAGTTTTTCATTCCCACTTTTTTTTTTTTTTTGGTCTTCCCTCTTCAATTTTTGCCGACCAAATTTCAATTTTGGTCGCAGAAAATTATAATTTGGCAACTGAAAAAATGTTAGTCGGCAAAACTCCAAACCTTTGCCAACCAAATTTTTATTTGGTCACCAAATGAAAATATTTTGCAACTAAAATAGTAAATTGGTCGCTAAAAATTACTTTTTGGCAACAAAATATTTTTAGTCGGTAATAGTATCAAGTTTTAGCTATGAAATTTTTTTTAGTCAACAATGTCAATTTTTTGCCACCAAAATATTTTTAATAGGCAAATGTGTATTTTCTTGTAGTGCATATTGATAACCATCTTTTGCAACACCCTTGCATTCTTCAATAGAAATTGCACAAAAGATAAGTCCAAAGCCACTGTAATACAAACTTGAACAAGTAAACTTAACTATTTTGATATGTGACATCAAACACTGAAAAGTCTCCTTTTGTGATGTCCTGTAGTTCTCCCCGTCAAATAAAAAAGGTGGGCGAGATTGTCCCAAAAAACCAGCAGATGAAGAATCCATTAAGCTATATGCATAAATTTGTCAAGGCAATTGTAGCAATGAGCAACTTCTTATTATGGGCAAGTAAAATTTATTTACTTCTCTAATTATTTTTTTTTTAATTTCATTTTAAAAAGGAGTAATTTCAAAATAATCACTTCCAATCTAGAAAAATGACTCATTGATCACTTGCTACGAACAATCACCCTACTCTAAGCACTAGAATTGATATGGATTATTAGATAAAATACATACAGAGAGATTCAAAGCCAATCTTTGATAAAATTCTTTACATATCTCAAAGAAAATAATTAAGTCAAAGAATATTTAAAAACATAACACCTCGTTGCTGGAAGGAGATGTGATTATCACTAATGCAACTAGATGAGAACAACTTTCCAACAGGCTAGCTATTCCAGGGAGGACTGATCCCTGAATTGTCGTATCTAGTGTTAAACATTCACACTTTCACAATAAAGAACGCAAAACATTTGTTTTCATTATTGACAGTACCTTTGCCCATCAGAAGCAAGATGCAAAACAAATAAAAAAAACAAAAAAAAGACGCAACCAATTAGAAGATTGTAGAAGCAAGATGCAAAACAAATTGAGAAGAAACAAAAATAGATGCAACTAATTAGAAGATTCTAACAGATTGTTTGATAGACCCTAAACCAAAAAAATGGTGTATTGAAAAAGGAAAAACTATGTGGAATTTCGTCGTCAATGTATAATTTTCAAATGATGTGTCACTCTTTACATTGGAGGAAACAAAGGATAAAATCATTAACACGGTTAATTGTAATTGAGAAGCATGGACTTTTACTAATAAATACCATTTAGCACAAGAAAACAAGCACGAAACATGGACAAAGCCATTGCTTAGTTCTTTTTCTTTAACTCGGATGAGTCAATCTCAATATCTGGCCCATCGATATTAGTTGGTTATATATTGTGAATCAACATTTTCAACGGCGGGAACACTAGGAAAAAAAAAGACATATTTTCAATAATTTGTAGGCTAACGGTTCATACTAATTATTACCACACCCTTCTAATTTAATAAGTATGCACAAAATTGATGAATTGAATGGCAAAGTTACAAATAGAAACAATTCTTTATATTCGAGGATTTAAGTCATAAAAAAACCAACAAATGATTCTAGAGACACAGAAATGGTGTAATTATCTACCAAGAGTTATGAAATGTCTACATTTGGTGTAGTTGAATATTTTCATAAACTCTTACCGGTAAGATAACTCAACTATCTAGTTCATACGAAGATTAGACATTTCCTAATTTTATGGGTCCAGCTTGTCTCCAGTTGGAGATAATCGTCCAATTCGGTTAGTGGGCTCACTTTTGGTCCCATCTCAATGATCAAAACCGTTTAAATTTTAGAGTTCATCGAGCACATTATCCATATAAAAAATTAAGTTGATCGGATAATAGCAACTACATATTCAGATTAGTTTTGTATGAACCGTTTATTTTCTCACTATCAATTATTTTATTAAAAAAAATCAATTTGTTTGGCATTATGCAAGAGAAAGATTCAATGCAGGAGCATTATTTGGAGGAAAACTTTCAGCAGCCTCTACTCTTCTTTATATAATAGCAAATAAACATATGCAAATATATAATAAACCTATTATTTAGGGCAAATTACACTAATAATCCCTATAATTTGAAACTCGTGTCACTTTGGTCATTGATTTTTCAATTGTGACATATTTGACTTTGAATTTTAAATCATGTTCCAAATAAGGACAATAGAAGATACCATTGCTTAATTTCAAGGACAAAATCGTTAATTTGATAAAATATAAACTAATTTGACAAAAATAAATGTCCATTTTTTATAAAAAAAATTTTAAAAATTATTTCTACCCACCAAAGATAAAATTATGTAAAATTGATAAATCTTTTAGACATTTATTTATTTTTTCAAATTAATTTTTATTATGTGTTTGGATGATGATCATGTAATGTGTGGTTGTTAGGATTTTAATGTGTAATTGATATATTTAATATATGAAATATTTTTAGTTTTGGATTTTTTGATTTAATAGATTGGTTTAATAATGATATCAAAGTTGTCACCATATTTGATTTTTGAAAAAATAGAAACTAATTTAATGAAAATAAAAATAACTACCCATTATATGATCATCATCCAAACACATAATAAAAAATAATTTGATAAAAAAAATAAATGTCTAAAAAATTTATCAATTACATAATTTTATCTTTAGTGTGTAGAAATAATTTTTAAAAATTTAAAAATATTTTTTTGACATTTATTTTTGTCAAATTAGTTTATATTTTATCAATTTTGCCATTGAAATTAAGCAGTGGTATCTTCAATTGTCTTTATTTGGAACAAGATTCAAAATTCAAGATCAAATATGTACAATTAAAAAGTCAAGGATCAAAGTGAATCAAGCCCCAAACTATGGAGACCGTTAATGTAATTCGCCCTATTATCTATTAAGTCGAAAGCTTCCTTAATCCAGATACTCAGACATCACATTTCAAGTAATTAGTACCAAATTTGAATAGAAGTTGAAGGTCCAAGCAAAATCATAGCATTATTTTTTTATTTTTTATTTTTTACATCCACAAATACATTCTTCAGCTGAATTTCTTAGCATTCCGTGGAGGCATTCAAATTTTAATTTACCAAATTTGAGTGTGTTAACTCCCTATCACTCCTAGAAAAGTTTCCCCTAACAATGCACAAAACAATTAGGATCACCATCAACTGCACACTGTTTGAAAACTTCCCAGTGAACAAAACAAGTCCAGGTTCAAAAAACTAAGTGAATTTAAATAATCTTCAAGCATAGCACAGTTTATAAAGTGCAACCCCCACATAACAGAGTTTCTAAAGCTCCGCCATTAGATATAAACAAAATAATATCCAATGAAGTATAGCCTGCTTCAAAAACAAAACAAAATCATAATCAAAGGAAAAAACAGTAGTGTTTCCACGGAGAAAGCGAATTACTTGAGTTTTCCATTTCACTAATTGAACATCACTACTGCATCAGGAGAGGATCTTGGAAAACTTAAAAGCTTTCGAGCTTCTTGGAAAAATTCCATCGGCACTGTATTGTCTCCCCTTAGACCACATCTGATTGCTGGATTATGGATAACATCTTTTGCAGCACCCTCGCATTCTTCAATAGAAATTGCAGAAAAGAGAAATCCACGCGACAGTATCTCTGACTTGAACAAGTAAACTTAGCTATTTTGAGATGCAACATCAAACACTTAAATGCCCTATTTTGTGATGTCCAGTAGTTCTCCCTGTCAACATCAAAAAGGTGGGTGAGGGTGAGATTGTTCCAAAAACGCTGCAGATGAAGAATTCAATAAACTGAAATCTATGCATAAATTCAAGGGTGTCAACATAATTTTAGCAATGATCAATTTCTTATACTCATTGAAATGATTCAAAATTCCACTTCACAGGTAACATGATGGGAAAGAACAATTTATTTACTTATAACAAAAAAAGAAGTATTTTCAAAATAATCATATCCAATCTAGACAAATAACTCATCAATCACTTCCAACAATCAACCACCCAACAAATTCTAGTTATCACAAAGCAATAGAATTGATTGGCACTACTAGATAAAATACATAAAGATAGATTCAAAGAAAGTCTTTATTAAAGTTGTTTTAACTTATCTCAAAGAAAATAATGAAGGAAATGATTACGAAAAAACATACCTCCTTCTGGGAAGGGCACAAAGCGAACGTTGAGATTATCACTAACGTCTCTAGATGAGAGGAACTTTCCAAGAGGCTTGCTATTCCAAGGAGGACAGATTTCACAATGCACGTACGTAGTGTTAAACATTCACACTTTGACAGTGGAGAATGTAAATCTTCATTTCTATTATTGACAGTAACTTTTCCCGTCAGAAGCAAAATGCAAAAGAAATTATAAAAAACCAAAAGATGAAACCAATTAGAAGATTCTAGCAGATTGTTTCACAGACCTTACCATAAAAGTATTGCGTTTTAAAAAATGAACAAACTGCTAAAAAATGAACTTTCCAAACTGCTAGAATTTCTTCAGCTGAGTTTAATTTTCAAATCATGTATCACAAACAAGCACTCCTTAAGTAACCACAAAGGATAGGATCAGATTAATTGAAACCTAATGATAATATTGATTGTAATCGACAAGAATGGACTTTAATAATAAATATCATTTACCACAAAAAACAAGCACAAAACATGGACAAAATATGAAAACATTTGCAACTGCAGGAACACTAGGGAAAGAAAAGAAACATTCTTTTCAATAATTTGTAGACGTTGGCAATATGACTTTGCTATGGGCGCTACCCATGCCATAGACTAACAGTTCATACTAATTATTACTGTACCCTTCTAATTTAAGAAACATACACTATTTTTTTTTTTATTTTATGAATTGAATGGCAAAGTTGCAAACAAAAACAATCCTTCACTATTTGAGGATTTATATCTTGAAATATATAACAAATGATTCTAGACACAGAAAATGGGTGAATTTTCAATTACAGAGTAATAATAATCAGGCAAAATATGTAGGCTTTCAACCAAACAAAAAAAGGGTTGAAGAAAGACCAACCTTTAATGCCCAAGAACCTAATGTGAGATTCTTGACATGAACAAGGCTCTCAAGAAGTTCCCTTAAAACATTTTGGTGCCATTCATAAGCATCATTCACATCAAGAACATAGCTTGTTAAGTAGCAATTGAGGTTGGTGTTAACCAAAGATGATACGTCTGCCAGCCATGCTCCCTAAAAATTCCGAAATCTCCAATGACTGAAGATTAGGAGTTGAAATTTCCAAATCAAAGTCCCAAAATTCATTAAATATTCCACCGTTGCCTTCATAGATGTCCATCAAATCCCAAAATTCTCTCAAGATCAAAATTTTCAGACTTGCTTTGCTAATAAGCAAACGAGTGAAGCCATAAAAGCAATACAATTCTAAATTCTCCAATACAGGACTACCCTCTAATATCTTGTCAATCACACCATCATTCAACTTGACATACCCAATTGACAATGTCTTCAGCAATTTCCAGCAAACAATTCCTTTAGGCATCAAACTGCACATGGAAAAACGCAATTCTCTGAACGATGAATTGGTAAACAATTCCTGTGGCAACACGAAGAGTTCGTCCTCAGACAAGTCATCCTGAGGAATGCGGAGTTTGAATTGGAGCTCCTTGGCGGCGTTCCTTGTTGCGAAGTCCATGAGTCGATATTGGAAACGAATTCCGACATGTAATCGAAATCAAGCAAGATTTTTAAGCATAGAAGAGTTGCAGAGAAGTAGGGTTTTGTCAACAAATCTGATGAAGTCATAATTTCTTTCATAACTACTATCACATGATTCGTAAAAGCGGCAACGGAAAACAAGTGATGGAAGGGTAGTCCAAAGGTATTGCCATCTTTTGGACAAAACATGGGTTTTGATAGAGTCTTCAATGGTGGGTAAGAAGGAGAGAATATGAATGAGGAGAGAGTCAGGCAACATACTGACTCGATCGACGATGGTGATTTTCCATCTTCAACATCCTGAGTCGGTAATGGGTGATGGTGATGGTGATGCGTCGTCATTTCTTCGCTGGGAAGAACAAGTGTGGCTTCGTCTTGACATGATTTTTCACTCTGCTTTGCGTTTCTACTGCTCATACAACAATGGAGGAGGGTTTGGACCAAACGGTATGTTGGAAAATATTTTGAGTAAAATCAATTTAATGCAAATAAATAATAAAATAAAACATAAAAAATATTTTATATAACTTCTCTAAACTTAGGGCAAGTTTGGCAAGTTAAAAAAAAATCAAAAAATTAAAAAGTTACTTAAAAAATTTAAAGGCTATCACTATTCACCGAAAGTCAAAAATTACGGCCGCACAACTCCCAATTCTAATTTTTCCCTACACACTAATTTATATAA
The DNA here is from genome assembly GCA_025200525.1 of Camellia lanceoleosa. Classification (NCBI taxonomy): domain Eukaryota; kingdom Viridiplantae; phylum Streptophyta; class Magnoliopsida; order Ericales; family Theaceae; genus Camellia; species Camellia lanceoleosa. The sequence goes on along the minus strand of CM045763.1, from coordinate 29,465,772 downwards.
TTTTTTAATACATATTTTTCCATAAAAAGTCAAAAAGTTAATCCAAACATCCATATTTTTTTCCTCGATTTTTTATTTCAAAAAGATAAAAAGTGCACTTATTTAGAACAACTCAAACAACCCCTTAGTATGAATTGTGACCGAGATCAGTAGCGTTTAAATACGTCTTTAAAATAAAATTTTGTCCTCACCTCTAGTGTTTACAATTAATGGGTATCCTACTTTTTAGGATACAACGAGCACTCCCATATAAAAATTACACAATTTTCTGTATATACAGCAAATCAATTTGTGCCATGCACTCTCTCTTATATATTCAACTAGACCTAATGTATGAATCCTAAATAAATTTTAATTTATCCATGAATGCTATGGGATGTGATCATATTTATAGAATTACTCGTGACCTTTAGAATCATCATGTCTTTTGGATTTTGTGTAAGTAATTTTCCGATCACACTGCCAACTCAGTGATTAGTTGGAGAGAATTGGCAGAATAGATGACGCCTGACTAATCTGCAATAGAAAGAGAAGATTTCGGCAGTGGTTCTTCCAACCGGAGGTACTCCGACGATCAAGTCAGTATATCTCAAAGATAATCAAGTGCTAAATTCACTACTCAAAGCATAAATTGCGTACCTTAGACCCATGAGGGTGCCTCTCTTTTATAGTTTACTCAATCCTAGTCCCACTAGAAGCCTCACTTCTATGGATTCCTATTCAGTGCTTACTTTGGACTCTACAAGAGATAAGGATAGACTCCTTAAGAATACTATCATTATCCATCTTAAAGTCTTTTTCATTCTAAGACTCTTGTCCCTTATTTGTTCATCTCGGATTCCGATATCTTCGGAAGTAACCTCGGCCTCGCCGAGATATCCTCGGCCTTGTTGAGATAACCTCGACGTCAAGAACGGGACATGTGACACCTCGGCTAACACCTCGGCGTCACCTTGCCATGTGTTGGTACTCAAAAAATATTTCCCCACAACTGCCCCCTAGGTTCTATTACCTCGTCATTCTGAGGTGATGGAACCTACATCGGTACTTCCTTCCAGTACCTCGGCTTACAGTATCTTAGCCAAGATCATCATCATAGGCCGACATGTCTTCTAAAAGATCAAGAACTCCAAGAGCTCCCTTATGAACTTCTTCGTGCGTGTGAGCTGTCAAGCATCGCTTTTCAACCGTTTTCATCTACGCGTTTGATCCTCATTGGATCGTGTTACTAACGCGCCTGAAAAACCGTCTTCTCTGCGTGCGCCGTCTGACGTATGCGTTGCTCCAAGCGTATTAATTGCTCCGTTTTGCCGCCGTTTCAAATTTTTGACAAAACCTTTCCCTCTTTTTCATTTTTTCACTTTTGCATTCGATTTCTCTTTGTCTTTTCTCTCTCTAGCTCTTGAGCGCGCCATTGTTCCAGTCATCAAGCTCTGTAACTGCCTTCATTTCTCCCTTCTTGTGAAACTTTCGTTGTTTTGCTACATCTATAACTGTCGTCTGACTTCGGCAATCTTCATACTGGCTCCATTTTTTCTGGTAAGCAACTGTTCCTTTCGTCTTTTCAATTCCTTTGATATTCCTCATTACTTGCTGTTGTTACTGTTTTGTTCAAACATTTATCTTTTGAATCATATACCTAAATGTATTTATTTCATGCTTTTGCCCAAATATTCAACACATGCACTGTTTTCACCACTTTCTTGTGCTTTTTTCACTGTTCTTGACCTTATACTCCTTGTATTCTCTGTGCTTTTGATAGCCCCACCTCTGTTCTTGATTCTGAAACTTTGTTCTTGCTTTTCTTTTTTCCAGATTTGTGCCTTCAATCTTCGTCTTCATAGATTTAGGTTTTGGGATTTGACTGTAGAACCTATCAAAATTAAAACAATCTTTACAAATTCTTGAAATTCTTGCATCAATATACACCTAGGTCTTAGCCGAGGTTCGCAAAAACCTTTTTAGATCATCTCTCTTCTGAAACCCAGTCCTTCTAATTTAGGCCGACGTTATGGGTATGTGGAGGCATAGGGTAAACACGCCAACCAAACTAGAATTCTTTAGACAGGAGTTTGAAATCCCAGCCGACGTCCATCTAAGGTTGGCTGGGGATGATGACTCTATCATGCCTACTGACGACTCCATGTCCTTCCCCGTAGTTGCCTTTATCGAGTGTGGACTTCGGCTCCCACTCAACATCCTGTTTCGCGAGATTCTCCATTATTATAAGTTGAACCCCATGCAACTTGCTATAAATTCTTACCGAGTAATCAACGGTATCATAGCCTTAGCTAAACAGGAAAACGTTAGGATCACCTTAGTCGACGTTCAATACTGCTATATCATGTGTAGCCTTAACTTGAAAGAAGAAGGCTACATTTATTATCTTAAGCCGAGATCCACGAAGTTCAAAATCGTAGCTGACCTCCCAGACTCTAACAAAGGGGCTGGAGATGATTACCTCATTACCTCAGGAAATTGGGAGTTTGCTCCAGATGAGGATCTCCACCTCTTCCCTCTACCTCGATCAATTTTAGAGGGCAAGGGTAAGAGCCCTGTGTTACTACTTGGTTGTTTCTTTTTAAGTTTTTAATACTTTATCTGTTTCTAATGTCTGTTTTCTCTTGCAGCTTTTCGTCAGCCACCAAGGAATTTTCGCCAATCCTTCGTTCTCAGCAAGGATTTGAAGAAACTCTTGGACTTGCCAGTCCAAAAGCGGAAGGCGCCTCTGCTTCTCAACTTCATTCCGACATACAAATCTACTCTTCCCGACGTCCCTAAAAGAAAAAAGAAGAGCTTATCTTCTCCTTCTGCCACAACTCCACAAGCCGCATCAACATTTCGGGCTGATCAAGGGTCAACATCCGATCCAGTAGAACAGCCGTCTACTTCGGCTCAATATCTAATCCCTCCATCTCAACGCAAACGTCGCCGACGTGTTGTTCTTGCAGCCAAGATGGGTCGCGCAAAACCTGTGGCCAAAGATCTCTTAGCCAGTATCCCAACCGACGTTGATGCTCTACCAACTCAAACGCAGTTTCCACCCAAGCCAAAAAGAGTCAAGAAGGCTCAACCAAAGGCTAAAGTGACTCAGGCTGAGACTGAAGACACTTTGCCAATTTTCCAGCTGGCTCCAAGCGAAAAAACTGCCTCTGTCCCCACGAAGAGGTCCGCTAAAGCCCTTCCCTCCGAATCCACCAAGTCAAAAAGGCCGAGGTCATCTGCAACGACCTCGGGGTCAAAGAAGCCTGATGCCCCCTGGGCCCCTGAAATAACTTTGAAAGATAAGCCTGTAATGGCTAGTGATAGCGCCGACGATATAAATGTCGGCGTTGCATTTAGCACTACATTGCTTCTCCCAGGCGACTTAGAGCAAAACGCCGGGTTTAGTGAATATGAAAACTACACTTTGATGCTGCAACACTCTGTTCAAGTAAGTGTTTTTGTCTGGTACTTCTTCTTTCTTTCTCTTTACTTCACACTTAGAATATTTTTCTAATACTTCTGTTTTCTTCCAGGTCATCTAGCATGCCCACTCTTTCTCCATGCAATCTTTTCAGAACCGTGAAAAATTAGCCGAGAAAAAGAAGGAAGTCACCACACTTCAAAAAACAATTAAAAGCCTGCAGTCAAATATGAAAACGCTGGAGGACCAGGCCGAGGTCGCCATGAATGAGAGGGATAATGCCGAGGAAAAAGCTGGTGCTGCAGAGGCAATAAATAAAGTTCTTCAGGCCCAGCTAAAAGAGGCCGAGGATAAGGTGGCCCATGTCGAGAAGGAGCTTGAAGATGCCTTGGCCACTAAAGCGGCCGAAATAAAAGATGCCGATGAAAAGGCCTATAATCAAGGTATGGCCGATGTGACAAAGGCTTATGAAAAGCAAGTCAGACAAGCATGCAACAAGGGTTTCTCCCTTGCTTGGATGACTTTGCTAAAAAAACTTGATGTCCCTGAAGACTCCTCCTTGAGGAACGTTGATGCCATTTCCCTACCATTTCCTCCAACTCCACCTCCTAGCGAATCTGATACCGAGGATAAGGCTGAGGAGGAAGCTTTAGTAAGAAAACAAAAAGAGGCCATAGTGACCAAATCTTCTCCACAAAATGAGCAAGTCCTAGACTTGACTCAAGATGAGGATGCTGAGGAGGTTCCTGACAAGGCTATTACTAAGAAGACGTCGGCCGTTGCTCCTCTTGCCGATAAGAGTGTGGATGAAACTTTGGCAGAAATTGATGCCGAGCTTGCGGCGGAAAAGGCGGCTGAGGTAGCTTCTCAACAGCCTTCCGAGGTCTTATCCCAAGTTACTGTTGATGTTGAGGACCCCTAATTTTCATGTTTTTCTTCTTTTGTCTCTTGTACTTTTTGTTTTTCAGACAATGTAAACTCTGCAAATGGCCGATGTGCCTCTTTATTTTTTGAATATCTAATTCAACTTTCCTCCTCTTGAATGCTTGTACCTTTGTCTTCTCTTGACTGTTTCTGCATGATTTTATACTTAGAATATTTTGCAAGTCTCTTAATATACTCTTCCTTCTTTGTGCAACCTTTCTCGGGGTGAATTACCTCGGTTAACAATGATCTCGGTTTAACTTAAACTTGTAAATTGCTACAAATTTCAACAAGTGTTAAACAATAATTTTGGTTTTTAACTTCAACTTGTGAATTGCTACAAATTTCAACAAGTGACGATAAGCAATTATCTCGGCTTAACTTTAACTTGTAAATTGCTACAAATTTCAACAAGCGTTAAGCATCACTTTAGTTTAACTTCAACTTGTAAATTGCTACAAATTTCAACAAGTGTTAAACAATTATCTCAGTTTAACTTCAACTTGTAAATTGCTACAAATTTCAACAATTAAAGATAAACAATTATCTCGGCTTAACTTCAACTTGTAAATTGCTACAAATTTCAACAAGTGAAGATAAACAATTATCTCGGCTTAACTTCAACTTGTAAATTGCTACAAATTTCAACAAGCGTTAAGCATCACTTCAGTTTAACTTCAACTTGTAAATTGCTACAAATTTCAACAAGTGTTAAACAATTATCTCAGTTTAACTTCAACTTGTAAATTGCTACAAATTTCAACAAGTGAAGATAAACAATTATCTCGGCTTAACTTCAACTTGTAAATTGCTACAAATTTCAACAAGTGAAGATAAACAATTATCTCGGCTTAACTTCAACAAGTGGTGACTTCCCTCTTTTTCTTCTCGGATTAGTACTGCACTAATCGCATGTTCTGAAACTGCTAAGTACAGGAACAGCTCCTCCACAGGTTCTGGATTCGAAAGAACTGGGGCTGTGGTTAGGTACTTCTTCAAATCGGCTAATGCTTCTTCGCACTCCTCTGTCCAAAGAAAGTCTGTGGCTTTCCTCACTAATTTGAAGAAGGGTTTACACTTGTCCGAGCTTCTGTTTATAAACCTGTTCAGGGCTGCGGCCCTTCCAGTTAGCATCTGTACCTGTTTTGCCGACGTCGGGCTCTTCAGCTCTAGGATGGCCTTGATCTAATCTGGGCTGTCCTCAATGCCCCTCCTGGTCACCAGGTATCCTAGAAACTTACCAGATCCAACTCCAAATGCACACTTCGATGCATTGAGTCGGAGCCGATATGTTTTAAGGATTTCAAAGACTGCTTTTAGATCGGCGAGATGACCCTCAGGCTCCTTGGACTTAACGACCATGTTGTCAATGTAGACTTCTACTGTTCGGCCAATCAGGTATTTGAACATCTTGGTTACCAACCTTTGGTAGGTGGCTCCTGCGTTTTTCAATCCAAAGGGCATCACTTTGTAGCAGTATAACCCTTTGGGAGTGATAAATGCAGTCTTCTCTTCATCTGCTAGGTCCATAGCTATCTGGTGATACCCCTTGTAGGCATCCAGGAAGCTCATCCTTCCATGCCCCGAAGTAGCATCCACTAGCTAGTCAATCTTGGGTAGAGGGAAGCTGTCCTTGGGACAAGCCTTGTTTAGACTGGTGAAGTCTACACAGACCCTCCATTTACCGTTCTTCTTCTTTACCACCACTGTATTGGACAGCCATGTCGGGTAGTGAACTTCTCTGATGGCCCTAGCCTCCAGAAGTCTGTCTACTTCTTCTTCTATCGCTTCGACGTGCGTCAATGTCGGTTTTCTGTCTTGTTGAATTACAGGTTTGGCCGACCTGTCAACATTTAGTTTGTGGCAAGTGACCTCAGGGTCAATGCCTGGCATTTCGTAAGGTGTCCAAGCAAACATCTCAATATTTGCTCGTAGAAAAGCCTCCAACTCTTTTTCCTTTTCTTCGGCTAAGCCCGAGCCGAGAAGAAAGAAGCGTTCTTCATCCCCATCCTAGACGAAGATTTTCTTCAGTGCCTCTTCGCTCTTCTCGGCTGGCTCCTTGCCGATGTCTTCTAAGACTTCCACGTCCTCATCTTCAATTTCTGCCTTTTTTGGCTCTCGTATGCTGCAGGTTGATTTCATTGTTGCCATGGAGCAATTCTTCGCCTGCAGCTGGTCGCTCCTGACTTCCTCTATCCCATGTTCTGTTGGGAATCGCAATAGTTGATACAATGTTGAGGGAACTGCCCCCATTGTATGCAACCATGGCCTTCCCAAGATGATGTTGTAAGGGGAGGGTGTGCCAATGATGGTGAACTCTGTCTTGATCTTCCTGGTGCCAGCCTGCACCTCCAAGTTTACTGCTCCTAATGGCCATGTCGGCGTTCCATTGAACCCAACCATTGGGCCATTGGATTGTTCCATATCGTCTGGGTGAAGGTTGAGCTCCTTGTAACAGCGGACGTACATGATGTCACAAGAGCTGCCTTGGTCAATCAGGATGCGTTTCACTTGGCACTCCCCAACCTGGAGGGATACTACCAATGCATCATTATGCGGATGCTGGACCATCTCTAGGTCGGCTTCAGTAAAGGTTATCATTGGTTCTTGGCATCTTTCTGCCCGATGTCTTTTCTCCTTGACTTGATAGACATGTTATAGGTGTTTTACCTTCTGGGTCTCCCCTCTGATTTTGTTCTCGTTGACCTTTGAGTGAATCACATTAACTACCCGAGGTCCTCCTGCCTGAGGTTGTTGTGCTGGGGGAGGCGGAGCTGCTGGTGCTTGAGGCAATCTTGCCTGTCCTTCTCTTGTTCTGGTCTCATCGACCAGATCTCTCAGATGACCTTGTCTTACCAAGTCTTCTAAGTGTGCTTTCAGGGCTCTGCAACCCTGGGTTGTGTGCCCCTCTTCATTATGGTAGGCACAACGCCTGCTGATGTTCCTCCCCATGAATTCCCCTGGTGCTCTTGATGGTGCCCTAAAATAGGATTGGTTCCGAATTTATTCCAGGACTTTGTTAATTGGGGCCCGGAACACAGTCGTCGCCGCCTGTGCAGCCCTTAGTTCTGTTTCATGTTTGTTCGATCCGTTGTTACCTCGGCCTTGCTTCGGCGAGCCGTTTCCTTTCTCTTGCTTTACCTCCTTAGTTCCCGATGTATCTTCCTTGGCTCTGGCATACTTCTCGATTCTCGCCATGAGCTCTTCCATGCTTTTTGGCAAAGTTTTTGCCAAAGACTTCCGTAGTGGACAGTTGTGTTTCAGGCCGTTCTTGAATGACACGACCGCCACTTCTTGATTACATTCTGGTATTCGGTTGAATACCTCGTAGTACCTTTTTGCATAGGCCCTAAGGCCTTCATCCTTACTGATCTTTAGAGCCATCAGTGCATCCACTCTCAATGGCTGCAGCTTGTTTGTGACGAACCTGGCCACGAACATCTCGGCCAGGCCTTCCCATGTCTTTACGTTCCCCTTTGGTAGTTTGTGGAACCAGTCTAATGCAATCTTCCCGAAGGATGAGGGGAACACTTTGCAGAGCAACGGCTCATTCCCACTATACAGTGTCACTGAGTTCAGATATAATCCGATGTGGAAGTTGGGGTCTGACTTCCCGTCGTATATCTGAAATCTTAGCATACTGAATCTCTTCGGCGCCTCAAACCTGTCCAATTCCACCGAGAATGTTGTCCTCGGCTTATCTGGAGAATTTACCTTGGCTTCGGCATTCTGTTGCTTCCTTTTGAGGTAATCTCTTAAGTCCTCTTTTGTCCTCCCAGTAGCTCGGCTATCACCTACTTTCATTCTTTTTGGTGCACTACTTTCAGCCTCGTGGTGAGTCATTTTTGACCCTTCTCCATAAGTTGTGCCGAAGTAGAGCACCTGCCCCTGAACATGCCGATGTCCCTTTGGGTCTGCTTCCTTTGTGTGATGCGTCCTTCGTGATTCTTCTCATCTTGGCTCCCTTCGTTCGACCTCCCTAGAAGGTCGGTGAGAGTGTCTTTCACTCTCGTTGTTCTGAGGGGCTATGGGGATTGTTCTTTGCCCTCCCTGCTGGGCATTGGCTGCTGGAATCGGTGTGTTCTGCAGCGGGAACGGCAGCTGCATGACGTTATTTTGCATCATGAAATTGACAACCGACTGCAGGTCTGCTAATTTGTTTACCATCTCCTTCATCTCTTCGTCCCTCCGCAGGCATCTATCCTTCCATACCTGGAGGTCGTCTTCGTTGTAATAGCCACTTCGATCTGGTTTCTTTGGTGCGTTGCTAGTCTGGCCGACGTCTTTCACTCCGTGATTCTGGTCACTTTTTTCTGCGTTGTATTCGTCTCCTGTGACATCCAGTTCAATAGGTTTCCCACTCCCAGCAGGAGTGTCGTCCCCAATCTTTTTCTTCTGTCCGTTGCTGGCCATCTATTCACCTATCTTTTCCACAGACGGCGCCAAATTGTGTGAGTAATTTTCCGATCACACTGCCAACTCAGTGATCAGCTGGAGAGAATTGGCAGAATAGATAACGCTTGGCTAATCTGCAACAGAAAGAGAAGATTTCGGCGGTGGTTCTTCCACCCGAGGGTACTCTGACGATCAAGTCAGTATATCTCAAAGATAATCAAGTGCTAAATTCACTGCTCAAAGCATAAATTGCGTACCTTAGACCCATGGGATGCCTCTCTTTTATAGTTTACTCAATCCTAGTCCCATTAGAAGCCTCACTTCTATGGACTCCTATTCAGTGCTTACTTTGGACTCTACAAGAGATAAGGATAGACTCTTTAAGAATACTATCCTTATCCATCTTGAAGTCTTTCTTCATTCTAGGACTCTTGTCCCTTATCTGCTTATCTCGGATTCTAATATCTTCGGAGGTAATCTCGGCCTCGCCGAGATAACCTCAACGTCAAGAACAGGACACGTGGCACCTCGGCTAACACGTCGGCGTCACATTGCCACGTGTCGGTACTCAAAAAATATTTTCCCACAGGTTTATATGAATAGACATGGTTACACTTTTTCATTCAAATGGAGTTCAATTCCATTCATTTCTAAATTTTTCAACAATTCCCCACATGAATGAAATTGACGTCATAATGCAAATGAAATACAGACACTGATAAAGAGAATACAAAATGGAAATATCTTGCATTAGGATAAATAGTTTTTGGCCTTGAATCTTCCTTAGTGAAAGACTATTAGACTTACTAGATAATCAGTGGACGTAATACTTTAAACTGTTCAACCGTTTATATAAGCCAAGATAATAGAATTTACACAAAGGGTGTGTTTGATTGGGGAGGGTAAGGGAGGAACTATTCACTCTTGGGATTGTAATTCGGTAGAAGTTTTTTATCCGGCGTTTATTTTTTTTTAGTTCGCCAGACATGGAGACCGGCCGAACTCCTTATCCCCTATATGGGGGATTATACTATCCTAGGGGGATATGGGACAATTTTCATTTGACTATCTACTGTTGGGATTAGAATGTGAAATGACAATTTTGACCATCTACTATTTAATTATGTATTATATTTAGTAAAATTCAATAAAATTTAAATGTCTCAATGTAAAAATAAAATAATTTTGTTTAACTTTTTATTGATGTTTTATTTACTTAATTTTTAAAAATAATTTTTTATAGATATTTTATTGATGTTTTATTTTAAAATTTTGTTTATATTTTATTTAATTTCATTATTTAAATTTTAATAGATGTTTTATTTAATTTCATTGTTTAATTATTATTACTTTTAAAAATAAATTTATTTAAAATTTTAATTAAAAAAACATATATTTTTCTTGATATTTTATTATTATTTTTTTTTAAATAAAATTTTTTAATTGTGTAAAAAATAAAGTAAAATAAAATTTTATTTACTCTAGCTAAAAATAATTAAAATATTAAAGATATGTTTAATATTGCTATTACTTAGTAAACAATTGAAAAATGATAAAATAGTCTTTTGTTCATTTATCTTATCCAGTTTGTCCAACCAAACATTGAATTCACTAAAAATAGTTTTTTCCAGACACCTAATTCCATGAAAAAACAAACGCGGGATACACATTCAATCTAACCAAATAGTCCAGGGAATTCACAGTCCTAAGATTCAAATCCGATGGATTCTAATCCCCATTTATCCAATCTGTCCAATCAAACACACCCAAAATATCTCCGAACACAACTTTGTTCTTTTGATTGTGCCCATTTTAGCCTTAGGCAGTTCCTCGTTTTTATGAGTGCTTTAGAGAATTCAGCTTTATCAATTATCACAACCCAAACCCGCCCCTATAGGTTTAGCGTCGTAACCGGCTAGTAATCCTAAGATTACTGAAGGCCTCTGAGACAAATTCATATTATAAGGGGTTAGCGAAAGCAAATACATAAATATAATTTTTCAATGGGCCATGTTGACTTATATAAGATAAAAAAACTTTAAACATTTACTTACATATATCATAACACCATCATTACGTCATCACACTGTATAGATAAGTCAAAAGGGATTTTACCCAGTATACAAAAATTTGTCTTAGTATTTAACATCTTTAACAAAAGAAAGCAAAGGCTTAAGCCTTAATCACAAAACTATGATCACTTGACAATTTTAGAATTGTTAGGTTTTTATTTTTGGCAATCTCGTTTGACAAAACTCCGTTCAGTTGTAATTTTATTCGATCTTTTATTTCAGTGAGGCTATGACTTTTAGATGCGAATCCAACCTAAATTGTGCCTATGCAGAAGATGTTTCAGAAGTTAATTCTTTCGTGTTTGCCACTTCACTGACTATGTCGGGGATCGAGCGAAGAATCCTTGGTCCCAGAAGTTTTCACTAACTGTAAAAATACTGAGAAGTTGCATTTCTTGCTCGAGCGACACTTGGAAAAACACAAGTTTTAGTCTCCTCGTCGAGCGAGAGATCTTTCGCTCGAGTGACCTTCGCGGCTCAATTTTCTATAAATTTGTGTTTCAGTCAGATTTTAGGGTTACGGCTTCCAGATCATCTTCTTGGGTATTAGGGTTTTCATATGGAACTTCTTTGCTAGTTTCTTTGATGTTTGTTTGAGTTTAACTCATGGTTTGAGAAGTATACATCAAAGGATTATTTGTTTCATTCAATACAAAAGAGAGAGTTATTCTTCAGTGAGTTCCGGAGAATTTGGGCCTGAAGCTTTGGTGGATTTTGGAGTGGCTCATCGTCGTGAATTCGACATCGACGTTGTGGATTCAACGTTGGCCAAGACTATTCTGAGGTGAAGACGGGGTTAAAAGAGGCACATAGAGGTCGGTTCGATTCGAGCATGGATTCACTACGTAATTGAGAGTACACTTGTGTAATTCTTTTATGTCTTCTTAGTAGATTGTTTTGTGGCTTTTGCCCGTGATTTTTTTATCACAATTAGAGGCACTCTAATTGTGGTTTTTCCACATTAAAATCGTTGTGTCGATTTGTCTTGATTGTTTGATTGAGATTGATATTTACTACTTAAAATTGATACATAATCACAAATCAATATCTAGGGGATTTCTAGATTTTTCAGGAACCTTCATGTAAGGCACTTAGGTTAGCTGACAAAACAGAAGTTCAGACAGGTGCTATTAGGCTCGGTTTTGCACTTGCTCACCTAAATATATATATAAATAGTGAGCTAAAACCCAGTGAATAATATTAAAGTAAAGAGGTTAGTGAGTGAAATCCGAACATTTCATAATATAAAACATATCCTAACATAATCATTCTCATATCTGAACATAATAATGATACATCCAATTGAACAAAACATATCGTCTTCCGACTAGAGTAATCAGTCTCGAACACTGATTATCAAACATAATACCACTTTGTCAAGTGGCTAGCAAGATCTCGTAATCACATATATGTCATGGACCCGCATGAACATGTTGTCCCCCATGACTTGGGACTTTTTTTAGATGCCATAGTAGATTCAAAAATAGGACATTCGTTCACTTGAATAAATTATCATTTCAGAAATCATAACTTATAAAATAACATTTCGAATATAATTTATATAAACATATCTTTACAATAACGTTACTCACTGTGGGCTTCCAGAAACGATTGATCAGTCTTCGAGTCTTGACCTACAATCACAACATACATAACACGAAACATGTCTTATCATTACACATTCATATGGCCATCATGGCTTAGCTTTCCTTACATTAGCTTCTTATTCTTTCATATCATATTACTTGTACACATTGAAACACATTATCGAATAAAATAATTCGTCTTATCTTATGTAATACAATACCTTGTGTTGATTCCTTACTTATTACTCCTCAATGCTTCATATCTCATGTTCAGACATGCTCAGAAGATTATGGGAATAAAAATATAAACACAAAATGTCTTTCAAAAATGTGCTGAAAATAGAGTCTTTGCTCGAGCCAACTATTAGTCGCTCGAGCGGTCACAAAGGTCTGCAAAAGTACTAAATGGGTCTGATATGTGCCCGAGCCAACGACTTGTCGCTCGAGTGGATGCAAAACATATAGTCAATTCGCTCCAGCCAACTTTTGGTTGCTCGAGCCAACTTATGCAATCTAAAAAAAAATACTAGATGCTCGACATGTTCGCTTGAGCCACCACTTGGTCGTTCGAGTGGTCTGCAAATTTTTTTGAGTTTTCCAGAACAGAATTTGAGTTCCAAAACACATATTTAAAATCCAAAACTCATGCATAGCTTGTTCAATTGTATAAAAATATGTGAAGCTAAATTCAACTCTCAATTCAAAATTCCATGAATTCATTAACGTTTCAAAACTTAAACTCCATGCATGTGAGGATTTACAAATTCTTCTCTCCAACTCCATGTTTTTAATAGAATTGAGCTCAAAGGCTCTATTCATGTAAGGGAATCCTTTCCAAAACATGATTTTAAGAGGTAAAACATGATGAATCAAACATGTATGTGCAAATTAATCCACAATTTCAACATGAATTATATAATTCAAACTCAACATGGCAAAACTTCATATATTCATGCATGCATGTATGACTTTAGCTCTTTCTTGACTTCCTTTGACAAGATTCATGTAAAAGATCATATGTAATCCATGAACTCAGCTTTCAAAACCTTAGAAATTTATAATGCATGTATGAAATAGTTTCAAAACTCAACATAGATGATAAATTCATAATCAAAAGTAAAGAATTATAACAAAACATTGCATGCATGGATGAATTAATTTCCAATACCTTATTCTAAGCTCAAATCATGCACTTAACCATATAATCTTCATGAATCCATGCAATTACTAACTTAAGTTCATAAATTAAGTTTCAAGAAGTTACCTAGAGTCTTGATTAACACTTGTATTAAACAATTCTTGAATTAATCTACACTATCCTTCAATCTCTTGCTATAATCTTCAAGTTCTTGTTCCTCTCTCTCTCTAAACTTGTGTTTTCTCTCTCTCTAGGCTCAATCTCAGAATTTTGCACTAAGAAATGAGAGGGTTTGAGCTCAAAATGAGCTTAAGGCTCAAATATATAGTTAGGTTAGCTAAATACATTAATTAGAATATTAGGTCAATTAAATACAACTTAATTTATTAAACTGAATCAATTTTTAATTAAACTTACCAAAGTGTTCTAAATATTCCAAATAACTTATTTATGTAACCAATTTCAGTTTCGGATGTCAATAAGGTTTTCAATTTTCATATCAAAGCAGATTTTACAACATATATTACTACGAGTGACAGATAAAAAGTCAAATAGCATGCAAAATACACAATGAACACATAATTTTATTTTAACCTCAAATTAACATCCTTAATTACTGATTAAGAAATGATTACGGATTGGGGTCATTACATCAATTCTCATAGAAATGGCCCCTTCACACTCATATAGATGATTCTTATTTCGAGTCTCTTAAATACTCATCTTGAAAGATATCCTTGTAGGTTTTTCAAGATATAAGTAATCATTAAAAATATAGCTTACCCTAAGTCCTCTACATGCAACATATGTTGTAGATACTACTCTCATCATAGAAATGGATAGGAGATAGACTCCCTTAGTGATTTCTGGTGAGTCATCCATAATTCGATTGTCCTTTTGAACCTAGATTTTGAAATTTCTAATCAGCCAGGTTAGGTTGCCATTATGGCTACTCGAAATTAATGGGCTTAATCATATTCTCCTCAATGAACTTTTTTTCATTTACTCTTTAGTCAAACATTTTGTTTAGAGGCTGCTATTTTCCGTTTGACCTTTTTAGTTATATATTGTCGAGTAGTTAGTGAATTCACTATATTGTCCTTAGACAATATTCACATCTGAAAGCAAATATCTTACGGTATTAAGTCTTTAATTACAATGAGACTTACCGTTACTCTATGTCACTCACATATTTAAAATTAATTAATAGACATAGAGATGTTCCGTAGGAGTTAACGAAGTCATTTTTGTTTTTCCTTCTGCTTTGTCTTAGACAAAGAATTGAGATCCTTTGTCAACCTGCCATCAGAGTCATTACTTTAGTAAAGTCCTCCAAGCACCCCCACATTTTAAGTACTCTAAAAAAAATTAATTTCTTTGTTAAGATATTATCACACGAAAATATCAATACACCCCCACAATTCAGATATAAATTAGAATATAACATTCATCACTTATTGGTTATGGTGTGCTTAAATTATAAAATTCTAAATCAAATTTATGAAATAGAAAACCTAGAATCATTATGACTACACAAGTTAAAATTAATACTTAAACAAAATCATATCTTCATGAAGATTTGCTCAAGAATCGAACAATTCAAAAGTCTCATTTGATTGTATAAATTCTTATATTGCAAACAAGGAGAAATACTTGTACCTCTTAAGATTCAATCTCTTAATTTTGAGTACTTCTTGCTCGAGTTTCTACGGGTAATTTGTCATGACCCCCATGTTTGTGGTAATACATAAATTAACACAAATAACATGACTCATTTACAAACAAGTGTCACTATCACAAATAATAATTCATTTTTGATAAATTCATATGTTATTTATTCAAAAATATTTATGACAAAAGAAAATTAAATTATCTACTCTAATTTTAAGAGATAAACTCCCACATTAAGATTATAGTTCATGGTTAAATCAATTCTACTACACAAGGTTCATAATTATGACTTGACAAACTATGTTATAAAACTCAAAATCACTTTATAAATAACTTTCAAATTCATTATTAAATAAATAAATAAATAATCAACACAAAAGATTTCTCAATTTAGTTTCAATTAAATGGAACAACACAACTATTTAAATCATTATATTTGAATTTCTCTAGTGTTAATGACAATTAAGAATACTATTACCACAATCAAATGAAAAGTTATTTAGACATAAAATATACTTTTTCATATAATGCCTTAAAAGAAATCCATTGGTAGTAGTATGGATGTCATAATACCACAAATTAATTGAAAGTTCACAAACGTTAAAATAAAAACTCTATTTAAATTCCTAACATAGTATTGGAATTAAATCAGTTAGAAAATAACACATATCACACAATATAAAATTTTCATTCAAATACAAGTTACATAATTAGAAATTATAATTTAATTACATTCAAAAAATTCACTAAGTATATAATAAATATATTCTATATTTTCTCAAGCTTCAAAAAATCACAAACCAAAAATCACACCTTAATTTTATAATTAAAATCATAATTTAATTTTAAAACACATTCTTGAAACTTCCACAAAATATATTCTAATCCAAAACTAGTATACCAGGATTTTAAGTTCAAACTCTGATCCTATGGCTCAAAAAGAATTTGGGCCTTTTCCATGTAATTCAAAACTGATTAACTAACACAGGAACAAGCAACCTAAATCCACCCCCCCACCCCCCCCCCCCCCCCCCCACACACACACACACACACACACACAAAACATGTCCATTATGATGGGTCATGGGCCCATTTCAATAAACAAATCAGATTTATACCATGAAATTTGGAAATGGATCTTAGGAGCATTGAACCAATAATAATAATAATTATTAAATCTAAAGAAAACCAGTGGCCAACAAAGGCCCTTTTGGAAAAATTAGTTATTTTAGTGGGTAATTTTAATTTTTGGCTATTTTAATAAATTAAATTTTTGTATTTGAAAAAATAGTTAATTTTTTTTATAATTAGATGTGATGTTAGTAAGAGAAAAAAATAAAATGATTATAAGTTTAATGTAACATTTTGTCTTGTTAGTTATTTTAGCTTATTTTATATTTTTGTGAATTTTAACCAAAGAAACTAAAAGCCCACTTGCCAAACAAGGTCAAACTAAACACCAAAGTTGATCAAAAAACTAACATTCTTGTTCAGAGTCGAACCATTACGTCGATAGTTTGTCCCACGACTATTCCGATGGTGCAAAACGTTATTTTCATGTTTAAATGGCTTGTTATTTTTGCATTTTCCGATGGTGCAAAACGTTATTGTCATGTTCAAATGGCTTGTTATTTTTGCATAAAATACAATAACTCACATAAAATTTATTTCAAATCCTTTGGTAATGCCAAAAATTTACCTCACGAGAAATTGAACTGACAAGATTTATTGGAGAATTTCAACTCTGATGGGAATTTGAGTGATCAAATTACTTCTTTGTAGGTTATATCACTCTTGACAAACCACACTACATATTTTGGCCAAAGACAAATGTGTTTCACAAATAACATGCAAAATGTGGCAAAAATATAATTGACCCAAGTTCTGGTCACCGAATACAGAAAGTCACAAAGATCTTATTTCCTGAATTATAACTCATTGATTGTAAACAAACCTCTTATAAAAAGCAAATCAGTTTCAGTTTCAAATGTATTATGTTACATAACTACACAGATTTTTATTTCAAAAAAGAAAAAAAGAGAATAAATAAATAATATTAATCCCACAAAAACAAATTATGTTTCTCCAAACAGAGTTTAACCAAAAAATCAAAATCTCTAAACTAGATTTGAATATTATGTAAAACATTTTCTAGTAAACAAATTCATGAATAACAACGTGAAATTGTAATAACAATTCAACAAGTAGTTGAATTTGATTCAAATATGGATTTGGGTAAAAACATATCCAATTGTGGGGACATATTTTTGAGTGCCAACACGTGGCCGAGGTGTCACCGAAGTGCCAGCCGAGGTGCCACGTGTCCTGGCCATGACGCCGAGATGATCTCAGTTAGGTCGAGGTTATCTGCGAGAATACTGGAATCTGAGATAAGCGGATAAGGGACAAAAGTCCTAGAATGAGAGAGGGCTTCAGTTTGGGTAAAGATAAGACTTTCAGAGAGTTTATCCCAATCCTACTGGGAATTCAAGATTGGCAGTAATCCTAAGTCCATTGAAGCTAGGCTTCTGTTGGGATAATGTTTGTGTTAGCTATAAAAGAGAGGCACCTTCATGGGTCTAATGTATGTTTTTGATAATCTGAATAGTGAGTTAAGCACTTTTGCTATCTTCGAGAGATAATTGGCTTGATCGTCGGAGTGCTCCCGGGTGGACGAGCACTGCCGGACTCTCTTCTTTCTGTTACAGGTCGTTCGGGCTTGATCTATTCTGCCAGTGTTTTTCCAGCAGAGTTCTAGTTTGGCAATGTGGTCAGAAATTTACTCACACAATTTGGTGCCGTCTGTGGGAAAGAAAAAAGAATAGATGGCCAACGACGGACAAAAAGAGAAGGGCATGAGCGATATCCCTACTGACAGTGGGAAACACGTTGACCCTAACATGGAGGAAGATGGTTGCAACGAGGAGACTTAGGACCAGAATCACTGAAAGAAAGACGTCGGCCAAAAGGGTGACGTACCAAAGAAATCGGGCCAAAGCGGGTATTACAACGAGGACGACCTCCAGGTATGGAAAGATAGATGCCTGCGGAGGGACGAAGAGATGAAGGGGATGACGAACAAATTGGCAAACCTGCAATCGGTCGTCAATTTCATGATACAAAACAATGTCATGCAGTTATTGTTCCCGCTGCGAGACACATCGATTCCAACGGCCAAGAACAATGCTCAGAAGAGAGGGCAGAAAACAGTCCTTGTAGCCCCCCAGCACACCAGGACCAGGGAGCACTCTCACCGGCCTTCAAGGGAGGTTGGGCGAGGAGAGTTAATGAAAGGAGATTCAAGGAGGACACATCGCACAAAAGAAGCTGACCCCAAAGAACATCGGCGTATTCAGGGGAAGGAACTCTATCTCGACGCAACTAACGGAGAGAGGTCTAAGAGGACTCACAATGACACCGGAAGTAACGCGCCGAAAAGGCTGAAATTTGGAGACAGCCGAGCTCTTGGACGGACCAAGGAGGATCTGAGAGATTACCTCCAGAGGAAGCAACAAAATGCGGAGGTAACTTCCCCGGTCAAGCCGAGAACGCCATTCTCGATAGAGTTGGAAAAATATGAGGCCCCGAAGAGGTTTCACATATCGAGAATGCAGATATATGACGGTAAATCCGACCCTAATTTTCACGTCGGCTTGTACCTGAACTCAATGGCATTATACACCGGAAACGAGTCGTTGCTCTGCAAGGTGTTCCCCTCGTCCTTCGGGGAAATTACATCGGATTGGTTTCACAAGTTGCCGAAAGGAATTGTGAAAACCTGGGAGGGCTTAGCCGAGATGTTCGTAGCTAGGTTTGTGACGAACAAACTACAGCCATTAAGGGTGGATGCCCTAATGGCTCTGAGAATTAGCTAGGATGAAAGCCTTTGGGCCTATGCTAAGAGGTACTATGAAGTATTCAACCGGATACCAGAATGCAACCAAGAGGTGGCGGTCGTGTCTTTTAAGAACGGCCTAAAAGATGATTGTCTGCTCTGAAAATCATTGGCAAAAACATTGCCAAAAAGTATGGAGGAATTAATGGCCAGAATAGAGAAGTATGCTAGGGTTGAGGAAGACATGCCGGAGACAAAGGCGTCAAAACAAGAAAAGGGAAACGGCTCGCCGAAGTGAGGCCGAGGTAATGAAGGGAACAATAAGCAAGAGACAGGATTAAGGGCTGCGCAGGCAGTTACGACCATATTCCAAATCCCAATTTACAAGGTCTTGGAGAAAATCCGAAATCAACCCTATTACAGAGCACCAGTAAGGGTGCCAGGTGAATTTATGGGAAGAAACCTTGGCAAGCACTGTACTTACCATAATGAAGATGTTAGGGGTGCAGAGCCCTAAAGGCGCATCTGGAAAACCTGGTAAGGCAAGGTCATTTAAGGGACCTTATAGACGAGGCCAGGACAAGGGAAGAACAAGCAAGATCGCTCCAGCGCCAGCAAAGACTAATTAGGCGGACCTAGGGTGATCAATGTTATTCACTCGAAAGTCAATGAGAATGAAATACGTGGGGAGACTCAGAAGGTAAAGCACTTGCAGCATGTGTACTGTAATAACCCTCACCACTGTTTACCGATAAGCCATCAATTACTGTTAAACTGAGACTAATTATGATAAGTAATTAAACTGATTAATACTGAACTGACTGACTGAAATTTGAAACTGATTGATTGAGTATATCTGTTTGAATTGTATTCTATCTGTTCGATCGTTAAATCATATGTTCATGTCTTTGTGTTTAAATTGCTAATTGAAGGCCTTATCGACGGCTGAATCCGAAACTGACTAATGTTTTATGATCATTAGAATTTATAAGATTTTATGGCATATTTATCTGAAATTTGATTTGGTATGATTAAATTAGGTTAAATAGTGTGTAATACATGAGTTGGACTTATTACCATGACGCCATTGTGAGTGGGCCACTTCATAGACCAACTTGAGACTTAGATTCAACATTTTCCCTTAGTCATTTTGAACCTACAACTGATTAGAGAGAGAGAGAGAGTGAGAGGTATAGAGTGAGTACAACTTGAGTTCCTTATAAATTGCTTGGAGACTTGAAGAAATTGTAGAAGAAATTGCATATTTGAGCTCCCTTCTTGAACTACAAGACTTAAGGTAGATTCATTGTCTTCTTGTTTGTGTTTTGAGTTGATTCTTGCATGGTTTAGAGCAAAGTTGAAGTCTAGAGCCAAATTATGGCTCAAATTGTTGTGTTGAAGCTTAATTGTTGCATGTATGCATATATATTGAAGTTTTGAGGTTGTGGTTCATAATTCCTCACATGCATGTTCATAATATTGTCATAGTTCATGTTGTCATCATGTGTTTTGCAAGATTTGAGCTCATTTGAGCAAGCATTGAAGTTTTAAAATGGTTTAAATTCATGCATGTTTGCATGTTCTTCATGTCCATGAAAATTGGATTTAATTGAAATACCCTTGGGTTTTGATTTATCAAATTGATCTTTGAAACATATAATATTATGAGTTTTGAAGTGTTTTCTGGAAAATGGGCCTAAAGGAATTGAATTTGATGCATTTGAAGCTGGATTTGAGCTTGAGGTTCAAATTTGGAAATTCCAGATTTTGAACTCACGCTCGAGCGGGGTTACTAGCTTCGGCGTGAAATTTGCTCGATACTTTGCACTATTTTGAAATGCGCTCGGCGAGAATAATTGGCCTTCAGCGGGACCACGTGTCTTCACGCCGGCGGGTGTCAGCGCCCATCGGCGTGATTTTGAACATCGATACTTTTTCATATTTTCTGATGCGCTCGGCAGTCAAGTGACGCTCAAGCGGGAACTGTTGTCTGCATGTCCGCTCGAGCAGAGTAACATACACTCGAGCGGGACCCCTGTTTTCTGAAAATTCTAAAAATGCTTTTAAAAGTGCATATTTGCATCCTCATTTCATTCTAGGCATTCTTAGGCCTAGTTTAAGGCATCTTAATGAGGATATAGATGTAGAACACACCGAGGCAATTAGGGATTAAGTTATTATCTTTCCCAACTGCGTAGCTTAGTGTGTGTTCGTCCTGTAAACTGTGTAGGGTTGGCATTGGGAGACGCGCTCTAGCTTACTGTAGCCCAGAACTCTGTGAGTAACAATTGTGTAAAGATATGTTCAATTGTGAATATTTTGACTGTTTAACTGAACTGTTTTCTGAACTGATAGTGTTAATCGAATGAATGTATGTCCTATATTTTGAACTGTATTGTGGCATCCTTAGCAACTACTGTTTCTTTATTCTTTATTCTTATTACAGAGATGTCATCGGTTCCTTGTTGGAACCACTCATTTCTTGATTGATGGCCATTATTGATTGTTCGGTCTTTCAAGACCTACAGTTTACTGTACTGCTATGCTAATGGACGTACCACATATGACTGAATGACTATTATACTGAATCAATGAACTGTTTTCATTACTGTAAGGACATTCATTCTAAACCCCTTTACGCATTATGTTATTCACTGGGCTTTAGCTCACTGTTTTTATATATATGTAGGTGTTCAGGCACCAGACCGGAGCTAGGAGCATGGGTTAGACTCCTTTTTTGTCAAGCTAACTACTGTGCCTCACTGCGAGGTTCCGAACCTGCCAAGCCATGGCTTAGGGGTGTTTTAATTTCCCCCGTCTGTCTCTGTATTTGTTTTGTATATCTATATAGACATAGCACTGTACTGTACTGTTTAATAGGGATTTGGTCCTGATACGAATATTGTAAATATTGTGCATCTTTGTTACATCTGAGTATATATATATGCATGAAAAGTCTTTTTGCATATAGACTGTCACAGTTCATTGGACCTTGTTTATTTATTGTATTGGCTTCCGCTATGCCCCTGTACTTTGTATTACTGTCTTACTGTTAAGCAGGCCTTCGGTAATCTCGTATTATTGGCCGGTTACGGTACTAAACCCATAGGGGCGGGTTTGGGTTGTGACATGTACCAGGTCAGGCAGAAAAGACCTAGGGCAGACGAGTACCAGGGACCGGTGGTGTCCTTTATTGAAGACAATCTAGAGATGGTGCAACATCCACACAACGATGCCTTGGTAGTATCCCTCCAGGTTGGAGAGTGCCAAGTAAAACGCATTTTAATTGACTAGGGCAGCTCTTGTGACATCATGTATGTCAGATGTTACAAGTAGCTTGGCCTTCACCAGGATGACCTGGAGCAGTCCAATGGCCCAATAGTTGGGTTCAATAGAACGCCGACGTGGCCATTGGGAGTAGTAAGTCTGGAGGTGCAGGTAGGCACCAAGAAGGTAAAAACTGAGTTCATAGTAATTAACACTCCCTCATCTTATAATGCTATCTTGGGAAGGCCATGGCTGCATGCAATGGGGGTTGTTCCCTTAACATTGCACCAGCTGTTGTGATTCCCAACAGAGCATGGAATTGAGGAGGTCAGAGGGGATCAAGTGCAGGCAAAGAATTACTCCATGGCAGCAATGAAATCAACTTACAACATACGAGAAGCAGAAGCTGTGGAGATTGAAGATGAGGACATGGAAGTCTAGATGACGTCGGCAAAGAGCCAGCCAAGAAGAGCGAGGAAGCCCTAAAGAAAATACTTGCCCAGCAAGGGGATGAAGAACACTTCTTCCTTCTCAGCTCGGGCTAGGCCGAGGAAGAGAAAAAAGAGCTGGAGGCGTTCTTGAGAGCAAACATTGAGGTGTTTGCTTGGATGCCATACGAGATGCCTGGCATTGACCCCGAGGTGACTTGCCATAGACTGAATGTGGACAGGTCGGTTAAACCTGTCATCCAGCGAGCAAGAAGGCCGATGTTGATGCATGTCGAGGCAGTAGAAAATGAGGTGGATAAACTTCTGAAGGCCAGGTCCATTTGAGAGGTAAACTACCTGACATGGTTATCAAACACGATGGTCGTAAAGAAAAAAAATGGGAAGTGGAGGGTCTGTGTGGACTTTACCAGCCTGAACAAGGCTTGTCCCAAAGATAGCTTCTCACTACCCAAGATTGACTAATTGGTGGATGCCACTTCAGCGCATGAAAAGATGAGCTTCCTAGATGCATACAGACGGTACCATCACATAGCTATGTACCTCCCAGATGAAGAGAATACTGCATTTATCACCCCAAAAGGGCTGTATTACTATAAAGTGATGCCTTTTGGGTTGAAAAATGCAGGAGCAACTTACCAGAGACTGGTAACCAAGATGTTCAGATATCTAATTGGCAGAACAGTAGAGGTATACATAGATGACATGGTCGTGAAGACCAAGGAACTTAAGGATCATTTGGAAGACTTGAAGGCAGTTTTCGACATCCTTAGAACATATCGGCTCCGACTCAATGCATCGAAGTGTGCATTTGGAGTTGGGTTTGGTAAGTTCTTAGGGTATTTCGTTACCAGAAGGGGTATTGAGGCCAGCCCATATAAGATCAAGGCCATCTTAGAATTAAAGAGCCCAACATCGGCAAAGCAAGTGCAGATGTTGACTGGAAGGGCTGCAGCCCCGAATAGATTTATAAACAGAAGCTCTGACAAGTGCAAACCTTTCTTCAGCTTAGTAAAGAAAACCACAGACTTCTTATGGACTGAAGAATGCAAAGTCGCCTTGGCCGACTTTTGACCACGGCTCCAATTCTCTCAAATCCAGTACCTGGAGAAGAGCTGTTCTTATACTTGGTAGTTTCAGAACATGCAGTAAGTGCAGTAGTGATTAGAGAAGAAAATGGAGAGCAAATGGCAGTTTACAACGTGAGTAAAACCCTAGCAGATGCAAAGTGTGAGAACCCGTATTTTTGCATATTAAATTATTTTGGTAATTATATTTAGCTACTTAAATTTTGTAATCAACATCTATAATCCAATTCCATAACAACGTTTTGTGACGCAATTCTATAATTAACTTTCAATTATTTAATTAGTGCATTTTTTATTTTCATAGTATTATTATTATTGTTGTCCTTGTCATCGTCACTTTTATGACTACACAAATCTAATTCTTAATATATTATTCTGTATAAAGTTTTACATTAATAATTTGTGTACAAGAAAATTTACCCATGGAGATTAATTGGTTCAATCTCATGTCTTTTAGTTACATAAAATAATATTCTAATATTAAAGTGACTCAAAATCATATATATATATATATATTATGTATTAATATTGTATTGGCACCAGTTTCAATTCAATTCAATTCAAAAAAAAAAAAAAAAGGGTGATCAAGTTGCAAGGAAAGTGGGTATTGCCACTTCCTTTTACCTAAATTTGCTTGCATGCTTGTTTCTCCAAGCTCACACTCAATCCTCCCTAGGGAAGTAAGCATGCATAGAAGGCCTTTTCAGCCTTTATTTGAGGCAGCCACGGCATGTCAATTTTGCTAGCTGTCATCTAAGCATTAGATGAGAATTACTAAGCAAGAAGAAGAAGTCAGAATTTTTTTGGCTGCCTTCTTCCCAATAAAGCTGTTGCCAAGGCATGCTATGGCATGCAAACATACTCTAAACCCCTAGCCCATACTTGTAGATGACAATTCCAAGCAAAGAAGAGAAAATAAAATAAAATAAAATAAATTCTCCAAGCTCTCCTATATATAGAACACAATCCAGCCCCTTTGCTTTTGTTCTCCACGGCTGAGAAAAGAGAGAGAGGGAGAGAAAGCAAGAGGGCAAGGAGAGGAGAGAAGGGAAGAAGGGCCAACACTTGGGATTTGTTTTACCTCACTAAGGTAAGAATACATCACCTTTATCCTCCCTTAGATACCTCTAATTGAATTTATATATACAAGACTAAGTATGGTTAAGTCACATATTGCAAAATAGTGCCATGCATGCTTAAACTTTTGAATAGGATGATGGTTTCATTATGTTATAATTTTCATGTTCCTTCTTGATATAAATATATGGCTTAGCTACTGTTGTTTTTATTATTTAATATTCTCCATTGTTGATATAATCTTGCAAAAAAAAAAAGGAAGGTAAAATGAGATGAGAATGGCTCCTCTTTACCTAAGACTTAGATTCTTCCTCACTGTTTCAGACTTATCGGATGAAAAAGAGGGCTCTAATAAATTGAAATTAATTGATGTTAAAAATCTGTGTATACTGGAAGTATATGTATGTGTTATAAACTGTGTAAAATTTTTATAAAATAATTGGACACCATTTTCTTACCGACACAAATATTTTCCCTAAGTGTAAACTACGACCATAGCGAAGCTTCAAAGCAGTCCCATTTTCTCCACAAATGGTATTTTTCTGCACGACCACTTGGAAAAGTAATATTTTTAAGTTATCTTTCGAACGCCGCTGGTTTCATAATTTTTTTATTAAGTATTGAGAGAGGAACGCCAAATTTTCCAAAATGTGACAGAATCCGTCCAGTTTTCTTACAAAGATTATTTGACCTCCTTCGACTGATTTTCAGTCTTCACACTCTTCTGGAAATATGTTCTAAACTCAAAAACTTAGCAAACCGTTCTGACCATCCCTCTTTTCGACACCATTTGAGGACCCTTTTTATTTTTCGAACATAGAACACCAGTGCTGACATTTTCATGGCCTGAATATATCTTTTTACTCCATTGCTATTTGGAGGCAGCAGCAACTCTGAATTTACCAGGTCACTGTTTATTCCACAAGATAAATTTTCAAGTGGTTCAAATCGGAAAAGTTAGATTTTTAAGTTACCTTTCAAACGCCGCTGGTTTCATAATTTTTTATTCAGTTTTGAGAGAGAAACGCAAATTTTTCCAAAATACGACAAGATCTGTCTAGTTTTCTTAGAAAAATTATTTGACCACCTTCTGTCGAATTTCAGTCTTCGAATCCTTCTGGAAACATGTTCTAAACTCAAGGATCTAACATGCCGTTCTAACCATACCTTTTTTTGACACCGTTTGAGGCCGCTCTTATTTTTCCAACACAGATTACCTGTGCTGAAAGTACTATAGCTCACTGTCACAAAAAAACCAGTTTTCTTCCAAAATTTATTTCTTCCTTTAAAAAATCGTTTTTGGCTCTGGTATTCTTCTCGGAATATTTTTCTAACTCAATGAATTAGCACTAGTTAAAATATTGTAATGATTGAACATCATTTGGTATGGGTTTCATATTTTTTTTTATATACAGTGCTGACAGAGTAGTGTGTGAATTCCTAAGAAATTTTGTGATAAATCCTAAGACACTCTATCATATTTATTTTGGTTATCATATACAATTGTATTGTTCTATTTAAACATTATGTCACTGTAGTTTTCAAACTAAAACTCGTACATGCATCAACATGTGAATTGTACAACGTAAAGAGACACGATTTCGAACAGATACATTAAAATTTAAAAGTGATGGGGCGAGCCCGGTTTAGAATCTTGCGCGATGAGTTGCGAACCCTAACATGGCACGGGAAGGTATTTCGACTCTTATCGGTGTAGGCGATATAAGGTTAGTGGTGCGGGTGTCACAACATAGACCGTTCCCTTGGGGCAGACCGTGATGTCACGACTCGGGTACGTAACCCTGGTGCGTGGGCATCATTGGTAGTTACAGTAAGTAACATTTGAATATTTGACCAAAGGGGAGTCAGAATTGCCCGTGGCCATTGTTGAGCGGTTGAGTGGAAATAGTGCTCCGCAGGGAGTTACTTAAACTTACATGTTAAACTAAATCTATATGACTTTAAAAAGAAAAGTGTGCAATTTCCTTATGATAAATCACTATTTCCGTTTTCCATTTTATTTATTTATCTATTGTTATTATTTTAACGATTGGCATTTATGTTATGCTTATTAAATGCTGCTTATTATTCTGTTATTACACAATATTTATTATTTGTGAGTATTATTATCGGAGTGGGTATTTTCGGATTGTAGTATCTTATTGAGCTCATCGCTCATTGGCATTCCCATTGCCCTGGCGTTTCATGCCAGGTACCGAAGAAACCGAAGGAAGCACCCAGGTGTTGGAAGGCAACATTCAACCCTGGTTAGCTTGAAGAGTGCCAAAACTCCATGAACCATTTTTTTTAGTTTTCTAGTTTTTTTTTTTCTTCTTCTCTAGTTCTTTTTTTTATATTTGTGTACTAAGACAAGGTTTAAATTTTGATTGGAGTTGTAATTTAAGAATTTTTAGTTTCCGTGTTGTAAATTAATGGATGATGGTAAATTTGGTGGCAACATTGATGAGGATTCTTAATTAAGAAAATAAATTTTAAGTTCTAAATCTTATTATGATATCCTCGAATTTTGGGGCGTCACATAAAGACCAGATACCTGCCCTTGGAAAAGTTAGCACTAGCTTTAGTAATGACTTCCAAGAAGCTGAATCATTATTTTCAGGCTCACAAAATTGTGGTGTTAACTGAGTATCCTTTGAAGTCCCTGTTACAGCAGGGAGATCTAACAGGCAGAATAGCCAGATGGGCAGTGGCCTTGGGCCAATATGACTTGGAGTTCAGACCCAGAATAGCAATCAAAGGCCAAGTTTTGGCCGAGTTCACGCCAGGTACGATCACACATCGGGCTCCGTTGAGCCGAGGTGTGCGATGTCCAGGTGAGCAAGGAGAAACCCAGCTGGGGACAGCTGAACAGAGGAAAGAAGAGAAACTTAGGCCCTGCAGTATTGACATCGGCGACTCCTTCGGACTGCTTGTTGATGGGAGTTCAAACCGACAAGGAGCGGGGGCAGGAGTAATGCTAGTATCTCCAGATAGACAAATACTGGAACAATCCATCCGTTTGGGGTTTAAGGCCTCAAACAATGAAGGATAGTATGAAGCACTAATCGCAGGACTAAAGTTAGTAGTAGCAATGGAAGCTGACGAGGTAATAGTCTTTTGCGACTTACAGCTTATTGTCAACCAGGCAACGGGCGAATTCGCTGCTCGAGATGAAAGGATGTCGGCATATGCAAAGGAGGTGGGCAGACTGGTAGCCTTATTCCAGAATTGCCGAGTACAGCAAGTTAGCCGAGATGACAACAGCCATGCCGATACCTTGGCCAACCTGGCTAGTGCAATGAAATCGGGAGAGGCAAGGACAATAATGATTGAATACTTGTCGGGCCCAAACATAAAACTACTGAACACAGAGCATGAAGCAATGTGTGTGGATATGGGACCAAGCTGGATGGATGTAATAATAGTATTCCTTAAAAAGGGAAAACTGCTAAATGATCGTAAAGAAGCACACAAGATCAGATTGAAGTCAACAAAATTCAGTCTGACAGCAGAGGGACATCTCTACAGAAGATATTTCACTGGACCCTTTTTGAGGTGTGTACATCTTTCGCAAGTTGAAGACTTCTTGTATGAGATGCATGAAGGAGTATATAGAAGTCACACTGGGGGCAGGTCACTTGCTCATAGGGCCATTACTCAGGGGTACTGGTGGCCCTATATGCAGAAAGATGCCGAAACTTATGCCAGAAAATGTGAGAAGTGTCAAAGGTTTGCACCTTTGATACACCAACCAGCAGCAGATCTAAATCTAGTGTCCAGCCCATGGCTATTTGCCCAATGGGGCATGGATCTTGTTGGACAACTGCCTCAAGCAACTGGACAAAGGATGTCACGACCCAAACCCGGCCCTATGGGTTTAGCATCAGAATCGCCAAGGCGATGTCGAGATTACGAAGGCTGCTATGATATCTGATAAAAAGCGAGTTCGAACTGGCGGAAATCTGATAAATAAATAATGTCCATTGAGCTGTGACAGTCTGTATGCCAAAAAGATTTTTCATGCATACATAGTACAGAACAGTATGTACATCATTTACAAACATACAGTGCAGGGACTTAACCCCTATTAAACGGCATGCGATTCTGATCTATACAAGATATAAAAACAGTCCAAGACAGACGGGGAAATAAAAACACCTCTAAGCCTAAGCTTGACAAGCTCGGAACCTCACAGTGAGGCACGGTGGTTGGCTTGACAAAACTGGAGTCTAACCCATGCTCTTAGCTCCGATCTGGTGGCTGAGCACCTACATAAATATATAAACAGTGAGCTAAAGCCCAGTGAATAACATAATGCGTAAAGAGGTTAAGAATGAAATATCCTTACAGTAATGAAAACAGTTCATTAAACAATATTTTAGTCTTTCAATCAGAACAGTCATTCAGTCATATGTGGTACATCCATTAGCATAGCGATGTGATGAGTCTTAAAGACCTAGCGAGAATGATGGCCATCGACAAGATGTGATAGTGGTTCCACGAGGGAACCGCAGAGATCTCTATGTGATAACGATAAAGATGAGGTGCTAAGGATGCCACAGTACAGTTCGGAAATAAAGGACATACATTCATTCAGTAAATAATACCAGTTCAGTAAACAATTCAGTTTAGTATTCGAAAAATAATCATTTTGAGCATATTTTTACACAATTGTTACTCACAGAGTTTGGGCTACAGTATGCTAGAGCGTGTCTCCCCAGTCGCCAACCCTACACAGTTCACAAGTTGAACACACACTAAGCTACACAGTTGGGAAATATCATAACTTAATCCTTAATTTGCCTTGGTGTGTTCTACATCTATATCCTCATTAAGATGTCTTAAACTAGGCCTAAGAATGCCTAGAATGGGATGAGGATACAAAAATACAATTAGAAAACATTTTGCAAAGTTTGCTGAAAATAGGAGCCTCGCTCGAGCGAGCCTTCCTTCGCTTGAGCGAGCTTCCAAAATCAAAGGCTTCGCTCGAGCGAGAAATCCTTCGCTCGAGCGGTCTGTCGAAATAGTAAAAGTACTGGATGCTGCAATTTTACGCTCGAGCCACCAATTCTAGCTCGAGCGTAGCTTCGAACAAAGGTTGGTCGCTCGAGCGAAGAATCCTTCGCTCGAGCGAAGAAGCCAAATTCTGGAATTTCCAGATTTGTCTCCTAAGCTCAAACCAAGCATTCTTTCACTCAAAGCTCGACCTCTTGGGCCCAAATTTTGGAAAACACATCTAAATTCAATGTATAACAAGTTTCAAAGCTCAATTTATGAATTCAAGCCCCAAAGGTGAGTCAATTAAACCCATTTTTTCATGAACATGGAGAATATGCAACATGCATGGATTCAAACCACACTTAACTTCAAAGCTTGCTCAAATGAGCTCATTCTTTTCAAAACAAGTTGAAAACATGGACTTAAGCTTGATTATGCACATGCATATGACAATTGGCCATGAAATCAACTCAAATTTTATCAATACACACATGCATGCATGAAATGAGTTCTAATTCAACACTATAGAACCAATTTATGTCTTAACTCTATAATTTGCCATGAATCTAGCAAGAATCAACCTTAAGGACATCAATGAGGGGTTAAAATTCATACCTAAGTCTTCAATTACAAGTGTAGAGGCTCAAACAAGCAAGGACCCTTCTAATCTTCTTAATTTCCAAGCAATCCCACAAAATGAACTCAATTCTCTCTTTCTCTCTCTAATTCTCCTCTTTGGTCGATTAAGTGTGAGAAAAAGGTTGATGAAATGAATTTGTTCAAGTGTAATACAAGTCCCTAGTTGTGTAGGATAGTGGCCCATTTAGTGGCATTTTGATAATTACACCAATTCAAGTAATTTAATCCATTTGATCTAATTTAGTCATACCTAATCACATCATTTTAGATAAGTATACCATTAAATCACAAAAATTCCAATGGTTCCAAAACATCAATCTATTTTCGATTCGGCCGCCGATAAGGCCTTTAATTTGCAATTTAAACATACACACACGAACAGATAATCAAATAATCGAAAAGATAAAAATGCAATACAATATATATGCTCAATCAATTCAGTTCCAGTTTTCAATCAGTCCATTCAGTACTTTAGTTGGTTCAATTATCACCATAAGCGATCCGGTTTAGCGATGTCGGTATGTAATTGAGAATTTATCGAAAGCAAGATGGGGGTTGTTACAAAGGAAGTACCTGCTAGTGGCAACAGATTACTTTACCAAGTGGGTGGAAGTTGAACCTCTTGCAAAGATTCGAGATGTTGATGTAAAAAACTTCATATGAAAGAACATCATCACAAGGTTTGGGATCCCAAGGCAATAGTAGCAGATAATGGTACACAGTTTGACAGTAAGCTAATTAAGAGCTTTTATGTAAAGTACAAAATCAAGAACTACTATTCCACTCTAAGCTTCCGTTAGAGCAATAGACAAGCAGAAGCATCCAACAAAACTATTTTGGATAGGATCAAGAAAAGGCTGGAAGCAGCAAAGGGAAAGTGGGTAAATGAGCTGTCCAGTGTGCTTTGGGCATATCGGACCACGCCGAGAAGATCAACTGGGGAATCCCCATTTGCTATGGCTTTTGGCACAGAGGCAGTGATCCAATTAGAGGTCGGCATCTCAGGGAGCAGAACCTAGGGAGTGGAGAATGAGACTAATGATGCATTCTTAGCCCGAGATCTGGATATACTAGAGGAAAGAAGGGAGAAAACAATAATTCAGCTGGGGGCATATCAGCAGCAGCTTACCATGGCTTACAATAAGAAGGTCAACCCAAGGGAGTTCCAAGTTGGGGACCTCGTCTTGAGAAAGGTTGTCGGCAACAAGAAGGATCCCAGAGAGGGCAAGCTTGGCCCAAATTGGGAGGGACCCTATAGAATCATCTCGATATTGGGCAATGTGGCACATCGGCTTGAGGACAGTGAAGGCAAAGAGTTGCCAAGACCATGAAATACTTGCAATCTGAAATTTTTCTATCATTAGATTTTCTTGTTTTTAAAGCTTTTTGCTATTAGCTGAAGTAATAATAAAGTTTTAGTTTGATTTTTAAACTTGTGTAGTTTGACTAATCAGTAACCTGGCGATGTTTCTGATTGAAACATGACGAATGACGAATGACTTAGACTTATTATATGGCAGAGTTCCTACTTGCATATAATAGAGTTGAACTAAGTCGGCGATGTTTTTGATTGAAACATGACGAATGGCTTAGACTTATTATATGGCAGAGTTCCTACTTGCATATAATAGAGTTGAACTAAGTCGGCGATATTTCTGATTGAAACATGACGAATGGCTTAGACTTATTATATGATAGAGTTGAATTATACTTGCATATAATAAAGTTGAACTAAGTTGAGTTAACTTATATCAGTCAGATTAACAGGGAGACCGAGGTTTATGACCTCGGCCAGTCTCTGTTTGAATCTGATCTCGGCGAAAAGATCATTGGTACATGCTTAATGAGAACCTAAGTAGAACTTAGGTTCACATTAGGAGGCAAATAGCTAGAGAATAATGCTTGAAGAGCTAGAATTTACAAGCCAAGATTGGTTTTAACACTTGTTAAAATTTATGAAAAATTTACAAGTTAAAGTTAAACCGAGGTCATGTTTAACACTTGTTGAAATTTATGAGAAATTTACAAGTTGAAGTTAAATCGAGGTCATGTTTGAACACTTGCTAAAATTTATGGAAAATTTACAAGCTGAACTGAATCCAAGGTCATGTAAAAGGAAGATTGGTTTGACACTTGATGAAATTTTTGTGAAAAATTTACAAGTTCAGCCAAGGGAATATTGAAAGAAGTACAAGTGTACTCGCCGAGATAAGCAGGGTTGGAAGTCTTGTCCGAGGTATTTCAGTCCGAGGAGATTATACAAGAAAAGCATAAATTGAAGACATGTAAATTATTCTAAGTGTAGAGGCATTAAAGAAGAAGACAAGCATACAAGCATTCAAAAGAGGAAATTGTATTTAAATTCAAAGAGAGGGCACTTCGACCTACGAAAGGATTACTTGTGCGAGTCACAAAAAGAAGGTGCATCGGCCAGATAAAAAGCTTACATTGTTTCAAAAGCAAAGAGAAGTACAAGCTACAAGAAATAAAGAAAACACATCAAAAATAGACTATTCGGCGTCAGCGGCGGACTGGGTCTCGACCCTAGAGGACATTTGGGAACTCTTTTTGGCAGCCTTCTCAGCCGCGAGCTCAGCATCGATCTCCTGTAGACTTTGATCGAGACTCTTTTCGGCAATTAGCACCTCAGAGTTTGTCTTCTAGAAGGAAGCATCTTTGGAGACCTCACCCTTCTTATTTTGAGTCAAGTCCAGGACTTGCTCGTTCAGAGTAGGGGACTTGGCCCCAGCAGCGTCCTTCTTTTTACTAACCAAAGCTTTCTCCTCGAACTTAGAATCGTCTTCGGATTGGCTTGGAGTAGGTAGGAATGGCAGGGAGAGGTCGTCGGCATTCTTAAGGGGAGAGTCCTCGAGGACGTCCAACTTTTTCAGGGCGGCCATCCAACCAAGGGTGAAACCCTTGTTGCATGCCTGCTTCACCTATCTTTTGTAGTCCTCCTTGACGTCGGCCGCCCCCTCTGCGTACGCCTTCTCATCGGCGGCCTTGATCACAGCCTCTTTTGTGGCCAAGGCATCTTGAAGCTGTTTTTGGGCCTCGGCTATCTTTTCTTCGGCCTCTTTCTTTTCAGCCGTAAGGACCTTGGCAATGGCCTCGGCAGCATCAGCTTTTTCCTCGGCCTCATCTTTTGCTTTTACGGCTTCCTCGGCTTGGTCTGATAAAGTCTTCATCTTGGCCTCAGCCTTCTTAATGGCCGTTTGTAGACTAGCAACTTCCCTCATCTTGTTAGCCAACTGTTTCCTTATTTCAAAAGCTTGCATAGAGAATGAGTGGCCGTGCTGGATCGCCTGAGAGAGGATGGGCAAAATACAAGTTAGCAAAATTTTTCTAAGTATGGGAAAACAGAGAAAGAAAAAATACCGAGTGAAGGGACTTACTTGAACGGAGTGCTGCAGCATCAAGGCGAAATTTTCGTAGTCGCTCATCTCGGCATTACGGTTAAGATCATTCGGCAGAAGCAGAGTCGTAGAGAGGGCAACGCCGACTTCAAGATTAGTCGCACTATCGCCCACTCTAACCGGCTTGTCCTAGATAGTAATTGGGGGAGCCCAGGGGTCGTCTGATTTCATGGGCCCCGAGGTTGTGACCGACTCTGACCTCGGCCTCTTCGACCAAGTTAATTGGGATGGTTCAGCCTCAGCGGGCCTCTTCTCAGGGACAGAGGGGGTCTTCCCGTTCTCGACCAATTTTGAAATTGGCAAGGCGTCCTCAGTGTCAATCTGAGTCACCGTTGCCTTAGGCTAGGCTGTCTTCATTCTTTTGGGCTTTGGCTTTGGTTGAGGCTGGGATTGTGCTGGTTAAGCATTAACAGTGTCAGGGATGTTAGCTAGAAGATCGTCTGCAACTGTTTTCTTGCGACCCATTTCGGCGATAGTTGTTATTCGGCGTCAGCGTTGGGATGGTGGGATCAACTGTTGAACCGAGGTAGATGGTTGTTCTGTTGGATCTGAGGTTGATCCCTGATCTGCCCGAGATGATGAAGTTGTTGGTGGAGTTGTGACGGAAGGAGGAGACTTGCTTTTTTGCTTCCTTGGGACGTCGAGAAGTACCGACTTGTAGGTCGGGATGAAATTGAGCAGTAGAGGAGCTCTCCGCCTATGGACTGGAAGATCTAACAACTTTTTAAGATCCTTGCTGGGAAAGAAGGACTTATGGAAGTCTTTCGGTGGCTGTGGAAGAGCTGCAAGAAAAACAGACGTTAGAACATAAAGGAAGAACAGAGTATTGAAGGCTTGAAGAAACAAGTAAAATATAACACTTGGCTCTTACCATTACTCTCTATGAATACTGTTCGGCTAAGAGGGTACAGGTAAAGGTCCTCGTCTGGAGCGAACTCCCAGTTGCCCTAGACAATGAAGTAATCGTCCCTGGCTCCCTTGTTAGAGTTTGGGAGGTCGGCAATGAGTTTGTATTGTGTTGACCTCAGCTTGAGATAGTAAACATAGCCTTTTTCTAAACTAAGGCCACACATGGTGTAGCAGTATTGGATATCGGCCAAGGTTACCCTAGTTTTTTCTCGGCGTGCTAAGGCAATGATACCATTGATAACTCGGTAGGAGTTGATAGCTAACTACATTGGGTTGAGCTTATAGTAATGGAGGACTTCTCGGAAGAGGATGTCGAGAGGGAACCTAAGCCCACACTCTATGAAGGCTACTACTGGGAAGGGCATGGAGTTGACTGTGGGCATGATAGAGTCATTCTCTCCAGCCAACCTAAGGTGAACGTCGACTGGGATGGAAAATTCCTGCCTAAAGTATTCTAACTTGGTTGGGGTGTCTACCCTATGCCTCCACATACCCATGATGTTGGCTTGGGGTGAAGATGCTGAATTTCAAAAGGGTGTGTTTCATAATGGTTGGAGGGACCTCGGCAAAATCTAGAAGAATATTGGGGCAAGAAATTCTGAGGATCTAAGTGAAGTATGTTTCAGTTTTTCTTAAAATTTGTGGGTTCTACAAACAAATTCCAAATCTAAGTCTAGGCAAACAAGGATTGAAGGCGAGGATCGGGAAAAGACACAGAAAACAGAATCAAGAACAGCGATGAACTATCAAGAACACTGTGACAAAGTGTGTACAAAGGTGCGAAGCCAAGAACAATGGCAAAAATGAACAAATGGATGAACAGTGTGTATTCAAGAAACGAATTGGGCAAAAGCAAAATCATAAAATAAGCGTGCTCGAATACATGATTCACAATCAAGAACTTGAACAAAATAGCAATGACAACGAGTAATGTAGTAAAGTTTTTTAAAGAAAAACACAGACTGATAAAGGGAGAAATAGTGGCTCACCGAAGAGAAATGAAGCCGGTGTTGAGCATGCGAGAGTCAGATAGTGACAACAATCAGAAAAGATCAGCAAAAGGTTCACCAGAGGGGAGAGTGAGACTAGTTGCAGAAAACTTCACAAAAGCAACAATGGCGAGATTGAAAGAGTAAGAGAGAGAGATTTTGAACGAGAATAAAGATGCAAAAGTGAAGCGACGAAAAGAGAGGGAAAAGTTTTGTCAAAATGAGAAACGGCGGCAAAAAGGCAATTAATGTGCCTAAGACGACGTATGTGTCAGACAGCGCATGTAAAAACGATGCGACTTAGTGGCGCGTGTCACAAATTGCCCAAAAGGGGAAAGACGCGTGGCAAGAACGATTGAGTTCTTGTGCGTGACAGCTCATACGCGTGAAGAAGTTCTTGAAGTTCTTGATTTAATGAAGCAGTACTTTGGCTTGGAGGATGATCTCGGTTGAGAAACTTGAACAAACTTGGCTAATGGTTCTGAGGCGTTGATGAAAACATGTTACAGGTCTTGGTCATGTGGAGCCGACGAATGATAACCTTGAAAATGAATAATAGAGCAAGTTAGTCGATATGTTATACGGTATGACGATATAGGTTCCATCACCTTAGGATGCCGAGATAATAGAACCTAGAGGGCAATTGGGGTGACATATTTTTTGAGTGCCAACACGTGGCCGAGGTGTCACCGAAGTACCAGCCGAGGTGCCACGTGTCCTGGCCATGATGCTGAAATGATCTCGGTTAGGCCGAGGTTATCTGCGAGAATACCGGAATCCGGAATAAGTGGATAAGGGACAAGAGTCCTAGAATGAGAGAGGACTTCAGTTTGGGTAAAGATACGACTCTCAGAAAGTTTATCATAATCCTACTGGAAGTCCAAGATTGGCAGTAATCCTAAGTCCATTGAAGTTATGCTTCTGTTGAGATTAGGTTTATATTGGCTATAAAAAAGAGGTACCCTCATGGGTCTAAGATATGTTTTTGATAATCTAAATAGTGAGTTAAACACTTTTGCTATCTTCGAGAAATAACTGACTTGATCGTCGGAGTGCCTCCGGGTGGACGAACCACCGCCAGATTCTCTTTTTTCTGTTGCAGGTCATTCGAGCTTAATCTATTCTGCCAGTGTTTCTCCAGCTAAGTTCTAGTTTGGCAATGTGGTTAAAAATTCACTTACACACCAACCTATTGAAAGACCAAAAAATAATCTATTCAAAACAAAACAGTATTTTTGGAAAAGATAAAGAGGCAACATATAAATTCACTAAAACACAATTTCGGATAAAAAATTACAATCATGTTTATCAATTTTATTACCAGAGAAAAGATGCAGTAACAATATTGGAGTTTTACCGAAAGCAGGAAACAAATTTTGCGGGAAACCAAATTTGTAAAAAATTAATGAGTTAATTATCTAAAAGTGCTATTTACAAATGTTGTGGTAGCTCAGAATCTATTTGAGATTTTTTGAACCAATAAGTCCTATTTAGTAAAAATGAGAATATTATTAGTTTTTTTCAACTTTTAAAACTAAAATTATTATCAATTTTGCATAGTAGCGTTCTAGATAATTGTTTCATTAACTAATAAAAAATAGAGTATGGAAGTAAACGTTTTTGCTCTTATATTTATTGGTTTGATTCAACTATCCAATAAAATCCAGAATATTAATATATATATATATTTTTTTTAGTTTTAAAACTGAGAATATTATAAGTTTTTTTTTTTTTTTTTTTCATTTTTAAAGTTTTTTTCCCCACCCAGTTTTGTACATCAATGTTCAATTATCATACTCCTTTATAAATACAAAATTTTCAGTCTTACACAAAAAAATAATTCAATTTTTTCAAAAAAAAAATTATTTTTTTTCACTCATAATTTTTTTTAGTTTTTTCAATTTGAAAGTTGATGTTTTAAAATTTTAGAAATCAAAATAAATGTCAAATCATCATGTTTCTTTATAGATAATCATAAATGATGAACAATCATCATTTGAAGGGAAATTCCAACTATTAAAAATTTAATGGGACTTGAAGGTTTAAAAAATCTTAGTTAAGACTTAATGGAGTATAAGTTCATAAATTATGACTTGTGTATAAATGCTCCAAAATTAATTTAATCGAAAAGAATTAATCTATATCACTATAGATAAGAAATTCTATCTTAAAATTTTTGGAAAATATTTTCAGTAAAATCAATTTCATCCAAATCAATAATAAAATAAAATACAAGAAATTCCTTACAGAATTCTTTAAACTTAGTACAAATTATGACTGATGCCAGTATTTGAGCACTGCGTCTTTAAAACAGAATTTCGCCCTTACCTTTGGTGCTTGCGATTAATAGATGTCCTGCCTCCAAGATACAACGATCACTCTATACAAAAATTGTACAACTTTATGTGTGTATAACAAATTAATTTGTGTTATGCACTCTCTTATAAACATAATATACAAATCTTAAAACAAACCTTAAGTTATCCATAAATGTCATGGATGTGATAGTATTTATAAAAATACTTGTGACCGTTAGAATAACCATATCTCTTGTATTCAAATTATTTCATATAAATAGACAACATAAAAAATTACACGCTTTCATTTAAGTGAGGTTCAATTTCACTCCCTTCTAGATTTTCGAACACGGTAAAGTCTTAATAACAAAAAGTGTTAATTGGTGGAAACCCATTGCACATATGGGGGCCTATCATTTTTAATCCAAAGTTGAATTTTTAATTTTTAATTTTTATTATGAGGACACACATCATACAGTAGGCGGAAAAAGGAGCTTGATATGTAGCTCGAAAAACAGGGCACTAATGCCCCGAAATTTCTTTTAAGGCAAAAAAAAAAAAAAAAAAAAAAGAAAAGTTACCAATTTTGAAAATTAGGGGCATTAGTGCCAAGTATTTTAGTGCTACAAAACATTTTCCGCGGAAAAATTATCAGAAAGTTGCTGACTGTGGTGCGTATATGTGGCAACTGGGGATGGTAAGTGGGAGCAAGGATCCACTCCTTGCATCATTTTTTAGTTGTAAGGTTATTGAGCTTATTTTTAGGTTTAATTTTAATAATTCGAACCATTGATATTTTAAGATTTATTCAGTATATCATACTTGTAAAAAATTAAGTTGATTGGATATCAAAAAGTATGTGTTTGGAAAAATCAAACTAAAAACTATTTTTTAAAAAAATTTAATAAATAGTTTTCCAAACACATACTTTCTGATATCCAATCAACTTGATTTTTTACAAATATGATATATTGAACAAATCTTAAAATATAAACAATTCGAATTATCAAAATTAAACTTAAAAGTAGGCCTAATTACCCTACAAATAGAAAATGTAAGGAAAAAGTCTAATGAGGGAATCTTGACTGGTGACAATGAATTAGACAAATAGGTGAGAAATAGATGATTAGATAAATGGCACGTGTAGCTATAATGAGATATTTTAATATTATTTTCATTAAGTGATATTATGATATTTTTAGATTCCTTATATTATTACTCTGTTTGGCTAATCAAAAAAATATTTGAAATAGGGTTTTAAAATTAATATGATTTTTTTTTCCATTGAAGATGATTTGTTTTTTATCATGTATTTTGGATGCAATCTAAACAAAATAATAACAATAATAGAGTACAGTTTTGTAAATTAGAAAAATAGAATTAAATTAAAATCAAATATTTTTATGAATAATTTCATCATGGAGATATTAGTTTTATGGAATTCAACACGTTGGGAAAATTTTTGGTCCATTTGGTTGAGTTTTTGAAAGGCCTATTGAATTTTGAGTTATAGTTTGAAAGATAAATTTTTGAAAATAATTTTGAGATAATTTGTAAGTTTTTTTAAATTTGTTTTTTTTGTTGTTGAAAGATTGATGTGAGAAAAAGATTGATTAATTGATGTGTAGAATGTAAAATAATGAGAAAAGAGTGAAAAGTGAGGAGAAAGAAAAAGTGATTAATTGACGTATAAAAATAAAAATAAAAATAAAAAGAGAAGGGAAGGGAAGAGGAGAGAGAAAAAATAATTTTGAGTTATATTTTGAAAAATCAAACATGTTTATGGATTTTTCAATCCAAAAATTGATTTAAAATCTAAACCGAACGGAGCCTTTAATTTTACCATAAACTTAATACTTTTAATTAAGGATGAATTTTTTTTTATATGACATACTAACACTTGGACATTATGGCACGAACAAAGAATTTTTATTTATTTTTGATTGAATTGGTGTTAAAGTAATTTTCAGCTTGTTTAGTTTGGATTTTTAGGATTTTCTTTTCAAGAAATTAATTTTTTATTTTTCATTATTTTTTTATTTTCACTAAATTTTTTTAATATTTTAAATAATTTTTTTAATTTTTAGATACATCTAACATAAATAAACTTAAAAAGTATAATATTTTTGAAAAATTATTTTAAAAATTCACCAAAAATAAAAAAAAATACAAAAATTCAGTATATTTTTGTATTCTTATGTATTTATTGATTTTTTAAAATATTTTTTCACAAATATTTTACTTTTTAGATACATCTAACTAAGATGCATCTAAAATGTATACAAATTGTTCAAAATTTTAAAAATATTCACTAAAAACAAAAAAAATACAAAAAATAAAAAACTTAATTTAAAAAAAATTAAATTTAAAAAATTGAAACGAAACACAATGTTTAATATCCCAAAATGAACTGATACTAATATCACCCACATGACATAATGCCCACCCCCAAATATATATATATATATATATATAAATACTTATACATATGTATTTACATTGATTGCTTTGTAAAAAAGTTGATTATATTTGTATTTGAGAGAAAATGATTATAAACATTATAGAGTAAATTACTGTGATCATTCCTGAGGTTTAGAAAAATTACAAGTCTTATAAATATAAGATAATAACACTTCATTCCCTTTCAACAAGGCTAAAGAAATTATAATTAATATAGATGAGTGTAGACGTATTGATAAACTAGAGCAAAATACACACTTTAATGGGAAAAATTTATGTTAATAATTATTATTTATGTCTCTCAATAATTATGATTTATGTTAATTATAAAAACTCATATGAAATTATTTAGAAAACAAAATATTACACTTATTATAAAAAATAAAATCATAATTGATTCACTTACTAATACAATAGTTTAAAGAGTTAATTACCTAACAGTCTAATTTAGGAGTTGTTTGGGGTGTCCTAAATAAGTGTACTTTTTGTCTTTTTGGACTAAAAAATTGAGGTTGAAAATATGGATGTCTGGGTTAACTTTTTGACTTTTTATAGAAAAATGTGTAATAAAAAATTGTAAAAATTGATTTGTAGGAAAAAATTCGAATTGGGAGTTGTGCAGCCGTAATTGTTGACTTTTGGTAAATAGTGTTAACTTTTTAACTTTTTGAGTAACTTTTTAAATTTTTTGCTTTTTTGGGAGTTCCCAAACTTTGCCTTATAAATGTTATGGTAGGTTAGGTCATGTTTAAGATTTTTTAAACCAATAAATCCTATTTAGTAAAACTGAAAATATTATTAGTTTTTTTTCTTCTAATTTTTAAAATTAAAAACATTATCAATTTTGCATAGTAATGTTTCAGATAATTGTTTCACTAACTGATAAAAAAAAATAGTATGAGATTACACGTTTTTACCATTCTACTTATTAGTTTGATTCAACTATCCAAAAAAATCGAAAATATTAAAAAAAAAAAATCAGTTTAAAAACTGAAAATATTATCAATTTTTTCATTTTTAAAGTTTTTTTTTTAGTTTTGTACATTAATGTTCTATCATCATGCTCTTCTATAGACATAAGATTTTTAGTTTTGCACAAAAAAATAATTCAGCTTTTTCAATTTTTTCAAAAAATTAGCTTGCTTGTTTTGAGTTTTTAGAAAACACTTTTCAGAAAATTCTACACTCTTATTTTCTGTGTTTTTACTAAATTTTTTTAATATTTTAAACAATTTTTTTACTTTTCAGACACACCTAACATAAATAAACCTAAAAAGTAAAAAAAATTGTAAAAAAAATCTTTTAAAAATTCACTAAATACCAAAAATACAAAAAATACAAGAATTCGGTATATTTTTTGTATTTTTATGTATTTATTAATTTTTTAAAATATTTTTTCACAAATTTTTTACTTTTTAGATACATCTAACTAAGATGCATCTAAAAAAATAAAAAAAATGTTTAAAATTTTAAAAAAATTCATTAAAAACAAAAGAATACGAAAATCAAAAAACTCAGTTTTCAAAAAACTTAATTCAGAAAACTCAAACTAAACACACTGTTTTTTGCACATAATTTTTTTTTTTTTAGTTTTTTCCAATTTGAAAGTTGATATTATAAAGTTTTAAAAATCAAAATAAATGTCAAATCATCATGTTCCCTTATAGTTAATCATAAATGATGAACGACCATTATTTGAAGGACAATTCCGATTATTAAAAGTTTAATGGGATTTGAAGGTTCAAAAAATAGTTAGGACTTAATGGAGTATAAGTTTATAAATTAAGACTTGTGTTTAAATGCTTCATTTTTTTTCTTCTGTTTTGCACATCAATGTTCTATTATCATGCTCCTTTATAGACACAAAACTTTTAATTTTGCACAAAAAAAATAATTCAATTTTTTCACATAATTTTTTTAAAATTTTTTTACATAATTTTTTTTAAAATTTTTTTAATTTGAAAGTTAAATGTTTTAAAGTTTTGAAAATTAAAATAAATATCAAATCATCATGTTCCTTTATAGCTAATTATAAATTATGAACAATCATTATTTAAATGACAATTCCGACTATTAAAAATTTAATGAGACTTAAAGATCTAAAAAATTTTAATTAAAAGTTAATGAAATATAAATTTATAAGTTAAGAATTTATGTATAAATGCCGCTAGTTTAAAATAGGATTCATCAACTAATATTTTAACTTTTAAGTGATTCCCGTGCATGGCACGAATAAAAAAATTAGTAATTTTAATGTTGATATATGGAAGCAAATTTGTGTAAGTACAAATAAAATAAATAAGTAATCTATTTTACTAACAATTTTTTTTTTTTAAAATATACATATAAAAAGGCCTATTTTCTGAATTGGCCTTAAACTCCTTAAAAAATTAAGACCGCTCCTAGAAATACAATAAAA
Source organism: Camellia lanceoleosa (assembly GCA_025200525.1). NCBI lineage: Eukaryota > Viridiplantae > Streptophyta > Magnoliopsida > Ericales > Theaceae > Camellia > Camellia lanceoleosa. Next base: position 29,422,740 of record CM045763.1, on the reverse strand, counting down.
ATCAATAGTTCAAATTATTAAAACTGAACATGTGCTGAATTTACAGCACAAACAACACTCTCAAATATATAAGCCTAGTTTGTTTTTATTTTTATTTATAATAATATTACATCTCTTAATTTATCATCTATAATAATGTGATATTAGGATTAAATCTTATATGATGAAATATTTAATAAAGTAAAATTTAACACTTACCAAATACATTTTAAGAATAATAAATTAATTATCTCAAATATTTTTTTTTTACTTATGTTTAGGGGATGATTTGGAAAGTTTGTTAAAAATTGACTTTTTAACTTTTTTTTGACTCTTTTTTTTTTTTTTTGGTGTATAAAAAATATGAAAAATAATATAACCTAAAATGAGTTAAATGTTAAAAACTATCTTTTAGCTAACTTTTCAAATTATCTTTATTTAGATTAATGTTTCAGGACTCGAGAGATTCAGGCGTGAATGACACAAATTTGTGTTCACCAGTCGACCGGGTGAAGCACTTGCCTATCACGGTTGTCACCTTGTCGACCGCGGCTGTCAGCCTTTTTGCTGAATGACCAGCCGAATGATCGGCTGGACGACTGCCAAAATAAAATTCGAGTCATTCATGACAAGTTCAAATTCGATGTACGTAACATTACTCTATCCTTATTTAGGAGTGTTTTGAGAAGTTGGTAAAAAAATTGACTTTTTGACTTTTTTGGCAAAAAACTTGGTTCTTTTGGATAAAAAAGTTGATTTTTTTGGCTAAGACCTCGTTTGACAAGTGGCTTTTTTAGTCAAAAACTCACTAAAAAAATTAAAAAGTCAACAACCCATATCAAAAAATCAAATATTCTATTTTCTCTCTACTTTTTATCCATCTCTTTCATAAAAAGTCAAAAAATTATTTCAAACATATTAATTTTTTTTACATCACATTTTAACTAAAAAATTATTAAAAAAATCCATTCTCAAACGAAATCTAAAAGAATTAAAAAACTAAAAAATTAACTTTTTTTTAACTTGTTACCAAAATGTTCCTTATTGTGTTTCATTGTGCATGGTGAATCAATCGCCATCCAACCATAATTAATGGTCAAATGAGGAAGCTTTGAGGAAACCCCCGAAGCAAACCAACTACTGACTGCGAATGCCAAAAACCGCGTTTGGCAAGTCCTTTCATTGTCGGTTTTGGTATTTTTTTGAACAAAATATTGCCGTGTACGACACCTAATTTATGCAAGCAAATTTTATGCAAGTAAAAATAAAAATAAATAAATAATCTATTTTAGTAATAAATTTTAAACTATATATATAAAGGCTCATTTTCTTTTCCGGCTCCGCTATATAGCTCGAAAATGAGTTCTTCGAATTGCCCGAAATTGAAAAAGGTTATTTTTTAATGTTTGGCCCAGTTGCAATATTGGTCAATTGACACCACGCGCGAGAAATAAAAGAAAAAAGAGGAGAAGAGAGAGAGAAGAACCAGTCGAAGAAGAATAGGCGAGAGCGATCACCGCTAAGATTGACCAGTGCTGACACCACCGACCTGGGTGACCATCAACGACCAACGAAAAACTCTGCCGAGCTCGCAATCCGAAAATCTCTGTACACCGTTAGTGGGAAAACTTGAAAGCCTGTCACTGTTCTTTCTAACCACCTTAGTGTCTCAATTTTATTTCTGAACAAATTAGATGAGCTAATCAAAGCATCATCAAAATATCTCATTTCTTTTGGAAAAGTTGCGGAGAGATGATATTGAGAACAAAGAGATATTCATTTTAATTTGGCCTTCATGAATATCTAAAATATCTGCAGCTGAGTTCTGGAGTTTTGATTGTATAGGTGGAATTGTATTAGGATTATGTTAAAGATAGTTTAATTATGTCCTTTAATTTTTACTTTTAAGCACTTTGATTTGTAACATTTTTTTATTCCTGATTCTGTCTGCAAATCTTCTTTTCACTTGCATTTTTTTTTTAATTGTAGAGGACTTGTGCGATATGCCTAACAACCATGAAACCAGGCCACGGCCATGCCATTTTCACTGTAGAAAGCTCCCACTCATTCCTCATTCCACTTCCACTGCATTACTGTTGGGAAAATGGTTTTATATAGGCATATTTTTGAGTTCAATTTGGGTGGACCCCAAACGTCTTTTGGGGTGGGTCCGAAGAGGTGAAGTGTTCCTTGCCGCGTGGCAAGTCACACGGTGAAGACGGAACGTCAAAACCATTTTTGAGTGAATGGGAAGATGACGTCGTTTTTGGGTCTAACATTAATTTTTTAGATAAAATTCTTTTGAATTTTTTCAATAAAAATTAGTGTGGAAATTTAATTTAATTCTAAATTCAAATTTTAGATTCCTATGTGGTTTGTTAAAGTTTGTAATTTTAGAATTTAATTTAATTCAAAATTTAAATTTTAGGTTCCTTAAATGTTTCCTAAAGTTTGTATCTCTTCATTTATTTATTTATTTAACTATTTCAATAATTTAATATATATATATATATTTAATTAGTTTAATATATATATATTTGAAATAGTTTAATTGATAAATTAGCTACAGTTATTTGCTTTGGTCCACGTGGACTACTTTTCAATTTGTTGAAAATGTTTCAAAGCAACGGCTATTTTGTTTGTTTTCAAACAGGTTGAAATTTGAACTATACATGTTCAAATCTATATGGCACCTTTTCGGGTCTATTGTTTTGTTTATATATATATTCATTTTGCTGCAGTCCGAGGGGATTCGAGATAGGAAAAATTCAGTCTGAAATTGTGTTCCTTTGCTGTCCATTTTCTTTAGTAAATTATTCTTCATATATAATTTTAGGAATAATTATTCAGAGAGATAGAACACAGGTTTGGTTCGCCGAACAAATTTATTTGAAGTGCTTCTATAAATTTGTGAAGATCATTGTATCCTGTGAGAAAGACGCCACTCAACCGTAAGCACCGTAATGGGGCGAATCTGTCTTAAGGACAGAGTGTCACACACTCGACTTGGTCTTTTGATTTTAATTCGGTTCGATAAATAAATCCGGTATGTTATTTAGTTATTTTGTTTGAATTTATTTCAAGTTATTTTATTTACACAGAAGATTGTTCCAACAATCTTAAGACAGATTCGAATTATTCTGTTTACAGAATTTTTCGTTTGTTTCCTTTTTTCATTCTTCGTAAATAATTTTGAAAGAAAATTATTTTCTGTGGATTTACAAAATAATATTCTGGTTGGAAAAACAAATAGTGATTATATACTATTTGACAGATAGTAGTAATATACTGTCTCTTTTCTTTGATAACAACTAGTAGTACGATACTGGTGTAATTAACAATTCAGAATATATTTTTGTGGAATTTTTTCAGAAATTAATTTTAGATTTTAGAAATTATTTTCTGAATTTTCATTAATTAAAATTCTGTTTTAGTATTTTAATTTTTGAGGTGCTACTGAAATTAATTTTCTGTGTAGAATTAATTTGGTTAAATAAAATTTTATTTTATTTCCAAATTAATTGAAAGATAAAAGTTATATTTTTATTTCTTTTATTTTACAGAATTTTATTTTCTGTGTGGAATTATTTTGGTTAAATAAAATTTTATTTTATTTCCAAGTTAATTGAAAAATAAAAGTTATAGTTTTTATTTCTTTTATTTTCTGTGTAGAATTAATTTATTTAAATAAAATTTTATTTTATTTTCAAATTAATTGGAAAATAAAAGTTACATTCTTGTTTCTTTTATTTTTACAGAATTTAATTCTGTGCATTTGGTTTAATTTTCTGTGTAGTGTAAATTCTAATTATAATTTTGTTTTATAAATTAGAATTGATGGCTACTGAAACAAATGCCCAAACAAGTACTACTGTGGTGGCTGCGATTGCACCAACCCCCTCTCCTGTGATAACAGTACCGGTAAATCACGGTGAAAAGCCAGAGAAGTTCTCAGGAACTGGACTTTAAAATATGACAACAGAAAATGTTGTTTTATCTTACAACTCTGAACCTGGCTCATTTTTTCCGTGAAGATGCTCCTATCCTGAAAGAGGATGAAACCGACCGGCAAGTGGTTGCTGCGGTTGATGCTTGGAAACATGCCGATTTCCTTTGCCGGAATTACGTCTTGAACGGACTTGACAACACATTATACAACATCTACAGTCCAATCAAGACAGCAAAGGAACTTTGGGAATCGTTGGAGAAAAATTACAAAACGGAAGATGCCGGCTCAAAGAAATTTGTGATTGGCAGATTCCTGGATTTTGTAATGGTTGATTCAAAAACTATGATTAGCCAAGCTCAAGATTTCCAACTCATTCTGCATGACATTCACGCAGAAAGTATGTCTCTCAGTGAATCCTTCCAAGTTGCAGCCTTAATTGAAAAATTACCAAAAGGGTGGAAGGAATTCAAGAACTACCTCAAACACAAGCGCAAAGAAATTTCTATGGACGAGTTAATTGTGCGTTTAAGGATTAAAGAGGACAACCGCAATTCTGAAAAGCGAGCTGGTAAGAATCCTATGGAGTCTAAGGCAAATGTGGTGGAACATGCTTCAAAAACCAAGAAACGTAAGTCTTCTGGAGAAAGTTCATCACAAGGCTCTAAAGGGAGGGATAATAAAAAGTACAAATTTAATGGCAAATGTTACATTTGTGACAAAGAGGGACATCGGGCCAAAGATTGCCGTAGCAAAGGCAAAAGTAAGAAAAGAACAAGCAAGAAGCCTGCTCAAGCCCATATGATCGAAGTGGACAATATTTCCAATGGTGTCGATGACATCAATCTTTCTGCAGTTGTTTCCGAGGCAAATCTTGTCGGAAATCCTAAAGAATGGTGGGTGGACACTAGTGCTACTCGCCATATTTGTGCCGACAAAAAGATGTTCACATCTTATTTTACAGTGAACAATGGTGAACAACTGTTTATGGGCAACTCCTCAACTTCCAAAGTTGAAGGACAAGGAAAGATTGTGCTCAAGATGACATCTGGAAAGGAACTCACTCTCAACAATGTGCTGCATGTACCGAACATTCGCAAGAATCTTGTTCCCGAATCTTTGTTGAGTAAGAATGGGTTTAGGCTAGTATTTGAGAGTGATAAATTTGTACTTACTAAGAATGGGATGTATGTAGGAAAAAGTTACATGTCTGATGGCCTTTTCAAATTAAATGTAATGACCGTTGTACCCTCAGTTATTAATAATACTACATTTTCTTCTTACTTGCTTGAGTCTTCAAATTTATGGCATGGTAGACTAAGACATGTTAATTTTGGATCTTTGCATACATTAATTAATATGAAATGTTTACCTAAATTTGACATTGATTCAAATCATAAATATGAAATTTGTGTTGAGGCAAAATTATCTAAAACTCCTTTTCATTCAATTGAAAGAAGTACGGAACCACTTGAATTAATTCATAGTGAAATTTGTGATTTTAAATCAATTCAAACCAGGGGTGGGAAAAAGTATGTAATCACTTTTATAGATGACTATACTAGATATAGTTATATTTATTTAATTCGAACCAATGATGAACCTTTGGAAACTTTCATCCAATATAAGAATGAAGTTGAAAATCAACTTGGTAAGAAAATCAAGAAACTTAGAAGTGATAGAGGTGGTGAATATGAATCACCTTTTGGTGAATTTTGTAAAGAACATGGAATAATTCATCAAACCACCGCTCCTTACTCACCTCAGCAAAATGGAATTGCTAAAAAGAAAAATATGACTTTAAAAGAAATGATGAATGCCATGTTAATCAGTTTTGGATTACCTCAAAATTTGTGAGGGAAAGCAATACTTTCTGTTAATTATATTTTAAATAAAGTACCCCGAAAGAAAATAAATCAAACACCTTATGAATTGTAGCATGGAAGAGTACCATTCTACAAATACTTAAAAGTGTGGGGGTGTTTGGCTAAAGTGGCTATTCCTATTCCTAAAAAGACTAAGATAGGTCCTAAGACCATTGATTGCATTTTCATTGGTTATGCCAAGAATAGTAGTGCATATCGGTTTTTGATTTATAAATCAGAACATTCCGAAATGCATGTAAATACTATTATTGAGTCTCGGAATGCATCTTTCTTTGAACATGTATTTCCAAAGAAGACTGGACAAGAGACTAGTACTAATAAAAGATCTTTTGATGCTATTACTAGTCAGGATCAAGAACATGATCAAGAACAAGAATTAGATCAAAATGAGGAAGAGGAACTTAGGCGTAGTAAACGTGTAGAACCTCAAAATCATTTGGTCTAGATTTTCTAACATATTTGTTAGAAAATGAGCCTTTAACTTTTAAAGATGCTATGTCTAGTCCTGAAGCTCCTTTATGGAAAGAAGCTGTCAACAGTGAAGTTGAATTCATCTTGCAAAATCACACTTGGCATTAGTGGACTTGCCACCAGGTTGTAAACCTCTTTGGTACAAGTGGATTTTCAAAAGAAAATTGAAAGCGGATGGATCAATAGACAAATACAAGGCAAGACTTGTAGTCAAAGGTTTTAGACAAAAAGGTCTAGATTACTTTGACACATACTCACCGGTTACTAGAATAGCATCCATTAGAATGCTAATTGCCATTGCATCTCTATACAATCTAGAAATTCATCAAATGGATGTGAAAACCGCTTTCTTAAATGGTGAGTTAAATGAAGAAATTTACATGGAACAACTGTATGGGTTTTTCGTTCGAGAAAAGAAAAGAAAGTGTGTAAATTGGTTAAATCATTATATGGTTTAAAACAAGCACCAAAGCAATGGCATGAGAAATTTGACAAGACAATGATGTCAAATAGTTTTAAAATTAATGAGCGTGACAAATGTGTTTACATTAAAAACACAGACAAATGTTATGTCATTATATGTCTTTATGTAGATGATATGCTCATCATTAGTAGTAATAATGACATGATTAAAACTACCAAGAAAATGTTGAATAAACATTTTGATATGAAAGATATGGGCATTGCTGATGTAATTCTTGGTATGAAAATTACCAAAACATCAGAAGGTTATACTTTGTCACAATCTCATTACATTGAGAAAACACTTGACAAATTCAGCAAAGATGATGATTATCTTGCTAGAACTCCTGTAGATGTTAATTTGTATCTTTCTAAGAATATACAGGAAAGTATTTCTCAATTAGAGTATGCCCAAATTATTGGAAGCTTAATGTACTTGATGAACTGCACTCGCCCAAATATAGCTTATGCAGTAAGTAAATTAAGTAGATATATGAGTAATCTAGGAGTAGAACACTGGAAAGCAATTATAAGGGTTCTTAGATATCTCCGATTTACTCGTAACATTGGGCTTAATTTTACTAGATATCCAACAATGCTTGAAGGATACTGTGATGCAAATTGGATATCGGATACTAGAGACTCGAAGTCCACCAGTGGGTATGTTTTTACTCTTGGTGCGGTCAGATTCTGGAAATCTTCCAAATCTTCCAAACAGACTTGTATTGCTAGGTCTACTATGGAATCTGAATTCATAGCGTTAGACAAAGTTGGGGAAGAGGCAGAATGGCTTCGCTATTTCCTTGAAGATATTCCAATATGGCCAAAACCAGTGCCTGCTATATGCATACATTGTGATAGTCAATCAGCAATTGGTAGAGCACAGAGTCATATGTATAACGGTAAGTCACGACACATTCGTCGTCGACATAATACCGTAAGACAACTACTCTCTAATGGAATTATTTCCATAGAATATGTTAAGTCTAAATACAATATAGCGGATCCACTAACCAAAGGGTTAGCAAGAGAGTTAGTTGAGAATTCATCGAGGGGAATGGGACTAAAGCCTATTGAATAAGAGTTACCACAACGGTAACCCAACCTAGTTGACTGGAGATCCCAAGATCTAGGTTCAAAGGGACAACCGAGTTGTGAATGACTCAGAAGGATTACTGGGGAGTCTAACTCCTACCCATTTCTATGATGAAATAGTGATGTCTACAGCGTTTTAGGTTAATTAAAACTTTTAATGATTTTTATATCTAGGTAAACCTAGTGGAGTATGGCAGGATACTCTTTATAAGAATCACCTATGTGAGTGTGAACTGGGCCGGTTCTGTGAGATTTGTAAAGGGCTACAATTCTCTAGAGCACTTATGAAGACCAGGTTGTTCAGGGCCAAAATGAACACAATAGTGAGAACTAAACTGTGTTTGGGAATATACTGTGTGAGTTCTATTGTCTTGGTTTACACAAACGGCTGAACAGTTCAAGACATCATGTTCACTGGTTAGCTAGTAAATCCGATAGTGTCTCACAAGGGAAGGTTCAAAGCCAAAAGCTACTTATCCTTTGCAGAATATTTCCAATTTCTAAACTCTCTGATTAGATCATGTTGTTGCATTTTCTCTCCGTCAAATTCTATTCATGTGGGGGATTGTTGGAAAAATGGTTTTATATAGGCATATTTTTGAGTCCAATTTGGGTGGACCCCAAACGTCTTTTGGGGTGGGTCCGAAGAGGTGAAGTGTTCCTTGCCGCGTGGCAAGTCACACGGTGAAGACGGAACGTCAAAACCATTTTTGAGTGAATGGGAAGATGACGTCGTTTTCAGGTCTAACATTAATTTTTTAGATAAAATTCTTTTGAATTTTTTCAATAAAAATTAGTGTGGAAATTTAATTTAATTTTAATTCAAATTTTGGATTCCTAAATAGTTTGTTAAAGTTTGTAATTTTAGAATTTAATTTAATTTTAAATTTAAATTTTAGGTTCCTTAAATGTTTCCTAAAATTTGTACCTCTTCATTTATTTATTTATTTAACTATTTCAATAATTTAATATATATATATATATATATATTTAATTAGTTTAATATATATATATTTGAAATAGTTTAATTGATAAATTAGCTACAGTTATTTGCTTTGGTCCACGTGGACAACTTTTCAATTTGTTGAAAATGTTTCAAAGCAACGGCTATGTTGTTTGTTTTCAAACAGGTTGAAATTTGAACTATACCTGTTCAAATCTGTATGGCACCTTTTCGGGTCTATTGTTTTGCCTATATATATATATATATATTCATTTTGCTGCAGTTCGAGGGGATTCGAGATAGGAAAAATTCAGTCTGAAATTGTGTTCCTTTGCTGTCCATTTTCTTTAGTAAATTATTCCTCATATATAATTTTAGGAATAAATATTCAGAGAGATAGAACACAGGTTTGGTTTGCCGAACAAATTTATTTGAAGTGCTTCTATAAATTTGTGAAGATCATTGTATCCTGTGAGAAAGACGCTACTCAACCGTAAGCACCGTAGCGGGGCGAATCTATCTTAAGGAAAGAGTGTCACACACTCGACTTGGTCTTTTGATTTTAATTCGGTTCGATAAATAAATCCGGTATGTTATTTAGTTATTTTGTTTGAATTTATTTCAAGTTATTTTATTTACACAGAAGATTGTTTCTACAATTACTTCTAATGTAAAACATGGAAACCAAATTTGCAAGTTTGCAGAGCAAAATGGAAAGAAATACCCTTTCAGAATACTTTCGATATTTCAAAAAAAAAATGAGCTAAGAAGTCATATTATACCTACATTCACATCAACAACATATTCCTTGAATCGCAGCTCTGAATGAGAGATGGGTTTCATAGACGAGTTGAATCACGGTCCGACTGTTGAATCACTTCTCCGAATGATATGGGTTTGCGACCAGTTGAATCGCGGCTATGGAATATTTGAAGAGTTGAGAGAGGAGAGAGAGTGTTGGGGATGAGATGGGATGAAAAATGTTTTTCTTTTGGGATTCGGACTGTTCGGGGGACAAAATTCAAGCCGAAAATCATTTTCCTTTTCCGAATTGGCGTTAGAATCCCAAAAAGTTAACGCCGACCCTAGAAATGCGATAAAAATGAATACTGTAGTTTAAATTATTGAAAATAAAGTGAATCCACAGTCGGAGCAATGGGAAATGATTTGGAGCCCTAAAATCCCCACCCCTAATCCCCTAATTTCCTTTTTAGGAAACTGTTTTTTTTTTTTTTTTTACTTGATATGGAAATTAGGGGGATTAGGGGGGATGTTTTTAGGGGGATGTAGCAAGACCCCGGAGCAATACACTCAAATATATAAATTTAATTTATTTTTATTTATATTTATAATAATATTATATTTTCTAATTTATCACTCCTAATAATATGATATTCAGATCAGATCCCATAAGATAAATATTTGACAAATTAAAATTTGACATTTGTCAGATACATTTTAAAAATAATTTTTAAAAATGATAAACTAGGTATCTCAAATATTTTTTTATATTTATATATATACATGGATAAATTACATTAGCACCCTTTGAGGTTTGTCTTTAATACAAGTATTCCTGACGTTTTGAAAATTATATTTCCCTTCCTAAGATTTAAACTTTCATTGCAATTTAATGCTTTCGTTAATCAACAGTTAAGTCAATTAAAACAAAAAAATAATATTATTTTACCCTCGTTTGCATATATAAAATTAACAAATAATTTACCGTTTAAGTAAATTTTATATGTCCTAGTCGTGATCTTTAGTTATAACCTATTATGATGTTAGTTATAACTATTGATTATACTAACATTATTTTATTCAAAATGTTTTTAGTTATACCTTATGGAGTGTTTAATTGTAACTATTTTTTTTTAATTATGATTGAAAAAGATCTAATTATAATAGGCCTTATGGAGTGTTTGATTGTAACTATTTTTTTAAATTTTAATTATGATTGAAAATGATCTAATTATAATATTTGTGATAATTAACACCACAAAACCTTGTGTAGCATAACATTACCTAAATATTTAATAGTATAATAATATATAGTATTAAATGAATTTTTGTAATTCCTTGTAGATTTTCATTACTCATCTAGTAATTTTTTTTTTTTATAAATAAGAGTAAAATAGGTATTTCAAAAATTAATTTCTTATATTAGTTTTTTCCTTTAGTTGACTTAACTGTTGACTAATGGAAGGATTAAATTATAATAAAAGTTTAAACCATAAGGAGAGAAATGTAACTTTCAGAACATGAGGAGCTACTTGTATTAAATACAAATCTTAAACGGTGTTAATGCAATTTACTGTGTATTTTTAAGTGTGTTTCATCGTGCATAGTGAATCAATCCCCATCCCCACCATAATTAGGGGGTGTTTGAAGATAGAGTTATATTTTTTTATAATTAGATGGGATATTCATTAGAAAAAAATAAAATAATTATAAATTTGATATGATATTTTATCTTTTAATGTTATTTTAACCCAAAAAATTAAATTTTTTTTTTGCCAAACACTCCCTTGATGGTCAAATGAGGAAGCTTTGAGGAAACTCTCGAAGCAAACCAACTACTTGACTCCGAACGCCAAAAACCAGTTTGGCAAAGTAATTAGGAAAAAAAATAAAAATAAAAAATAAAAAATAAAAAAATAAAAATAAAAAAATAATAATAATAATTAAGGTTAAAATATTATATTAATGGGTGGAATCCACCTCCAAGAACTCTTTTAGGGTGTGTTTGATTGGACGGACTGGAAAAGGGGGGATTAGAATCCATCGGACTTGAGTCCTGGGATTAGAATCTCCCGGACTATTTGGTTGGATTGGATATGTATCCTGTGTCTGTTTTTTCATGGGATTAGATGTCTGGACTGTGAATCCCCCGGACTATTTTTAGTGAATCCAACGTTTGGTTGGACGGACTGGATAGGATAAATGAACAAAAGACTATTTTGCCCTTTTTCAATTGTTTACTAAGGAATAGCAATATTAAACATATCTTTAATATTTTAATTATTTTTAATTAAATAATTTTGTTTTTTTTAAATAAATAAATAAATAAATAAAATATCAATAAAATTTGTTTTAAATCATTACTGTATAACAAATCATTATTTTTTTTACATACAAAACGTTATCGTTTTTTTTACATACAAAAAATATCATTAATTTAATAATATAAATTAAATTTATTTTTTACATAAATTTATTTTTTACACAATTAAATAAATAAATAACCACTAAATTTGATTTAATAAAATACAGTATAACCTGTATAAAAAATTTATATTATTTTTTTAATTAAAATTTTAAATAAATTTTAAATAAAACACCTATTACAATTTAAATAATGAAATTAAATAAATTATAAACAAAATTTTAAAATAAATCATCAATAAAATATCTATAAAAAATTATTTAAAAAAATTAAATAAATAAAACATTAATAAAAAGTTAAATAAAATTATTTTATTTTTAAATTGAGACATTTAAATTTTATTGAATTTTATTAAATATCGTACATAATTAAATAGTAGAGGGTCAAAATTGTCATTTTCACATCTAATCCCAATAGTGATTAGTCCCCCCAAAACAATCCCACACCCCCTAGGATAGATAGTCCCCATATGGGGACATGGAGTCCCACGACATGAGTCACGGACTAAAAAAAAATCAAACAACGGATAAGGAAGGAGGCCGGACATAGAGTCCAAACAGTGGATAGTCCCCCCCTTATCCCCCCAATCAAACACACCCTTAGAGTTCATAGTTTAGCCTTCTCAAATATTTTTCTTTTTTAATAAGGCTTTTTTTTGATAAAGAAGTTAAAAGAAAATTTTTTTATTTTATATTATTCATGTATCACATCACTTCTTTAGGTCAAAATATCGCGGTTTATGACAGAGTAGCCTCTAGGAGGTCAAGATCAATGTTAAAGGTTATTTTGGGAATTAACCTGTACCTCGGGAGTGTGGATATCCTTTTCATTGTCGGTTTTTCTTGTTTGAAATGGGCTCTAATCATTACCTTCAGTATTGAAGAGTAGTGAATTAGGCAATTTTTTGTCCTCACTTAAAAAAAATTAAAAAATTAAAAAATTAATATTCTATTTAAATCCTATCACCTCTTTATTATATTATTTTAAATTTGAGCTTGGCTTCTGTCCAGTCCTCATCTGGACTGGACCGTACTGTTGGGCCCGTGGGGGCTCACCACGGGTCCCGTTTTGATAATCTAAACCGTTCAATGTGTAGAACTCGTCGAGTACTATAAATCTGTAAAACATCACGTTAATCGGATATCGGTAGCTATATGATCAAATCAGTTTTGTACAAAAAAAATGGACGGTGAATAAATTAACGGTTACAAAAATCTGATTTAATCACATAGCTACCGATATCCGATTAACGTGATTTTTTACAGACTTATAGTACTCGACGAGTTCTACACATTAACGGTTTAGATTATCAAAACGGGACCCGTGGTGGGCCCCCACGGGCCCAACAGCACGGTCCAGTCCAGATGAGGACTAGACAGAAGTCAAAGCCTTTAAATTTAATTCATATTTTATAAAATATCAAAAAATATATTTATTTAAATCATTCCAAACAAGCCCTTAATATGATTTAAAATTTAAAAATAAAGTAGATTAGTGAATTAGTATGATCTAAAATTTAAAAATAAAATAGACAGTCCCAAATAATGAAAATTTAAGATTAGTCCAACAATTTTAATGAAGGAAAATGATTTGTCCCCCTATCTCTAATCCCCCTAATGTCCAAAACAACGTCGTTTTGGATATTTTTTTTTTTTTTTGCCTTGGTTTGAAATTTAAGGGGATTAGGGGGCCAAAAATTAAGGAATGTAGCACAGCCCTTTAATGAAATTATATGAACTTCACCTACAATAACAATAACTTTAATTATGTCGATCGGGGTCATAAATTTATTAGACAATTGTTATTTAAGACTAAAAATTAGAGTCAATTTTTAAATTTAATGATGTGATAATCAATTAGGATATTAAAAGTAATACATTCTTTCATATCTTCTTTAATCTTCAACCACTCATATCACTTCTACATTATTGATTTTAGGAAATGAGTTTAAATTGTGAACTTATATATCATTTTCCTTTACAGTATTAGTCTTAAATATCTTGTATTTAAATATATATCTCAAATGACATAGTTACTGTGCGTGTTGATTTCTGACCATACTAACCAAACATGTATTCAGCTGGAGAACACTAGCAGAATAGATTGCGCACGAACGACCTGTCACAGAAAGATGAGACTCCGGCGGTGGTTCGTCCACCCGGAGGCCCTCTGACGATCAAGTCAACACTCAATTATCTCTAAAAGATAGCAAATAGTGATTTACTCACTAGCCAGGATACAAAAAGTGTACCTTAGACCTACGAGGGTGCCTTACTTTTATAGTCAGTACTGACCTGATCACCGTAGAAGCCTAGCTTCAATGGATTCTGGCTCAATGCTTATCCAAGACTCTCAAATAGATAAAGATAAATTCCCTAAGAGTTTTATCTTTATCCAGACTGAGGTTCTTTCCTATTCTAGAACTCTTGACCCTTATCCGTTCATCTCGAATTTCGATATCTCCGCAGATAACCTCGGCCTAGATGAGATCACCTCGGCGCCATGACCAAGACACATAGCACCTCGGCTGGCATTTCGGTGCCATCTTGCCCACGTGTTGTCTGTAGCGACCCTAATTTTCTTAAGTCATTATTTATTATTATTATGATTATTATTATCTTATTTTATTTTTGACTTCATTAATTGTATGATTATATGAAAATTTAATGTGTTTTTTAGTTAATTTAATGTGGTATTTAATTATATATAATTAATCAGAATATTTATATTTATATATTCATATATACATAAAAAAAGAAAGTGTTACATGTATTGTTTTTATAAAATATATTTATATATATTGTAGTTATTTAATAACATAAAAAATATATATATATATATCATATTTATTTAGGTTGTATTTATATTATATTTGTATTATATAATATAATAACTATTAGGTTTATAATAGTGTTTAGGTTATATAACAAGTGTTTTAGGTTATAAATTAAATTAAGGAAAAAGAGAACAGAGCAACAGTTACGGCGCCGAGAGAGAGAAAGAGAGAGAGAGAGAGAGAGATCAAGAGTGCTGTGTGAAGAATTTCCGAGAGAAGAGAGATAATGGAGAGGAAGGAGGAAAGAAAAGATTAGGGTTGCGTTTGGTAGAGTTTTGTAATTATGATTTGAGAGTATGAGTTGTACTTTGAGTTTGTGGGGTTTAGAATTAGGAGTTTTCTTAGGTGTGCAACCCACAAAAGGTGTAAGTGGGTTGCACATCATGTGCCACTTACACAAAAGGTGTAAGTGTAAGTGTAAGGTGTAAGTGTAAGGTGTAAATGTAAGGTGTAAGGTGTAAGTGAGTTGCACACCATGTGCCACTTACACAAAAAGTGTAAGGTGTAAAGTATAAAAGGTGTAAGTATAAGGTGTAAGTGTAAAGAATAAGGTGTAAGGTGTAAATTGCACACCATAATTAAACCCTTAGAATTATGATTTGAGTATAGAAAATTTGTTTGGTAAAGAGTTTTGAAAACAACGCTGTTGCAGACCTCTAATTAGAAGTGCAGCCGTACAGCTCAGCAAAAAAAAAAAAAAAACAGTGAAGTAAAAGACACAAGAAGGGGGAGAAAAAGACAAATTAGAGCTCCATTAGTGGTCTTTTTTTAGAGGTTTGAATCATTTTTCTTTTGAAAATAGTTTTGAAAAGAGTTTTGATTTGAGTGGGGAATTGTTGACGTGACATTTATATTTGATACAAAAATTTACAACTCATAACTAAACATATAACTCAAAATTATTTTAAAGCACATAAAAAATTTTAAAAATTTCAGAAAATATTTTTTTCGATTATATAAAAATTAACATATCAATTGTAAAAAAAGAAAAAAAAATCACTATTCCGGTCAACCGGCCGGACGACTGGTTAGGCAAGATTTTCGAAAAAAAAATTCTAAAAAACGCGGCTGAGACAGAGCTCTTTGCAAAGTTTTGGAAACGTGATTCCAAAACTCCTACCAAACATTATACTTAAATCAAGGTGCATAATCATGATTTGAGAACACAAGCAAACACAGTCTAGGATTTTGTTTTGGTGGTTTTATTAATTCTTTAAATAATTTTTTGATCATCAAAAAATATTGTGAGTACAAAATTCACTTCCCTTGATTTATATTTAATTTGTTGTTTTTATTTATTTATTTTTATTCATTTGATGTTGAATTGATTTCATATTTTTATGTAGATGATTGATTGATTTTAATTATTTTGATTAGTTGTGTATGTAAGGTTTAGGGTTTTTAGATGATTGATTGATATTAGTTATTTTGTTTAGTTGTGTATGTAAGGTTTAGGGTTATTAGTTTATTGATTAATTTTAATTATTTTGATTAGTTGTATATGCCATGTTTAGGATTTTTATATGGATTTATTTTATGGTTGTAATCACACTCATGGTTATATGAAATTAAAATTAATTAGGAACCCATAGATAAATTCCTTATACTCTACCATGACTTCATGGATTGTTGTTTTATTTGAGTGATGGTGAGAAAGAGTGTATAAGAAAAAAAAGTGAGGATTATAAGATTTATTTGAATGCCTTAGGCTTGGTATTGTTATGTTTGTTCCATGAGTGAGATGTTTTGTATATATATATTGTTGCTTTGTTCTCATGAGTAGCCGAGTGTTTTGATTTACACGCGTACGTATATGCTAACTATCCGGGTAGTGTGGGTCAAACTCGGGACGATATCCCCGTGCAAGTTTGGCTTCGGAGCGGTGTTAGGTATATGGGAGGCACATGGGATATATGTGTAGCCCGGAAGTGGAGGCCGAAGTGGTGGAGTTAAGGTACAAAGAATTAAATATGAGTTTATTATTATAGTGTGAATTGTATTGATTTGTACAGGTTGAAAAATAGTAAATGACCTCAATAAAGTATGAAATTTGAGCAGAGGCATGTATACGTGATTCTAGACAATTTTTGTGTTTTAACTTTTTATTAAAAAGATCGATTATAACTTATAATCAGATGATCTTAGATATTATAGTTTTGATTCATTTTAACAATGCAGATTTTAAAGGCTGTTTTGACCCACGAAACGAGCTCATTTTTATTGGTTTCGCGTAAACTGAAGTAAAACATTATTCTGCACATTTTTCGTGTTTTGAATTTTTCTAAAAAAAAAATCATCTTAGGACAGTTTTTGTTCGTTTTCAGCTTCAAATTTTCAATTGAATTCCGTCTAGGTTTTTCTATCAAATTTTTCTCTCAACTTGTTCAGTTTCTATTAAATTCATCCACGCAATATTTTAGGAAATTTAATTATGTACAACTTTTGTTCTTTGAGTTTTGGTCAATTCGAATTATTTAAGCATGAAACGGTGCATTTTTATACTTCTTCAGCAAGTTACTTATGATTAAATTATACTAACTTTATTATTATTTTTTTTTTTACAGAATGGTGGGTCTTACTAACTTTTTTATGCAAGGCTAACCTACTATATTTTTATTTCTGTTTTGTTTATTTTATAATCAATTTATATTTCGTTGTGTACAAGTAAGAAACTAAACGCCAACATATCTCAGGAAACTACCCATTCGTTTCAGTGCAGTTGGAACTACTTGTCTTGTCCCGTAACAAGAATTAAATGTATTTTTGTTTGGGTCTGATGGACACGTGGGTGTTAAATCTTGTACTCATACCAGTTTACCTATATACTAACCCATTTTGTCTCTTGGCAAGTCAGGTGCGTTCTGTTTGAGCACAGTCGAGCTTCCTTTGCAGGATTAGTAGAGACTATGGTAGTGACAAGAAATAACTATGATCGTAGGATATGTTGTTTGGACTTTTTTTGTTTTCTTGAGCTTAGGGTTGATATTAGTTTATGTATTTATTATTTTTTTATGACTTTAATATTGGGATAATTTGGCATAGTTTGTAATCGTACTTTATTTAAGTTGTTTTGACTAGTTGTTGTTACCTTAATGTTGGAGGTATTGGTTAGTTATGAAATTATGGTGGATGATTTAGTTGGCGTTTAGTTTTTTTTTGTTTCACCCATAGGATTTGGATGATGGAATATTATTTGGGGTTTAGGCCTAAATTAATATTTAATTGTCCAAATTTTGGGGCGTGACATTGTCATTCTCAAAAATATGCCTATACAACTGCCCCTTAGATTCTATTACTTCGGCAAACTGAGGTGATGGATCCTATATCATTTGTTCACATAGCATGTCGTCTAAGACTTGCTTTATCCTTCATTCTCAAGGTCGTCACACGTCGGATCTATATGACCAAGACTACTGTGTGTTTTATCAATGCCTTAGAACTAAGAACCAAGATTTTTTTTTTTTTTTATCTGAGATCATCCCCACAGCCGAGGTTTTTGTTCACTAAATCAAGAACTCCAAGAGTTCTTCTTGCGCATGAGCTGTCACGCATGGTTTCTCAACTGTTTTGCCATGCATCTTTTCCTCATTGATTTATACTTGACACGTGCCATCAGGTCGCGTCGCTTCTGCGCTCCTCGCCTGACAGACACGTCGTCCTAGGCATACTAATTGTGATTTTGTCGCCTTTTCGTGTTTTAATCAAAAACACCTCTCTCTCTCTCTCTCCGTCTTTTCACCTTTGCATCTTCGTTTTCTTCCAAGCTTTCTCTCTCTAGAGTTTCTTGCTCCCAAACCGCCACTGTTCAATTTCTCAAGCTTTGCAACTTGCTCTATTCATCCCCTCCGATAAAGCATTCACCGTTCCGTTCCATTCATTATAACTGTCTGACTTCGGCGTACCTCATACCGGCATCGTTTTCCTTCAGCAAGTCACTGTTTTCACCCCTTTTAGTTTCAAACTCTGTTGCTTTTGTTTATTTCCATGGTGAATGTATCCATGTTCTCCAGTTTTTGCCTGTGTTTTAAACTTTATCATTCACATGTTTGAGCATGTTCTGTTTCATAATTTTGCCTGCCCAATCTCTTTCTAAGTATATGCACACACACATTGCTTGACGTTCTTACAACCTGCCACTGTCTTCGATCTGTCCACATCTATATTTTATTTAGTGTTCTTGAATTTTTACTCATTTTCTTGAGTCTGAGTCATTTTTCCTCTCTGTTTTTCATGCTTTATTTCCAGATTACTACCTTTGATTCCTGCATCCACGTAGATTTAGGTCTGGGATTTGATTTAGGACTTAGTTCTTTAGGAAAACCAAACCAAAAAAATCCCTTAGATCCTTAGAAACCTTTGTTCCAGTGCTTTCTAAGGTTTAGCCGAGGTCACCTCAAACCTTTATCCACCTTCTTCTGAATTTTCTCACCTAAACTGTGTGCCTATACCTCCTAAGCCGACATCATGGAAATATTTAGGTGGAGAGTAGACACCTCTACTAAGCTAGAGTACTTTAGGTAGGAGTTTTTCATCCCTACCAATATTCACCTTAGGCTGACAGGGGAGGAGGACTCTATCATGCCCGATGGGAACTTTATGCCTTTCCCCGTTGTGGCCTTCATAAAGTGTGGACTTAGGTTCCCTCTAAACATCCTTTTTTGCCAAGTCCTTCACTACTACAAAATTAACCCAATGCAACTAGCCATTAACTTTTACAGAGTCACCAACGGTATAATTGCTAGAGCTAGCCGAGAGAACGCTAGGATTACTTTAGCCGACATCCAATACTGCTACACCATGTGTGGCCTTAAGTCAGAATAAGGCTACATCTATTACCTTAAGCCAAGGTCGACCGAGTACAAACTTATTACCAACCTCCTAGACTCCAACAAAGGTGCTAGAGATGATTATTTCATCGTCTCGGACAACTGGGAGTTCCCACCAGATGATGACCTCCACCTCTACCCTTTGAGCCGATCAGTCTTTAAAGAAGGTAATGGTAAGAACAAAGTGTCACTTTACTTGCTTTCAAGTCTTTATTGCTTTGCTTCTTTTATATGTTCTGATGTCTTGTTTTTTACTTGCAACTCTTCCTCAGCCTCCAAAGGACTTTTGCAAAACCTTCTATCCTAGTAAGGATTTCAAGAAGCTGCTGGGTTTACCAGTGAATCTACGCAAGGCCCCATTGCTGCTCAACTACATCTCGACCTACAAATCCACCTTGGCCGACATCCCCAAGAAAAGCAAGTCTCCACCATCAGCAACAACTTCTCCAGCCACTTATCACCACGGCCTGACCAGGCTTCAACCTCTGACCCAGTAGAGCAGCCATCAACATCTGCTCCCCAACTGATTCCTCCAACGTAGCGTCAACGCCGTCACCGAGTTCTTGCCAACATTCTTGCCGGTAGAACACGTAGCCGAAAATCCAAAAGTGTTGAGGCGTTGGCTTCAGATCCCGTAAACCCACAAACTGTACTTTCGGTAATTCACTCCGGCACCAAAGTCACAGTTGCTGCCACCACCAACGAGATGGGGCGCAAACCTGCAGTTGTTAAAGATTTGCTTGCCAACATCCCTGGTGTTGTCACCGTTCAATCTTCATCTTCTCCTTCTCAACCAACCCCTAAGCCAAAACGAATGAAGAAGGCCAAGGCAAAGGCCACAGTGACCCAGATTGATTCTGAGGACACTGTGCCTATCTTAAAGCTAGCCGAGGCCGAGAAGAGCGCCCCTTCCACCGAGAAGTGTCTCGCCAAGGACTCATCATCCGAGGCCCCACCGGCCAAGAAACCGAGGTTCGACCACCAAGAGGGCAACAACTATTCCTGAGGCATGGTCTGGGCGCTCGAGATTATGTTTGACGACAGGCCTCTCACCACTGGTGATAGTGCTGCAAACCTTGAGGTCGGGGCAACCTTGTCCACGGTAGTTCTTCTGCCCGAGGACATGAACCGTATGGCCGAGCTTCATGAGTATGAAGATTTCAATTTAATGATGCAGCACTCGGTCTTGGTAAACCTTCTACCTACCCCTTTGGTAATCTTTCCATACTTAGTGAAATTCTACTAACTTGTGCTACTTCTTGCAGGCCATCCAGCATGTTCACTTTTATGCCATCAAGACCGAGATGAGAGGAAGGATTTGGTGAAGAAGACAAAAGAAGCAGCCAAACTCTTATCTTCGCTCAATAAGGCCAAGGCCAGCAACCGATCTCTCATGGACCAGGACAAGGACGCCAAAACAGCTCAGAGTCTAGTTGAGGAAAAGGCCAAGGCGGCAAAAGATGAAGCTGAGGCAGCAAGAGCCGACCTCAAAGTTGCTAATGCCAAAGTGGCTGATATAGAGGCCAAGCTTCAGGAGGCTCTTGCCAATAAAGAGACCGAGGTGAAAGCGGCCGACGACAAGGCCTTTGAAGAAGGGTAGGCCGCTGTTCGTGACCAATACAAAGAGCAAGTCAACCTGGCTTACAACTGAGGTTACTACCTCGGTTGGATGGCGACCCTCAACAAGTTGGCTGTTGCTATGGATTCCGATCTTCGGGATATCAGTCAACTCCAAGTGCCATTCCCCCCAGAGCCCAAGGACGCCGACGTCGAAGACGAAGATGATGCCGACGATGGTGAGGCCGACATAGAGGATGGGGAGGCTGCCACTAACCCCAAGTCTCCTACCCTCAATGAGCAAATAGACTTAACTCGGGATGAGGAGGATGACTTGGCATCCAAGGGCGTCTCTCCAATTCCAACAATTTCTGAAGCCGAGATCCATTGTGCCGAAAAGAGTCTGGATAAGACTTTGCAATAAATAAATGCTGAAATTGAAGCCGAGAGGACTAGAACACTACCATCTGATCAAGCCAAGTCTAGCACTTAGAATTTTTTTCTTTCATTTCCTTGTACTTTTCCTTCTTAGCTTGTAATACTTTGTTTGAACAATGTTAGTTCTATATTTGGCCGGGGTGCCCTTTTTTGTAACTGAACAAGTAATCGTTCTGCAGGCCGAAGTGCCTTTTTTTTTTCCTCATTTTGAATGCAAGTATAACTTCATCTTTCAAATGTTTGTATGTCTTTATGCTTTAATGCTTCCATACTTAGAATAATTTGCATGTCTTCAGTTTACTCCTTTAGCTATATAATCTTCTCAGAATAAAATACCTCGGACATAACTTCTAATTTTGTTTATCTCGGCCTTGGCTTAACATTTGAAAACATTGTAAAAATATTTTCACAAGTGTTGTTTAAAACTTGCCACCTTACTTATTGTCTTCTATCAAAGACTTCAGTCTTCCACACTTTTCCAAGTTTGGCAACCTGGTAATCTTGGCAAGTACGTATGTTGAGTACTTCTTCCAATATTAATTTTAACTTGTAAATTGTTTCTGAAATTTCAACAAGTGTTAAGCCAGTTCTAGCTTGTAAATTTCTAACTCCCAAGAACTTTAAACTTTATTTATCACTCTCCAACTCTCTGCCCCCTAATGTGAACTTGAGTTTCACTTATGTCCACATTAAGTATATGCCTATGATGCTGCTGCCGAAGTAAAATTCAAACAAAGACTAGCCGAGGTTCTCAACCTCGGTTTCTCTGTTAACCTTATTGAAATGCACTTAGTTTCGATTTGAGTTTGATTATGCCGATATGGAAAATATAGGTTAATCCAACTTAGTTCAACTTCATTATATGCAAGTATAATTTCAACTCTGCCATATAATAAGTCTATGTTATTCATTATGTTTCACTTAGAAACACTGCCAACTTAGTTCAACTCTATTATATGCAAGTATAATTCAACTCTGTCATATAATAAGTCTATGTTATTCGTCATGTTTCACTTAGAAATATCGCCAACTTAGTTCAACTCTATTATATGCAAGTATAATTCAACTCTGCCATACAATAAGTCTAAGTTATTTGTCATGTTTTAATCAGAAACATCGCCAACTTAGTTCAACTCTATTATATGCAAGTATAATTCAACTCTGCCATATAATAATTCTAAATTATTCGTCATGTTTCAATCAGAAACATCGCCAAGGGACTGGTCAATCATATTACACAAGTTTGAAAAAAAAATCGAGCTAAAATTTTATTATTACTTCGGCAAATAACAAAAAACTTTAAAACAAAACAATTTAATGATAGAAAAACTTCAGGTTGCAAGTGTTTCAAGGTCTTGGCAACTCTTTGCCTTCACTGTCTTCAAGCCGATATGCCCCATTGCCCAGGATCGAGATGATTCTACAAGGTCCCTCCCAATTTGGGTTAAGCTTGCCCTCTCTGGGATCCTTTTTGTTGCCGATGACCTTTCTGAGGACGAGGTCCCCAACTTGAAACTCTCGTGGGTTGATCTTCTTATTGTAAGCCCTAGCAAGCGGCTGCTGGTATGCCCCCAGCTGAATTGCTACTTTCTCATTTCTTTCTTCCAGTAGGTCCAGATCTCGGGCCAAGAATGCCTCATTGGTCCCATTTTCTACTCCCTGGGTTCTGATCCTTGTGATGCCGACCTCCAGTGGAATAACTGCTTCTGTGCCATAAGCCATGGCAAATGGGGAATCTCCAGTTGATCTTCTTGGCACAGTTCGATATGCCCAGAGTATATTGGGCAACTCATCTACCCACTTTCCTTTTGCTACTTCCAGCCTCTTCTTGATCCCATCCAGGATAGTTTTGTTGGATGCTTTTGCTTGACTATTGTTTTGAGGGAAGCTTGGAGTGGAGTAGTAGTTTTTGATCTTGTACCTTGCATAGAAGCTCTTGACTAGCTTACTGTCAAACTGTGTACCATTGTCTGCTATTATTGCCATTGGGATCCCAAACTTGGTGATGATGTTCTTCCATATGAAGTTTTTTACATCAATGTCCCGAATTTTTGCAAAGGGTTCAACTTCCACCCACTTGGTGAAGTAATCTGTTGCTACCAGTAGGAACTTCCTTTGTCTAGTTGCTTGAGGAAATTATCCAACAAGATCCATGCCCCACTGGGTAAATGGCTAAGGGCTGGATACTGGATTTAAATTTGCTACTAGTTGATGTATCAAAGGTGCAAACCTCTAGCACTTCTCACACTTTCTGACATAAGCTTTAGCATCTTTCTGTATATAGGGCCACCAGTGCCCCTGAGTAATGGTCCTATGAGCAAGTGACCTGCTCCCAGCGTGGCTTCCATATACTCCTTCGTATATTTCATACAGGAAGCTTTTAACTTGTGAAAGATGCACACACCTCAAAAGGGGATCAGTAAAAGGTCTTCTGTATAGATGTCCTTCTGCTGTTAGACTGAACCTTGCCAACTCCAGTCTGATCTTGTGTGCTTCTTTGTGATCATCTGGCAGTTTCCTATGTCTAAAGAATACTGTTATCGTATCCATCCAACTTGGTCCCATCTCCACACACATTGTTTCATACTCTGTGTTTAGTGGTTCTATACTTCGACCTGACAAATAGTCAACCATTATTGTCCTTGCCTCTCTTGGTTTCACTGCACTAGCTAGGTTTGCCAAGGCATCAGCATGGTTGTTGTCATCTCGGCTAACTTGCTGTAGTCGACAATTCTGGAATAAGGCTACCAGTCTGCCCACCTCGTTTACATAGGCCATCACTCTTTCATTTCGGATTGCATATTCGCCTGTTGCCTAGTTGATGATAAGCTGGGAATCACAGAAGACCATTACCTCGTCGGCTTCCATTGCTACTGCCAACTTCAATCATGTGATCAGTGCTTCATATTTTGCTTCGTTGTTTGAGGCTTTAAATCCCAAATGAATAGATTGTTCCAGCATCCGCCTATCTGGCGATACTAGCACTACTTCTGTCACGACCCGCTCCCCGTACCCAAGGGTTAAGCATCGTGATGGCCAGTAACTGAGGTTACCTCCTGTCAATTATTAAACAAATCAATAAACGCAAGCAAAAGTAAAATTTAAGTAAGGGTACCAAAATAATTATTGGAGCTTCTATTTTTATTACAAAATATATTGACCAAAAAGGCCGATATTTACATATAAAACTATCATAAAAGTGCTGTTTGTGTTTAATCCGGAGTCTCGCATCTAAGACTTTCTAAAAGCTATTTTTAAATTGCACTATTTCCTGAAAATTGGTAAACAACTATAAGCACATGGCAGAGTGAGAAATATTATACCAAGAGTATAAGGGACACGAAATAACCTTGGATAGTTAGTTAGGCCAAAACATTTAAGATAGCTTAGTCGGAACAAATAATCCTTTAAGTAGCAAAACTGAGATTATGTAAATATATAACCATAACCACGGTAATTTGGTAAACAAATTATTTAAATGGAAGAAACTGAAATACAGAAACTCTGTAAATAAATAACCATAACCACGGTACTAAACAGAACAGAACAGAGGTCATAGAAGTGACAGTCAGAACAGAGGTACGGACTCAAGAGATGGCTCGTACAGATTATAGAGGTGGCTCTCACAATAGTGTAGCACTTAGCTCCGCACAACACTTTGCTCTGCATAGAACAGAGGTACGGATTCAAGAGGTGACTCGTACAGATTCTAGAGGTAGCTCCCACAATAGTGTAGCATTTAGCTCTGCACAACACTTTGCTCTGCACAGAACAGAGGTCAATGAATCCATGACAAACAGAGGACCACGAAGTGGTCAAATAGAGGCCAATGATTATTTAAGTCCCCTAAGGCATGGGACCCCGTGGTGGTACATACAAAACATAATTGTATATAAGGTTATAGTCAAATATTTTTTAAAATATAAACAAACATATCCATGGGTTTCACTATAGCAAATAGGGTTCAGAAACTAATCCATGTAACTGAAATAATAATATAGTTTATAATAATTTATAAAACATAACTTGTATAAAATAAATATGATAAGTTAAAACATACGTAAAATACATTTTAGTGACTTAAGGTATAATATAACTCACCTTATCTTTAATACCTTTTTCTTTTCACTATCAAAGACCATCTCAACTTCCATTATTTTTTCCTTCATTTCTTGCTTTTCTTTCCTTCATTTCTTTCTCTTCTTTCCTTTCTTCTCCAGGTGTGACACGCCTCCCTTAAATAGAGAGGAGAAACCACTCTCTGGCCAACACGTGGCCGAGCCCCAAATCATTCCATAAATCTTATAATTAATTATATAGATTCATTCTTATCGTTAATGGATATTTAAGATAATTACCCTTTGATCCAATATTTTAATATAATTATATAAATAAATTAATTCCAAATTAAATTACACTTTATCATATACCAATGAAAAATTAATTATTTATTTTAGTACCACACCTATTATTATTATTATTATTATTATTATTATTTATATTATCTATATTATTATTATTTGTATTTTGACTCTTAAATTTTTAATAATTATATTATTTTACAAAATTACGCATAATAATATATAATAAATTATATATTTTTCGAGCTGAGATTAAATAATATTAGTATAAATTCTATAGAATAATTAAAAATCTGGGTTGTTACAATCTTCCCTCCTTTTAAAATTTCGTCCTCAAAATTTGTCATATGCGTAAGCTGTCCGCTGCTCACTCTGATAAATATATATTAGATGAGTAATCTGATAGAAAATAGCACCTCAAAAAAAAAACTTTACTAAAAATAACTTACTGTCTAGTTGTCAAAAATTATTTTGGGCCAAAATAAGAAATAAGGAGCGACTTTAAAAACTTTTCACTCGTTTTGTTTACAATAAAAATAAATAAAAATGAGAACATAATGACAGAATTATATGGAAGAATTGAAAATTTTGAGATGAACTCTTCATTGATGGGAAATAGTTTCAAAATTAGTATCTTTATAATTTGAACCCACTTTTCTTTTAAAAAAAACATCAAAATAAATTTTTTTTTTTGAATATTGAACAGAAAATTATATGTATTTAATTATATTATAATTTTGGTAGGTGCTTGAGCTCGACATCTGTTTGTTTCTTTTTCTTCTTTTACTGTAATAAATATAAATTATATCTATTATCCTTCATCAATTATGTAGAAAAAAAATTAATATATATATATAATCATATAAAATTATAATATAATTAAATCGACGAACAAAATATAATATTTTAGGTACTAATTACCCGCTATCCTACTTCCTAAATGTGCGTGTGTCCTATGCTCCAATTATGACCTTTTGAAAAAAAAAAAAAAAAAAACCATTGCTCTGATACCACTTGTCACAACTTGCTCCCTGTACCCAAGGGTTAAGTATCGTAATGGCCAGTAACTGAAGTTACCTCTGGCCAATTCTTAAACAAATCAATAAACGCAAGCGGAAGTAAAATTTAAGTAAGGGTACCAAAATAATCATTGGAGCTTTTATTTTTATTACAAAATATATTGACCAAAAAGGCCGATATTTACATATAAAAATATCATAAAAGTATTGTGTGTGTTTAATCTGCAACCTCGCATCTAAGACTTTTCAAAAGCTATTTTTGAATTGCACTGTTTCTTGAAAATTGGTAAACAATTATAAGCACATGGCAGGGTGAGAAATATTATACCAAAAGTATAAGGGCATGAAATAACCATGAATAGTTAGTTAGGCCAAAACATTTAAGATAACTTAGTCGAAACAAATAATCCTTTAAGTAGAAAAACTGAGATTATGTAAATATATAACCATAACCACGGTAATTTGGTAAACAAATCATTTAAGTGGCAGAAATTGAAATACAGAAATTATGAAAATAAATAACCAAAACCACGGTACTAAACAAAATAGAACAGAGGTCACAGAAGTGATAGTCAGAACAGAGGTACGGACTCAAGAGGTGGCTCGTACGGATTCTAGAGGTGGCTCCCACAATAGTGTAGCACTTAACTCCGCACAGCATTTTGCTCTGCATAGAACAGAGGTACGGATTCAAGAGGTGGCTCGTACGGATTCTAGAGGTGGCTCCCACAATAGTGTAGCACTTAGCTCTGCACAGAACAGAGGTCAATGGTCCATGACAAACAGAGGACCACGAAGTGGTCAAACAGAGACCAATGGTTATTTAAGTCCCCCAAGGTATGAGACTCCCTTGGTGGTACTTACAAAATATAATTGCATATAAGGTTATAGTCAAATATTTTTTAAAACATAAACAAATATATCCATGGGTTTCACTTTAGTAAATAGGGTTTAGAAAATAATCCACGTAACTGAAATAATAATATAGTTTATAATAATTTATAAAACATAACTTGTATAAAATAAATATGATAAGTCAAAACATACGTAAAATACATTTTGGTGACTCAAGGTATAATATAACTTACCTTATCTTTAATACCTTACTTTTTCTTTCCACTATCAAAGACCATCTCAACTTCCATTATTTTTTTCTTCCTTTCTTTCTTTTCTTTCCTTCCTTTCTCTCATTCATTCTTTCTTTCTTTTCTTTCCTTTCTTCTTTCATTTCTTCTCCAGGTGTGACACGCCTCCCTTAAATAGAGAGGAGAAACCACTATCTGGCCAACACGTGGCCGAGCCCCAAATCATTCCACAGATCCTATAATTAATTATATAGATTCATTCTTATCGTTAATGGCTATTTAAGATAATTACCCTTTGATCTAATATTTTAATATAATTACATAAATAAATTAATTCCAAATTAAATTACACTTAATCATATGCCAATGGAAAATTAATTATTTATTTTAGTACCACACCCATTATTATTATTATTTATATTATCTATATTATTATTATTTGTATTTTGACTCTTAAATTTTTAATAATTATATTATTTTACAAAATTACGCATAATAATATATAATAAATTATATATTTTCCGAACTGAGATTAAATAATATTAGTATAAATTTTACAGAATAATTAAAAATCTGGGTTATTTCAACTCTTGCCCCTGTCCCTGACGATTTGAACTCCCATCAACAAATAGGCGGAAGGAGTCACCGATGTAAATACCGCGCGGCCTGAGTTTATCTTCTTTCTTCTGTTCTGCTATCCCTCGCTGGGTTTCTTCTTGTTCACCTGGACATCCTAAACCACGACTCAACGGAGCCCGATGTATAATGGCGCCTTGTGTAAACTCGGCCATGAAGTCGGCCAAAACCTGACCTTTGATTGCTGTTCTGGATCTGAATTCCAGGTCATATTGGCCCAACACCACTGCTTATCTGGCTATCCTGCCGGTCAGATCTCCTTGTTGTGATAGGGATTTCAAAGGATGCTCAGTTAATACCACAATCTTGTGGGCTTGAAAGTAATGATTCAACTTCTTGGAAGCCATTACTAAAGCCAGTGTCAGTTTCTTCAAGGATAAGTATCTGGTCTCTGCATCTATTAGGATTTTACTCACGTAGTAAATTGCCATTTGTTCTCCCTTTTCTTCTCTGATTACCACTGCACCCACTGCATGCTTTGAAACCGCCAAGTATAAGAACAACTTCTCTTCAGGTACTAGATTTGAGAGAACTAGAGATGTGGTCAAGTATTTTTTCAAGTCGGCGAAGACGACTTCGCACTCTTCTGTCGATAAGAAGTCTGTGGTTTTTTTTATTAAACTAAAGAAAGGTTTGTATTTGTCAGAATTTCTGCTTATGAACCTATTTAGGGCTGCAGCCCTTCTAGTGAACATCTGTACTTGTTTTGCCGATGTTGGGCTCTTCAAGTCCAAGATGGCCTTGATTTGATCTAGGTTCGCCTTAATGCCCTTTCTGGTAACCAAGTATCCTAGGAACTTTCCTGATCTAACTCCAAATGTGCATTTTGACGCATTGAGTGAGAGCCGAAATGTCCTCAGGATATCAAAGACTGCTTTCAGGTTGGCCAGATGATCCTCAGGTTCCTTGGTCTTCACGACCATGTCATCAATGTATACCTCCACTGTTCTGTTAATTAGATGTCTGAATATCTTGGTCACTAACCTCTGGTAGGTTGCTCCTGCATTTTTCAACCCGAAGGGCATTACTTTGTAGCAATATAACCCTTTTGGGGTGATAAAAGCAGTCTTCTCTTCATCAGGGGGGTACATTGCAATCTGATGGTACCCCTTGTATGCGTCCAGAGAAAGCTCATCCTTTCATGTCTTGAAGTAGCATCCACCAATTGATTGATTTTGGGGAGCGGGAAACTGTCTTTGGGACAAGTCTTATTCAGGCTGGTGAAGTCTATGCAGACTCTCCACTTTCCATTCTTCTTCTTCACAACAACTGTGTTTGATAACCATGTCGGGTAGTTTACCTCTCGAATGGCTCTGGTCTCCAGCAATTTATTTACCTCCTCTTCTACTGCCTCAACATGCATCAACATAGGCCTTCTTGTTCGCTGGATGACTGGTTTAGTCGACTTGTCTATATTCAGTCTATGGCAAGTGACCTCGAGGTCGATACTAGGCATCTCGTATGGTGTCCAGGAAAACACCTCAATGTTTGCTCTAAAAAATGTCTCTAACTCTTTTTCCTCTTCCTCGGCCAAACCTAAGCCGAGAAGGAAGAAGCGCTCTTCATTCCCTTGCTGGACTAGGATCTTCTTTAGGGCCTCCTCGCTTTTATTGGCCGTTTTCTTGCCGACGTCATCCAGGACCTCTATGTCCTCGTCCTTAATTTCAGCTGATTCTGCTCCTCATACATTGCAAGTGGACTTCATTGCTGCCATGGAACAATTCTTTGCTTGCACCTGATCCCCTCTGACCTCCTTAATTCCATGCTTTATTGGGAACCGTAATAGCTGGTGCAGTGTTGAGAGAATAACCCCCATTGAATACAGCCATGGCCTTCCCAAGATAACATTATAAATGGAAGGGGGTGTCAATTATTGTAAACTCTGTGTTTACCTTCTTGGTGCCAGCCTGCACCTCTAAACTTATTGCTCCCAAGGGCCACGTTGGCATTCCATTGAACCCAACCATTAGACCATTGGACTGCTCCAGATCATCTTAGTGAAGGCCAACCTCCTTGTAACATCTGACATACATGATGTCACAAGAGCTGCCCTAGTCAATTAAGATGCGCTTTACCTGACACTCTCCAATCTTGAGGGATATTACCAGGGCATCGTTGTGTGGATGCTGCACCATGTCTAGATCGTCTTCAGTAAAGGACACCATTGGTCGCTGGTGCTCGTCTGCCCTATGTCTTTTCTGCAGGACCTAATACACATGTTGTAAGTGTTTTACCTTCTGAGTCTCCCCATGTCTTTCGTTTTCATTGAGCTTCGAGTGAATAACATTGATCACTCGAGGTCCACTTGCTTGCTGTGGTAGTGCTGGTGGGGGTGGTGCTATTGGTGCATGAAGCAGTCTCGCTTGTTCCTCCCTTGTCTTGGCCTCATCTACTAGGTCCCTTAAATGACCTTGTCTTACCAGGTCTTCCAGATATGCTTTTAGGGCTTTGTACCCTTGAGTCAGATGCCTATCCTCATTATGATAGGCGCAGTGCTTCCCCAGACTTCTTACCATAAATTCAATAGGAATTTTCTTTGGTGCTCTGTAATAGGGCTAATTTCGAATTCTTTCCAAGACTTTGTAAACTGGAATTCAGAATACGGTAGTGATTGCCTGTGCGACCCTTAGTCCTGTCTCTTGCTTGTTGTATCTAGTGTTACCTCGGCCTCGCTTCGGTGAGCCGTTTCTCTTCTCTTGTTTCGACACCTTTGTCCCTGGTGTGTCTTCCTTGGCTCTTGCATACTTCTCTATCCTGGCCATAAGTTCCTCCATAATTTTTGGCAGTGTCTTTGCCAGTGATTTTCGAAGCAGACAATCATCGTTTAGGCTGTTCTTAAAAGACGCGACCGGCACTTCTTGGTTGCACCCTAGTATTCGGTTGAACACCTCATAATACCTTTTGGCATAGGCCCTAAGGCTTTTATCCTCACCAATTTTTAGAGCCATCAGGGATTCCACCCTCAACGGTTGTAGTTTGTTTGTCACAAACTCGGCCACGAACATCTTGGCCAGGCCTTCCCATCTTTTCACAGTTCCTTTCGACAACTTGTAAAACTAGTCTGATGCAATTTTCCCAAAGGATGAGGGGAACACCTTGCAGAGCAACAGCTCGTTCCCGGGGTACAGTGCCATTGAGTTCATGTTCAAATCGACGTGAAAGTTAGGGTTTGACTTACCGTCAAGTAAGAGCGACTTGAACTTTAGCTCCATATTTATGCTCTTGCTTGGTAACCTTGTTTGATCTATGCACTATTATGTCTATTATAGTCTTGAGATTGGTATGCTCTTGCTAAGAAATTGAGAATTAGATCATACTCAAATGCTTCTCATATACTTATTAACAATTTGGTCTCTCATTATTATTTTTTGTTTGGGCTTAATTTTCTTATTTTTTTCTGCTTTTTAATTTCATTTTTCAGTACTTAAACATAAACACAACAACAAATCAAAATACAAATATTTACATAAAAAAAAAAAACACCTTTCATTTTTTTTTACGGCCACGCGCCGATCAAAATAAACATAAAAAAAAAACTCTTCATTTTTTTTTCTAGCTATACGTCGATCTTACTTACTCGTCTCTTCCATCGTTTTCTTCTTCTTTTTTATCACCTTGGACAACCCTTGATGCCCCTACCCCCATGCTTTCATCGAGAGCGACGACTCCTCGCTGACTATCAAAGGCTAAGAACGACGTTGCTCCAAATCGGGCCATGGAGGTGGTCTTCCGTTTAAGCTCTTTATTTTCGGCCTTCAGTGCGCCTATTTCTACTCGCGCATCCTTGTACATACGCTGGAGCAGAGAGAGTTGGGCGTTGACCTGATAGAGCTCACTCGTCTTGTTCTGTAATCAGTAAGCCAATTTTGTGACTGCAGTCACCGTCTCCATACAGGATGTCAGTGTGAAATGATTGGCTTCAATGTCTTATTAAGCTGTCATGATTTGCTCAATCAACATCATTGGAAGGTT
Source organism: Camellia lanceoleosa (assembly GCA_025200525.1). Taxonomy (NCBI): domain Eukaryota; kingdom Viridiplantae; phylum Streptophyta; class Magnoliopsida; order Ericales; family Theaceae; genus Camellia; species Camellia lanceoleosa. Next base: position 29,390,062 of record CM045763.1, on the reverse strand, counting down.
AGGTAAAGGAATGACAAGAAGAGTAGGAGTAGGGGCACTCGACCCAGTAGTACTTACGGGATCATTCAGGTCCGGAAAGAGAGTAAGGGGACGGGACGAGGCCATATAGTAGGAGAGAGAGATGTAATTGAAAGGAGAGTAGTTTTTGGAAATGTTTTTGCTCTGCTTAGTCTCTCTGTTCTATCTCTATCACATAGCGAATGAGGAAGAAGAAGGTGAAGAGAGTGATTAAGAAGAAGACAGTAGAGAAGATGACAAGAGGGAGAGAGAGCCAAGGTAACTGATTGATTGATTGACCCATCTCATTTTTGTCGGTCGGTTGACGCAAAAGCGAGGACGTGTGTCCGACGCGATTTTCGACTAACAAAAAAGAGACGCAAACGAATCCTATATATATATATATGTATATATCTGTTTTGATTATCTATTTTTTGATGCCATTTATCACTATCATTTTCCTCCTCCTCCAGATTCTGAGTCATAATTTCCTTTTGATAAATGTCACAAGGAGAGAAAATTATATGATGTTATGTATTATGGTATTATTTTCAAACTAATCTGGTGTTATGTATTTATAGTTTGATATCTTAATCTTATACCATGTTATTGATTAAAACTTATTTATTACACATGTGCTAACCTATGTATTTAGAAATAAATTCAAGGAGCATGACTTGAGGGGGAGCCCTTGTTACTTTCAAATCAAATCAAAACATCATTGTGTGCCATCATCCAAATGGGGGAGATTGTTAGACTTATTTATTTTGATGATTTATTTAATTATGTTTTAATTTATTTGAAAGAGAAAAATAGAATCCAAAATTTATTTTGATGATTTATTTAATTATATTTTAATCAAAATTTATTTTGATGATTTATTTGAAAGAGAAAAATAGCATCAAAATTTATTTTGATGATTTATTTGAAAGAGAAACATAGAGTCAAAATTTATTTTGTCCAATTATTTCTCACCTAAACCTTTACCTAAATGTTGTTAGAATGTATTTAATATTTGATTAAATCAGGAGTTCAAACAGCCCAAAATAAATGTTCAAACAACCTAGCACACAGCAGCAGGCTAAAAGGTTTAAGTGGAATATGTTCAAATTAGTAATGATGGAAGTACAACAGCTATAAACGGCTATAAAGGTTCAAAAGGCCAAAAGGTTCAAAAGGTTCAAGTGGAAGATATTCAAATTTGTAATGATGGAGTGGAAGATATTCAAATTGGTAATGATGGAAGTACAACGGTTATAAACAGTTATAATTTTCATTATATATACCAAAGCCTCTAATGTAAACAAGTTACAAAAAAACCTGAAAATATTCTTTGATATATAATCACTCATATCTATTCTCAGAAATTATACACTAAGCCTTATAGCATTAAGCTCATCTTTCCTGTGTGAGATTTACAGAAAAATCAAAGCTTTATTTTATATATCTATTTTTGAGAGATATTTATTGTAAGTTTTCTTTGAAAGAAAAAATACTATTTTATCTTGTAAAAGTGTTACAAACATTGTATTTTTGAAATCTTGAGAGTGATTTTGAATCACTTAAGATTTGCAAGGGTTTAGGGTTGTGAAATCTATGTAAAATCCGTGGAAGATTGCTCCATTTGTAAAGAGGTTGCTAGCACGCCTGTGAAACTAGAAGATAGTGAAAAATCTCAAGTGAAACTTGAGGAGTGGATGTGGGCTTGGTTGAAGCCGAACTACTATAAATCTGTTTGTCTTCTCTTCCCTAATCTCTTTACTTTCCTACTACTGCTATAGCTATCTAATATTCACGTGTTAATCATTTAATTTACCTTGTATGTTAGTTATACTTCATTGTTATTTTGCTTGATCATTTACTACCAAGTTCATCATTGTGCTTGTTAATAATTTGTTATACTAGTAGTTAATTTTATTGGGATATTATTAATTTTAATTTGTAGAAAGCTAGTTCACCCTCCCTCTTAGGATACTTTTTGGGTAACAAATTTTTTGAATAAATTATAAATAGGGCGTTTGGGCAATAAATTCAATTTTAATATTTTTTTTGCTCAAAGGTCTAGATGTTACTTTCGTATGTCTATAAGGACAAACCTTTGCGAAATGATGAAAATATCCCTGTATATCTATGGTTCCCTAATCAAACCCTAAATCCTAAATCATTATATATATATATATATCTCTATCTCTTTCTCTCTCTCACTCACTTTCTCCGCACACCTCTCTCTCTCTCCGCACTGTGCTGCTCCGGTGGTGGAGCACGGCACTAGAGCGTCGACCACCGCGCCGCAACAACCTCCGTTACTGCCGACCACTCTGTTGTTCCTCAGATGGCCTCCATCGTCCCTTGCCAGAATTTCTCTAGATTTGCATACCCTAGACCACACTACTGTCTTCCCCACCGTTGTCACCGCCTCTTCTTCTTTCTGCCTCCGATGTTGTCTCCTCTCCGCTACCTCCGTCACTATCATACTTCCATTCTCTTATCCAATGTGAAACTTAGGTATGAAAAGAATTACTCTTGAATGTATATTGACAAGATTTGTTTTGAATATGTCTTTTAGTGTTACTTGCATAATCCTTCTATTAGTAAATGTTAGGAATATGGCCTATTGAGTTCAATGAAACTATTGAAGATGTGGAATGTTGCTAATACAATAAGCAATTGTACTTGCTATAACCAAAGAACTATATACAATAGATGGTGTTCGAATAGCAACTCTAGGTTGCAATAGGTTGGGTTTTTGGAGTTTCACATGCGAATTCTTAGTTTCATTTAATTTCTTCTCTGTTTATTATGGTTGCATATTTGCTACTACTCTAAAAGACCATGAACGTCTCGGTCATGAATGTGGTCCCATTAGACTATCTAGATACACTAAGAATAAACTTTTTTTGTGTGTGTATGTGTGTGTTGTTTTGAACAGATTTTTATTATTGTTGTTGTTGAAGATATATATATATATATATTTTTGTATAGATAATTTTGTTTGTTTGTTGTTGTTGAATTTGTATAGAATAAAAAACATTGGTCCATATGTTTGGTTTGACAAATAGAGAGAGAAATAAACCAAACCAAACCAAGCCAAGTCTTAAGTCCCATCAAATGAGGTCAGCTGCATGAATCATTCTTCTCTACTTGACTCTATCCAAGGCCATTTCGTTAGTCAAATCAAGCAGATTCATATCTCTATATACTACACTAGTCCATGTCAATCTAGATTTTCCCCTTCCCCTAACACTATCATCTACTGTCACTGTATTGTATTTTTTCACCACTGCCTCTGTTGGTCTCCGTTGTATATGACCAAATCATCTTAATCTATTCTCTCTCAACTTATCTTCCATCGGTACTACTCATATCCATTCTTGAATATATTGATTATAACTCTATCTTTTCTAGTCTTGCCACACATCTACCTTAGCATCCTCATTTCAACAACACTCATCTTATTTGCATGTTATTTCTTAGTTGCCCAACATTCCGTTCCATATAACATCGCTAGTCTAATAGTCGTTTTATAGAACTTTCCTTTTAGTCTAGTGGGTACTCGTTTATCTCACAGTACTCCAGATGCATTCCTCAACTTAAGCCACTCCGCCTTAATTTTGTGGACCACATCTGCTCCAATCTCCCCAGTCGTTGTGATGATCAATCCTAAATAACAAAAATGATCAGTCTTAGATAGTTCTTAGTTCTCAATCTTCACTTCTTTTCTACTTCCATTGTAACTGTTACTAAAATTACATTCTATATACTCTGTCTTAGTTCTACTTATCCTAAATCCTTTAGATTCAAGTGTTTTTCTCCAAATCTCTAACTTACTGTTAACTCTTCTTCTAGTCTCATCCACTAACACGATATTATTTGCAAAAAGCATATACCATGGCACATTATCTTGAATAGTGCGCATCAACTCAACCATAACTAAATTGAAAAGATAAGGACTTAAGGTTGATTCTTGGTGTAACCTTACAGTAATTGGAAATTCACTTGTCTCTCCAGCAGGCGATCTAATAGAGGCCACCATACCTTCATACATATCCCTAATCACATCAATGTAACCTTCTGTCACCCTTTTCTTCTCTAACACCCACCAGATTATATTACGAGGCACCCTATCATATGCTTTCTCAAGATCGATAAAAACCATATGAATGTCTCTTTTATTTTCTCTATACTTTTCTACTACTTTTCTCAAAAGATAGATAACTTCCATTGTTGACTTACCAGGCATAAACCTAAATTGATTCTCTAACACCTCTGTTATATCTAGCAATCGACGTTCCATCACTGTCTTGCATACTTTCATTGTGTGATACATTAACTTGATTCTTCCATAGTTGTTGCAATTCCGGACATCTCCTTTATTCTTATAAATTAGCACTAAAATACTATTCCTCAACTCCTCTGGCATTTTTCTAATTAACAAAATCTTACTAAATAACCTAGTCAACCAAACAACCCATTTCTTACCTAAACATTTCCATACTTCAATAGGTATATCATTGGGTTCTAAAGCCTTCTTCAATTTTAGTTTTTTATGCGCAAACTTCACTTCAAAGTCCCTAATCCTACGATAGAACTTATAGTCTTGATTTTCCTTATTACTGCCTACTTTATCCCCTTTTGACCTATCTTTATATTTCTCATTTAATAAATTCTCAAAGTAGTTCTTCCACCTCTCCTTAATCTTTTCATCCTTCACCAACACCTCAGAGTCCTCACCATTGATACACTTAACCTGATTAAAATCTCTTGTTTTTCTATCTCTTATCTTAGCAAGTTTGTATATATTCTTTTCTTCCTCTTTACTATTTAGTCTAGTGTATAAGTTATCATAGACTTTCAATTTTTTGATCTTTATGTGTTCAAATTTGTGGAATCACCTTATAGTGTGAGACATCAAGCTCTCTATAGATCACCTTATAGTAAGAAAAAACATAAATTTGAGCACATAAAGATCAAAAAATTAAACAGATAGAATTAAAATTTGAATAGATGAAAAAAATTCACAGATTTTCAAAAAATATTAATAGATAGGTTGAGATAAAAAAATGAGCAGATAAAAAAAATTCACAAATTTTGAATAGATAGAGAGAGAAATCCATAGATTTTAAACAGATATAGAGAGAAATTCACAAATTTTGAATAAATAAATAGAATTTAGAAGAAACAATTGAACAGATAATAAAATTTGGATAGCTATTTGAACATATAAGGGAAAAAATTGAATAGATAGTCAAAAAATTGAACAAATAGATATAAAATTTGAACAGATATATATAAATTTGAACATATAAGGAAAAATTTGAATAGATAGATATAAATTTGAACATATAGTCAACAAAAAGTCAATTCAACTAAAAGTCAACAGATAAAAAAAGTCCATAGATAAATTAAAGGGTAAAATTAGAACAAAATGTCTTCCAAAACTAACAAAATGACTTTTTACCAAAATATTTCACAAATGGTGGATTTCTCATTAATAAAAAATACTTACTGAATCTAATGGCTTATACATTCGTTACCTTGGACTTTTCAACAATTTACTCTCATAAATATTTTTTAAAATACAAATTGTCTCCATTCTTAGAAATTTTTTACCTAAAAGAATTATCAGAAAAAAATTAACTATTTTTTTTATATAAAAATAAAAATAAATGAATTGTTAATTAAAATATATTTATCATATCATTAAAAACTATTATTAACTTGATAATTTATTAATTAAAAATTTTTTTTGTTATGAGATTATAAGCTTGAAAGGGCATGATGTAATTTTTGAAAACATAAGGAATAATTCGTATTTTAAACAAACTTTAGGTGATGTATTTGTAATTTATCTATTTTTATTTTTATTTTTTATGGTGATTCAATTTAGTGGATAAATTACATTTTGCCCTCTTTATGTTTACCATGTTCCCATTTTGGTCTTAACTTTTGTTTTTCACATTTTTTTTTTTAAAAATTTACTTCAAAGCCAAATTTTGTTCAAAATTAGACAAAAACATCACATTGGTTGTCACTTGAGATAAAAAAAATATTGTATTTAAGTTTAAGTTTATCTTAGAGATATAGGTTAAAAATAGGGTAAACCTTGTTAAATTATGACTCATTTACACTTTACTTCCCTGAATTTTAAAACTCAACAGTTAATTATCTAGAACTATTGTGTTTCTACACTTGACACTTTTCATTAGAATTCTATTAGAGTTTTAAATGGAATCAAGTCCTATATGAAGCACGTGACACACTTATTGATTTTTTAAAATAATAATACTTGTTATTGATCTTTTTGGAATAATAATACTATTTTCTGGTGATCTTATTTATACTTTGTCTCCCTTCTTTTTAGTGACAAAATGAAAATAAGATCACTAGATAAGTGCATTATTGCCTTAAAATTTCAATAAATCTATCATGTACTTTACACATGATTTGATTTTGCGTAAATCTCTAATAGAATCTTAATGAAAAGGGTTAACTATAACAAAATAAGACTTTGAGGTAATTAGAGATTAAGTTTGAAAATTTAGGGGGACAAAATGCAAATGGATCATAGTTTAAGGGGATTTATTCTAATTTATCCTTAAATCTAATGATATATTTCATGTCATGTAGTTGTCAATGTGACATTTTTTATCTAATTTTTGACAAAGTTAACTTCACGAAATTTTTTTAAAAAAATATTGAAGGACCAAAGTAAAAAAAATGATAAAATATAAAGGAACAAAGTATAATTTAAGCTAATCTTAATGGTTCGATTCTTGCAATAACAGATTAGATAATGGGAGTGAAAGTTTAATAAAAACTAAAAATGTGTTTGATCATAATCAGATAATTGTAAATTACACTTGTGACGCCTTTGTTTTGTTGAGATTTGATTTTGTTTTCAATAAAAAAAGAGTTTGCATATAGTATTCTCTTTATTGGCCAAAAATAAAATTTTAAAATGATAATTTTAATATTTATTTTGGTCAGACCAATTTCTATTATTTGAAAAAAAAAATTAAAAATTATGAAAACTTAACAAAGTATAATAGTCTAATATATCAAAATCAAGAACACCAATATACCAAGTCAAGCCATCTACTCCATCCACACAGCTCATATCATATACCCAGCTACCTCTCTCTCTCTAGATGTATACTCTGTTATCTTCATTGCCCATACGTCTATAGCTTCCACTATTTAGAAATGAAGCATAAAAGTTTGTCTGCCCTAATATCATCCTTTAACCTTTCCGTTTTCACTTTCTTCCTCTTATCAGAAACAACTTCTTGTGTGGATTCACAGTATGAAGCCTGTGTGCCCAAAAAATGTGGTGGCCAAAGCATAAGCTACCCTTTTTGGATTCAAGATGAACAAGAGTCTTATTGTGGGTACCCTAGTTTTGAGCTCACTTGCCAAAATAACCATTCCATTCTTCAAATACCGGAAAATGATTATACAGTCCAGGAAATTTTCTATGATAGCCAATCTATTCGCATATCAGTTTCAAATTTAAGCAGTGAATGTTTACCACCAATCAGAAACTTATCACTTGAAGTGGGCAAGTTTAAATTTGCTTCTTCTGATATTCCATATCTCCATATATTATCCAATTGTTCATTGCCGTTACCTGGGGGGCTTTTGGATTATAATAGGACTAGTTGTGGGGGCAAAGAATGAAGATGTTTGGGGTTTGGCTTTGGCAATGTTTGGAAACAATAGAAAGTTGAGCTATGCATTGGGAAAGTACAAACCCAGGTGTTGGTTGTTGGAATTTTTGTTTTTATATGCTTATTTTGGGTTATTTTTGAGCCCAAATTGGAGTAGGGCCCATATGTCTTTTGGGGTAGGTTTAAAGAGGTGACGTGTTCCTTATCGCATGACAAATCACACGGTGAAAATGGTTCGTCAAGACTATTTATGGGTGAATAGGAACTTGACGTCATTTTCGGGTTTGTGGAATTGGACAATTAAAGAATAAAATGTGGATTTCCTTGTAAGGCTTGTCCCACATTGAAAATTGAAGAGAACTTATGTATGTATATAAGTTTTAGGTGGCAACACTTGGATTGGGCTCCCAAAGGGCATCCCAAGTTTGTAGAATGAAGGAGTTATGAACAAATTGAATCTTGGCTCAAACCACCACACACGCACACGCATGCCGCCGTCTGTCGAGCCGAGCCAGGCGCGGGTGTGGGTCGGGTCAATTCTAACATTAATTTTTTGGACAAAATTTATTTAAATTTGTTTTTCAAATAAATTCTTGTGGAAAAATTTATTTTTCTGAACGAAATTAATTTAATTTTTATTCCAAATTTTTCTGTCCAAACAAGCCTCGTCTGGTCCAATTTCCAACTGCTCTAAACTGCCTAGAAGTTTTGGACAGATTCAATTTCTTCGTGACAGGTTTAAAACTACCCAGCAGTTTGCAACATATCTATAACTAGTTCTGCACCTGTTCAATTTGAAATAAGATCTGTTTAATTCAAATAATACCTGTTCAGTTTGATTTTTAGATCTGTTTCAGCCCTATAAATACCTGGACATCTTCAAGTATTTCTGATGTCGAAAATTCATTTTTGTTGCCTTCATTTTGCTCTATTGCATCAATTTTTTCTTCATATTATTTTAGGGAATATTTGGAAAGTATAGAACACAGGTTTTTGTTTGCCGTACAAATTGTTTTGAGTGCTACAACAATTTATTTAGATCATTGTATCTTGGAGACAGACGTCATTTATCCGTAAGCATCGAAACGGGGCTAATCTGTCTTAAGGACAGAGTGTCACACACTTGACTTGATCTTTTAAATATTTATTCGATTCGGTAAAATAAATTTTGCAAGTAATTTATTTTTATTTGTTTGATTTGTTTCAAGTTATTTATTTTACATAGAAGATTGTTCCAACAATCTTAAGACATATTCGAATTATTCTGTTTAAATAGAATTTTTTGTTTGTTTCCTTTATTCTTTTCTTGTTCTTATAGAAATTATTTTTCTATAGTTTTACAAAATAATATTTTAGTTGGAAAAACAAATAGTAGTAATATACTGTTTGACAAATAATAGTAATATACTGTTTATTTTCTTTAACAACTAGAAGTAATATACTGGTGTCATTAACAATTCAGAATATTTATTTGTGAAGTGGTTCATAAATTAATTTTGGTTTTCAGAAATAATTTTTGAGTATTCATTAATTAAAATTCTGTTTTCAGTATTTTAAATTTTGAAGTGTTTCTGAAATATTTTTTTGTGTGAAATTAATTTGTTTAAATAAAATTTTAATTTATTTTCAAATTAATTGGAAATAAAAGTTACAATTCTTGTTTCTTTTATTTTTACAGAATTTAATTATGTGGTTTTGGTTTAAGTTTTCTGTGTATTATAAAAGTCTAATTATAATTGTATTTTATAATTTAGAATTCATGGCTACTGAAACTGGTCAAACTAATATTCAAACTAGTATTGGTATGGTGGCGGCAATTGTGCCAACCCCTTCTCATATTGTGACTGTGCCAGTGAAGTTTTTAGGAACTGATTTACGCAAAGGCAAATGAAGATCAAGCAAGAAGCTTGCTCAAGCCAATATGACCGAAATGGACAAAATTTTCAATAGTGTAAATGTTATAAATCTTTCTACAATTGTTTTCGAGGCAAACCTGTCGGAAATCCTAAAGAATGGTGGGTAGACACTAGTGCTACTCGCCACATCTATGCTGATGAAAAGATGTTCACATCTTATTCTGTAGTGGACAACGATAAACAACTTTTTATGGGTGGCTCCTTGACTTCCAAAGTTGAAGGACAAGGGAAGATTATTTTGAAGATGACATTTGGAAATGAACTCACTCTCAACAATATACTTCATCTGTTGGAACAATCTTCTGTGTATATAAAAAAAAAAAACTTGAAATAAACTCAAACAAAATAAATAAATAACATACCAGATTTATTTATCGAACCGAATTAATAATTAAGACCAAGTTGAGTGTGTGACACTCTGTCCTTAAGACAAATTCGCCCCGCTACGGTACTTACGGTTGAGTGGTGTCTATCTCCCAGGATACAATGATCTTCACAAATTGTAGTAGTACTCCAAACAATTTGTTCGGCGAACCAAACCTGTGTTCTTACTCTCTGAATTTTATTCTAATACTAAAATGAAGAATAATGCACCAATGCACCAAAGATTACAAACTGGACAACAAGAAATATTTTAGACTGATTTTTGGGATCAACCTGGACTGCTGGAAAAGGATTTGAATTTATAGACAAAAATTTCTATCCGAAAAGGTTCCAATTATAAATGGACAGGTGCCAACTGTTTTGATTTGTCCGTTACCCATGAAACAGTTTTCTTCCAAACAATTTTGAAACAAAGCCATTGGTGAACTAATCAAACCTGATGGAAACTTCATTTATTTAAACTATTAAAATATATATATATATATATCATGAACGCGGAAGCAGCACCAACAATGAAGGAGATGGATTACGAAATCAAAGATGAACCAAATTAAACCATGACAGTAATATAATTGCACAAACCAAAACATATTTCAAAACATTTAATTAAATTAAATTAAATACAGAAATTAACTTGCACTTACAATTGTTGTAATCTGCAAGGATCTTTTAATTAGGTTGAATAGAACGGGGAAATGTAAACCTCACTCAGAGCACTCTGGTTTCCTTACCACCTAAAGGGTTGAAGAAAATTGAAAGTTGAAGTCCCTGAGTGATTACAATGAATTACAATATATAGAATAAAATTAACTATGCAGCATGTGAACTATCTGAAGGCAATGGCAAGATTGGAGACCCAAGGTATCGTCAGTTGCTTTCGGCTGATTGATTGAACAGTTGAGCAACTTTAACAAAAGTTGATTGACCAAATAGTGATGTGAACAGTAAAAGTGAACAGTAGCTTTTACTATTCATCACTTTCGGTGGAGCATGTGAATAAAGGAATCAGAATAAATACAAATTGGTAGCTTTTCTCAAAAGAGTATTGATTGAAGCCATTTTTGTATTTATAAAGAATCCTAAGTTGATTAGGCATATGGATCCTGAGCATCTTGAAACTCGGGTCGTCCATATGGAATGGATTAAGTAGTTGATCCTTCAGAAGATTGAGCTGAACTGTCTGAACCTTTTTCTGAATCATCTGAACTAGTTGATTGGGCCTGAGCTCGATCCACAAGTTGCCGAGCCATCTGGAACATTTCATCACGGGAGGGCTTGGACTTGACTTTGGATTTAGCTTTGGGCGGAGCAGGAGGTGAAATGGGCTTAGCCTTTGATTTGGATTTTGACTTGGGCCTTGAATGATCCTTGGGCTGGTCCGGAATTGTAGGAACTTTGGACTTTCCCTTGGATTTGGATTTGGATGATCTGGGCTTGGAGCCACTAGAAGAGGGGCTTCCAAGATTGACTGGGGGAAGACTGGGCTGACTTCCTTGACTGATTGCAGCAGTTGGGTTCTGCTGGGCTTTGATTTTGGCAGGAGTTGGAGCACATTGATCTGGAGGAAATTCCTCATGAACAATTTCAATAATTCGGGGCACATTGAACTTAGCCCACCATTTGACTGAGTGTTGGCGGATAATTATGTTATCAACAATCCCATAATGCCATTTGAATATCCAAGGGATTTTGTATTTGGATATAAAATTGAGTAATATAGGAAATTGTTTTTGATGAGCAGTAAATGGGTAAACAGTAGCAAAATAAGCAATTGTTTCATTGAGGGAACTGGGGAGAATTTCTGAAATGGCGCCATAATGTGTCCACCATCTCACAAACCAGGTTAGTAACTCGGATTTGAATTTTTGATCAAAGGAAATAAACTAGGAGTGACTGAAAGACTCATTTTGGTACAAGAACAATTTGAACCAAGCATCATTATAATCATGATAATTATATTGAATAGAGTGACCAGGTAAATCTCGAAGCAGATTAGGATTTCCCCATTCTGCAAGAGAGACAATATTATGAATGTAGAGTGAATGGTATAGGATCTTGTAAGCATAAGTTTGATCCTGAATGGGTTTAATCAAGATGGAATGATGGTTGAGCATGATATCTTTGTAATAGGAGAGATTTTTCTCTGGAGGTGAAGAAATGAAATGACATCCAGAGCCAAAATGGAATTGAGCAATTTCATTAATGGTTTGACTTCTAGGATGACTAGGTTCTTTGTAGAACAGGTTTGTAACATGTGATTTGGTGTACTCAGTTCGAGAAGGGCGAACTTGGTTGATTGGAAGTGGAGTAATCAAAGCATTGGCTAGAGGCAAAAGGATCATTAGCCAATGCAGATGAATAATCAGGACGGTGAATAGTACCAAGAGTATGGTACCGGTTAATTAGGTCAATAGATTTGGATGGATGAATTGACTCCAAAGGAGGAGGAACTATGAGTTGATTAGGTTTACTGGAACCAGAAGAGGGAACCAAAGCCTTTGAAGGAGGCCTTGGACGAGACATCTGTGAAATAGGGAACAAAGATTAGCAACCAGAAAGAAGATCTAAATAATTTTGGTAATATAACAAATCATTGTAGTAATTATGACGTAAAACACGTCGAGCTTGTAACTGTTGATGATTGATGTATTGAGCTCGTTTAGTAGTAAGTCTGGTTGATTTAAGACGGGTAATGCGACGGTTAACTCGTCTGATCAGGGTTTGGTAATGGGTAATTTGGGTTTTAACATAAGAAATATGTGGAGTAGCACTCATCCCTTACCCCCCTGTAAAAATTCCCGGGTAAGAAAATCAGGAAGGGAATTTTGACAACCAGGTATGTAAGTAATGTCAAAATCAAAAATACTTAAAATAGATTGCCAACGGGCAAAAATTTGTTTACTAGCAAGATTTTGAACATCTTTTTCCAAAACATATTTAGCAGATTTGCAATCAACACGAAGTAAAAATTTTTGATTTAAAATATCATCTTGAAATTTTTGAATGCATAAAACAGTAGATAAAATTTCTTTTTTAATAGTACTATAATTTAATTGTGCAGTATTCCAGACACCAGAATGAAAACGAACAATTTGTTCAGGTGACTGAGGAGTAACTTGCTGGAGCAGAATACCACCATAACCAATATCAGAAGCATCGGTTTGAATGATTTTGAATGAATTCTCAGTAGGAATACCAAGACAAGGAAGAGATTTAACATATTTTTTAACTTGTTGAACAACAGCAGTATGAGTAGAAGACCAAGGAGGAGGATTATCTTTTAACCTATCAAACAGATGTTGACAGATTTTCCTAAGGTCTTGATAGAAGTCAGCAATGTAATTGAGGGAACCTAAGAACCGTTGTAATTGAGTTTTATCAAGAATTTCATCAGGAAACTTAGACGCAAATTCAATAGAGTGACTAATAGGAAGAATAGTATTATGATGAATATCATATCCTAAAAACCTAACTTTAGTTTGGAATAGTTTAATCTTAGGAGCAGATATGACAAGACCATGACTTTTAATTGTATAAAAGAATGCAGTTAAATGTTTCCAATGTGCACTAATTGAGTGAGAAAAAATTAATATGTCATCAATATAAACAATGGAAAAATGACTAAAGGGGTTAAATATGTCATTCATTATGTGTTGAAATTCACTGGGAGCATTTTTTAAACCAAATGGCATAACATTCCATTCATATTGCCCAAAAGGTGTATTAAATGCAGTTTTTTATCGATCTTTAGGGTGAATTTGGATTTGCCAAAAATCACTTTTTAAATCAAATTTACTGAAAATAACAGCTTGATTAAGTCTTTTAATTAAATCTTTTTTATTAGGAATAGGATATCGAATCCATTCAAGAACAGCATTTAATGGTTTGTAATTAATAACTAGGCGAGGAACACCTCGTTCTAATTCAGCATTTTTATTAACATAAAAAGCAGGACAAGACCATGGTGATTTACTTGGACTAATTATTCTATTTTTTAATAATTCATTAATTTCTTTTTTACACATTTCTAATAAGTCATGATTCATTTGAATAGGTCGGGATTTAGTAGGAATTTGTTTTTCATTAAAACCTTTAATATATGGTAATGTAACTACATGCTTTTTCCTATGCCAAAATGTAATAGGTAAAGATGAGCAAACAGTTGATTCAAGTTTTAATTTAAAATCATTAATTTGAGAAATGAGAACTGGATCAGTTAATTGTTGATCAATTCTTTTGTAATTAATTTCTTCTTTAAGAAAATTAATATGTCGAGTTAATCGATTAATAGTATGAGTAATAGAACAATCTTGTAATTGATTTAATTCTAATGGTTTAGGTGGAAACAAGAATTTAAATGTGATAGGATGTCCTAAAACATGAGTAGTAATTCCTTCAGTGGAAGTAGTAAATGGATATAATAATGAAATGAAGGGTGTACCTAAAATAATTCTATCAGTCATATTTTTAACTAAAACAAATGTAGTTTTGAAACAAACATTATTTTGGCAAACATGTACTTTAGGTAATTTATATTTAATATGCATTTTACTACCATTAGCAGAGGTTAATTTCTCTTGACATTTGTGATAATATTTAGTAGGAAGTAATCCTTCTTGAATACAATTTAAATCCGCACCAGTATCAATTAATGCAACCAAATCTAATTCAAAGTCTTCAACTATGATTTTAATTCGTGAATACCATTTTTGCATAAAAATTTTATTAAGTAAATTTAATCTTTTATCTTCAAGGTTAGTAGCTTGGGATCGATTATCAAAGATGAGTTTATCGGGATTTGTGTGATCAGATTCAGCATCAGATGGGTGTTCAGATGCCTGAGGTGATTTTGGATTAGGTTGAAAATCATTTAAGTTTTGTTTAAGTTTAATATTAATGATTTCATTTTCTAATTTATTATCTTTATTTTGGAGATCTCGGATAGTTTGTTTAATGTGATTAATTTCAGATTGTAAATCTTGAAGTGTTACTTCTTTAGTTTTGTTTTTAAATTTTTCTGAAGTTTTAGATAAATTAATAATAGGTTTATTAAACTTAGGTTTAGTGTCTTTTTGAAGTAATAAATTTCTTAATTTATCAATATATTGTTGTTTCAATTGGGGATCATCCAATTTACTAATTAAATCAATTAAAGCAGATTCTTCTTGAGTATGTTTGGTTAGAACAGAGATTTGTTTAACAGGTTTACAACAAATATCAGTGCATCCTAAGGTAATTTGATTATGTTGGTTATCAGAATCAGATTGATCATTATTAGAAGGGGAACTGGATGTAGATGGAGGAACAGAAGAGGAATCATTATCAGATTGATTTAATTGTAAGATTTCAAATAATTGAATTTTGGATTCTTCATTAATTTGGAGTTGGCTAACTCTATCTTTGAGTTTTTGTTTTTCTTTGCATTTATTAGCATAATGACCTTTTTGACCACAATTATAACAGGTAATATCCTGATTAGATTTTGGATGTGATTTAGATTTATGATATTTCTTTTTAGGTTTAGCATAAAATTTGTCATTAGATTTAGAAGGTGAATAAGGCTTCTTATATTTATTATTATACTTGGATTTATAATTTCTATGTTTTGAATTTTTATGTGATTTCTTACGAGAGGGTGCAACGGGAGGTAATCCATATTGTTCACAAAAATTGCCTAATTCATATTTAGCTTTATGTTTATCTTTAGAAGCTTTTTGACTAAGTTTTAAATCAATACACATTTTTAAACCTTCTTTTTGAATAGTGCTTATTATATCACCATATGTTAAATTATCATATTCAATAACGCCAGTAGGTTGACTAAGAACATCTCGGATTTTGTGAGCAAATAAACTAGGTAACCCATTAATGAATTTTTCTTTCCAAAATGATTTAGTACAATCTTCTCTTAACATAACTCTAGAGGTAAAGACATCTTTATACCATCTGAAGTCACTTAATGTTGGACATGTAAGATTACTAAGTTGATCATGTATGCGAGAATAAATATTAGTTGGGGTACCAATGAAATGGCGAACAATAGTATAGATTAATTGATTAATACCATCAGGATGACAGCAGCCTAAAGTTTCATCAAAAATAGGTAATCCTTGATCATCAGTTTGATTAGCATAAATTATGGATTCTCGTTGATCTTCAGTTAAGTATTTTTCCCACCAGGATTTGAGCATACCAGTAAAGCCAGTAGTGATTAAAGTAACAATTTCAGGTTGAGTATATTGGGGATAGTTGGAGAGATAACTGTTGGAGACCATAGATAAATGATTTAATTTTTGAAGGATTTGATCTTCACTTAGACCATCAATATTCCATTCAGATAATTTTTAGCGTAAATGTAAAATTGATTATTAATATTATTTTCTTCAAATTGTAAATCGATGTGAGTAGGTTTATTATACCAATTCTTAGTAGTTTGGGGATTAACTTTTGGATAATGGATTTTGTAACTTGGAATTGTTGAGCTAATTGATTTATCTCATTATCGATTGTGATGGAGTAGAATTAGGATCAATATCAAATTGTTGATTTAGAACAGTAATACCTTTATCCTTAGAAGGTGAAAGAGTATCAGTGGTAGATAATTTGTTAAATAATTTTTCAATAGCTTGGACAGTAGATGATTGGTCATTGGTAACTAAACTAGTTCTTTTGGAACGATTAGTGGGTAGGTTTAATAAAGGTGCATCTAAAGGTTGTTTATTAGATGAACTGGGAATAGATTCTAAATTGGTTTCTATTTTATCTAATTGTTTACCAATAGTGTTTAAACATTGATTTGTATAATTATTTTGTTCAATGACTTTTTTAATTTCATTATCATTTCCAGGTAATTTAAAAGGTGAAGCAGGAATTTCAGTTCCTTGTTGATTAAGGATAATTTTCTCTAACGGAGGATGACTAGAGCTAACTGTAGTGGTAGAAGAAGTTTTTCATTTATGTTTTGTAATTGTATTTAATTGTTTGTAATATTTATCAACATATTCCAACAGAGGTAATTCAAAACCATATTGAACCATAAAATCATACCATTCTTGGGAAATGTGGGACATTTGAGTAGAAGTATATTTAGCATAATAAGCATGTCGCTGAGTGCGATTAGCTTTTGATTTGAAATCAATAAGTAAGTTTTGTATTAAACAAATTGAATATATATATATATATTAAACAAATTGAATAGTTTAATAAATAAAGTAAGAGGTACATATTTTAGGAAATCACTAAGGAATCCAAAATATGAATTTAGAATTAAATTAAATTCCTACAATTACAAACTTTAGGAAACCACTTAGGAACCAAAAATTTGAATTTAAAATTAAATTAAATTCCCAAAATAATTTTTATTGGAAAAATTCAAAAGAATTTTATCTAAATAAAAATTAATGTTAGACCCAAAAACGACGTCAACTTTCCATTCATTCATAAATGATTTTTACGTTCCGTTTCTACCGTGTGACTTGCCACGCGGCAAGGAACACTTCACCTCTTCGGACCTATCCCAAAAGACGTTTGCGGCTCACCCAAATTGGGCTAAAAAATATGCCTATATTAAACCTTTTTTTTTTTTTCCAACAATCCCCCACATGAATGGAATTTGACGGAGAGAAAATGCAACAATATGATCTAATTACAGAGAGTACAGAAATTGGAAATATTCTGCAAAGGATAGGTAGCTTTTGGCTTTGAACCTTCCCTTGTGAGACACTATCGGATTTACTAGCTAACCAGTGAACATGATGTCTTGAACTGTTCAGCCGTTTGTGTAAACCAAGACAATAGAACTCACACAGATTATCCCCAAACACAGTTTAGTTCTCACTATTGTGTTCATTTTGGCCCTGAACAACCTGGTTTTTCGTGAGTGCTCTAAAGACTTGTAGTCCTTCACAAATCTTATAGAACCAGCCCAGTTCGCACTCACATAGGTAATTCTTATAAAGAGTATCCTGTTATACTCCACTAGGTTAACCTAGATATAAGAATCATTAAAAGTTTTACTTAACCTAAAACGCTGCAGACATCACTATTTCATCATAGAAATGGGTAGGAGTTAGACTTCCCAGTGATCCTTCTGAGTCAATCACAACTCGGTTGTCCCTTTGAACCTAGATCTTGGGATCTCCAGTCAACTAGGTTGGGTTGCGCCAGGTAACTCTTATTTAATAGGCATAAGTCCCATTCCCCTCGATAAATTCTCAACTAACTCTCTTGCTAACCCTTTGGTTAGTGGATCCGCTATGTTGTCTTTAGACTTAACATATTCTATGGAAATAATTCCATTAGAGAGTAGTTGTCTTACGGTGTTATGTCGACGATTTAATGTGTCGTGACTTACCGTTATACATATGACTCTGCTCTACCTATAGTGATTGACTATCGCAATGTATGCATATAGCGGCACCGGTTTTGGCCATATTGGAATATCTTCAAGGAAGTGGCGGTTTATTCGCTTCTTCCCCAGCTTTGTCTAAGGCTATGAATTCAGATTCCATAGTAGACCTAGCAATAAAAGTCTGTTTGGAAGATTTCCAAGATACAACCGCCCCACCAAGAGTAAAGACATACCCACTGGTGGACTTTGAGTCTCTAGTATCCGATATCCAATTTGCATCACAGTATCCTTCAAGTACTGCTAGATATCTAGTATAATGAAGCCCAATATTATGAGTAAATCGGAGATATCTTAGAACCCTTATAATTGCTTTCCAGTGTTCTACTCCCGGATTACTCGTATATCTACTTAATTTATTTACTGCATAAGCTATATCCGGCGAAAGTGCCTCATCAAGTACATTAAGCTTCCAATAATTTGGGCATATTCTAATTGAGGAATACTTTCCTGTACATTCTTAGAAAGATACAAATTAACATCTACAGGAGTTCTAGCAAGATGATCATCATCTTTGCTGAATTTGTCAAGTATTTTCTCAATGTAATGAGATTGTAACAAAGTATAATCTTCCGATGTTTTAGTAATTTGCATACCAAGAATTACATCAGCAATGCCCATGTCTTTCATGTCAAAATGTTTATTCAACATTTTCTTAGTAGTTTTAATCATATCATTATTACTACCAATGATGAGCATATCATCTACATAAAGACATATAATGACATAACCTTTGTCTGTGTTTTTAATATAAACACATTTGTTACACTCATTAATTTTAAATTCATTTGACATCATTGCCTTGTCAAATTTCTCATGCCATTGCTTTGGCGCTTGTTTTAAACCATATAATGATTTAACCAATTTACACACTTTCTTTTCTTTCCCTGGAACAGAAAACCCTTCTGGTTGTTCCATGTAAATTTCTTCATTTAATTCACCATTTAAGAAAGCGGTTTTAACATCCATTTGATGAATTTCTAGATTGTATAGAGATGCTATGGCAATTAGCATTCTAATGGATGTTATTCTAGTAACCGGTGAGTATGTGTCAATGTAATCTAGACCTTCTTTCTGTCTAAAACCTTTGACTACAAGTCTTGCCTTGTATTTGTCGATTGATCCATCTGCTTTCAATTTTCTTTTGAAAATCTATTTGTACCCAAGAGGTTTACAACCTGGTGGCAAATCCACTAATTCCCAAGTGTGATTTTGCAAGATGGATTCAACTTCACTGTTGACAGCTTCTTTCCATAAAGGAGCTTCAGGACTGGACATAGCCTCTTTAAAAGTTAAAGGCTGATTTTCTAACAAATATGTTAGAAAATCTGGACCAAAAGATTTTGCGGTTCTAGCACGTTTACTACGCCTAAGTTCCTCTTCCTCATTTTGATCTAACTCTATTTCTTGATCATGTTCTTGATCCTGACTAGTAATAGCATCAAAAGATCTCTTATTATTACTAGTCTCTTGTCCAGTCTTATTTGGAAATACATGTTCAAAGAATGATGCATTCCGAGATTCAATAATAGTATTTACATGCATTTCGGAATGTTCTGATTTATGAATCAAAAACCGATATGCACTACTATTCTTGGCATAACCAATGAAAATGCAATCAATGGTCTTAGGCCCTCTCTTAGTCTTTTTAGGACTAGGAATAGCAACTTTAGCCAAACACTCCCACACTTTTAAGTATTTATAGGATGGTACTCTTCTATGCCACAATTCATAAGGTGTTTGATTTATTTTCTTTCGGGGTACTTTATTTAAAACATAATTAGCAGAAAGTATTTCTTCCCTCCACAAGTTCCGAGGTAATCCAGAACTGATTAACATGGCATTCATCATTTCTTTTAAAGTCCTATTTTTCCTTTCAGCAATTCCATTTTGCTGAGGTGAGTAAGGAGCGGTGGTTTGATGAATTATTCCATGTTCTTTACAAAACTCACCAAAAGGTGATTCATATTCACCACCTCTATCACTTCTAAGTTTCTTGATTTTCTTATCAAGTTGATTTTCAACTTCATTCTTATATTGAATGAAAGTTTCCAAAGCTTCATCCTTGGTTCGAATTAAATAAATATAACTATATCTAGTATAGTCATCTATAAAAGTGATTACATACTTTTTCCATCTCTAGTTTGAATTGATTTAAAATCACAAATGTCACTATGAATTAATTCAAGTGGTTCCATACTTCTTTCAATTGAATGAAAAGGAGTTTTAGATAATTTTGCCTCAACACAAATTTCACATTTATAATTTGAATCAATGCCAAATTTAGGTAAACATTCCATATTAATTAATCTACGCAAAGATCCATAATTAACATGTCCTAGTCTACCATGCCATAAATTTGAAGACTCAAGCAAGTAAGAAGAAGATGTAATTTTATTAATAACAGAGGGTACAACAGTCATTACATTTAACTTGAAAAGGCTATCAGACATGTAACATTTTCCTACATACATCCCATTCTTAGTAAGTACAAATTTATCACTCTCAAATACTAGCCTAAACCCATTCTTACTCAACAAAGATCCGGAAACAAGATTCTTGCGAATGTCTGGTACATGCAGCACATTGTTGAGAGTGAGTTCCTTTCCAGATGTCATCTTGAGTACAATCTTTCTTTGTCCTTCAACTTTAGAAGTTGAGGAGTTGCCCATAAACAGTTGTTCACCATTGTCCACTATAGAGTAAGATGTGAACATCTTTTTGTCGGCACAAATATGGCGAGTAGCACCAGTGTCCACCCACCATTCTTTAGGATTTCCGACAAGATTTGCCTCGGAAACAACTGTTGAAAGATTGATATCATCTACACCATTGGAAATTTTGTCCACTTCAGTCATATGGGCTTGAGCAGGCTTCTTGCTTGTTCGTTTCTTGCTTTTGCCTTTGCTACGGCAATCTTTGGCCCGATGTCCCTCTTTGCCACAGATGTAACATTTGCCATTAAACACTTACTTTTTATTATCCCCCCCTTTAGAGCCTTGTGATGAACTTTCTCCAGAAGACTTTCGTTTCTTGGTTTTTGAAGCATGTTCCACCACATTTGCCTTAGACTCCATAGGATTCTTACCAGCCCACTTTTCAGAATTGCGGTTGTCCTCCTCAATCCTTAAACGCACAATTAACTCGTCCATAGAAATTTCTTTGCGCTTGTGTTTAAGGTAGTTCTTAAATTCTTTCCAGCCTTTGGGTAATTTTTCAATTAAAGCTGCAACTTGAAAGGATTCACTGAGAGACATACCTTCTGCGTGAATGTCATGCAAAATGAGTTGGAAATCTTGAGCTTGGCTAATCACAATTTTTGAATCAACCATTACAAAATCCAGGAATCTGCCAACTACAAATTTCTTTGAGCCGGCATCTTCTGTTTTATACTTTTTCTCCAACGATTCCCAAAGTTCCTTTGCTGTCTTGATTGGACTGTAGACGTTGTATAATGTGTTGTCAAGTCCGTTCAAGACGTAATTCCGGCAAAGAAAATCGGCATGTTTCCAAGCATCAACCGCAGCAACCATTTGCCGGTCGGTTTCATCATCTTTCAGGATAGGAGCATCTTCACGGAGAAAACGAGCCAGGTTCAGAGTTGTAAGATAGAACAACATTTTCTGTTGCCATCTTTTAAAGTCAGTTCCTGAGAACTTTTTTGGCTTTTTACCGTGATTTACCGGTACTGTCATCACAGGAGAGGGGGTTGGTGCAATCGCAGCCACCACAGTAGTACTTGTTTGGTCATTTGTTTCAGTAGCCATCAATTCTAATTTATAAAACAAAATTATAATTAGAATTTACACTACACAGAAAATTAAACCAAATGCACAGAATTAAATTCTGTAAAAATAAAAGAAACAAGAATGTAACTTTTATTTTTCAATTAATTTGAAAATAAAATAAAATTTATTTAAACAAATTAATTCCACACAGAAAATAAAAGAAATAAAAACTATAACTTTTATTTTTCAATTAATTTGGAAATAAAATAAAAATTTTATTTAACCAAAATAATTCCACACAGAAAATAAAATTCTGTAAAATAAAAGAAATAAGAATATAACTTTTATTTTTCCAATTAATTTGAAAATAAAATAAAATTTTATTTAACTAAATTAAATCCACACAAGAAAATTAAATTCTGTAAAATAAAAGAAATAAGAATATAACTTTTATTTTTCAATTAATTTGGAAATAAAATAAAACTTTATTTAACCAAATTAATTCCACACAAGAAATTAAATCTCTTGTTACACTCCAAAAATTAAAATACTGAAAACAGAATTTTAATTAATGAAAACTCCGAAAATAATTTCTAAAACCCAAAATTAATTTCTGAAAAAATTTCACAAAAATATATTCTGAATTGTTAATGACACCAGTATCGTACTACTAGTTGTTGTCAAAGAAAAGAGACAGTATATTACTACTATCTGTCAAATAGCATATAATCACTATTTGTTTTTCCAATCAAAATATTATTTTGTAAATTCACAGAAAATAATTTTCTTAGAAAAGAAGAAAAAGGAAACAAACGAAAAATTCTGTAAACAGAATAATTCGATTTTGTCTTAAGATTGTTGGAACAATCTTCTGTGTATATAAAAAAAAAAACTTGAAATAAACTCAAACAAAATAAATAAATAACACACCAGATTTATTTATCGAACCAAATTAATAATTAAGACCAAGTCGAGTGTGTGACACTCTGTCCTTAAGACAAATTCGCCCCGCTACGGTACTTACGGTTGAGTGGCGTCTATCTCTCAGGATACAATGATCTTCACAAATTGTAGTAGTACTCCAAACAATTTGTTCGGCAAATCAAACCTGTGTTCTTACTCTTTGAATTTTATTCTAACACTAAAATGAAGAATAATGCACCAATGCATCAAAGATTACAAACTAGACAACAAGAAATATTTTAGACTGATTTTTGGGATCAACCTGGACTGCTGTAAAAGGATTTGAATTTATAGACAAAAATTTCTATCCGAAAAGGTTCCAATTATAAATGGACAGGTGCCAATTGTTTTGATTTGTCCGTTACCCATGAAACAGTTTTCTTCCAAACAATTTTGAAACAAAGCCGTTGGTGAACAAATCAAACCTGATGGAAACTTCATTTATTTAAACTATTAAAAAATATATATTAAACTATTGAATATATATATATATATTAAACAAATTGAATAGTTTAATAAATAAAGTAAGAGGTACATATTTTAGGAAATCACTAAGGAATCCAAAATATGAATTTAGAATTAAATTAAATTCCTACAATTACAAACTTTAGGAAACCACTTAGGAACCAAAAATTTGAATTTAGAATTAAATTAAATTCCCACAATAATTTTTATTGGAAAAATTCAAAAGAATTTTATCTAAATAAAAATTAATGTTAGACCCGAAAACGACGTCAGCTTTCCATTTACTCATAAATGGTTTTGACGTTCCGTTTCTACCGTGTGACTTGCCACGCGGCAAGGAACACTTCACCTCTTCGGACCTACCCCAAAAGACGTTTGGGGCTCACCCAAATTGGCCTAAAAAATATGCCTATATTAAACTATTTTTTTTCCAACAGCATCTACCGGACATTCGTAAGCATTTTGTTTCCGGATCTTTGTTGAGTACAAATGGGTTTAGGCGAGTTTTTGAAGGTGACAAATTTGTACTTATAAAAAACGGGATGTATGTAAGAAAATGTTACATGTTTGATGGCCTTTTTAAGATGAATGTAATGATCGTTGTACCTTCAGTTATTAATAAAAATACATCTTCTTCTTACTTGCTTGAGTCTTCAAATTTATGGTATGGTAGACTTGGACATGTTAATTATGGATCTTTGTATAGATTAATTAATATGGAATGTTTACCTAAATTTGACATTGATTTAAATCATAAATGTGAAATTTGCGTTGAGGCAAAATTAACTAAAACGTATTTTTATTCAATTGAATGAAGTACGGAGCCACTTGAATTAATTCATAGTGACATTTGTGATTTTAAATCAATTCAAACTAGAGGTGGGAAAAAATATTTTATCACTAGATATAGTTATGTTTATTTAATTTATATCAAGGATAAAACTTTGGAAACTTTCATTCAATATAAGAATAAAGTTGAAAATCAACTTGGTAAGAAAATTAAAAAAAAAAAATTAGAAGTGATAAAGGTAGTGAATGTGAATCACCTTTTGATAAATTTTGTAAAGAACATGAAAT
Organism: Camellia lanceoleosa; assembly: GCA_025200525.1. Lineage (NCBI taxonomy): Eukaryota > Viridiplantae > Streptophyta > Magnoliopsida > Ericales > Theaceae > Camellia > Camellia lanceoleosa. Next base: position 29,365,458 of record CM045763.1, on the reverse strand, counting down.
AATTTAGCAAACTACCGCTCCTTACTCACCTCAGCAAAATGGAATTGCTGAAAGGAAAAATATGACTTTAAAAGAAATGATAAATGCCATGTTAATAAGTTTTGGATTACCTCAGAGGGGAAGCAATACTTTCTGCTAATTATATACTTAATAAAATACCCTGAAAGAAAATGAATCAAATACCTTATGAATTGGGGCATAGGAGAGTACTATTTTACAAATACTGAAAAGTGTGGGGGTGTTTGGCTAAAGTGGCTATTCCTAGTTCTAAAAAGACTAAGATAGGTCCTAAAATAGTTGACTGCATATTCATTGGTTAAGCTAAAGATAGTAGTGCATATCGGTTTTTGATTCATAAGTCAGAACATTCCGAAATGCATATAAATACTATTATTGAATCTCGAAATGCTTTTTTCATTGAACATGTGTTTCTAAATAAAACTAGACAAGAGACTAGTACTAATAAAAGATCTTATGATGCTATTACTAATCATGATCAAGAATAAGATCAAGAACAAGAGCAAAAGATAGATCAAAATGAGGAAGAGGAACTTAGGTGTGGTAAACGTGCTAGAACCTCAAAATCTTTTAGTCCAGATTTTCTAACATTTTTGTTAGAAAATGAGCCCTTAACTTTTAAAGAAGCTATGTCTAATCCTGAAGCTCCTTTATGGAAAGAGGCTGTAAATAGCAAAGTTGAATCCATCCTGTAAAATCACACTTGGGAATTGGTGGATTTGCTACTAGGGTGTAAACCTCTTGGATATAAGTGAATTTTCAAAAGAAAAATGAAAGCGGATGGATCAATTGACAAATACAAAGCAAGACTTGTAGTCAAAGGTTTTAAACAAAAAGGTCTTGATTTTGACACATATTCACCGGTTACTAGAATAACATCCATTAAAATGCTAATTGCTATTGCATCGTTGTACAATCTAGAAATTCATCAAATAGATGTAAAAACAGCTTTCTTAAATGACGAGTTAGAAGAAGAAATTTACACAGAACAACCACAAGGATTTTCTGTTCCAGGAAAATAAAAGAAAGTGTGTAAATTGGTTAAATCATTATATGGTTTAAAACAAGTGCCAAAGCAATGACATGAGAAATTTGACCAAGCAATGATGTCAAATGGATTTAAGATTAATGAATGTGACAGATGTGTTTATATTAAAAGCACAAACAAAGGTTATGTTATAGTATGTCTTTATGTGGATGATAAACTTATCATAGGTAGTAATAATGATATGATTAAAACTACCAATAAAATATTGAATAAACATTTTGACAAGAAAGACATTGGCATTACTGATGTAATTCTTGGTATAAAAATTACCAAAACATCAGAAGGATATGCTTTGTCACAATCTCATTACATTGAGAAAATACTTGACAAATTCAGCAAAGATGATGATCATCTTGTTAGAACACCCGTGGATGTTAATTTGTTTCTAAGAATGTACATGAAAGTATCTCTCAATTAGAGTATGCCCAAATTATTGGAAGCTTAATGTACTTGATGAACTGCATTCGCCCGGATATAACTTATGTAGTAAGTATATTAAGTAGATATACGAGTAACTCAGGAGTAGAACACTGGAAAACAATAATAGGAATTCTAAGATACCTCAGATTTACTTGTAACATTAGGCTGAATTATATTAGATATCCAGTAATACTTGAAGGATATTGTGATGCAAACTGGATATCGGATACTAGAGATTTAAAATCCACCAGTGGGTATGTCTTTACTCTTGGTGGGGCGGCTGTATCTTGGAAATCTTCCAAATAGACTTGCATTGCTAGGTCTATTATGGAATCAGAATTCATAGCTTTAGATAAAGCCGGGGAAGAGGCAGAATGGCTTCGCTACTTCCTTGAAGATATGCCAATGTGGCCAAAATCGGTGCTTGCTATATGTATTGTAACAACCCCCGTACTGATTACCGTATAACCACTGAATTATATACTGATTAATGCTAAACCGAACTGATAATGACTGATAAGTGAACTGGATGAACTACTGAATAGACCGATTGAAACTGGAACTGAAATTGAATGAGTTTGTCTGTTATATTGCATATTGTATCTGTTTGCTTGAATGACTACCTGTTTGAATTCGTATGTTTAAAGTGCTAATTGAAGGCCTTATCGGCGGCCGATTTAGAAACCGTTTGAAGTTTTAGACTCAGTAGAATATTTCTGATTTAATGATACATTTATCTGAAAATTGATTAGGAATAATTAAAGGTTGGTTTGGGATGTCCTAAAAAAGTGCACTTTTTTTTTATTTATGGGTGGGGGGGGTTGGGTTTGGGTTTGATGTGATGTGGTGTTGAGGAGGGTGATTGATTTAAAATAGATGATGTGAACTAAAAATAAGATACTTTTTTTTTTTTTTTTTTTTATTAAGTATAAAACAAAACCTAAATTAGATTAAATTAAGTCAATTAAAGAGTTTGAGTTAATTACCGAATTGCCATTTTGAGTGGACTTTGTCTACTTCCATCACTTGAGCCTTGTTTACACTTAATCAAAACATATCATCAGCCCCTATTCTTGAGCTCTAGCCGACCAAGAGAGGAGAGGGAGAGAGTTGAGTTCATTTTGGTGATTTGCTAGAAGAACTTGAAGATTTGAGGCATAGATTGCTAGATTGACCTCCTAGACTCTCAATTGAAGACTTAGGTAAGAAAATTACCATCTTCTTGTTATGTTTTAAGTTCCATCTTGCATACATCTTGGTTATAGAGAAGTTAAGTCATGATTTTGCTCATACATGTTGAATTGAAGATCAATTGTTGCATGCATGGTTGAATTAGTGAAATTGGAGTTGAATTCATGCTTGAATCACACATGCATGTCCATGTTTATATTCTAGTTCATGTTTTCAGAATGTTTTCCCACTAATGAGTCCCTTTGGACAAGAATTGAAGCTTAAAATTGTTTTGAATGCATGCATGTCATGTTTGAGCATTGTTCTTGAAAATGGTTTGAAATTGGGTTTAATTGAAACACCCTTGGGCCTTGATTTCTTAAATTGAGCTTTAAAACTTGTTATTCTATGTGTTTGAAAGAGTTTTCCAGAAAATGGGCCCAAGAGGATCGAATTTGGAACATTGAAACTTGGTTTGAAACTCAGAGGTCGAATCTGGATTTTCCAGAATTTTGGCCCGCCGAAGCGGAAGTGACGCCGAGGGGAATTCATGCTTCCAGCATTTCTTCGCATTGTTTTACAGTCCGCTCGAGCGGAGTTTTGCACGCTCGAGAGGGAAAATCGCGCATCCAGCATCTTGCACTGTTCATCAGTCCGCTCGAGCGAAGGAATGCGCGCTCGAGCGGGGAAGTTGACGCTCGAGCGAGGACATTTGTTATTTGTCCGCCGAGGGAAGTTTACGCCGAGCGAGGCCCTGTCAAAAATTCTGAAACTGATTTCTGGGCGCATTTTTGCATCCTCATCCCATCCTAGGCATTCTTAGGCCTAGTTTAAGGCATCTTAATGAGGATTTAGTCATAGAACCACACCGGGGAATTTAGGGATGTAATTATCATCTTTTCGACTGTGAACTTAGTGTGTGTTCTATTTGTTAACTGTTTAGGGTTGGCTCACGGGGACACGCTCTAGCTACTGATAGCCCAATCTCGGTGAGTAACAGATTGTGTAAAGATATGTTCAAATGGATTTATTTTGAATAATTAACCGAATCAACTTTATTGAATCTGATATTGTTTATTGAATGAATGTATGTCTGCATTTCGAATCAGATTGTGGCATCCTTAGCACCCATCGTTATTGGTATTCTGAGCTTTGTCGGTTTCCTTGTGGAACCATACCGATTGATGGCCATCATTATTGTTGGGTTCATGGCTTGGCCTTTTGGACCCTCTTGTTTATAGGCTAATGGATGTACCACATATGGTGATTGATTGAACTATTGATTGACCGAAATCTTGAAGATTGAAATATCAGATAATGAATTGATTTCATTACTGTAAGGACATTCATTCATAACCTCTTTACACGTTATGTTATTCACTGGGCTTTAGCTCACTGTTTATATATATATGTAGGTGCTCAGCCACCAGACCGAAGCTAGGAGCGTGGGATTGGTCCCCAGTTTTGTCAAGCCAGCCTATGTGCCTCACTGCGAGGTTCCGAGATGCCATGCCATGGCTTGGGGTGTCTTTGTTTCCCCCACCTGTCTCCCTACTGTATTGTACCTTTTGTATAGACTGTTTGACTGTACTGTTATCGAGGGATTAAGTCCCCGTACTGACTGTTTGTAAATGATTGTATAGAGTGTACTGTTTTGGACTGTATGAATGCATAAAATGTTTTTGACATACAGATTTTCACAGCTCAGTGGACACTAGTTACTTACTGTTTTGGCTTCCGCCAGGCCCAGACTGATTGATCAGATATCGTTAAGTGCCTTGATAATCTCGACATCGCCGATTCTGATGCTAAACCCATAGGGCCGGGTTTGGGTCGTGACAGAGTGGTATCAGAGCGATACTTAACATCGCTGCAGACATCATTATTTCCATTGAATATGTGAAGTCTAAAGACAACATAGCGGATCCACTAACTAAAGGGTTAGCAATAGAGTTAGTTGAAAATTCATCGAGGGAAATGGGACTTAAGCTTATTAAATAAGAGTTACCACAATGGCAAACCCAACTTAGTTGACTGGAGATCCCAAGATCTAGATTTAAAGGGACAACTGAGTTGTGTATGACTCATAAGGATCATTGGGAAGTCGAACTTCTACCCATTTCTATGATGAAATAGTGATGTCTGCAGCGTTTTAGGTTAAGTAATACTTTTAATGATTCTTATATCTAGGTATACCTAGTGGAGTATGGCAGAATACTTTTCATAAAAATCACCTATATGAGGGTGAATTGGGTCGGTTTTATGAGATTTGTGAAGGGCTACAATTTTCTAAAAGGGCTACTATAGCGATCTCGGTATTCCCTTACAGTATTTGTCATATTCCGGACCTTGGTTCCGTGGAGTTGGTAGTTGTATCCATCTTATTGTCATCCTTTGATTCCTTTTATTTGAATTTTAGTATGTGTTGGGCGTGTTTCGAGCGAGGGGGTTGAGCCTTGGACAAATTTCTTGTTGCTCAGTTTTTGGTCTTTACGCTCGAGCGGACGTTCCTACGCTCGAGCGGAGTTTACATCATTCCCAAGATCTCGCCCCTCGCAAAACCTCTGCAGTGTGATTCTTGCGCCGGCGGGTTTCTGCGCCGAGGGGCATTGTTGGCGCGCGAGGGGGAAGTGTATTTTTGGTGTGAGTTCTGGGAGGGAGAAACTTGCGCTCGAGCAGACTGGGTTTCACGCTCGAGCGAAGGTGCTTTATTCTTGTGTGTTGGCGCTCGAGCGTACCTTATTGCGCTCGAGCGGACCATGTCTTTTGTTCTTTACGCCGGCGCCTGCTTTCTCCGCCGAGCGATTCAACTGTCAGATATCGACATTTACTTTGAGGCATTTTTGAATCACTTTTCACTTTCTTTTCTCTCTCTTACTTTCTAAAAAGGTTATTTTGAATGCTCCTCTCTCTAGAAACTCCCTTCTCTCTAGGGTTTGATCTAGTTAGAGGGTGTTCTTTACCTTTGGCCTTTGCAAAAAGGTTGTTGATTGTCGAGGGCGTCGTTTTGATCCAAAAAGTTTGGAGTTTGGAGCACGTTGGGTTTTGGCCTTCATCCCCGTTGGAGCTCTAACTTCGAGGTAGGGATAACCTACTCCATCTTATGAGCTTTGTCTTTGAATTTTAGCATTTTGATATGTTGGGGGTTGTTGGGTAATTTTGGAGAAAGTTTGGGCCTTTGTGCAATTTTACAAAAGTTGGGGTTTTAATTATATAAACCTATATGCAAGTTAGGCATAGAGAAATGAGATTGAAGTTAAAACATTGATGGATATGGAACCTTAGGGTTCTTTTGTGAATTATGGTAAGTTGCCCTAATTGGTTTAATTAATTAATGTATGTGATTAATTAAAGAAAATGAGGAATTGAATTGAGACCTGTAAGTGGGAATGTATGGGACTAAAGGGTGTAGTCAAATCATTTATTGCTCACCTAGTTGAAATGTTGATATATTATCCATTTGGGCACTTATTTCTGTTTAGAAATAATTGCTTTGGGCTACTGGTGGAGGGTAGTGTTGATTGTTGTAGACAATGCATGATGATTAGGCAAACTAAAACTAATCAATTGGATGTGTCATAGAGTATGACGGTTGATAGAATACATTAACTTTATGTATTGGTTGGTTGTGCATATGACTTATATGTTTATGTGCATTATGTGTAGACGGTTGATAGAATACATTAACTTTATGTATTGATTAATTGTGTATATGATTCTGTGTTTATATGCATTGCTTGTGTATGGGAGGAGATGGGGGATGTACTCCACGGTTTAGGGGAAGATGGGGGATGTACCTCTAAACCGGTTAATGGTTATGGGAAGATGGAGGATGGACCCAGGGATGCAGCTCATAGGCTCTCCCATTGTAGTGATCTGACTCATATGCTTATCAGTTGAAGTGTTGATATAACTCATATGCTTATCTGTTGTAGTAGTGATATAGCTCATATGCTTATCTGTTGTAGTAGTGATATAGCTCATATGCTTATCTGGTGTAGTAGTGATATAGCTCATATGCTATCGATTGAAAAGTTTGTTTGATTTGATATAGCACTAAAATGTATATCATCATCGTTTGTGAAGTATGGAAGTGGTTTATGTACTATTGATACAACACCAAAATGTGTATCCGCCTTGGATTTCGAATGTGTTCTAATAATGAACTATAATTTCATCAAAGGTTTTGGCGTAATCTTGAGCCTTGTTTTCAAACTCAATATTGAATAAGAAATGGAAAGTGAATTGCAACATAGACTCGATTGTCATGGAATTGTAATAACATGTAAATGAATGTGTGAGTGTTGACCATGTATCAATTGCTAATCTTTTAGTCGTTGTTCATAGTTGGTTTAGTGTATTTCTACTGGGCTGTGGCTCACCCTATATGGGATACCATTTTCAGGTATAGGAAGTATGCCACCTCCAAGGACATCGCTTGGGAGGCTAGAGGCAGACAGACGTTTGTGGTTTTGGTTATCTTTGGTTGTATTACATGTAATTTCAAGCCAATGGCTTAATGTGAATTTGATTTAGTATTCTCCTCTTTGTGACCAAGTGTTAGCTTGGAAAGCTGTAAGCCCATAGGGCATTTGATTCTGTTATTAACATGTGATGTTTCTTGTAAAGAATTACTCCGTGGAATAGAATGATGTTCGTCTCTTATATCAATGCAATGTCCAAATTGATGGGTTTAATGCTATTATTTTGAGGATGTGACAACTTGGTATCAGAGCGTACCGGGTTCGAATACTTTGGGTACGTGGGAAGTGATTAGGATCACAATGGGTTTGTCTCGCTTGTTAGAGACTTAGATGTAATGTTATGTGCTTATGTGATAACATGTTTATGTGACTATTTGGGTATGGGATTTAGTTTCTAGGATGTTGATTGGATCCTTGGGTTTCTGGGAGTCCTGTTGGAAAAGCACTTGATCAATACTGTTTCTAACCGGAACTCTAGTAACGCTTCGGGACTCTCATTATTCGGAAACGAAATTCGTAAGTGCTTATGTGTTTATGTGCTTACGTGGAGTGAATTACAATTGTCTGTATGTTAGGACGTGAGTGTTTAACTTCGGCACATGTATGAATGTGCTAATATCCTTTGTTACTTTTACTAGGATGCCTAGGCGAGGAAGTTGTGATTTCCCTCCTTCCGCTCGGGAAGGGTTGCGGAAACAGTTTGTGGAGTTACGCCAAGGTACTACACCCTTGGTGCGGTTTGAAAGATGGTTTGCTAACCTGTCAAGGTTTGCTCCAGAATTGGTAGAGACGGAGGAGTTACGTTGTGCGGAGTTTGAGAGTAAACTGTGTGACAACATCCGTGTAAGGCTAGCGGGGTCTTGGCATAGAAGTTATAGTGTGCTTGTTAAGGCGGCTGCCCATGTAGAGGCTGCGGTGCTAGCAATGGGGCAGAGTGGGGAGGAAGCCATCTCGGCGACTCCCGTGATTTCGGGTGTTGGTAGGCCTTTCAAGAGGCAGAGGGGTTTAGACCAGCAACAGGGAGGTCGGGCTAGAACTACCCTTCCAGTGTCGGATTTGGATACGGGAGAAAGTAAACAGAGGGGTGTTATTTGTTTCAGATGCGGTCTGCTGGGCCACAAGGTTTCGGTTTGCCCACAGAGGAAGGGGGCAGGGTTAGCAGTTCAACCAGTAGTGGTACCACCAGGATCATTTAACCAGCCGGACTTTGGGCCGATCAAATGCTCAGTGGGGAGGCAATCATTGGGGCCTTCATCAGCCCAGATTTTGAACCAGTCTCGTGCTCAGGCACTGCCTACTTGTTTGGTGTGTAATCAGCCGGGTCATATTCGGCGTTTACAGACTACCAGGGCTTCCTTAGGGGTTTTGCAACCTGGCCAGGCTCAGTTTCATTCGACTAGGCCGGAACAGTATCGTTTTGGGGGACAAACAAGCCAGATTTTGAGGGCCTCAGTAGAGTCGAGTTCCCAAGCCCTAGTTGGGGAAAATTCGCAGTTGTTGCAAGTGTGGCCAGTTGGGACACATCAGTAGTCCTTGTTAGTGGCTTGCAAGCTCATAGAATATTTTGGGTCAGAGAATGACCAACTTTTGGCGGTCCAGCGAGGGACGGCAGTGGTGGCAATAATGAGGGGTTAGTTTTGTTTTGACTGGTCCATTTTGTAACCGGTGAATTATCGTTTTGTGGCCATTGGGTTCTATTGTGTAACCAACGTGTTTTGGGAATGTTGAAACATCTAACTGTTTGTTTTATATATATATATATATATGTTTGGTTTGTTAATATCCCTGGATTGGGTGGATTGGGACATGCTGTAGCTCTAAAAGTTTTATTCATATAATAGGTTGTGTGAGACAAAAAAATTTTTTTTTTTTGGTAATAATGCATTCTTATGCGTGTGTTTTGGTTCGGGAAAAGTGAGGGCTGTTGAGCCATGTTTTCACATTTGAAAGAATTACTGAGGGATGCGTATCTTAATCAGTAGTACAAGGGGGGGGGGGAGAACAACTATACTTACCGGGCATTCGAAATTTCATTAGTGTTATCTAGTTGATTCTTTTGTGTGTGAAAGCGATGTTAGTCTACTGTCGCGGGAACCCCTCGAGAGGATATGAAGTATGAGATTAGTACTAGGTATAGTGTGTGTTTAACATGGTATTTTGCGATGGGCATAGCGCATAATCTTGTTAGGATTAGACTTGTACCTTCGTGGTAGGTAACGTTGCCGAATTGGCATGTGTTATGATTGGTCGTTCGATGGAGGGAGTGTTAGTCCCTACATAAGGGTGTGGCTGTTAACATCGGGAGTGGTACGTTGTGAGCAGCTGGTGCTATATCTCGGGTAGTAGCCTATGGACGTTTCCTAAGTTTTTGGACTTCCTTACTTTGATTGAAAGTGATAGATTCGTACCTTAACACTGGTTAGGTCGGGAGATGCTATTGTGAGAGTTGATTGGGTGTATGAACCGTGGTTAGGGTGTGACCCGTGAGTCGGGTCACTGTAGTAAGCCTTTTGCGAAGTCAGGTTTGGGATGGTAATGAGAATGTTGGGGACCTTTACTCCTCTGGGAATATAGAATGGCGTATCTTTGAAAGCCTTATCGGCGTCATGCAACGGTGTCCGGGTTGGTTTATGGTGGTTGTCTAGCAGTAGCATTGGCCAGTGGTTTGGCACGGAGGCTGGGTATCTTGATTGTACTTGCGGGGTGAGTGACAAATAAGGATTGGAATGAAGGGTAGACCCTATGGGTCGTTGGCGGATGAAGGTACTATGTTAGTTTGTGATCAGTACGAACGGATACTTGGTAGTGCAGAATATCACGGTGTAGCAAACCCTGTCAGTTAACTCAGCACGAGGGAAGGGGTATGCAAATTTTATTACTTCGAGTTCAGTCGAGGTGGTGAGTGAAATCTCTAGATGAGGGAGTTTTGCACAATGCGATGCGTGTTAGTGAGTGGTTCGTTTGGTTTCTGACGAAAATCGAAAGATTGGATGTTTTGTAAAGTTAGGCCACTTCGGCATTAGTGTCCGTCGTCCAGTTTGGACAGTGGTAACACAAGTGAAGTAGGAGAGTTGTGAAGAGTGAGTGAGGTACTTAGTCGGAATCGTTTTATTTGTTTGGTCCTTGTTGGTATGTTATAAGGTACAGGGGTGTGCAATGTTATCCATTGTGTCATTACGTAATTGGGAATTTCAAGTATTTAGGAGTTCTCTATAGGAAAGTTTTGTCTTTGGGTTCAGCGTCATCAACGTGAGTGTGACGGGTTTTGTGGGATGGCTATGTTGTGTTTCACTCGGGGTTCATGGGGTACTCCTCGTAAACTAAGATGATTTTTGTTCAAGACCTTGGACTTATGAGGTAGTAACGTGCCTTAATGTTGTTCCTTACCCGTGCTTCGTCTTACACCTATTTTGTGAAAGTGGACTAGAAGCCTTGTGTGCGAATGTTTCTGTGTTTCGTTTGTTGGGTTAGTAAGTACCAAATACTAGTTTAAGTATTGTGGGTAGTCGGGACGTGGTGGATGTCTCAGAACACTGTGGTGATCGAGTGTGTCACACTATTATCATTGTTATCAAGTCTAACTAAGCCGGACTTTTCCATTCGTTAAGATGTTGTGAAAACATAATGGGGTTGAAGAAACCACTTGGGTAAGTAAATTTCGGTTCCGAGAGAGAGGTATGTGGGTCCATTGGTAGGTATTTGAACGTATGTTGAATGTCTGGTTGTATTGATGAACTGTATGAATATTACATGTGTTTCAGTCTATAGTAATATTATAGAAGTTAATTTAGCATTAGGTATGTTAAATGTGATGTGGAAATGAAAATGTATCATCAACAGTGAATGTGTTTCGAAATTGTGAACCATGCAAGTTAGAAGCTTGTGAACTTGAATGAAATGCATGTCGAGAATGCATGTTATGGCATATATTGTAAATTGTCTCTTGAATAGAGATAGGATAACCGGTAATGGGTTAGGTTGTTGAATACTAAATTGTGTATTGTGGAGAAATTTATTTAATTCACATGTTATGAGAAACTTCAATGAGAGGACTTGACCAAATCAAATGGGAATGGTTATGTGTTGTGAATAACACCGTGTTTATGGAAAATGTTTACAAACTCTTGGATTTCGCATGAGGAGTGCAAAATTTATTTCAGAATATTAACATTGAAAACTTAATTATTTTTGAGAAAATGCCCTTTTAACCAGAGAATAATTTTCTTTACACTCATACAAAAGCTTGCATGGATTGCTCTATGTGGTATTGTGATTGTTGAGTAATGACTTAGCTTAGAGCGCTAGTCGATTGTTTTGGTGAGTTATCTCGGAGAGGGTTTGGCTTGTTGAAGTTTCGTATACCGAGATGTTGTTTTCCTTCGGGACATGTTTCTTTGTTATGCCCTTCCCATGTGTGAGGGTGAGTAGAAAATCAGTTGTGAGCGTAACTTCTTTGTATTGTAAGCTTTGCTATCAGTGGGCTTTGGGTTTAGCGTTTCCTTAATTTCGGGGACGAAATTCTTTAAGGGGGGAGGTTATAGCGATCCCGGTATTCCCTTACAGTATTTGTCGTATTCCGGACCTTGGTTCCGTGGAGTTGGTAGTTGTATCCATCTTATTGTCATCCTTTGATTCCTTTTATTTGAATTTTAGTATGTGTTGGGTGTGTTTCGAGCGAGGGGGTTGAGCCTTGGACAAATTTCTTGTTGCTCAGTTTTTGGTCTTTACGCTCGAGCGGACGTTCCTACGCTCGAGCGGAGTTTACATCATTCCGGCATCTCGCGTCCCTGCAAAACCTCTGCAGGTGTGATTCTTGCGCTCGAGCGGGTTTCCTGCGCTCGAGCGGTATTGTTGGCGCTCGAGCGGGAAGTGTATTTTTGGTGTGAGTTCTGGGAGGGAGAAACTTGCGCTCGAGCAGACTGGGTTTCACGCTCGAGCGAAGGTGCTTTATTCTTGTGTGTTGGCGCTCGAGCGTACCTTATTGCGCTCGAGCGGACCATGTCTTTTGTTCTTTACGCTCGAGCGCTCTGTTTTTCGCTCGAGCGAATTCGAACTTGTCGTATATCAGACGACTTTGAGGCATTTTTGAATCACTTTTCACTTTCTTTTCTCTCTCTTACTTTCTAAAAAGGTTATTTTGAGAGCTCCTCTCTCTAGAAACTCCCTTCTCTCTAGGGTTTGATCTAGTTAGAGGGTGTTCTTTACCTTTGGCCTTTGCAAAAAGGTTGTTGATTGTCGAGGGCGTCGTTTTGATCCAAAAAGTTTGGAGTTTGGAGCACGTTGGGTTTTGGCCTTCATCCCCGTTGGAGCTCTAACTTCGAGGTAGGGATAACCTACTCCATCTTATGAGCTTTGTCTTTGAATTTTAGCATTTTGATATGTTGGGGGTTGTTGGGTAATTTTGGAGAAAGTTTGGGCCTTTGTGCAATTTTACAAAAGTTGGGGTTTTAATTATATAAACCTATATGCAAGTTAGGCATAGAGAAATGAGATTGAAGTTAAAACATTGATGGATATGGAACCTTAGGGTTCTTTTGTGAATTATGGTAAGTTGCCCTAATTGGTTTAATTAATTAATGTATGTGATTAATTAAAGAAAATGAGGAATTGAATTGAGACTATCGTAAGTGGGAATGTATGGGACTAAAGGGTGTAGTCAAATCATTTATTGCTCACCTAGTTGAAATGTTGATATATTATCCATTTGTGCATTTATTTCCTGTTTAGAAATAATTGCTTTGGGCTACTGGTGGAGGGTAGTGTTGATTGTTGTAGACAATGCATGATGATTAGGCAAACTAAAACTAATCAATTGGATGTGTCATAGAGTATGACGGTTGATAGAATACATTAACTTTATGTATTGGTTGGTTGTGCATATGACTTATATGTTTATGTGCATTATGTGTAGACGGTTGATAGAATACATTAACTTTATGTATTGATTAATTGTGTATATGATTACGTGTTTATATGCATTGCTTGTGTATGGGAGGAGATGGGGATGTACTCACGGTTTAGGGGAAGATGGGGGATGTACCTCTAAACCGGTTAATGGTTATGGGAAGATGGGGGATGGACCCAGGGATGCAGCTCATAGGCTCTCCCATTGTAGTAGTGATACAGCTCATATGCTTATCAGTTGAAGTGTTGATATAGCTCATATGCTTATCTGTTGTAGTAGTGATATAGCTCATATGCTTATCTGGTGTAGTAGTGATATAGCTCATATGCTATCGATTGAAAAGTTTGTTTGATTTGATATAGCACTAAAATGTATATCATCATCGTTTGTGAAGTATGGAAGTGGTTTATGTACTATTGATACAACACCAAAATGTGTATCCGCCTTGGATTTCGAATGTGTTCTAATAATGAACTATAATTTCATCAAAGGTTTTGGCCAGAGTACTGAGCCTTGTTTTCAAACTCAATATTGAATAAGAAATGGAAAGTGAATTGCAACATAGACTCGATTGTCATGGAATTGTAATAAGATGTAAATGAATGTGTGAGTGTTGACCATGTATCAATTGCTAATCTTTTAGTCGTTGTTCATAGTTGGTTTAGTGTATTTCTACTGGGCTGTGGCTCACCCTATATGGGATACCATTTTCAGGTACAGGAAGTATGCCACCTCCAAGGACATCGCTTGGGAGGCTAGAGGCAGACAGACGTTTGTGGTTTTGGTTATCTTTGGTTGTATTACATGTAATTTCAAGCCAATGGCTTAATGTGAATTTGATTTAGTATTCTCCTCTTTGTGACCAAGTGTTAGCTTGGAAAGCTGTAAGCCCATAGGGCATTTGATTCTGTTATTAACATGTGATGTTTCTTGTAAAGAATTACTCCGTGGAATAGAATGATGTTCGTCTCTTATATCAATGCAATGTCTAAATTGATGGGTTTAATGCTATTATTTTGAGGATGTGACAGCTACAATTCTCTAAGAGCACTCATGAAAAGCCAGGTTGTTTAGGGCCAAAATAAACACAATAGTGAGAACTAAACTGTGTCTGGTAATATACTATGTGAGTTCTATTGTCTTGGTTTACACAAACGGCTAAACAGTTCAAGACATTATGTTCACTGGTTAGCTAGTAAATTCGATAGTGTCTCACAAGGGAAGATTTAAAGCCAAAAGCTACCTATCTTTTGCAGAATATTTTCAATTTCTGTACTCTCTGTAATTAGATCATGTTGTTGCATTTCCTCTCCGTCAAATTCCATTCATGTGGGAGATTGTTGGAATTTTGTTTTTTATAAGCTTATTTTGGGCTAACTTTGAACCCCAATTGGAGTAGGGCCCACACGTCTTTTGGGATGAGTCCAAAGAGATGACATGTTCCTTGTCGCATGGCAAGTCACACGGTGAAGACGATTCGTCAAAACCATTTATGGGTGAATGAGAACTTGACGTCGTTTTCAGGTTCATGGAATTGGATAATTAAAGAATAAAATGTGAGTTTCCTTGTAAGGCTTATCCCACATTGAAACTTGAAGAGAACTTATGTGTATATATAAGTTCTATATGGAAACACTTGGGTTGGGCCCCAAGGGACATCTCAAGTTTGTAGAAGGGAGGAGTTATGGACAAATTGAATCTTGGCTCAAACCACCACCACACAGGTGCGCGCGTGCGCCCCCACCGCCGCCGCCGCCGTTCGTGCGCCGAGGGAGGAGTCAGTTCTAACATTAATTTTTTAGACAAAATTTATTTGAATTTTTTTTTTTCAAATAAATTCTTATGGGAAAAATTATTTTTTCTAAACAAAATTAATTTAATTTTTGCTCCAAATTTTTCTGTCCAAACAAGCCTTCTCTGGTCCAATTTCCAACTGCTTTAAACTGCCCAGAAGTTTCGGACAGATTCAGTTTCTTCTTGACAGGTTTAAAACTGCCCAATAGTTTGCAACAGATCTATAACTGGTTCTGCACTTGTTCAATTTGAAATAAGATATGTTTAATTCAAATAATACCTATTCAGTTTGATTTTCAGATCTGTTTCGGCCCTATAAATACCACGACATCTTCCAGCATTTCTGATGCCGAAAATTAATACTTGTCGCATTCCTTTTGCTCTCTTGCATCAATTTTTTTCTTCATATTATTTTAGGCAATATTTGGAGAGTATAGAACATAGGTTTTTGTTCATTATACAAATTGTTTGAAGTGCTATTACAATTTATATAGATCATTGTATCTTGGGAGATAGACGTCATTTATCCATAAGTACCGAAGCAGGGCGAATCTATCTTAAGGACAGAGTGTCACACACTCGACTTGATCTTTTAAATATTTATTATGTTCGGTAAAATAAATTCTATAAGTAATTTATTTTTATTTGTTTGAGTTGTTTCAAATTATTTATTTTACACAGAAGATTGTTCCAGCATTGGCATTGGTTGAGTTGAATGGATATGATGGGATTGGGGACTACATGGAAGTGTTGAGAAGGGGATTTGTGTTGCAGTGGAAGGCTAGTAATTGCAGTGAGTGTGAGGCAAGTGGCGGGCGTTGTGGGTTCGATCCGAGTAGTTACCAATTCCTCGGCTTCTGCAAAGCTAGACCTTGCCGTGTCAGCTATAAAACTAGTAAGTCCTCTGTCTCATATTGCCATGGCTCATATCTTGTTTTCTCAAGAAAATGTGTGTGCTTGATAAAGAGTTAGATTATCAACACTACAAGGACCATTCAATTTATATATACCCAAACACTATTGAGAAATCATAGAAGTGGGAAGAACAAATTGTTTTACTCTGAACAATAGTCAATTATTTAAAATGGTCTGGAGAGATGAGTCAAATAGTACGACTTCAATGTGGCCCAAATGGCAAAAAAAAATCAATAGTTTAATATTGAGGCAGATTTGGACAGCCTAAAAAGTACGTTAAAATCATACACTCTAAATGCATGACCAAGTCAAGCCCATCTTAAATAGCTCATCTAATTATTCCCCTCCAACCCCCCACCCCTCTCTTTCTATCTCTCTCTATACATTGTTTTTTTTGGTAAACTGGAACTAAGGCCTCGTTTAGGAACATGCTAATTTAGTACCTTTTTAGTTATTTGGCTAAAATATGAGTTAAAAAAACTAGTATATTTGCGATGACTTTTTGACTTTTTACGAAAAGATATGCAAAAAATAGAGAAAAAAGAAAATCTTTGACTTTTTAGTATGAGTTGTTGACTTTTTGACTAAACCAGCCTGTTGCCAAATGAGGCCTAATAGATAAATTAAGTAGAATAGCACAACGTTCTGGGATAACTAATCCTGTGAGCATCATCATCATCTCTCTCTATACATTGTTATCTTCTTCATTCTGTACTTCAACATCCTTACAAATAAAGCAGATAAGCTTGTCTACCCACATATCATCCTTCAACCTTGCCATATTCACTTTCTTCTTCTTATCAGAAATAACTTCTTGTGTGGATTCACAATATGAAACTTGTGTGCCCAAAAGTTGTGGTGACCAAAGCGTAAGCTATCCTTTTCGGATTCAAGGTGAGCAAGAGCCTTATTGTGGGTACCCTAGTTTTGAGCTCACTTGCCAAAATAACCATCCCATTCTTCAAATACCGGAAAATAATTATACAGTCCAGGAAATTTTTTATGACAGCCAATCTATTCGCATATCGGTTTCAAATTTAAGCAGTGAATGTTTATCACCAATCAGAAACTTATCACTTGAAATGGGCAAGTTTAAATTTGCTTCTTCTGATATTCTATATCTCCATATATTATCCAATTGTTCGTTGTCGTTGCCTGGGGGGCTTTCAGATTATAATAGGATTAGTTGTGGGCAAAGAATGAAGATGTTTGGGGTTTGGCTTTGGCAATGTTTGGAAACAATAAAAACTTGAGCTATGCATTGGGAAAGTGCAAAACCCAGGTGTTGGCACTGGTTGAGTTGAATGGATATGATGGGATTGTGGACTACATGGATGTGCTGAGGAGGGGATTTGTGTTGCAGTAGAAGGCTAGTAATTGCGGTGAGTGTGCGGAAAGTGGCGGGCGTTGAGGGATTGATGCGAGTAGTTACCAATTCCTCTGCTTCTACAAAGATAGACCTCGCCATGTTAGCTGTATAACTAGTAAGTCCTCCCATTCTCTCTCTTTCTCTCTCAACCAAGGGCAATTCATTTTATGATCAGTTATGCTGTGTTTGGTTGGGGGGGATTTGGGGAGGGATTTGGAAAGAGAAAGGGAAAAGGTGTATGAAACTAGGTGAACTATAGACATATTGTATTCACATTTTACCTACCTTTTCCATTTCCATTTCCAAATCCCTCCCCAAATCTCCCAACCAAACACAACATTAATGATTCAGCTGGGTAATGCCAACATGCCAATGAGGTGTTGTCCTTAACGGTCTACTATGGCAGGATGCCAACTCATGCGACTACACTTAATGTGGTACAATAAGAGTAGACTTCTTAATTTGACATCTAATATATTATAGTGTATTTTTCTTCAAATTAATCGTTCAACTACACAGTTCTATGAAATTATGACCGATTGTTCTACATTTGTTAATCCAAAACTTAATTGCATCTTCATTATATTTGATTTTTTCCTATTAAGGTGAACTTCTAATGAAAAACATTGAAATATTTGTGGAATCACTAAATTTAACATTTTTGAATGAAAGTTTATTATGTTTAGAAATGTGCATTCCAAAACGTAAATCACTAGGATGTTAATCTTTTCTAATAATACTGGACTACACTTGCTTCACGAGTTATAATGGTATGTTTTTTAGTTTGAAATAAAAGGACTAGATCACATCATTGGTACAAAAAAATTATGTTCATATAAAATTGAGTAATGCCATACGAATAAAATTTCGGTACTCAATTTTCATATAGAATAATAAGGCATTTTGTGATTCTTGTATTTCAAAAACTTTATCAAGAGGCCTTAGCCTAACGGTAATAGGCATTTTACCTATCTAAATATTACTATAAAGTATACATTTTATTTTGCCTATCAACTATTTCATGTTTCTGCTCCAACCATACTCTTTATGTTAGCTATTCATCCAAATACTATTAATTTTATAAAATGCCATATCAGCAACAAAGATGGAGGGAAATAATCCTAATGATTAAATATATTTTGCCTAGTCTTGAAGGCTAGCTACATGTAGCTAGTGAATGTGAGTTGAGCTAAAATGCCTAATCACATGCCTAGTGCATTGGAGTTGAACAAAGTGAGTCATACTAGGCATTTTACCTAACAAGCATTAGAGCATCTCTAACGCACTAGGCATATAATGCTTGTTAGGTAACATGCCTTTGGATGAATAACTAAAATAAAGAGCATGGTCGGAGCAAAAACATGAAACAGTTGATGTATACTTTATAGTAATGTTTAGATAGGTAAAATGCCTATTACCGTTGTGCGTTGGAGATGCTCGACAATGGTAATTATCCTTTTTTAATTTCAGTTTCACAAATTGTATGGTTATGTTGTAGGGAGCAAAAGGAACTTGCAAGTAGAAGTTGCAATCGGTAATCTATTGTCCCATTTGATTTTTTATGTATTTTTTACATGAAAATTAACATATTATTTTCTTTGAATTAGATTGTGCATAGCTTCAAATGAATGTTTTAAAACCCAATGGAATTAGCATCTCTCTCCGACACTTGACTTTGCTTTCTTGTAATAATAATTGTAGGTGTTTCAGCTGCTTGTATAGTGATAACAATAGTCTTGTTCTGCTGTATTTGGAGGTACTCATCAGGTAAATCAATGATCTTCTGGAAGATGGAAAATGAAATCCATCAAAATGTTGAAGCGATTCTAAAGAACTGTGGTGCCCTTGCTCCAAAAAGATACAGTTATTCATGCGTAAAGAAAATGACCAATTCCTTCAAAGAAAAATTAGGTCAAGGAGGATATGGTGGGGTGTAAAAGGAAAGTTGAAAAATGGTAACCCCATTGCAGTGAAGTTCCTAAATGAATCAAAAGGTAACGGGGAAGAATTTATTAATGAGGTCACAAGTATTAGTAGGACTTCCCACATTAACATTGTTAATCTTCTGGGTTTTTGCTTCGAGGGTCACAAAAGAGCTCTCATCTATGAGTTCATGCCTAATGGTTCTTTGGAGAAGTTCATAAATGATGAAAACACCTCGACAAAGCAGCAGTTAGGGTGGGAAACATTGTACCAAATTGCAATTGGCATTGCTCGAGGATTAGAGTACTTACACCATGGTTGTAACACAAGAATCTTGCATTTTGATATAAAGCCTCATAATATTCTTCTAGATGAAGACTTCTACCCAAAGATCTCTGATTTTGGAGTTGCTAAACTATGCCCCAAGAAGGAAAGTATCATATCAATGTTGGGCACAAGAGGGACAATTGGTTATATTGCTCCAGAAGTATTTTCTAGAAACTTTGGAGGTGTCTCTCACAAGTCGGACGTCTATAGCTATGGAATGATGATTTTAGAGATGGTTGGAGGGAGAAAGAATGTTGATGGTGGAGTTGATCATACCAATGAAAAGTATTTCCCAAATTGGACATGCAAGCGTCTTGAACTGGAACAGGAAATTGGACAGCATCATATCTTGAATGAAGAGGAAAATGAAAGAGTAAGAAAGATGACAATAGTTGGTTTGTGGTGCATACAAACTGATCCTTCAAGACGGCCAACGATGAGTAGGGTGGTAGATATGTTAGAAGGGAGCCTAGAGTCCCTACAAATCCCAATGAGGCCTTTCCTGTCTTATCCCCCAAGAGCACCCGTAGATCCTTCAACTATAGATAATTTATCATCCTTGTTAAGGGAATCGTTGTAGAATAGGAAAATTTACTTGGTTTATTCCTCTCAAATAGTTTGATCTAAGGATTACCGTAAATTAGTTGAATAGGTGGTTGATGCCTATTATTTTCAAAAGATATCATATTATGATCCATTAACATATATCTGGTTTCATAGGTAGGTGCATGCGAATGTCTATATGCTGCAGCGTCTATATGTTGCAGCTCTACATTGCAGATTAGTTTTCCACTAATGCTGTGTTTTGTGGAAACATTTTTTGTGGCAAAATTTTTCAATAAAATGTTTTTTGTAGAAAGCATTTTCCTGAGTTTAAAACACTACAACAAAAACATACTTTAGTGGCACTACATTAGTGGCATATTTTTTTAAAAAAATGCAAAAAAATGATATATTTAGTTTTTTTTTTAAAAAAACAAGCGACAAACATAAAAAAAAGGCTAAGTGACATTTCAATGAATAAATGTCAAACTAAAATCAAAATAAAATTTTAGTGGCACTACTGGCATGGCATATTTTTAGAAAATGCCATGCCAATGATATTTAATTAGTTTTGAAAAAAAAAAAAAAAAACAAAAAAAACAAACATAAAAGGCTCATTCAACATGAACAATGAACAAGTGTCACAAACAAAAAACAAAAAGTGACACCAAACTAGTAGCAGTGTGGCTAAAAAAAAAATAAAAAAAAAAAAAAATGTTTATTTTTTTTTTTTAGAAAAATAGAGCCACAAATATACAATAAGGCTGCCATATGGCAAAAAATAAAAAAAAAAAACATTTCACCAAAACAAAAAAAACACTACAACAAAAAATTACACTTTAGTGACACTACACTAATGATGTGTTTTAAAAATAAATAAAAAAAAAAAATGCCAAAAAAAAAAATAAAAAAAAATAAAACCAGAAAACATATAATGCATATGGTATTTCAATAAAGAAATGTCACAATCATTTTATACATTTTTTTTAAAAAATAATACAAATTTTTAAAAAATTATTTATTATAAATGAATGCCTACTAACTTTAGTGCAAATATTTTTAAAAAAATGTCGTCGTGACAGGTAGGTTTAAAAAATTACTTTTTTGGCACTTAGGCAAATTATAAAAAAAATATTTTAAATAAATTAAAATAAATAAACTATTTCCAAAAATTTTAAAACTTGCCAATAATTTTGAAAAAAAAAAAAAAAAAAAAAAATATTTAAATTTTAAAATATTTTTAAAAATTTAAAAATTAAAAAAATGAAAAAAAAATAATAAATATTAAAAAAATAAATATTATATTAAAAAAAAATATTAAAACTAAAAAAATTGACCAAAAAAAAGTAAAAACAAGAACAAACTTAACAACATGCCAAAAGTAAAAAGCTTATTAAAAAAGTTTTAGTTTTTTGGCGATTTTGGTGACTAAAACTAAAAACTAAGTTTAATTAAGGAGTTTTTTGAAGTTAAGAATTAAGTTATTTTATGTGAAAAAAATTTAAAAAATTTAAAAAAATAATTAAAAAAATTTTAAAAAAAAATCTTATAAAAAAATAAGTTTATTCGCTATATAAAAATTTTTTAATACTAAAAAAAATTAAAGTAGCCAAAGTAAAAAAAATTAAAAAAAAAAATTTGCCAAAAAAAAAAAAACATTGCAAAAAAAAAAAAGTTTGCCAATTAAAAAAAAAAACTAAAAAAATAAAAGTAAAAAAAACTTAAGTTTTTTAAAAATTTTTTAAAAATAAAATTTTGATAGCCGAAAAGGCAATTTAATTTTTTTTTGTGCATCTGAAAAGGCAAAAGTTTTTTTGGTTGACAAAAAAAAAAATTTTTTTAGTTTTAAAAAAAAAATAAAAAATAAAGTAAATAAAATTGATTAAGTTTTTTTTTTTTTATTTTATAGTATAATTTTTTTTTTTTTTAAATATATAGTTAATTTATTTTTTTAATATTCAATAAATAAATATTGTTATATATATTATATATATAATATATATAATATATATAATATATAAATAATATATATGGCATATATAATCTATAGAGGTGTAGTGTGAAAAGTGGAAAGGTTGGTCTGTATAAGTTTGAGGGTGCGTTAGAACAAATTAACAGTTTTAATAGCGTATTCTACAAATTAACTTAACTAGACTTAATGGTCATAAATACTTTATGATAGTTACTATATAGTGCCACACTCTTTAATGTGACAGAAAATAAACTCATATATGACATTAAAATGTCAAAGAAAGTTTTAAGTTTTGCA
The DNA here is from genome assembly GCA_025200525.1 of Camellia lanceoleosa. Taxonomy (NCBI): domain Eukaryota; kingdom Viridiplantae; phylum Streptophyta; class Magnoliopsida; order Ericales; family Theaceae; genus Camellia; species Camellia lanceoleosa. The sequence goes on along the minus strand of CM045763.1, from coordinate 29,343,273 downwards.
CTATCTGTGACACTTAAAATTCTCGTCACGTGCTTTTGGTTCTTGGCATGCACAATGGGCACAGTGGCAAGAGTTTTGTAGAAAATATCAAAAAATGTCATTAGAAGAATAAGAAACTAATGTACTAGTAGTTGTATTAATGGCGGTGGTGGTGGGTTGGTGGGCGTGGTAGTAATGGAGTGATGGTGCCATGGTTGTTGTGGTTGCGGTAGTGGTGGAGTGGGGTGGTGGTGGTGCCGAGGGTGGGGTGATGGTGACAATGGTAGTGGTGATGGTAGCAACTGTGGTGTTGAGGTGGAGGCTGCTCGGCGGTGTGTTGGTGGAAGTGATGTGGTGGCATTCATAAGATGTTTGTCCAAAACATATTGTCCACCTTTCAAAACAGAAAAATATTTTTCACCAAAAAATTTGTGTTAATTTTTGTTTTCAAATATATAAAATGCTAAAAAATGTAGAAAATATTTTTCAAAAATGTTTTTTGTCCAAACAAATAAAGCCTAAGTCATTACTCAATTATAAACCAGCTACTTTCAAAAAGGTGTCAATGATAAATGTAAATCATTCACTCTTTAGAGACAACTTGTGTAAATAATTTTGTGTAAATAACATTTTTATTGATTATTAGACGTGATAATTGCAATAAGTCAAATTTACATAATTTTTTTGAGTTTTTTGAAAGAAAAAAAAAAAAGAAAAAGACTAAAAAATAGTTAATGTTATATGGCTAAATGTCCCATCTCCCACAATACTTCAAAATTGAAATAATGGAGTTGATGCGTCTCTCTAACATATGCACAACATGTAGACCTATTTCTTAATCCCAGATGCTCACACATTACATTTCAAGTAATTTGTACCAAATTTGAGTAGAAGTTGAGGTCCAAACATAATCATAGAAACACCGGGTGTGTTTGTTTTGTGTTTTGAGATAAATTTTTAAAAAAAAAATTGGAAAAAGTATTTAGAATTTTTTTTAGTTTGTTTGGTTGTATATTTTGAAAATAATTCTGGAGTTTGGCAGTTTGGAATGATTTGATATTTTGTTATAGTTGAGTAGATGTGTGTGAGAGAAAAAATGATTGATTGATGTGTAGCATAGAGTGATTTTGAAAAAAAAAAAAAAATCAAAAAATTTGAACCAAACAAAATTTTAAAATTTTTTCTCAAAAATTATATCTTGAGTTATAAACCAAATAAGCCCACCATGTTTCCACTTTCAAGTACATTCTTTGAGGCCGAATATCTACTATTCAGTCCAGGCATTCAAATCTCAACCAAAATTTACCAAATTTTAGTGTTTGTTATTAACCAACTCCTCACTTCAACCAAAATTTCCCCTGTTAATGCACAAAACAGCTAGGCTCGACTTCAACTCCACATGCAAACTTCCCAATGAACAGAACAAGTACAGGTTCAAAAACTAAGGCTCCTTTTGTACGGGCTAATTAAAAGAAGGAACTTGGAGGTTGAATCTAATAAATTTATAAGATTAAATATTAAAGGAAGATTGTTAACTCTATCCGCCAATATAAAAATCTCAAATCCATTCTTACATATATCTAAATCTAGAGTATTAGATTGAACTGAAGACCATACTCTAGAAATTAATAATGCCAAATCCATTCATTTTATATCTTAAATCCAAATGCAACCCAAGTGAATTTAGAAAAGGGAAACCCCTAAAATAATTATATCCAATAAACAATTGCTCAAACATGACAGAGTTGCTAAAGTTCTACCTTCTATAAACAAACTATTAGTCAATAAAACATTGCTTGCTTCAAAAGACCAACATAACAAAATAATAATTGAAAGAAAAAAAACAAAAAAACTATGTTTCACTGAGAAAGTGAATTACTTGAGTTGTCCATTTCACTAATTGAACGTAACTACTGCATCGGGATACGATCTTGGAAAACTTAAAAATTTTGTGCTACTTAGAAAAGATCCATCCTCACCATATCGTCTGCCAGTAGCATATTGATAACCATCTTTTGCAACACCCTTGCATTCTTCAATAGAAATTGCACAAAAGAAAAGTCCAAGCCACTGTAATTCGAACTTGAACAAGTAAACTTAACTATTTTGAGATGCAACATCATACACTGAAAAGTCTTCTTTTGTGATGTCCGGTAGTCCTCCTCGTCAAAATAGAAAAGGTGGGTGAGATTGTCCCAAAAAACCTGCAGATGAAGAATCCATTAAGCTCTATGCATAAATTTAATGATGTCAAGGCAATTGTAGCAATGAACAACTTCTTATGATGGACAAGTAAAATTTATTTACTTATCCATCCCTGCACTAAGCACTAGAATTGATAGGCATTATTAGATAAAATACATACACAGAGATTCAAATCCCGTCTTTGATAAAAATTCTTTACATATCTCAAAGAAAATAATTAAGTTAAAGAATATTGAAAAACATACCACCCCATTGCTAGAAGGAGATGTCATTATCACTAATGTCACTAGATGAGAACAACTTTCCAAGAGGCTTGCTATTCCAGGGAGGACTGATCCCCGAATTGCCGTATCTAGTGTTAAACATTCACACTTTGACAGTGAAGAACGCAAAACATTTGTTTTCATTATTGACAGTACCTTTGCCCATCAGAAGCAAGATGCAAATCAAATTAAAAAAACAAAAAAAAAGACACAACCAATTAGAAGATTCTAGAAGCAAGATGCAAAACAAATTGAGAAGAAACAAAAATAGATGCAACCAATTAGAAGATTCCAGCAGATTGTTTGACAGGCCCTAAACTAAAAAAATAGTGTATTGAAAAAGGAAAAACTATGTGGAATTTCGTCGTCAGTGTATAATTTTGAAACAATGTATCACTCTTTACATAGGAGCAAACAAAGGATAAAATCATTAGCACGGTTAATTGTAATTGAGAAGCATGGACTTTTACTAATAAATACCATTTAGCAGAAGAAAACAAGCACAAAACATGGACAAAGCCATAGCTCAGTTCTTTTTCTTTAACTCAGATGAGTCAATCTCAATAGCTGGCCCACCGATATAAGTTGGTTATGTATTGTGAATCAACATTTTCAACGGCAGGAACACTAAGGACATCTTTTCAGTAATTTGTAGGCCAACGGTTCATACTAATTATTACCACACCCTTCTAATTTAACAAGTATGCACAAAATGGATGAATTGAATGGCAAAGTTACAAATAGAAACAATTCTTTATATTTGAGGATTTAAGTCATAAAAAAAACCAACAAATGAATCTAGAGACACTGAAATGGTGTATTCCCTCCGTCCCAAAATATTAGTCCCTTATTCCATTTTTCATTGTCCCAAAATATTAGTCCCTATTCAAAAATTAAGTACAAAAATAATATAAATTTCCTAGTTTGTCCTTCTTTTAAATACATAAATAATATAAAAAGTACAATTATGACATTGATATTCCCAAAAAAATGTACTATCAAAAGATAATTTTGAAAAATCAACTTTTTTAAAGTGAAATAATTGTATTACCAAAAAAAGTTGGATTCCCCAAAAGGGACCATTATTTTGGGATAGAATGAGTAATTATCTACCAAGAGTTATGAAATGTCTACATTTAGTGCAGTTGAATATTTTCATAACTCTTACCGATAAGATAACTCAACTGTCTAGTTCAGATGAAGATTAGATATTCCCTAATTTTATGAGTCCTGCTTGTCTCCAGTTGGAGATAACAGTCTAATTCGGTTAGCAGGCTCACTTTTGGTCCCACCTCAATGATCAAAACCGTCAAATTTTAAAGTTTGTCGAGCACATTATCTATATAAAAAATTAAGTTGATCGGATAATAACAACCACATGTTCATATTAGTTTTGTATCAACTGTTTATTTTCTCACTATCAATTTTTTTATTAAAAAAAATCAATTTGTTTGGCATTATGCAAGAGAAAGATTCAATGCAGGAGTATTTTTTGGAGAAAGACTTTTGGCAGCCTCATCTCTTCTTTATATAATAGCAAACAAACATATGTAAACATATAATAAACCTATTATCTATTAGGTCGAAAGCTTTTTTAATCCAGATACTCAGACATCACATTTCAAGTAATTAGTACCAAATTTGAATAGAAGTTGAAGGTCCAAGCAAAATCATAGAATTATTCTTTTATTTTTTATTTTTTAATTTTTACATCCACAAGTACATTCTTCAGCTGAATTTCTTAGCATTCCGTCAAGGCATTCAAATTTTAATTTACCAAATTTGAGTGTGTTATTAACTACTCCCCATCACTCCTAGAAAAGTGCCCCTAACAATGCACAAAACAATTAGTATCACCATCAACTGCACACTGTTTGAAAACTTCCCAGTGAACAAAAGAAGTCCAGGTTCAAAAAACTAGGTGAATTTAAATAATCTTCATGCATAGCACAGTTTATAAAGTGCAACCCCCACATAACAGAGTTTCTAAAGTTCTGTCATTAGACATAAACTAAATAATATCCAATGAAGTATAGCCTGCTTCAAAAGTCAAACAGAACAAAATCATAATCAAAGGAAAAAACAGTAGTGTTTTCACTGAGAAAGCGAATAACTTGAGTTTTCCATTTCACTAATCGAACATCACTACTGCATCAGGAGAGGATCTTGGAAAACTTAAAAGCTTTTGAGCTTCTTGGAAAAGTTCCATCGGCACTGTATTGTCTCCCCTTAGGCCACGTCTGATTGCCGGATTATGGATAAACATCTTTTGCAGCACCCTCGCATTCTTCAATAGAAATTGCAGAAAAAAGAAGTCCATGCGACAGTATATCTGACATGAACAAGTAAACTTAACTATTTTGAGATGCAACATCAAACACTTAAAAGTCCTCTTTTGTGATGTCCAGTAGTTCTCCCCATCAACATCAAAAAGGTGGGTGAAGGTGAGAATGTTCCAAAAACACTGTAGATGAAGAATTCAATAAACTGAAATCTATGCATAAATTCAAGGGTGTCGGCATAATTTTAGCAATGATCAGTTTCTTATACTCATTGAAATGATTCAAAATTCCACTTCAGGGGTAACATGATGGGAAAGTACAATTTATTTACTTATAATTAAAAAAAAAAGAAGTATTTTCAAAATAATCACATCCAATCTAGATAAATAACTCATCAATCACTTCCTACAATCAACCACCCAAACAAATTATAGTTATCACTAAGCAATAGAATTGCTTGGCACTATTAGATAAAATACATAAAGATAGATTCAAAGCCAGTCTTTATTGAAGTTGTTTTTACTTATCTCAAAGAAATTAATTAAGGAAATGATTATGAAAAAACATACCTCCTTCTGGGAAGGGCACAAAGAGAACGTTGAGATTATCACTGATGTCGTCTAGATGAGAGGAACTTTCCAAGAGGCTTGCTATTCCAGGGAGGACAGATTTCGCAATGCATGTACGTAGTGTTAAACATTCACACTTTGACAGTGGAGAACATAAACCTTTCATTTCTATTATTGACAGTACCTTTTTCCATCATAAGCAAAATGCAAAACAAATTATAAAAAAAAAAAAAAAAGATGAAACCAATTAGAAGATTCTAGCACATTGTTTCACAGACCTTTTACCATAAAAATATTGCGTTTAAAAAAATGAACAAACTATATGGAATTTCTTTAGCTGAGTTTAATTTTCAAATCAAGGATCACAAACAATCAGTCCTTACATTGGAGCAAAAGTAACCACAAAGGATAGGATCAGCTTCGTTGAAACCTAATAATAATATTGATTGTAATCGACAACAAATGGACTTTGATAATAAACGTCATTCAGCACAAAAAAACAAGCGCAAAAGATGGACAAAATATGAAAACATTTGCAACTGCAGGAACACTAGGGAAAGAAAAGGAACATTTTTTTCAATAATTTGTAGACGTTGGCAATATGGCTTCGCCATGGGCGCTACCCATGACAGTTCGTACTAATTATTACTATACCATTCTAATTTAAGAAATATGCACAATTTTTTTTATGAATTGAATGGCAAAGTTGCAAACAGAAATAATCCTTCACTATTCGAGGATTTAAATATTCCACCGTCGCCTTCATAGATGTCCATCAATTCCCAAAATTCTCTCAAGATCAAATTTTTCAGATTTGCTTTGCTAACATGCAAACGAGTGAAGCCATAAAAGTAATACGATTCTAAATTCTCCAATACAGGACTACCCTGTAGGAAATTAATGTATTGATATTATTGATTGATATTAAATGACTACAATGACTCTCCTATATATAGGAGAGGAAAAGAATATACTAACACACTACTAACACACTTACCTATCACACTACACTTACTTACCACACTACACTCACCTACCACACTAACATAAAATATTCTAACAGCCCCCTTCAAACTCAAGGGGGATAGAAACCAACCAACTTGAGTTTGGAGAGAGTAACAAAACAGGAAAATAAAATGACAAATAAAATAAAAGTGGATAGGAGACACTGTATGGTCGTGTCAGACCGTTGTAGAAGACCGTATGGTTATGGCAGACCAAGGTAGAAGACAGTTTATGGGGTCATGTCGGACCGTTGTAGAAGATAGTTTACAGGGTCATGTCGGACCGTTGTAGAAGACACTATATGGCTGTGTCGAACCGTTGTAGTTGAGAATCGAAATCAATGTCGGAACAGTTTACCGAGTCTTATCGGACCCATATAGAAGCTAACCGGAATCAATGTCGGGACAGTTTACCGAGTCTTGTCGGACCCATATAAGAGCTAACCGGAATCAATGTCGGGACAGTTTACAGAGTCTTGTCGGACCCATATAGGAGCTAACCGGAATCAAAGTCGGGACAGTTTACAGAGTCTTGTCGGACCCTTATAGGAGCTAACCGGAATCAATGTCGGGACAGTTTACAGAGTCTTGTCGGACCCATATAGAAGCTAACCGGAATCAAAGTCGGGACAGTTTACCGAGTCTTGTCGGACTCATATAAAGGCGTGCCCAATCTTATCAAAAGGCGTGCCATCAAAAGGCGTGCCATCAAAAAACGTGCCATCAAAAGGCGAGCCATCAAAAGGCGCGCCGCTTTGTCATCTGGTGTTGAGAGGCACGTGATACGCGTGTCTGCCTTGCCTATTTAAACCAAGGCGAGGCTGCCGCTGATGCAGAACAAAACACCTGCTGAAAAACCTCTGAAAACCTCTTCATTTTGCTGAGAGAGATACTCTGTAACACTTCTACAACCAACCCTGAATATGGCCTCTTCTTCCCGTTCAGCTACCCAGAACATAGCCTCTTCGTCCCGTGGTCTCACTCTCTTTCCCGACCTCAACGAGTCCACAAGAGAGATGGCCGGGGCAGGTGCCCTTGAACCGCAACCAAGCGTCCCTGGACCAAGCGCTCCTGGTTTTGCGCCTTTGAACTTTCCGATGCTGTCTGTGGAGCAAAAAATGGCTGCACAATCGGATATTGAGGCGAATTATTACACACTGAAGTCATGTGTTGAGACCATGACTGCGGTCTCAAACCTGTCGCACCGGCTACAGAGTAGAACAAATGAGGTGCAGCAGGTAAAAGCCCAACTGGCTCTGCTCCAGAGCATGTATACGGATGCGGCGAGATATATGTGTCTTTGAAGGTAGAACAAGGAACTAAAGCGGAAGGCCACCGTGATGCTCAGATTTGGAGGTCCGCCATATGTGACAGTGGAGGAGCAATGGGAAGTGAACGTGCTCGGCGGTGTGGGAAACACGGAGGTAGCACCGGCAAGGGACGCCCAAGACAAAGGCAAAAAAAAGAGAACAGCTGAAGAGGCGAAAAAATAAGGCCGGTTGTTTGTGGTGGTTATGGGTTGTGGTTGTTTTGTTTTGTTTTGTTTTGTTTTTTGTGTGTGTGTGTGTGTGTAAAATGGTGATCGGGTTTGATCCCCGGCATGAATAAAATAAGGTTGGTGACATTACTGCAATTACTTTCTCTTTTTGGATGACCCAGATTTCTTTTCTGAGTATTCCAATTCTTAGAGAAGAAATCAAAGCCAAATGACACACCTGAATAAACATGACTTTGTTGAAGCATCCCCACCATCATGAGAAACCAAAACCAGTTCAGCAACCCCTTTCACTGCACCTGAGGCTCGACAATGCGGGACCCAAACAAGACGATGAGATGCCTGACACAACTCCAAATATTATACCCACCATACATAATGAAGACTTCAATGAAACAGCTTCTCAGAAGTCCTTCAGTTAAAGCTGTATCCACCAGAAGGAACAGGAAGCTCACTCCCTCCAAAGTTAAACCCAGGTTGGGACGCATCACCAGGAGGCATTGTTTCATCATCTTCCTCCAACCAATACGTCTCAAGAATCTTAACGGCTTTCTCATAAATCTCATTGTTGTCGTGACTCTGAAGGTTCTCAATTTTCTCTAAACCGTCAGCATCATCAATCATTTGAGCATAGAGATTTACATCTCCTGATTGGCCCAAATTTTTTTCTCAGCTTCCCCAACCTTCAAGATGTTTTCAAGTCCTTCTAAACAGACTGTGACAATCCTCGGATCAGGACATACAAGAAGATCACATAAAGGCTTGATACATCCTTGGCTCACAAGGTACTTAATTTGTTCATGACTTCCACCAGAGGTAGCATTTGAGATTGCCCAGGCAGCCTCTTTCTTAATATCAAATTCCGCATTCTGAAGCAAATTAATTAGAGGGCCAAAAAGATTGGACTTAATCATAGCCTGAATCTGCTCCTTGTTTCCAGCAGTAATGTTTGAAATTGTCCAACAAGGAAATCAGTGGAAGGAGAGAGGTGCTGGTACAGTGAAACTTTTGAAGCACAAGGGAACTGGAAAAGTTCGGCTCAAAACATTCATGGAAATGTTTCAAGAGGTAGCTGAATCTCAACAAAAAAAAGAGGAAAACAAAGATGCGTCTGCTGCTGCCGGGCTACTTGAGAAACTAAGTGTTGAAGATGAGAAAGCAGCAGAAGACAAAGCCAGTGAAGAGGTGTCTGTCGCCACCAAGAAGGAATCTGAAAGTGAGGCCGGGAAAAACAGATGCAGATAAGTAGGTTAAGTCAAATGAAATGGCATACATCTTTACATATAACTTTACAACTTATAAATATACATTACAGAACCTACATATATACATAGAGAGGGTGAGTATGGAAACACAAGTAATAAAGGGGTTAAATGAATGATTCGTCTTGTCAAAACAATACATATATCATAGCTTGTTCAAAACATGTACTTAGCATAACTTGTATCTAAACATGTACTTATATATTCAAACAAACATGGCTTGCATTAGAACATATTCTTGGCATTACCCCACCCGTTCATAGACCGTCGGTGGCAAAACATACCCAATTCGCTCATAGACCGCTTGGGCTAAAAACATATTCAAGGATGTCATTGAAACAAAGCTTATACTTGATACATAAAATAAGGGTAATCATTCATACTTAACAAATACTTTCAAAACAAAGCAAAGCAAAGCCTTTATCAAAACGTATAACATAGCTTTATTAAAAATACCACTCACCTAGTTCTTGGACGGATCAAGGCAAGGTCCAAGTCCTACAAACACATGGCGGGGTCTCTCAAAGCACATCTCAAAACAAGTCTCACATACATGCAAATGATCTAACAAGACAAATGCAAGTGATCATGCAAGGTAGGCCAAGGTGAGATAGAATGATCTAAGAACATGAAGAACATGAACATGATGAACATGAATATGATGAATGCCAAAATCATAACTTTCATGCCATGAGTTAAACATGGACCTTGAAGATCATATGAAAACAAACATGAAAACATGAATCTTGACATGAGCTCACGGATCAAAACATGACTTTTCTTGAAGAACACTTGAATATCATTTTCTCTCTAAACAATGCATGGCTTACAAATCACATTCAATCATGCAATGAAATAACATGCAAGTCAAGAATCTAACCTTGGAACACAAATCTCCTCTCTAGAATTACTTCTTCCTTAGAACAAAACACAACAAATGATAGGTTTGACAATGACAGGTAACAATGATCTCCATGATAATCATCTAAGGTGGAGGTCAACAAAGAGATTCCAAAATAGCTACAGGCTTAGGATGACCTCAAATGATCTAAACAATACAAGGGAGGAACAAAGCATACACATACACTTAGGCAAATCAAATACGTACAAAACAAGGCACAATTCATGATAGCAAATCTTAACATGGCAAATCATATAACTGCATGCAAGCATGACTAAGGCATGAAATGTGGGTCCTTACAGTAGGGCAAGGAGCCTGTTTCCTTAACTTAAAGAGGGAAGTGTTTGTTTCAACACCATACATATATCAGTATTCCCCTCAATCTGGCGAGGTCAATTATCTGCTCAACTGCAGCAGCAACAACAAGATCAAGATCAAGAAGAATAATTTGTGGCAGCGGAGTGAAGATATGTGTAGAAAATTCCAGCGGGCAGCGAAAGCAAAGTTACCGGCCGGCTGGCCGCCGGTGAGAAAGAAATACAGGACTAAATCTTATAGCTCTGATACCATGTAGGAAATTAATGTATTGATATTATTGATTGATATTAAATGACTATAATGACTCTCCTATATATAGGAGAGGAAGAGAATATACTAACACACTACTAATACACTTACCTACCACACTAACATAAAATATTCTAACATACCCTCTAATATCTTGTCAATCAGACCATCATTCAACTTGACATGCCCAATTGACAATGTCTTCAGCAATTTCCAGCAAACAACTCCTTTGGGCATCAAACTGCACAAGGAAAAACACAATTCTCTGAAGGATGAATTGGTAAACAATTCCTGTGGCAAGACGAATAGAGTCCATGAGTTGATATTGGAAGCGAATTCCGACATGTAATCGAAATCAAGCACGAATTTTTTAAGCATAGAAGAGTTGCAGAGAAGTAGGGTTTTGTCAACAAATCTGATAAAGTCATAACATTATCTGAAAGTAGGCTGAAAAATTATCAGAAAGTTGCCCATAGTGGCGGCCACCGGTGGCAACTGGGAATGGTAAGCGGTGACAATGAATTGGACAAATAGGTGAGAAATAAATTAATAGATATTATGATATTTTTAAATTCCTTATATTATTACTCCATTTGGCTAATCAAAAAATTATTTGAAATAGGGTTTTAAAATTAATATGATTTGTCTTTTATCATGTATTCTAAAAATAATGATAAGATAGCTTTGGTTGGCATCTCAATCTTGAGCTAAAATAATCACAAAATGACAAAATAGATTAAAAAGTCAATAAGACAAAATGTCACATCCAAAGTATAATTATTTTACTTTTTCTCTTATAAAAATCAAAAAAAATAAAAAAGGCCATCCCAAATCAGACTTTTTTTTTCCATGTTAAAATAGTCAAAAAGTCAACACATATCCCAAACGAACCCATAACAAAGTATAGTTTTGTAAATTGGAAAGATTGTTGAAATCAAATATTTTTATAAATAATTTCATTATGGAGATATTTATTTTTATGGAATTCAACATGTTGGGAAAATTATTCAGTTTGGTTTAGATTTTAAATCAATTTTTGGATTCAAAAATCCAAAAACATGTTTGGTTTAGTATCTTTCAAAATATAAGTCAAAATTATTTTTTCTCTCTCCTAATTATATTAAACCCGCTCAAACTATCAACCATTTATACTTTACTCCTAATGTTTTAAACCCTTACCCCCCTCAACCTATTTGAATTTGAACATTAAATCCTTCTGTTAGATATTTGAATGAAAAATTATCAAGTGTTGTGCATATGATGATTATATTAAATTTTTATAAAAGATAAAATAGGGTAATTTGGTCCTAAAATTTAATATAATCATCATGTGCACAACACTTGATAATTTTTCATTCAAATATCTAACAGTATGACTTAATGTTCAAATTCAAATAATTTGAGGGGGCAATTGTTGGGTTTAAAACATTAGGGGTTAAAGTGTAAATGGTCAATAGTTTGAGGGGTTTAATATAATTTGCCTTTATATATATATAAATCAATCAATTATTTTTTTTCTCTTCTCTCTCATTCGCTCACATGTACACATCAATCAACCAATTTTCTCACACCATATATTGAACTACAAAAAATAAATAAAGAAATATATAAATCATCCCAAAATTATTTTCAAAACTCATAATCAAATAAGTTTTTACTTTTAAAACTCTTTCATCTTTCAAAATACAATTTAAAATTTAAAACTCTTTTAAAAAACTAAATCAAACGGAGCCACCATACACTTATTACTTTTTAATTAAGGGTGAAATTTTTTTGATATGACATATTAACACTTAGACACGAAGTGAAAATGTTATGGCACGAGAACAACAAAGATTTTTTTTTTTTGGATCAAATTAGTGTTAAATAATTCTAACATCTTGAAATGACCCGATACTATTATAACCAATATGACATAACTCCCACCCCAAATATATATTTATATAAAAAATGTTTATACATATATATATATATATATATTTTTACATTGATTGTTTGTAAAAAAGTTGATTATATTTGTATTTGAGAGAAAATGTGATAATAAATATTATAGAGTAAATTACTGTGACCATTCCTGATATTTAAAAAAATTACAAATCTCATAAATATAATATAATTACACTTCATTCCCTTTCAATAATGCTAAAGAAATTATAATTAATATAGATGAGTGTAGACATATTGATAAACAAGAGCAAAATACACATTTAATGGGTTATATATATATAACAATATTTTTCTATTTATATGATTAACAAATTACTAATAAAATGACATCACTATATTTCACATTGGGGTTTAAATGAGCAATTCAACATGAAGATAGTGGTAAAGTGGATAGTTAAATATATAGCTAAGCCAATTAGAGCCTTTGGTTTAGTAATAGGGTACTTACGTGTAGGTCTTAATAAGTGAATTTATTGTTTTATAGATCTTATGAAAAAAATTTGTCATAAAAAAAAGTCACTAATTGTAAGTTTTAGTGACAATTTATAAAAATCATGACAAAAAAAAGTCACTAATTGTCAATTTTTAGCGACATAAAAAAAATTATCACAAAAAAATTATTTTTAGCAACAATTTTACCAAGAGTTATTTTCAATAGAACTTGATGGGAATTAAGTCTAATTATTAGGACCTATTGGTAATTTACCTATGTAGGCACTACTTTGTGGTGTGAAGTTACGGAACTCAACTCTTATGAAAAAGAGTTTGAAGTATTGTAGTGTTTTTTTATCTCCTATTATGAAGGTTCTATATAGTTAAATGGTGGTTGTAACACTCGAAGCAATTGGACCTCTCCCTCCCTTCTTGCCAAGGATAATCTAATCTTTTTTAAAGAAGTTTGTCAGCCTGAGCACCTAATGCAATTTCAAGAAACTTATGAATAATAAAATAAAATTCATTTTCTTCTTTTGTTTGACTCTTTATTTGAAAGACAAAAAATCTTCCATAAGAAAATTGAAAAATTAAAGGAATTTAAAGAGACATATGCAAACCAAAACGGAGATATGAAAAATGGAAAAACAAAAAAAAATATATATATATTCAAATCATTGTGGATTTTGACCCCAAGTTGTACCTGGTTTTCATTTTTAAAAAAATGGATAAAATATTAATTACCCCGTTCTTTATTTTGTTTTTTTTTTTTAAAAAAAAAAAAATCACTTTTCTACCTTTTTGTTGCCTAACAAAACCTCAAATGTTTTCGCTCATAGCTCTTTACTCTTTCCTTCCTTCCAAACACAACTTAAAATTCTTAATGAAAGTGCTATGTTGGTGCACCTTGTAATATTTTTTATTGGCACACCTGAATATTTAACCAGATTACTCAACAGCTCCTTATAATTAAGTAGATCCATTGCAAGCTATGAGTATGAAATAGAACAAGCTTTTTTGCCCTAAAGAAAACAAAATCAAGATACCAAAATAGAAACAAATCCACATTCTTTATTTAGACTTCTCTACAATATTTAGTGAATCAGTAGGACATATGTTATTGCTTTGCCCTTGGAATAGAGCAGTCTGATATAGAATTCCTCTTCAACAATCCACTACTAGACATTTTCAATTTATTTCTTTATTTATTTTATTTTAAAGAAAACATACTACTGTTATATGACTAAATGTTTCACATCCCATGGTACCTTAACGTTGTGTTTGGTTAGAAAGTTTGAGAAAGGATTTGAAAAAAAAAAAAAATAAATAAAAAATGTGTGAAACTAAATGAAATATAAGTATATTTTATTCACATTTCACTTATATTTTCCTTTTCCCTTTCTCTTTCTAAATCCCTTTTCAAATCCCTTAGCCAAACACAGCGTAAAAATTCAAATTAGGAAATTGAAATCTATCTCTAGGACAAGCACAATATGTAAACATATAAACCTGTTCATCAGGTGGAAAACTTATATTTCTTAATCCACAGATGGCCTCACATTAACAAATTTGAGTAGAACTTGATGTCCAAGCAAAATCATAGAATCATCTTGTTTTTTTTAATCCAAAGGTCATGTTTGCTTGAGAGGACATGGCCTTAGAATAATAATCTAATAAAATACATAATTCCATGTTTGGCTAAGAAACTTGAAGTCCAGACTAATAATCCACCTGGACATGTATCCCCCATCTAGTGGACAATTGAACTCTAAAATGGGGATTAAGGAGACTAATTGGCTAAATTAAAAAATTGATAAGAATTTTTCAATCCTTCCTCCTAATTCTAGACTAATTCAAACATGGGATATGATACACAATCCAAATGGATTGATAATCCCAGGACTAACAGTATATTTTAGTTTGCCCAAACAAACATGACCCAAGTACATTCTTTTGCCGAACATCTTACCATTCAATCCATGCTTTAAAATTTCAATTAAGATTTACCTGATTTTAGTGTTTGATATTAACCAACTCCAAGCAGTTCTCTTAAATAAAAAAAAATTAAAAAATACCTCCAATCAGTTAGGATCAACTTCAACTCCACACTACTTGCAAAATTCTCAGTAAACAGAACAAGCCCTGTGTTCAAAAACCTAGTGAAACTAGATAATCTTCATGCATAGTACAGTTTATAAAGTGCGACCCCCCTAGACAATTATATCCAACAGCTCCCACATAACAGAGTTGCTAAGATTCAGCCTTTTTAACATAAACAAACAAACAAACAAAAAAGCACTCTGTTTCTGCTTGAGTTGTCCATTTCATTAATTGAACATAATTACTGCATTGGGAGAGGATCTTGGAAAACTTAAAAACTTTTGTGCTACTTGGAAAAGTTCCTTATGCAGTAGACAATCTACCTTGATAACCATCTTTTGTAGCACCCTTGCATTCTTCAGCAGAAATTGCACAAACGAGAAGAGGCAACCACGGTAACACCATCTTAAGCCAGCACACTTAACTATTTTCAGATGCATCATCAAACAGTTAAAAGTCTTCTTTTGTGAAGTCCAGTAATGCTCCCCGTTAAAATTGAAAAGGCGGGGGCGAACGTCAGAAAAATACTGCAGATGAAGAATCATTAAGCTGAAATCTATGTATAAGTTTAAGAGTATCAACACAATTTTAGCAAAGAATGACTTCTCACGGTCACTGAAATGATTCAAAATTCTACATCAGATGTCATTTAGAGAAAATTTTGAGGGTGTAAACATGATGTCCAAATTAAATTTATTTACCTACAAACAAATGGCGAAAAATTTCCATAGAATCACTTACAATCTAAAGTAATGACTCATCAATACTACGTAGTAGAATTGATTGGCATTACTATATAAATTACATAAAGATAAATTCAAAACCAATTTTTAATGGAGTCTTTCCGTATCTTAAAGAAATAATTAAGGAAATTATTATGAAAAGACATACCGTAATATTATTTTTGGAAGGGGACATGGTTATGACTAATGTCTCTAGATGAGAAGAACTTTCCAAGATGTTTGCTATTCCAGGGAGAACTGATTCCTTGATATCCGTATCTAGTGTTAAACATTCACACTTTGACAATGGAGAACGCCAACCTTCCATTTCCAATATTGATAGTGCCTTTCTCCATCAGAAGCAAGATGCAAAACAAATATATATATATAATACAAAACAAAAAAGCACAACAAAACCAATTAGAAGACTGTTTTAACAATTTGTATATACAAATTGTAAAACAAGTCATGCTTAGGGAAGACGAATTGTGCTACAATCTTAGTTTAGTGTGGACAATTCATGCTAACCGAAGATAATTCATGCCTGCAATTTGAATATACTTATCTTCTTGACGATGATATCAGGGCATGTAGTCATGGTATATCACTATTTTCCAGGCCATTGATTTACTAAAATCAAATACATAAATTACATGATATGCGTTTAGTGGAAGATTCGAGATCCTAAGACTCTGCCCATATTTGGAACGAATCAATTTTACTAGCTTAATTAAATTAGTTTTTGCTATTTTACTTGGTAGTTCAATTCAATCCTCATCTTTTGATCAAATTAATTTACGAATTTCTATTTGAATCAACACAACTCAGTTCATTTGTCCTCGTAGTATGATACTTGGATGATTCACTGTTCTATGAAATACATGTTGCGTACAGTTTTTTTTTTTTTTATTTATTGAAAAAGGCCGATCATTACTATACCCTTCTAACTTAAGAAATATGCACAAAGACTGAAGAATTGAATAACCAAGGGGTTGTAGCCTGTTTGGCTAGCCCTTTGGCCACCAAGTCTCTCCTAAGGGGAGGTCTTGGATTTTACTCTTGGGACTGCATGGGAGGCAAGAATTTAGTCTTTGCAAGGAAGAAAAAAAAAATATTGAATAATTGAATGACAAAGTTACAAACAAGAACAATTCTTCATTATTCAAGAATTTTAGTCTTGAAATACCTAACAAATGATTTTCGACACATAAATTGTGTAATTCTCTATGAAGAGTTACATAAACTCAACAAACATTTAGAATCAGTGTTATTGGGAAGCTTAAACATATATTATCTAAAAAGAAGACAATATAATAATCAGTTAAAAAATGGAGAATTCATTGCCACAAATGATTATAGAAAGACAAACCTGTAAAAGCCAAGTTCCTAATGTGAGATTCTTCACATGAACAAGGCTCTGAAGAAGTCGTCTTGAAATATTTTGGTGCCATTCAAAATCATCATCCAAATCTTCATCATCAATTGTGAAGTCACAATTGAGGGTAGCATCAACCAAAGATGATACGTCTGCCAGCCAACAATTTGTCCTCCCAAAACAACCCAAAATCTCCAATGATGGAAGATTAGGGGCCAAAATTTCCAACACAGAGTAAGGTTCATCTCCTTCTTCATCCATGTAAACTTCTTCTTCCCAAAATTCTCTTAGGATCAATTTTTTCAGACTCGCATTAACAACATGCAAACGAGTGATGCCATAAAAGTAATACAATTCCAAATTCTCCAATACAGGACTACCCGCTAATATCTTCCCAATCACACCATCATTTAACTTAACATAGCCAATTGACAATTTCTTCAGCAATTTCCAGCAAACAACCCCTTTAGGCATCACAGTGCACAAAGAAAAACGCAATTCTGTGAAGGATGAATTGGTAAACAAAAGCTGTGGCAACACAAAACGAACGTCCTCATCCAAATAATTATCAGCAGTGTGGAATTTGAGATGAAGCTCCTCAGCGGCATTCCTTGTTGCGAAGCGAGTCCATAAATTGACATTGGAAGAGAAACGCGAGTCGTATTTGAAATCAACCACGAATTTCTTAATCTTGGAAGAGCTGCAGAGGACTAGGGTTTTATCAACAAATGTGACAAATTCACGAATTGTATCAACAGAGTCCGGATAAGGGAGACGGAAAAGGAGTGATGGAAGGGTAGTCCAAAGGTATTGCCATCTTTTAGACAAAACATCGGTTTTGATGGCGTCTTCGATTGGTAAAAAGGAAAGAATATGAGTGAGTAGGGAGTCAGGTAACATACTGATTCTATCGATAGGGGTCCTTTTCCTGCAAGTCTTCTTCGGCCGTATCGACAATGGGACGTCGTCGTCGTCGTCGTCATCTGTGAGCAAAAACTCGTAATTTCTTCGCCGGGTAGACCCGTCGCCTCGTCTTAACATGGTTTTTCACTCTGCTCGAAACGAACACCCCACCCCCCTTAAGTTGCATATCAGATCATAATCTATAAATCTCCCCAAATAAGCAATTTCCAAAAAAAGTTAAAAAATTAAGAAATAATTAAAAAAATAAATCCCCAAACAATATAGTACCAACACAAAAAACTAACCACATAAGCCGGCCAATATGAGTGTTGTTTGGTTATTACTTTCCTTTTTTTTTTTTATAATTATAACTCAGAAAATATAAAATTATATAATTTTTTTCTTTAATTATAAGGTGCATACGATACACATCCATCTTTACATTATGTATAATATTGCTTAATCGGTTAAGAATCAATTACTGGTTCAAACTGTAAATCAATAATTATTTCATGAGTTTATTAAAAATTATATTTAGTTAAAATACTTTCTTTAAATTATATACATATATATATATATATATAAGTAGAAATTTTCGTTGCAACATGATACTACAATTCTGAACTGTTCATGAAGTTAGCGACCATTTTTTGAACACAAAAATGAATATAACACAATGCGATAACGAATGTCATACTAAATAACCAAACAATAGCTGTAAACACTGAACCTATTCATTAGGTGGAAAGCTTGTATTTCTTAATACAATGCTCTCACATTACACTTCAAACAATTAGTAACAATTTTAGGTAGAATTTAGGTTCAAGCAAAATCATAGAATCTATCTTGTTTTTTAACCCGAGGGGGACGTGGTCTCTTACTATTGAATTAAAATAATCTAATAAAACACATAATTTTACGCGTCATTAAAAAAATTGAAGTTATGTATCCTCCATTTGGTGAGCTGTCAAATCCAAAATGGAGAATAAGGAAATTTTCAGAGTAATTGGCTAAATTACACAATTCATAAGATTTTTTCAATCTTCACTCATAATTGTAGGCTAATCCAAACATGAAATACAATACACAATTCAAATGGATTCATAATCTCAGGACTAACAGTAATATGAATACTCATCCCATATAATTCAGTCCACCACAACAAAGATGACCCAAGTACATTCTTCAGCAAAAAAAATTCTACTATTCAGTCCAGGCTTTCAAACTTCAACAAAAATTTACTAGATTTTAGTGTTGGTTATTAACCACTCCAAGCAGTTAGGATCAACTTCAACTCCACACTACTAGCACAAACTTCCAAATGAACAGAAACAGGTGCATGTTCAAAAACCTAGTGAAATTAGATAATCTTCATACATAGCACGGTTTATAAAGTGCGACCCCAAGACAATTACATCCAGTGATAGACTACTTCAAAAGACAAACAGAACAAAATAATCCTAGGAAAAGAAAAACACTCTGTTTCTACTTGAGTTGTCCATTTCACTAATTGAACATAATAACTGCATCGGATGAGGATCTTGGAAAACTTAAAAGTCTTTGAGCTGCTTGGAAATGTTCCTTCAGTGGTATACAGTCTACCTTGATAACCATCTTTTGCAGCACCCTTGAATTCTTCAGCAGAAATTGCACAAATGAGAAGTAGAAGTCACAGCAATTCCATCCTAAACCAGCAAACTTTACTATCTTCAGACGCATCATCAAACACTCAAAAACCTTCTTCTGTGATGTCCAGTAATGCTCCCCGTTAAAATTGAAAGGTTGGGAGAGATCGTTATAAGAATACTGCAGATGAAGAATCATTAAGCTGAAATCTATGCATGAGTTTAACAACATGACTTTAGCAAAGAATTTGACTTCTTACGGTCACTGAAATGGTTCAAAATTCTACATCAGATGTCATTTAGAGCATATTTTGAAGGAGTAAACATGATGGGCAAATAAAATTTATTTACTTGCAAACAAAAGAGGAAAATTTTCAACAGAATCACTTACAATCTAGAGGAATGATTCATAACTACTAAAAGCACCAGAATTGATTGGCATTACTAGATAAAATACATAAAGATAGATTCATAACCAATTTTTGATGGAATCTTTCCATATCTTAAAGAAAATAATCAAGGAAATTATTATGAAAAGACATACCTCATCATTCCTGGAAGGGGACATGGTTATGACTAATGTCTCTAGATGAGAAGAACTTTCCAAGATGTTTGCTATTCCAGCGAGGACTGATTCCTCAATATGTGTATCTAGTGTTAAACATTCACACTTTGACAGTGGAGAATGCAAACCTTTCATTTCCATTATTGATAGCAGCTTTCCCCATCAGAAGCAAGATGCAAAACAAATATATACATAAATATATATAAAGCAAGACAAAACCAATTAGAAGATTCTAGAAGATTGTCTGACATACCTACAACAATATATTTTGTGTATTAAAAAACAAACTATGTGCAATTCCTAAATCGTATTTAATTTTCAAACCATGTCACTCCTTACATTGGAGCAAAAGTAACCACAAAGGATCAGATCATGAAAACACAATACTAAAGTAGCCCAAACACAGTACTGTTAATTGTAATCGGGACTTTTTTCTAATAAATATCATTTAGCTCAAAAAGAAGCACAAAGCCATAGCTCCTTTTTTTCCCCTACAACTCAGATGACTCAAACTCAATATCTGCACCAGCAATATTAGTGGTTATATCATGGTATGAATTGCAATGTACTTAAATCAATTAAATCTGGGTTTGAATCAACTACTTAGCTATGGGTGCAAACTGTCCCAAAAGCCAACAACTTATACTAACTAGGAAAATGAGTGGGAGCACTAATTAGTGCTACACTAATGATGTGGCAGTAGGCCCCAAAATGAATGATTTGATGTTTTGGTCTTGGTGTTGTATTTTTTTTCTTTTTTTATTGGATACCATGTCATTAGTGGTCTTTTTAGAGCTCCAAAATTAGTGGTCTCTATCATTGTTGTACTAACTATTACTATACCCTTCTAATTTAAGAAATATGCACAACCATTGAAGAATTGATTGGCAAAGTTACAGACAGGAACAATTCTTCATTATTCAAGAATTTTAAGTCCTGAGATACCTAACAAATGATTCTAGACACAGAAATGGTGTAATTTTCAATGAATTATTACATAAATTCAACAGATATTTAGAACCAGTGTTATTGGCAAGCTTAAACATAAATTATCTAAAAAGGTAATGATAGAAAGACTAACCTGTAAAACCCAAGAACCTACTGTGAGTTTCTTCACATGAACAAGGCGCCGAAGAAGTAGTCTTAAAATATTTTGGTACCATTCGTAGTCATGATGGCGATGATCATCATAACACTCGAAATTACAATTGAGGGTAGCGTCAACCAAAGATGATACGTCTGCCAACAGACAACACATTATCCAAAAAGAACCTGAAATCTCCAATGACTGAAGATGGGGAGCTGAAATTTCAATCGTAAAGTCATGTTCATTATCAATTCCACCTTCTTCATCTTCTATAGAATCCCAAAATCGAGAATGCCAAAATCTTCTTAGGATTAATTTTTTCAGACTTGGTTGATTAACATGCAAACGAGTGAAGCCATAAAAGTAATACAATTCTAAAATCTCCAATACAGGAGTACCCTCTAATATCTTCTGAATCACATCATCACTTAACTCAACATACCCAATTGACAATTTCTTTAGCAATTTCCAGTCAACAACTCGTTTAGGCACGACACTGCAAAAACAAAAACTCAATTCTCTGAAGGATGAATTGGTAAACAAAAGCTGTGGCAACACGAAACGATCTTCCTCCTTCAAACCTTCGGCAGCAGTGTAGAATTGGAGTTGAAGCTCCTCAGTGGCATTCCTTGTTGCGAAGCGAGTCCACAAGTTGACATTGGAAGCGAAACGCGAGTCGTATTCGAATTCAACCACGAATTTCTTGAGCTTAGAACAATTACAGAGAACTAGGGTTTTGTCAACAAATGCTACAAAGTCAGCAATTCTTTCCCAGTAGTCAAAGTCTTCACCGATATCAGGGTAAGAGAAAAGGAGTGATGGAAGGGAAGTCCAAAGGTATTGCCATCTTTTGGACAAGACATCGGTTTTGATGGCGTCTTCGATGGTTGGTAAGAAGGAAAGAATGTGAATGAGTAGAAAGTCTGGCAACATGCTCATTCGATCGACGACAGTGGTTCTATTTCTGCGAGTCTTGGGCCGTTTCGGCAATGGGAGGTCGTCGCTGCTGGAGTCACTGTGGTGGCTTCGTCCTGACATGATTTTCAAACTACAAAAGAAAAGACGAATAGCTCAACCAGCTTCTCAAATGGCACACAACATTCATGGGTTTTTATTCACGGTCGGACTACCCTAACGGTCGGACTACCCTAACGATTATGTGAAAATTAATTAATTAATAACCCATAACGATTATAAGTTCTTTGTAAGTTCACTCAAAGTCATATAAGTTCACTTTGTAAGTAATTAACCATTACATCTCAAATTTAATATATTTCAAGAATAAAATGATCTACCTTTTTTTTTTATTATTTATTTTATTTATAGGTAGATGATGATGGTCGTACCTTTGTTAGTCATTGAAACTAAAGAAGTTGAAAAATATTTCTTTAATTTTTTATAGAAAATATATTTCTTTAATTAAACCTTTAAATCTTGATTCATTTTTTATTCTCTCGAGCTTTAAATGACAATAATACTTCATGTCATGAAAAAATATTACATATATTAAAAAGGGAATCATTACAACTTTGAAATGGAGATTATCACAATCTCAAATAAATTCTATTAGAATAATTTTTGTCCATTAAGGATTTTTTTAATCTTAAAAAAATAATTATTTTACATTTTAAATTCTAATTTCTCAACTTTACATAAATATTGATTTTTATCTAATTGTGAAGTTCAAATACCGTAAAATATGTAAATTATATAGAGGCTAAGAGCATCCACATCAACATTAATAAATTTTGAGTCAAATTACAATTAAAAAGCTACTTTTCTATTTTAGTTAGTATTTTTTATATGTAAACACTACATTCGACTCTCTATTCTAAAATTAAATTTTATAAAATATTCATTTTGTATTGTTAAAAAGTAGTTAAAGTAGGATAGGAGAAGTTTTTAAATAAAAAAAAGAAAAGAAAATTGTGCCCAGCAAAGGATGTTTGGCTGGACATCCAAAGTGTACAAGACATCCAATGTCTATGCAATTCAATATTCCTAAATAAATAAATAAATTGTGCAACAGTCGATAGTTCGGTAGAATTTTTGGCCGGGTGACCAGCAGGATATCCGATCACTCTTAATTAAGAATAAATAATGAAATACTGTATAATATGTGAATAGTATATCGCTACATGCAACGATGTACTATAGTAAATTTAACCAAAAACTAATTTGAAAATAATTTATTGAGATTGATGGAGCAAAAATTTTATGATTTATTAACTATATCAAAATCTATATTTATTAAGACTGATGTAAATGCTATAATGGGCCACACAAAATGTAAAACTAACACACTTTATTTACCATTTATTTTTGATGGGGCGATTGGCACTACGGGAAATATACGATTTTAAGGAGTTTATTTAATGGCGTTTTTTTAAACGTCACTATTTCTATCATTTAACGATGTTTTATAAACGTCACATTTTATTTTAATTAAAACAGTACCGTTTAAGTAATCCAAGTCGTTTGAAAAGCGCCTCCAAATGTGTTTCTCTCTCTCTCTCTTCAAACCCTCAAATCTCTCACCAACGTATTTGAATCTGAGAAACCCTAGAGTCTCAGAGAAATCGATCCCTCAAATCTCTCACTCGCTCTCTCTCTCTCTCTCTCTCTCTAAACCCTTCAGCTCCTTCAACTCAATTCAACCTTCTTCGCTCGGTAATTCATCATTCGGTCGATCCAATCTCAGAATGATTTTGATTTCGAAGCTCCACCGCCACCGCCACCGCCATCTGCATCTGCATCTGCATCGTCTACTAACCATCTGCACGATTTTGATTTCAATCCAATCTTAGTTTCGTCGATTCTTCTCACTCTCTCTCTCTCGATATCTGCTTGTCTCTATCTCCCTCTCTCTTGATCTCGTTCTCTCTCGCACAATCTCGTTCTCTGCGTACACATTATCTGTACTTTTTTTTGGATAATTTTTTTGTCCTAAAAATCTCTCTATACAAGTATATATATGAATTTTTATATGTATCTCTATGTATTAATTGAATAATCATCTTTATTTTGTTTTCAGGCTCTCGAATGATCCAATCGTTGATCGGCAGTGAGGGAAAAAATCAACTCCTGTGAGAAAAGAAACCCTAACTTTCTCATTGGAGGTAAGTTCTAATATATTTGTTTACATGTTTGTTCTGTTTTTTATCTTGTTTAGATTTGTACTGAACAACTCTTTTTAGATTTGTTTACTCAATATCCTGATGAGAATCTACTTGAATTTGGTTTCTCATACTTTTCTGGAGCTATATTCTTTTGTCTATAATACTTCTAAATATGAGGATACATTCACCATTATGTCAATTTCTATGTATCAAAATATATTTTGGTTTATTTAGATGATAAAGATTAATTGGAGAACTCAATAGTGATTAGCAGTCTATCTATTGGTTAATTTGGGTATTGACTTAAATTTGAATTTTTTTTTTTTCTTTTCTATCACTCATCTATCTTTCGTTATATTTTTTCACAATATTGTATTGAAAGTCATCAGCCAAAGTTGGGTTTGGCTGGAACAGGTTTGCCATTGATTTATTGATTGAAAAGGAATTACATAATAAAATGTTGATCTAGAACCAGGTTCTTCCTTCCCGTTCTCTTAGTAGCATCATAATAATGCTATTATTTATCTTGCTTGCTTGTGTTTGTATTGTTTCTTTGTTTTTATTTGTTTTGGAAAATAGATTATGCAAGAATACAAATATGGAGCACAAATATAACACCATCAAGATGATTTATTAAAAAAAAAAAAAAAAAAAAAAATCATGACACTATCACGGAGATAAATAGGACCTTGGCTTCATTATTCAGTGGTTACTTCTTTGATCAAATTTTCCCTTAATTTTGTTTTCTCTTCGTGGTTCACTTTAGATGTGAAATTTTCTTAGATCATTATAGTCTTATCAAATGCTATTGGTGTTGGCAGCTTCACAATAAATGTTGGTCCAGTTTCAAGCATAGTCATTTCAAATAAGTTGAATGGCGTAAACATCTTGAAGGTAATGCAGTCATTTTGTTTTAAGAGGAAGTTTACCTTACTGTTTGTAGTTTTTAGGTAATTTGTTGGATGTTGTTGTTGAGAAGGTACAGGTACAGGTCCTGTTTTAGGTAATTTTCTCTGGTTCTTCCACACTTTTGTCTATGCTTTGAAGTCTTTCATGTGTAGGGCTGTGAAAGAGAAGTTGCAGAGTCTGCAAATGGTGTCTCAGAAAGATAGATAAGAAGAATAGAGAAAAAGAAAATGGTTCATCTGACTAGTACCCTTCATATATTGGATTATCGAGAATATGCATAATCACTTAACAATAACTAAATTTGATGACTAGAAGGAAGAAGTTGAGTTAAATGGTGAAATAACAACTGAATGGAGGAAAATGATTTACTTACTTTAACTCAAGTTGTTGGGATATATGATTTGTTGAGTAAATTTGTATACTTAACCTACCTGGCATATGATGGTGCATACAATTGTGTTTATACAGTTGTTTTAGACTAATAGTCATCAATAGATCACTCATTTGGTTTATTATTCTGTAGCCAGCTTCACCTACCACCCTTGGAAAGGAAATTGCAATTTTTGTTGTCAGATTAAGCAGGGAAAGAAGGGATATTTCTCAAGTTGAGATAATGGGGAAGTTTGTCGGTGCAGTTAGAAATTACAATGCACATCTTGTTGCATACCTTGATATTAAATGGCCTCAAATTGCAGAGGAGTTCATGAAATCTCTTGGATTAAGTTTCAATCCCTGTGTGACTCAGGTGTGTTCCATGCACAAGATTTCTTCTCACTTAAGTTTTTATTAGGTTTCTCCGTAATTCTTCACAGACCAGAGTAATTTTTAGAAGTTTTATCAACAAGTTCTAAGTTAACAATCAATAACCACATTTTGATGGATCCTTTTGATATGCTCTCTGTTGGCTCGTAGAGACCTACCATCCACTGCATGGCTGCTCTATGTACAAAGCTAGAGAAGTCGGTAGTCTTTATTACCTATTAGTTACTCATTAGTGAACTCTCTTCCCAATTTTTATCCCCGTCCTTGCTCCTTATTGTTTTTATGTAACAATTAATTCATCCATATTAAACTGTGATAGAGGACATCACTTATGTGTTCCTTGAAAATTCTGAATTCGGGTCATTATCTTCTAGCTAATGCTTTCATAGTTTAACCATGTTCTGCAAGTTAGTTGCTGCTCCAGATTATCAAGAGTGTGCTCGATCCTTGTGAGGATGAAAATGATGACATTCAAGATGATGATGTGAGCTTGGGGGCTGATTTTGTACAAAGGAGTGTTCTGAATCTGATAGTGAGGTGATGAGTTAACGTTACATTTGTTTTTGGTTCTCAATGAGCTAAAATACATGTTATAAACTTCATTTACCATACAGCAAAAATGCTTAATAAACCAATTGTCAAAATTTGCAACTCATTTCAGGTTGGCCTTTCGGAAGATGACCAATACATAGGTGCACCTATAGGTAATCACATTCTATCATGCCAAATAATATTTATGCTCACAAGCAAGGTTCTGAAAAGCGGTTGCGGTCGCCGTAATAGTGGCGGTGGCGATTCTTGAATTTTTTTATTTTTTGCACAATTTGCTAAAAACTTATTGATACGCATATTTTTTTTTAGAATCATATTTATTAGGTTTTAAAATAAATTTAGATAATTTTTTCATAATTTTTAAGTATGATCCAATATATTTCATATTTTTAAATCACTATAAAATAATTTTTTTTACATTTTATTTCAATAATTAATGACTTTATATGTCATAAATCCATGTTACACTTGTGGCAAAAATTTCTTTTATTGGAATTAGATGTATAAAATTATTTTTAATTATTATACTTGTGGAAGCATATTTGCATTTTAACTCAAATAGTTTTAAAAAAGTATACATTCTTAATGGAAGAACTTGACAAAGTACATAACATCATAGCATAAATCACAAATAATAAAGAGGACATTTTACATAATGTTACTACTAAAATTACATAATGTCACCACCAAAATGAGTGACGTGGTGCATCTTGGGATTCAGATTGTTGAGCTTGATTGTTGCTACTACCTTCACCCCACCAAAATGAGTGACGTGGTGCATCTTGGGAATCAGATTGTTGAGCTTGATTACTACTACCTTCACCCCATCCAGTAGGAAATATATAAGTAAATGTGCTCATCATGTCATCCCTTTCTGTTTCGTGCATTGGGAGAGAAAATGGATACCTTGGCTGAAAAGGATCAACATACTCTTGTTGGACTTGTTGATAATTTGGCAAACCGTATCCTGGAGGACCATGTTGTTGAGGGGGCCAAGGATAATTTTGTTGAGGTGGGTAAGGATAGCTCTGACTATCACTGCTATAGGATGGGTAAGGATGATATGGATAACTATGACTACTATCAGATGAATCAAGCTGTTGTTCTCTACTTCTTATTCTTCTTTCATCCCTACGTGTATCACTACCACGAAACCTCCTAGGTAGTTAGGGTAAAGGTGCAACAGGTTCTCCAATATCATAATGTTCCCCAACATCACATAATCCAAATCCTCCAATAAAATCTTCACTTCCTGCACCAAAACTAGTACCATCACCGCCATCACCACCATTGTCGCCGCCACCACCACCACCACCGTCACCGTGAGAAGTGCTTTCACCATCACCATCACCATCATCACCTCTTCCATCAGATGGTGTTAAACCACCACTATTATCACTTTGAGTTGGAGTAGGAGTTGAGCTTTGAGAAGTGCGTCGAGCTTGATATCTATGGGTGCCACCACCATCATTTCCATCACTGCCATTGCCACCATCGCCATTGCTGTCGTTGCCACCACCACCATCATCATCTGAGACCAAATCTAGCCATTCAGAATTATCCACACTATCTAGCAAAGGATTTTCCCTTTCTTCTATCCATGGACTTATTAGATCATCTTCTTCAAATATATAATCCAAGTTAATAGGATTAAAACTCCTATCAATCTCCTCTTGGCTGCTTCTTTTAACGTGTCTCAATTTTAATCTCATGTTGTAGGTGATGAAGACTAATCTTTGAATTTTCTTATATTTCAATCTATTCCTCGTCTTCGTATGAATGAGACTAAAAGTACTCCAATTACGTTCACAATGAGATGATGTGGTGGTTTAACTTAATACTTTCACAGCTATTTTTTGAAGTTCTGGAGCACAACTGCCATGAATAATCCACCACTCAGCTGCACAAAATTACATTACATTAGACATAAGTCAAAATATGATAAAAAATTATTTAAGTATTTATATATTGTAAATTTGTAATTTTAAAAATAAAACCTGGATTTGATTGTTTCCATGCTCTTTGTGCTAAAAGAGTACCAAAAGTTTCCTGTTTATCTCGAAACATCAACAACTACAATTTGGACAATCATTAGAAGTAACATTTGCAAAAATAGATTACTATTAAAATTTAAATAATTGGTACGTATTTGATTTGTTGCTTTCACTTGAGTATCCATATTAGGCTCCAGTCTGGTAATTACTTTTTTAAGTCCATCCATCACTTCTCTTATCATTTCATTAGATGAGGTAACACCATATTGGAATTGAGGATTTAAAAAATATCCTTCAAAAATAAGAAGACAATTAATAAGTGTAAATAAATATACATTTTATAATTGAAATAGTAACACTTACCTGCCGCATGCAAATCTTGATGCAATTGAAAAGACCATCGAGTATCAATAATTTTCCAATACTCGGTGTAGTAGCGACAATCTCTTTTAATTGCCAACTTTGCTCTATCTATAGCTTCATATATGAAACCCATTGTTGGCTTCTCATCTCCATCAACTAACCTCAATACTCTGACTAGGGGCTCATGAACTTTACAAAGCTCATTGCTTTACGCCAAAACTCCTTTCCCAAAATAATTTTTTTCACATTGTAAGGTCATCTTTGCCTTCCCCATCTAGAATTCTTCCACTCATCACTATTAAACATAGCTCTCAATTGTTGTTTATATCTAACAATACTCTCAATGGAAATAAAATTTGTAGCAAATCGAGTGATGGCGGTCGAATCAATTCTCTACCTCCAAAGGAATTTTCTCATTAAATCCAACACCCATCCACTATTATAAATGAAATTGGTGATGGTTTTACCATCTTCAATCACCTTTGCTACACTTTTCTTATTGGCTATGTCTTTTAGCATGAGATCGATATAGTGTAACAAAGTCATCCAATATAAACGCTTTCCTTTTTCTCATTAACATTTTCTTGGCGATTTTCAAGGTGTTCATTATCAGTTACCACTTGAACAACGTATTGTTCTCCAATTTCATCAACAACTTTATCTAACAACCCAAAATAATATTCAGCAGTCCTGTCACGCCCCTAACCTGCCCCTAAAAGGTTTGGGCATGACCTAATCAGAAACAGACAGAATGACCCATGATGAACAGCGTTTGGGGCCTGAGCGGAAGCAGTAAATTTTAAATGACAATAAACAGACACATCCATTGAGCAACTACCAAAAACCATATCGAGATTTAACAAAAGGTAAACATGCACACAGAAGTAGGTTACAAAACATCTACAAATCCAGCCCAGATATTAGGCACACAAAACAATAGATACAAAGAACCACGACCAAAGAACATGGATACCAAAAATTACATATACAAAGAAAACTGGTCTAATATGTAAGGGTTTCCTCCTGTGCCTGGTTATCCTTAAGCCGACAAAATGCACGAGGTAATGTTAGATCAGCTCCCCAAGCTGGCTCCTACAGAATCAGACAACATATAAAATGAGACAAGCTCAGTGAATAATAGTGCGCAATAATAAAATCACAATGCACCTGAGTATATGTACCAAAATCAAATACAGAAATAACAAATTGGCCTGTTGGCCCAGATAGCCTTTTCTGCAGTAGCCTTATGGCACAACAGATAGCCTTTTGTCGGCACGGTAGCCTTCGGCACAATGATAGCCTTTTCAGGTAGCCTTCCAGATAGCCTTTTCAGATATCTACCGGATATGGTTTCCACTTTTCATTTCGGATCAATACATAAGTTACAATTATGTCTTCTGAAACGATACATAAATATATATGTAATGCACTATTACTCACGGCGTTGAGGCGGCGTACTAGTTCTTTACGGGTGCCCCGCACACAATATAATGATAAATTAGTATCCTTCCTTTTAAATCCTTATCAGTCATTCCATATGTCACTACAGTTTTATGGATATGTATATATCACTATCATAAACTCTTCAGAAAAACATTCTAATAACACCAAAGAGTCAAGCATGTAAAACTGAACAAAACAAATTTTTCTTCTTGAAATATCCTCATTCGGCGTAGATTTGTCCGGCCGAAATGACAAAGTAGTGCTACCAAAAATACTGGATGGTCGATTTTTACGTTCGAGCGTATAGTTCTCCCGCCGAAGGACAGGTAAATCTTTAAAAGCTATTTGGGAGGTGCATTTTCGCTCGGGGCGCCGCGACGACTACCAGATTCAAGTTTCAAACCAAAATTCATCATCCAAACCCAATTTTTCATGCAATCAAGGTAAAATTCATGCAAGCATTCCACTCAACAACACCATAACATGAATTAAAGCTTAATCACATCAAGTTGAACCAAGTTAAAGGCTTCAACAAGCCAACACTTTCACAAATTTCAATCTAACTTCAAGTTCTTTAAACATATCACCTGAAATCAACATATATGCAAGACTAGATGATACAAAATCAAGGATTTGAAGTAGAGATTCATACAACACTCAAATTAGTGTCAACATGCTCAAATGGTGAGAAACCCTAATGAATCAAACATATATTATCCATGAACCCAACACAAACATGGATTGAAATTCTTGAAGAGTCATACAAGAAATTTGAGTTACCTTAACTTAACTCTTTCAATTCTATCAATTTGATTAGCTTTCCTTGGTGTCTCACGTTTTCCCCAATTCCTTCTTGACTCTCTCTCTTTTCTCTCCCAAAGAGTCCCACGTTTTTGCTCACCAATCCCACACAAGTCTTAGACATAGGCACATATATATATATATATATCTAACCAAAGAAAAGCATATAAGACAAAATTGAATCGCTTTATGGCGCCGAAATAAAAATTTCACAGAAAATCCCATTATAGCTTAAAAATCATGTAGATTCCAAATATCAAATCAATTTTTGAAAATTATATGTCTGAGGTGACCAATTTCGGATGAAAGCAATTCAAGTTTAACAGATAATGTTTGAATTCAACAGATAAAGTCAATATGTCTTCTTTCCATGCAATTTCTTGCACTTATACATAAAATTTCATAATAGATATTCAGAGAATCTGAGAACAAAAGCTTGAAAAGATAATGAGAATCGTCGAGGGTCGGGTATTACACTCTTCCTCTTAATTAAGTTTGGTCCTCCAAACTTGTTTTTACTATATAAACAGATACGGATATTGATTTTTCATTTCCTCTTCTTTTTCCCAAGTCGCCTCAGTTCCGTAGTGCTCTTGCCACTCTACTTTCACCATTGGAATTTCTCGGTTCCGTAACTACGTTACCTGACGGTCCAGAATTCGGATCGGTTTCTCTTCGTAGGACAACTTGTCAGTTAGCTTAATCTGATGATAATCAATGATATGGGATGGATCTGGAAGATACTCTCGGAGCATAGAAACATGAAATACATTATGAACCTGACTCATGTGTGGCGGAAGGGCGACTCGGTAGGCTACTGGTCCAACTTTCTGTAAGATCTGAAAGGGACCGACATATTGGGGTGTTAGCTTACCCCTCTTTCCAAATCTTGGGTGTCCTTTCATTGGGGTAACTTTCACAAAAACATGACTGTTCTCATCAAATTCCAAATTCCTTCGCCGATTATCTGCGTAACTCTTACAATTTCTCGAATAATTTTCACCTTTTCAGTAGTCAATTGAACAATCTTTGGCCCTAACAAAGGCCTATTCCCTACCTCCGCCCAAAGATACGGTCTTCTCTGAGCTTCATAAGGTGCCATTTGAATACTCGAATGGTAACTATTATTATATGCAAATTCAATCAGCGGTAGATGAGTTTCCCAACTTTCTTGAAAATCCAGCACACACATTCGGAGCATATCTTCTAGGGTTTGTATCGTTCTCTCAGATTGACCGTCAGTTTGAGGGTGAAAAGCTGTGCTGAATTTAAGTTCCGTTCCCATAGCCCCCTGCAAACTTTGCCAGAATCTCGAAACAAACTTGGGATCCCTATCTGACACAATGGAAATAGGGACACCATGAAGCCTTACAATTTCATTAATATAAAGTACTGCGAGCTTATCTGCGTTATATTGAGTCTTTACTGGTAAGAAATGAGCAGACTTCGTTAACCGATCGACAATAACCCATATTGAATTCATGCCTCGGGGAGTTCGCGGTAACCCCACAACAAAGTCCATTGTCAAATGTTCCCATTTCCACTCCGGAATAGGAAGAGGCTACAACAAACCGGCAGGTCTTTGATGCTCCGCTTTTACTTGTTGGCATTGTAAGCATTTAGAGACAAATTCCACGATCTCCCTTTTCATACCCGGCTACCAAAAGTTTTGCTTTAGCTCTCGGTACATTTTGGTACTTCCTGGATGCATTGAGAATCTCGAGGTATGCGTTTCTTCCATCAATTTCCGTTTAAGTTCCAACACATTAGGGACACATATCCTGTTCTGAAACTTGAGCACTGAATCCGTTAAACTGAACCCCGGTTTTGGTTTGGACTCTAACTCGTCACATATCTTCCTCAACGTGTCATCCTCCATTTGATGTAATTTGATCTCTTCACGTAAGGTTGGTTGAGCTATTGTTGCTGCCATCAGGGCCTCTTGCCTTCGGGTCACACACTCCACATTCAGTTTATCTAACTCAATTACTAACTCCTTTTGTTCCGTAAACAAATACGCCAAATCTCCCCTATTTTTCCGGCTAAGTGCATCCGCGACCATATTAGCTTTACCAGGATGATAATGAATTTGTAGATCATAATCTTTAAGCAACTCTAACCACCTCCGCTGTCGCATATTCAACTCCTTTTGGGTGAAAAGATATTTGAGACTTTTGTGGTCGGTATAGACTTCACAGGTTGTGCCATAGAGGTAGTGTCGCCATATCTTCAAAGCAAACACTACTGCTGCCAGCTCAAGGTCGTGTGTGGGATAATTTTTCTCGTGGGGTTTTAATTGTCGAGAAGCATATGCAATAACCCTTCCATTCTGCATCAGTACGCAACCAAGCCCTTTATGCGAGGCATCACTGTAAATTACAAACCCTTCAGTTCCTGATGGTAAGGCTAAAACTGGTGCTGTAGTTAACTTTGTTTTCAACTCTTGGAAGGCAGACTCTCACTCTTCTGACCATTCAAACGCAACTCTCTTCCGTGTTAGTTGGGTAAGCGGCACAACAATCTTGGAGAAATTTTGAACAAACCTCCTGTAATATCCAGCTAACCCCATGAAACTTCGCACCTCAGTTACACTAGTAGGAGTTGGCCAATTCACAATTGCTTCAATTTTGTGTGGATCAACAGAGATTCCTTCCTTGGTCACCACATGTCCCAAGAATGCCACTTCTTGTAGCCAGAATTCACACTTCTTTAGTTTCGCATACAATTTCTTTTCCCGGAGTGTTTGAAGAATTAGGCGAAGATGATCCTCATGAGCTTCTGTACTCTTTGAGTAGATAAGGATGTCGTCAATAACAACAACCACAAATTCATCCAAATAGGGCTTGAAAACACGGTTCATCAAATCCATGAAAGCTACTGGTGCGTTAGTGACTCCAAATGGCATAACCAAGAATTCATAATGGCCGTACCAGGTTCGAAAAGCTGTCTTCTCAACATCGTCAGCTTTGACCTTTAGTTGATGATATCCAGACCGGAGATCAATTTTGGAAAAGACTTGTGCCCTCATGGTGATCAAATAAATCATCAATCCTTGGCGTGGTACTTATTCTTGATTGTGACTTTATTAAGCTCTCAGTAGTCAATACAAAGCCGGAGTGTTCCATCTTTCTTCTTTACAAATAACCGTGCACCCACGGAGAAACACTCGGACGAATAAATCCCTTGTCCAATAAATCTTGCAAGAATCTTCAATTCTTTCATTTCACTAATGCCATTATGCGGAGTTTTAGAAATAGGTTGAGTTCTTAGCACGTCAATTGTGAATTCAATTTCACGGTCTACTAACTCTCTGGTAGTTCTTTGGGAAGACATCAGGAAACTCACAACGATGGGATCGCATCAATATTTTCATGCTCTCTTGGCCCTCCCGAACACTACATAAATAACCACGACATCCTTTTGAATCAATTTGCGGGCCTTAGCTGCGAAATCACATATGGTGGTGATGTCACTTCGACCTGGAAAACAGTTTCGATCAATTCAAGGGTAAAATTTAATTTGTTTCATCAGACAGTCTATGGTAACACCATATTCACCCAACCAATCCATCCCCAAAATAATGTCAAATGAAGTCATATCAAGTGGAACTAAATTAGCATATACACAGACATCTCCAATGAGAATTTCACAAGTAGGATAGACAGAAGTACAGATCAAAGAATTCCCCATAGGTGATGTAACACACAACACATTGGTTAATTCTACTTCAGATTTACCTAAGTTCTTTGCAAATTGCTTTGACACAAAAGAACAGGTAGAGCCAGAATCAAACAAAACATAAGTAGAATAGCCATAAACCATACATGTACGATACCCTTTGTTGTTGCATTCAGAATCTCCGGAACCAACGCAAATACCCTACCTTGCCTTGTGGTATCCTTGTTATTGGTTGGTTTAACGGTTAATTGGGCACTAGGAGTCGGTGTAGACCCTGCTGAGCTTGTGGCGGCCTTATTACCAGTTTGTTGATTTCTTTGTGGACAGTCTCTAATCAGATGCCCCATCTTGCCGCACCGAAAACATGCTCCGGTCAATCGATGACATTTCCCACGATGTTTCAATCCACATTCTGGGCACACAGGAGTTGAATTCTGAGGATCAGTACTGCCGGAGTTCCCTGAATTCTGCTTTTTGTTCGGTGAAGTAGTTGTTCCCTTAGACCATTGAGTATTCTGCCTTTTTCCTTTCCATTCAGAAATTCGAGTCTGCGTAGCAAGATTCCCTTCTGCTATAATAGCCCGCTCCAAGACATCAACATAGGTAGGTAGCTTCGAGACATTAATCCGGTCTTGAATGGCACTCGTAATCCTCCTTCAAATTTTTATGCTTCTTGTACTCAGATCTACCATGTGAGGTGTAAACCGGCTAGTTCTGCGAATTGTGCTTCATACTCACCACGCTTTATTTCCTGCCTCAACGCTTTCAAATTCGATTTACTTTCTTGTCTCGCGATACTCGGGAAAATATTTGTCATAGAAACGACACAGAACTGTCCCAAGTCAACCCCGGATGCATTGTTCGTAAGCATCCACCATCTCCGTGCTTCATCTTCAAGAGTGAAAGCGACAAGAAGTCGCACCTTTGCACTTCGGTACAAGGGAAGACTTCGAACAATTTCTCTATCCCTAACACCCATGCCTCCGCCTTCATTGGTTCAATCCCTCCTTTAAACGATGGTGGTTTCATCTTTTTAAACTCCCTCGTAAGTGTAATGGTACGGTCTTCAGCATGAATGTCTTGCACTACAGGTGGGGAATCTTGGCGGTGGTGGTGGTGAGGTTGTTATTCTTTGTTGGTGTTGTTGCCGTAAGGTCTCAGCCATTTCCCTCATCATTCTTTCCATCCTATCCAACCGTACGGAAGTAACATCTTCTGGCTCGTCGGTCCTTGTTCTCACCATAGTCTACAAAACAGGTAATTACAATATATACAAAGGTGTACAAGAAATTCAAATTGTTAGCATTAGAGTTAGCAGAAATCATGTCACGTTGCTATCATTCATACTTTCCTATATGATGCCTACCACATTAGACATCCTAACGCTCAATGGATCCGTGTGTGAGATAGCAACTCGTGCTCTGATACCACTTGTCACGCCCCTAACCTGCCCCTAAAAGGTTTGGGCATGACCTAATCAGAAACAGACAGAATGACCCATGATGAACAGCGTTTGGGGCCTGAGCGGAAGCAGTAAATTTTAAATGACAATAAACAGACACATCCATTGAGCAACTACCAAAAACCAGGACCATATCGAGATTTAACAAAAGGTAAACATGCACACAGAAGTAGGTTACAAAACATCTACAAATCCAGCCCAGATATTAGGCACACAAAACAATAGATACAATAACCCTGACCAGCAACATGGATACCAAAAATTACATATACAAAGAAAACTGGTCTAATATGTAAGGGTTCCCTCCTGTGCCTGGTTATCCTTAAGCCGACAAAATGCACGAGGTAATGTTAGATCAGCTCCCCAAGTTGGCTCCCACAAAATCAGACAACATATAGAATGAGACAAGCTCGATGAATAATAGTGCGCAATAATAAAATCACAATGCACACGAGTATATGTACCAAAATCAAATCTGAAATAACAAATTGGCCTGTTGGCGGATAGCCTTCTAAGACAGTAGCCTTATGACAACAGATAGCCTTTCAAGGCAACAGATATCGGATATGGTTTCCACTTTTCATTTTCGAGATCAATACATAAGTTACAATTATGTCTTCTGAATGTATACATAAATATATATGTAATGCACTATTACTCACGGCGTTGCGTACTAGTTCTTCCGAGTGTGCCTGCACACAATATCTTGATAAATTAGTATCCTTCCTTTTAAATCCTTATCGGTCATTCCATATGTCACTACAGTTTATGGATATGAATATATCACTATCATAAACTCATCGTAAAAACATTCTAATAACACCAAAGAGTCAAACATGAAAAACCGAACAAAAGCAGATTTTTTCTTCAAATCCTCCGCTTGAGCGTAGATTTGTCCGCTCGAGCGGACAGTGTAGTGCTACCAAAAATACTGGATGGTCGATTTTTACGCTCGAGTGTATTCTCGCTTTCGCCGAGCGGACAGGTAAATCTCGAACTTTGGGAGGTGCATTTTTCACGCCGAAGGCCTGACCTCCGCTCGAGCGGACGACTACCCAGATTCAAGGCAGCCCGATTTCAAACCAAAATTCATCATCCAAACCCAATTTTTCATGCAATCAAGGTAAAATTCATGCAAGCATTCCACTCAACAACACCGTAACATGAATTAAAGCTTAATCACATCAAGTTGAACCAAGTTAAAGGCTTCAACAAGCCAACACTTTCACAAATTTCAATCTAACTTCAAGTTCTTTAAACATATCACCTGAAATCAACATATATGCAAGACTAGATGATACAAAATCAAGGATTTGAAGTAGAGATTCATACAACACTCAAATTAGTGTCAACATGCTCAAATGGTGAGAAACCCTAATGAATCAAACATATATTATCCATGAACCCAACACAAACATGGATTGAAATTCTTGAAGAGTCATACAAGAAATTTGAGTTACCTTAACTTAACTCTTTCAATTCTATCAATTTGATTAGCTTTCCTTGGTGTCTCACGTTTTCCCCAATTCCTTCTTGACTCTCTCTCTTTTCTCTCCCAAATAGTCCCACGTTTTTGCTCACCAATCCCACACAAGTCTTAGACATAGGCACATATATATATATATCTAACCAAAGAAAAGCATATAAGACAAAATTGAATCGCTTTATGGCGCCGAAATAAAAATTTCACAGAAAATCCCATTATAGCTTAAAAATCATGTAGATTCCAAATATCAAATCAATTTTTGCAAATTAAATCTCTAAGGTGTCCAATTTCAGATGAAAGCAATTCAAGTGTAACAGATAATGTTTGAATTCAACAGATAAGGGTCAATATGTCTTCTTTCCATGCAATTTACCGCACTTATACATAAAATTTCATAATAGATATTCAGAGATACAGAACAAAAGCTTGAAAAGATAACAGAATCTGATACGAGGGTCGGGGTATTACAAGTCCTACTAACAATATTAGAGGCATCAATTGATTTGTGAAATATAGTACCTTTATTGTAGTACACTAAGAAGTTGATGATGTGTTGCCGAGTTAGACTGCTCCAACCATCACACATGATGGACACACCTCTCTCTGCCCAAATTCCCTTGAATGATCTTATCCATTCTGTCATTTCATCATGCTCCATACCCAAATAAACTTCAGAAACTTCATAAGCACTAGGACCCTTTACTCCTGGCCCTACTTCAGCAGCAACATCAAGCATGGGTTGTGTATACTCTGAATCAACTGTATTGAATGGAATACGATTATAGAGTATAAACTTGGACATTGCCCGTCCCAATCTCTCTTTTAGCTTTTGTAAATTCATTGTAGAGATTTTTCGCTGCTTTGTACTCTTGCTCTTTTGGAGTTCTACATCCATTGCCCTCAACCTTGCTTCAGGAGCATTGGGCTGAATCCAATTACGTCCACTCCCACCAGTTTCACGCACAGATTGTGATTGACGAAAAACATTAGCAATGCCTAACCCTTTTGGCATTCTTTGAGCACTGCCCCCTGCACCAGAACTACCACCTGCATCGTATTGTGATCCATGACCTGCAACACCTCGTCTAAATTGTTGCCTTTCCTCCCATTGTTGTTGTGAACGAATACTTGCTTGTCTAGCCCTGGTCATCTCTAGATCAGAGTCAGAGTCATCATCTCGAAGATCTACAAAATCTCCCTCTTCATTTTCATCATAGAGATCATCTCCCCTAATATGTTCTTCCAATTCAGCTTTTCTCTTTTGTTTGTCTGCTTTACTCATTTTCTTATTTTGTAAATGTTTCATCATTTCTTGCATCACGTCTCTACTAACATTAGGACAAGAACGCACTTGTCCTGTTTGATGTGCTAAATGTTGTTTGAAACGCGTAATCCCACCTTTAATGTGTTGTCCACAAAATTTGCAAATAATATGATGCCTAGTGCCTTCAACTTGAGTTCCAAATTTCCAACCAATATCATCACTTGGGGGTTCATCATTGGCACCCTTTTGTCGTGGCATTTTTGAATATGAATTCTGCATCATTAATACATTTTTTAAATTTTTTTAAATGAAATGATTGTAAAAAAATATTTAAAATTAAAAATTAAATTATAAAAATTAACCACTATTTATACATTTGGATTTTAAATGCCAATGTAACCATATAAAAATTAAAAAATAAATTATAAATTTTTTTTTTTAAAAAAATTTTGCCATAAAAATTGTTGTCACAACAAATTACAATAAAAAACAAAAAAATATTTATAATTAAATGTTAAATGGAATGATTATAAAAAAAATTCAACCACTATTTATACAATTGGATTTTATATGCTAATGTAATTAGAAATAAAGACATTTTTCATGGCATTGATTGAGCTATTGTTTTTATTTTTTATTTTATAGAAAGACATTTTTTTTAAAAATAAATAAATTTGTACTATCAAAATTGTACTTGGCAGAACACATTACAATAACAAATTTTTTTAAAAAAATATTTCAAATTGAATACTAAATAAAATAGTTATAAAAAATGCAACTACTATTTATATATTTCGATTTTACATGTTAATGTAATCATATAAAAATTAAAAAAATGAATTATAAAGAATTTTTTTTGAGGTATTGATTTTTTTTTAAAAAAAAGACATTTAAAAAAAAATAAAATTATGCCTTTAACAGTGTTGTAATAACAAAATAAAAAATATTTATAATTAAATATTAAATGAAATGATTATAAAAAAAAAATGCAAACCACTATTTATACATTTGGAGTTTACATGCTAATATAATCATATAAAAATTAAAAAATAAATTACAAAGAATTTTTTTTGAGGTATTGATTTTTTTTTTCTTTTGAAAAGATATTTAAAAAAAAAATAGTGACTTCAACATTGTTGTCACAACACATCACAATAACAAAATAAAAAATATTTATAATTAAATATTAAATGAAATTATTATAAAAAAAAATTGCAACAACTATTTATATATACATTTGGAGTTTACATGCTAATATAATCATATAAAAATTAAAAAATAAATTATAAAGAATTTTTTTTGAGGTATTGATATTTTTTTTTCTTTTGAAAAGATATTTAAAAAAAAAATAGTGACTTCAACATTGTTGTCACAACACATCACAATAACAAAATAAAAAATATTTATAATTAAATATTAAATGAAATGATTATAAAAAATAGCAACAATTATTTATACATTTGGAGTTTACATGCGTAATCATATAAAAATTAAAAAATAAATTATAAAGAAAAAAATTCTTACATAGTTGTTTTTTGGGCTTCAATCACTTGAGTATTTGTTATCTTTTTGAATAACCTGCGAGAAAAAAAATTTAATAAAAACTGACATATATAAAATGTATTAATATACTTATAGGTATTATGATTTTTAAATATTATAAAAAAAATTAATCACTAATTATTATATATAAAATACTAAAAATAAATACATAGCTCTAGATATATATATATATATATTTAAAAAAAATCAATCACTAATTATTATATAAAAATACTAAAAATAAATGCATAGCTCTAAATATATCACATAAATTTTGTAAATTTTACAAAATCTAAAATCTGAAAATCATAGTTAAAAAAAATAATAAGAAAAAAAAAAATTTGCCAAATGTGTATCTTCCCCACAAACTGCACAAACCAAAAAAAAAAAAGAATAAAATAAAATTATATTATATTATATAATTTGTATCCCAAGGAGTACCTT
The DNA here is from genome assembly GCA_025200525.1 of Camellia lanceoleosa. Classification (NCBI taxonomy): domain Eukaryota; kingdom Viridiplantae; phylum Streptophyta; class Magnoliopsida; order Ericales; family Theaceae; genus Camellia; species Camellia lanceoleosa. Next base: position 29,302,171 of record CM045763.1, on the reverse strand, counting down.
CCCCAGAAAGCTCCCCCAAATAAAAAAAAAAAAATAATGAACAACACAAAATAAGGGTGTGGGAAGTTGAATCAGAGCAACTAGGGCCTTGGGAAGCTGAACGAATAACACAAAATAAAAAAAGAAGATCAGAGGAGAGGGATGAACCTGTCTTTCCCAGGAAGCAACAGTTCGGTTGATCAGAGGCAGATCAGAGGCAGATCTCAAAATTTTGTGTTGAAGAACAAAGGGGCAGATCAGAGGCAGATCTCAAAATTTGTGGATGGATAGGTTCATGTGCTGTAAATTTTGTGTTGAAGAACAAACAGTCGAAGCGGTCGAAAATTTGTGGAGGGAAACACTTCACCTCCAAGTGATGCATGTGCTATAAAGGCGAAAGGGAAAAGTAATTGAAAGAGTGCTGTAAAGGTATGTACTACCACATCTTTTGTTCTTTTGTTTTTTTTCTTTTGTTTGAACCATCCGCATTTGAACCAGCATTTGAACCAACATTTGAACCATCTGTATTTCTTTTGTTTTTTTTTTGTGAACATAATCGTGAAAGCCCCAGAACGGTGTAACGGCCGTTACTGCTACGCACATTCTATTCTGCCGTCAGAACGCGATACACCTGTGAATTTCAATCACACTGCAAAATCGGGGGTAACGCGTGGTGCCTACCACCGAAACCGTTACGCAACGGCCGAAACCGTTACGTAACACCGCATTTTTAAACCTTGCTCACAAGTCATGTGAACTTGTTGTGCTTTCACTCCCACCATTTAACACCTTATTTCCTTGCCTAATTGCAAAATAGGTTGTTGAATCACTCCCCCTAAACTGGCTTGTCAGAAAATTGAATGCGAATGCTTGATGAATTATGTTGTTTTATTTTCATTTTGACTTTATGTAATATAGGATATACATATTTCCTCCTATATATAATTGTCTTATGTATATGCTTACTTTAATACTCAAAATTTGTTTAGTTGTGTTGCTCATAATATCGTATATGTGAACTCTCATTAACTAATTTGTTAAATGTATGTGTTTTCTAGTCTGCATTACTTGCCCTGGCAGCTCATGCTTCTGATCCAAGTGAAGCCGAGCAATTAAGGCATCTTGCATCTCCTGCTGGAAAGGTTTGCAATTTTTTGGTTCAGAGTTTTCATAATAAAATGGTTCATCCATCATAGTTTTTAAAGCTATCTTTCTTATCTACAAGATGAATATGCACAATGGGTAGTTTGCCAGTCAGCGAAGCCTTCTTGAGGTTATGGCAGAATTCTCATCAGCCAAGCCTCTACTTGGTGTTTTCTTTGCATCAGTTGCCCCACACTTGCAGCCTAGATATTACTCAATTTCATCCTCAAGGTGAATAATACCACAGCCTAGATATTACTCAATTCCAATCTCCTAAGCCTTCTTGAGATTTTGGGTCAGTTGCTAGTAGTCCTGATTCAAATAAAGTGAGAGAGAGGGAGGGAATCCTTGATTTGGAACATGAAAGAGAGACTGAGTCTTTTACGCTGTGTTTGGTTGGGGAATTTGAGGAGGGATTTGGAAAGAGAAAAGGAAAAGTTAGGTGAAATGTAAATAAAATATACTTATATTTCACCTAGTTTCACACACCTTTTTCCTTTCCCTTTCCAAATCTCTCCCCAAATCCCCCAACCAAACACAGCATTAGAGAAGTTCACTTGGGGAAGAAGTTGAATGAAGAGATGAACTCGGGAGGGCACTTCCTCTAGGGAAGTGCTATCACAGAAACAGAGCAGTGAGGGCAGTTCAAGAACAGTGCCACTACAAAGACAGAGTAGTGAGGGCAGTTCAAGGTCAGTGCCATTACAAAAACAGAGTGGTGAGGGTAGTTCAAGGTCAGTGCCATTGCAAAACAATGAGGGGACTTCAAGAGAAGTACCAGAAGAACAATATTATGAGGCAACACATTCTGTTGATGTGAAAGAGGATAAAGGAAGTTCCCATACAATCTCACGTGAATTGGCATGACCAAAAATAAAAAAATGGTACACCCAGCTTACATATTTTTTCCTTTTATTTTTTGGTTGCGTTTGTTGTTTGATTTTGGTTTAGAAATAGTCATGTAATGTTTGCTTAAATTTAGTCAATCTATTAAAATAGCAGTAAAGTTTTATCTATATTATTGTTATTTTTCAGTTTTATTACAGTTACGTTTTTTAGTTAAATCTAACAAAATTAGCACAATTTAAAAATAAAAAAATAAAAAAGAAGCTATAACGGCGTTTTTCCAAAATGCACTACAGTGTCAACGGTCATTTTTAAAATAGGAAAAAATCTATCACGGCGTTTTTTAAACGTCGCTAAATATTGGATGACGTCATTTTTCCCATAGCTACCACATTTAGCGGCATTTTAAAAAACGCCGCCTATACTAATTCTGGGGATGTTTTTAAAGTGTCATAATGCTATAGCGACGGCCGCATCTTCGACGTTTGATACAAAACGTCGCAAAAATAATTAGCGGCGTTTTTACATTTATAGTGGCGTTTTTTAAACGCCACTAAATGTAAAATTTCCAGCAGTGTGGTCTTTTATAAGACTAAAATCACCAAATATTTTCTCTATTCGTGTGAAAAAATGACCAGCTATTCATAGTCTATAATAGCATTAACTAAAAATATAAATATTAAAGTTATATTTAGATTATAAATTTAAGTAAAATTATAACTAATTTTTTTAAATATAAATAAAATACAAGTATACTTCACTTATTTTTTTATTACCCTTTTTTTTCTTTTCAAATCTCTATTTAAATTCACCATTCAAACACAACTTAACAAAATGAGTCTGTCACTCAGTCAATTGTTGGTCAATGAGGGAGCAGAGAAGGAAACCCCAATCAATTCCAGGGCAGCCAACGACTCCCAACTCCAAAGGCTACGCTTAGCAAGTCGTTGGATAACACAAGTAAGAAGAGTATTTCCTTCTTCTCTGCTATCGTGGTTTGTTTTCATTTGCTGAATTGGGTAATTTCGAATGGGTTTCCCTTCCATTTTTTCTTTCTTTGTTGTCTCCCATTTAGTGATTGTTCACTCTACTGGGCAAGACGACATGTACAGGTACCAACATAGTTGTCCACAGTCCTTCAACTGTGGAAAACTTGGGCCTATCAAATTCCCTTTCTCCAACGACACATATCCCCGATGTGGGTTGTATATTGTCAATTGTAGCGAACTAGTACCAAAACTCCATTTCTGGTCGATGGAAGAACGGTATTGAAGGGGCTAAATATGAAATGGGTCAGGTCTAAGCCTTGGGCCGGCCCAATCTGACAAAGCCCAAATCCAAGTGGGTCATATGAGTATATGGACAGATCAGTTGAGCCCAACTTCATGATCAACAGCCCGCTCAAGTCCTCCAGCACTTGGGCCCAACCCGGAGGAAGGCCACCAGTAGTAGTCTTCTGGGCCGAAATCATGGACGGAATTTAGAGCGAACAGATAATGACCCAGCCCATCTCCGTAAATGAGCTTGGAAAAGGCCGAGCCGAGGCACACCAGTACCGAACTGAAGAACATAAGTACCGAGTTGGAGAAATCTCGCAAGGAAATGTGGGATCTATGAGTGCAAGCATGTGCAGGTTGCCACCTCAGCTGGTCCCCTACACCTAAAATCACGGAAGTTGTTGAGCCAAAGGAATGTGGTTTGTTATCAGCATACTTACAATGAGAATATACAATCAATGGCAACTATCAAGTGGTCCCCCACCTGGAGCAATGCTGAAAGGACACCTGGCAGCACCTATACTCCATGAACTCACCTTGAGAAGCAAGTAAGGAACACTATATATATATAACATGAACTTCACATTGAAGGTAACTGAACGATTCCAATCTAAACCACGCTTACATACAAATTCAACTCTACACTCCTTCACCGATCGCTAATTCCCACACCGGAAGGGTTATCCGGCCAACCCCGGTCGAGCAGCTCTAACGGTGCTTCTTGTGGCAGGAGTCCTGGTCCCTGGACAGTCCAACTGAGTGCGAAGCCCCGATCCATTTTCATCTAGTGCGGAATCCGGTATGCACAATTGGTGCGGTGAACGTGGATCATTTTCATCTCTGAGCTCTGCATTCAGTTCCGGCAATGGGGATCGAGGACGTTCCGCCTTCATCACATACTCCGCAGACGGAAAAGACGAAGGACAAAGGTTTGGCACTCCCGACAGTTCTGGAAGAGCAAACTGGAAACAATAATCGAACCCTCGAATCTGTCGAGCATCGATTGTCCTGCGCCGGAGGTTCTTCTCATCATTTCCTTCTGGAAAAGGATTATAGAAATCGAATTATAGATTCCATGGGAATGGAGATACAGGAATTGAAAGCTCAACTTAAGAAGGTGTTGGGTGATCCGACGGAAAAGGGGATGGAAGCAGAGCCCTCTCGTTTACAACGAAGGAGCTCATCTAGAGAATTACCAGTGAAGAAATTCCCCAGGAATGACTTCGGGCAACGAAGCCAACCAATCCCAACACAAAGCGAAGCGGCGAGTAGCCACACCCGTGGGTCACGCTGGAGGAGGGCCAAGAGGCAGAAGACGGGTAGTCAACAAACTGAATACCCTCCTCAGGACCTTCGCACTTGGCTGATTGGCAATAGGCAGAACGAGCAACATCAAGATCATCTGGACCGTACTGTTCACCAGAGAGAACATCGAGCGCTAGACAGACTCGTCTCTTTGCCATTCTCTCCGGAGATTGAAACCATGAGACCTCCAAAGAAGTTTACTCCACCAAAGTTCACTTCCTACGATGGGAAATCAAACCCTCTGACGCATATCAGCCATTTCAGACAGATGATGTCCCTCTGGAGCCGAGATGAGGCACTGATGTGCAAAGTCTTCCCATCCAGCCTGGGAGAAACCAGACTCCGATGGTTCGATCGACTCCCTGCTGGATCAATTCATGGCTGGAAGCAGCTCTCCGAAGAGTTCCTGGCCAGGTTCGTCTCCAATACTAAGATCCCGAAAGAGCCGGATACACTGTTCGGCCTCAGGAAGGAGCAAGAGGAAACACTGCGCAGTTATGCTAGGAGATACTGGGAAGAGTATAACGATCTGGAAGAAAATGTGTGCAGCGAGCAAATGGCCGTCATGTCCTTCAAGCATGGTCTGCGCCCGGAAAAGTAAGTTGAGACAATCATTTACCAAGCGCCCGTCCACAGCTTTGAAAGACTTGCGCGCCAGGATCGAGCAGTATGCTCGTCTCGAGGATGATCAGATCCCCATTGAGGTAGTATCAGCAGAACAAGCAGCCCGGCAGAAGAAGAAAACGGATCGAGGAGAACACCGAGGGATTGCAGTGAATGAGGTGGATAAGTCCAAATCCCATGAAGCCGTTGTGACCGTGTTCAAGGAGCCAATCTATCGAATCCTGGAGAAGATCAAGAGAGAACCCTTCTTTGTTTGGCCATCGAAAATGTTGGGAGATCCAGCTCGGCGCAATCAGAAGCTCAGGTGCACCTACCACCAAGACAGGGGACACATGACTCAGAACTGCAGGGCACTAAAGCAACACTTGGAGGACCTGGTGGCAGCTGGGCACTTAAGGGAATACATTGATCAGGGTAAGGAGGTGGCCGAGCTGGGGAACCCACTTCCAGAAGCAAACATTGAGCATCCGCCCCGGTTGATAATAAATGTGATCCATGGGACAGCGGCTCAGGAATCTGAGGAGGCACTGAAAGAAGAGATCGCTAAGGCTGCCCAAATTCAGCGAATCATGTCAAGGAGCCGATTTAAAAAAGGTGCGCACTGCACCAAAATCCCCCACAATTGTTTCATTTACTAGCAAAGATTTAGAAGGCATACAGCACCCACATACTGATGCATTGATCATAACTGTTGGGATTGGGAAATGATTTGATGTGAAACGAGTCCTACTAGATCAGGGCAGTGCAGCAGACATACTGTATTATGATTTGTTTAGAAAGCTCGGTCTCTCCGAGCAGCATCTCACCCCAGCGGCAGCCCCGTTGGTTGGTCTCAATTCACATCCGGAATGGCCGCTCGGCCGAATAGTATTGTCAGTCGTAGCGGGGACCAAGACCCTCTAGATACAGTTCTTGGTTATTAATACACCATCCCTTTATAACGCCATACTTGGTTGCCCATGGATTCATCAAATGGAAGCAGTCCCTTCAACCTATCACCAGCTCATCCGTTTCCCAACGGAACATGGAGTAGAGCAGATTTCGGGGGACCAAGTTGCATCCAAACATTGCTTCATGGCAGCATTAAAGGCAAAGCAACTCTGCAACCGGGTATAGACAGTAGAAGTGGCTGGACAGCCAGTCTTGGAAGATATGGGAGGAACTCCAGAGGAAAAGACGGTGGAGGATTTAGAGAAAGTCTTGATAAAAGAAGACGACCCGGAAAAGTATTTCCTTATCGGTACCTCGCTAGGCGCTGATGAGAAACTTCAGCTGCTGGAACTGCTGAGGGAAAATATGGAGGTATTCACGTGGTCAGCATATGATACTCCAGGGTTGGACTAAGAATTTGCTTGCCACAAGCTCAACATCAATCCTTCAACTCGGCCCATCGTATAGAAAAGTCGAAGATCCTCAGTTGAGCACATCGAAGCAGTGATTGCCGAAGTCGAAAAACTCCTGGCCTCGGGAGCAATCAGAGAGGTACAGTACCCGTAATGGCTGTCTAACACAGTTGTAGTAAAGAAGAAGAACGAAAAATGGAGAGTTTGTGTCGATTTCACTTGCTTGAACAAAGCCTGCCCTAAAGATAGTTTTCCACTGCCTCGCATTGATCAACTAGTAGACTCAACAGCAGGGCATGAGCGCATGAGTTTTCTGGACGCCTATAGCGGTTATCATCAAATACCATTGTTCAGTCCGGATCAAGAAAAGACAGCGTTCATCACTCCAAGAGGGACTTACTGCTATAGAGTAATGTCGTTCGGCCTTAAGAACGCCGGAGTGACCTACCAGCGAATGATCACTCGGATATTCAAAGACCAACTGGGGAAAACCATGGAAGCCTATATAGACGATATGGTAGTAAAAAGCAAGTTCGCTACAAACCACCTCACAGACTTGAGAGAAGTTTTTAGCATCCTAAAAAACCACCAGCTTCGCCTTAATGCCTAGAAATGCGCCTTCGGGGTAGAAACAGGGAAGTTCTTGGGATACATGGTCACTCATAGAGGAATTGAAGCGAATCCGGATCAGATTAGGGCGATACAGGACCTCGAAGTGCCAACAAAGTCTAAGGAACTGCAGAAACTAACCGGAATGGCAGTCGCACTGAATCGGTTTATTAACAAATCCTCAGATCGGATGAAGCCCTTCTTCCAACTCTTGAGGAAAAAGGCAGCATTTGAATGGAATAGCGAATGTACCGAAACACTGTAGAATCTCAAAAGATACCTCAGTACACCCCCTCTATTATCCACTCCAGAACCGGGAGAGGGGCTGTATCTCTATCTAGCAGTCTCAGATCATGCCGTGAGCGCAGTGTTAATTCGAGAAGTTGATAAGGAGCAGAGACCAGTATATTACGTTAGCAAGACTTTACTAGATGCCGAGACACGGTATCTACCACTGGAAAAGTTAGCTTATGCGCTGCTTATTGCCTCAAGAAAGTTGCAACATTACTTCCAGGGGCATACCATTAATGTCCTCACTGAATTCCCCCTCAGATTTGTATTCAGCCAAGCCAATTTCTCTGGCCGAACAGCAAAGTGGGCAGTAGAGCTTGGTGAGTTTGACATTCGGTATCAACCTAGGACAGCAATCAAGGCCCAGGTCTTGGCAGATTTTGTCGTAGAATTCACTCCCACCCAGAGTACCGAACCGGGGAATCTGAGTTCGGCACAGGTGCCATGCGCCGCCGAACAAGAAAAACCCAGTGCTTCGGAAGCATGGAAACTCTTTATTGGAAACATCTGGCAACTCTACGTCGATGGTTCGTCCAATAACCGAGGCTCGGGAGCAGGAGTAGTTCTTATTTCTCCAGAAGGATTTATCTGGGAACAGGCTCTCAGGCTAGGCTGGAAAGCTTCAAACAACGAGGCTGAGTCTGGCGTTATTGGCGGCTTGTGGGCGCCGAACACTTGAAGCGACTTCTTGTTTTCAGCGACTCACAACTAGTGGTAAACCAGCTTTCTGGAGTCTATGAAACTCGAGATGAAAGAATGGCTATGTACGCAGGCAAGGCCAGAGACCTACTCAGAAAATTTCAATCCATACAAGTGGAACGAATCAGTCGGGACAAAAATAGCCACGCAGATGCTCTGGCATGCCTAGGCTCATCAGTGGACACAAAGGATGCCAGAAGAGTTTGGGTTGAGTTCATACCAGAACCAAGTATTGCATCTCCGGTCCTCTGCAACAACTTAGAGCCGAGCTGGATGGATCCAATATTGGTCTTTTTGAAATCTTGTAAACTCCCCGAAGACAGAAAGGAAGCCAACAAGATCAGGCATAAATCAGCCCGATTTTGGATCTCACCGTCTGGGAAGCTTTACAGACGTTCCTACCTTGGCCCCTACCTCCTATGTGTGCATTCAAATCTCGTCGAGAATGTTCTCTACGAAATTCTCGATGGGATTTATGGATGCCACGTTGGCGGGAGGTCACTAGCGCACCGAGCCCTAACTCACGGGTACTGGTGGCCACGAATGCAGCAAGATACACAGCAGTACGTGCAAAGGTGCGACAAATGTCAGAGGTTTGCTCCACTCATTCATCAGCCAGCCAAAACTTTCACTCCACTCACCAGCCCGTGGCCCTTTGCGCAATGGGGCCTGGATATTGTTGGACCATTGGCGCAAGGCATTGGGAATAGGCGATTCTTCATTGCTGCAACCGACTATTTTACCAAGTGGGTTAAAGTTGAGGCATTGGCAAACATCAAGGAGCCAGACACAAAGCGGTTTGTTTGGAGAAATGTGGTAGTGCGTTTCGGCATTCCGCGGGTACTGATCGCGGACAACGGAACACAGTTCGATGGTAAGATCTTCAGGAAATTTTGTGCCGACCTCAGAATCGAGTATAGGAACTCTTCTCTAGGGTACCCATAGAGCAACGGTCAGGCAGAAGCGTCGAACAAAACCATCATCAACGGAGTGAAAAAGCGACTTGAGCATGCCAAAGGCAAATGGGTTGAGGAGTTACCACACGTATTATGGGCCTACCGAACTACAGCACGACACCCCACAGGAGAAATACCTTACTCTTTAACCTATGGAATGGAGGCCATCATCCCACTCGAAGTAGGTCTCCCAACCCTTCGGTCTGAATTATTTGAAAGCTCCAGTAATGAGGAAGCTATCGCGCAAGCACTGGATATGTCAGAGGGCCGAAGAGAGGCAGCGCTGATCAGACTCGAAGCATATCAGCGACAGCTCATCAGAAGTTTCAACCAAAAAGTTTTCCCAAGGCAATTTATACCAGGAGAATTGGTTTTGAGGAAAGTCATGGACCATAAACGGGTGCCTGGTGAGGGCAAACTTGGGCCGAACTGGGAGAGTCCCTACAAAATCACAGTCGTAGTTGGAAATGGAGCTTACTACTTAGAGGATCTGAATGGCAAAGTAATACCTCGGTCCTGGAACGTAGCAAACCTCAAGAAATACTACCAATAGAGTCATTTCCCAACCTCTTTATCAGGATGTAAAGGCACTCATTTGTTGACCAATACAAATGTTTTCCCACTCATCTCAGATTTATCCAATTCTTGTAATTAGTTTTGATATTTATCAAACGGAATTAGCTTTGGTGCTTACCAAACGGAATCATCTTTGGTCTTTACCAAACGGAATTAGCTTTGGTTCTTACCAAACGGAATTAGCTTTGGTCTTTACCAAACGGAATTAGCTTTGATGTTTATCAAATGGAATTAACTTTGGTTTTAACCCAAATGGCTCAGTTTCAAAACGACTGAACGGAATTTAAATTTGGTTAGCACTCAAACATGCTAAGTGGTATAGCTTGGTGGAAAATGTTTGGCAACAGAGTTGGAATTTAGCCAAGTGGAATTGCTTGGTGAAAACCGCACTAATGTATCTTAAGTAAACATCTCTATTTAGCCAAGTGGAATTACTTGGTGGAAACTGCACTAATGTATCTTAAGTAAAACCTCTATTTAGCTAAGTGGCATTTCTTGGTGGAAACTACACTGACATATCCTAAGCACACATCTGTGCACCTACAGAACTTCTTAAGTATCAGCACAACAACACTTCAGTATTGACTCAAACAAGTAGAGTTTGAACAAACTCAACCGAGCTATGCCAAGAGCAAACTTCTAGCATCAGCCTTACTCAGCTCTAGCTGGGGGCAAACAATTTTTTTTTAAAACCTACCTGGACCTGAGTAAGACATCTCTCTTTGCATTTCTCTCATTCAAACACACTTATACTATCAAAGTTGAAACAGACACAAGCAGTTCTAGACAAGGGACAACTCTTCAGTATCGATCTTACTTAGCTCCAGGTGGGGGCAAACGATTGTTTTCTTTCGAAACCAACCTGGACCTAAGTAAGACCCACTTATGAACTCAAAGCACAGCCATACCACATATCCGTTAACCACGCCGATCACTAGTTCGGCCCTGAGGTCCCAACAGTGCTCGGCCGGGGGCAAATAAGTGCAATGCCACACAGAGCATCAGTTCAGCCTCGAGGTCCTAATTTCGGCAATGGGGCAAGTAAGTCTGAATCGCAGAACATCCATTAAAAGGCAATCTGAGAACTGCATCGAGATAGGAAATGTTCAAATATAGAAGCTAAACAACATCAAATTGCAAAGTTCAAAGAGAAAATCACATCATCCAAGCAAAGGGCATAGAAGGCCCCACAACCAGCAAAAAAAGAAAAGAAAAAGAAAAAATTGTCTTCACCAGAACAGAAAAGCAAAAAGTTCAAATCATTTCAACATCAACTTCTATTAACAGTGGGCAATTCAGGAGCAGCATCAGCAATTTTGTCAAGGTCATCTGCGGGAGGAACAGTAGAGAAAGCTCCAACTTCCTGAGAAGTAGGAGCCACCTTAACCACATCTCCCCCTGGCTTCGGTCTCTAGGGTTTCAACCCCTTCAACGTTCACCGTTTCAGTGGCAACGTTCATGCTCTGGGTCTTGCTTACAGAATCATCTTTTGGGGAAACATTGTCTGGCAGAACAGCAGGGGTAGAAGTAGTTTTCAAACCTGAGAATTTCGAAGGAACAGGGACATCATGATACAGAGAAGAGCCTTTAGGAACCATCGCAGCGGCTAAGGCACTCGTCCAACCCTTCACAAAGAGCTTGTCTCGCAGCACTAGAACCTCCTCCTTGTATGCTGTCCCAGCTTCATCCCAGCCCTGTTGCTAGTGCTTGGCCTCCAGCGCAGTACGCTCGGCAGCCATCACAGCAATAACGGCCTCCAGTTCGGCCACATTCCCCTCAAGTTGAGCCTGGGTCTCAATGGCAGCCTCCTTCGATTGTTCAGCGGAAGCGACAATCTTGTTCAAATGAAAGGCTTCCCTCTCAGTGGTTCGGCGTCCTTCCTTCTCCGACTCCAAGTTTACTGTCAGTCTTTCTACGTTCATTGCAGCCTCCAGCATGGCCCTTTCCAGCTCTTCAGCACGGGTAATGGACAAGTGCATTCTCTAGATACATTGCAAAAAACGACAAGGAACTTAGAGAAAAGGAAGACAGCAATGCAACAGTGAAGTTAAGTAAAACGAAGAAAAAACTTACAGCAGTCAGCATTTGAAGGGTCCCCTTCAAGATAGGAATGTCACGAGGCCCATTATGGCCAGCCATATCAACCGGCATCAACAAAAACTTGGTCAAACTAAAGGCAAAATCCTATGAAGCGACAACTGAATGAGAGGTAGAAATGGGCCTGCACTCATACGATATCAGCGGCTCCCATTTCTCAAAAGTATCATCCTCAGCAGGATCCTGAGAAGCTTCCCCCACCACTGCTTTGCCAGTTTCCCTTCTCCTCTTTTTTGCTCGTGCAGCGACTGAAGCTGAGGGCTCGGCAGCAGTTACAGGGGTCCCAGAAGCTCCAACCTCCATCTTCACCTCCATGAGGCTCTTCGCCTCGGTCTTCTCCAGAGGGGTTTGCAAAGCGCCAGAGGCTCTGAAGGCCTCGGCCTCTAAATCCACCAACACCCTTCTCTTTGCCACAGACCCGCTCCCTGCGAAACTGGGGGCAGGTGTCACGACCCAAACCCGGCCCTATGGGTTTAGCCAAGAATCCGAGATTACCAAGGCCCCGCTAAAAGAGAGAAAAAAACAGAGTTGAGCGTTGGCGGAAGCCAATACAAGAATCAAATAATGTCCATGCCAAAAGATTTTTCATGCATTCACATAGTTAAACAAGATTTATACAACATTTAGACTTAATCCTTGACAACAAGACATTAAGCATTCGGTTTATACAAAAGCGAGGGGATGGATTGCTAAGACACCCTAAGCCCTCGCATGATAGGCTTGGAACCTCGCGAGGCACGTGGGGCTTGACAAAATCGAATAACGTCTAGCTTTGGTCCCAACACCTACATATATATAAACAGGAGCTAAAGCCCAATGAATAACATAATGCGTAAAGAGGTTAAGAATGAAATGTCCTTATGAAAACATTAAACAAGATTTCAATCTTCGGTCATCGTAACGAGCGTTATTCACCATATGTGGTACATCCATTAGCATAGCAAGAAACAAGAGTCATAAAGACCTAAGCAATGATGGCCATCAACAAGAATAAGAATGGTTCCACGAGGAACCGAGATCTCTAACAAGTTGACAAAAAAAAGGGTGCTAAGGATGCCACAGTACATTTCAAAATATAGGACATACATTCAATCAAATAACAGTAATCATTTCAGAAGACAATTCTGTAAACAGTCAGAAAACATTCTTAGTTGAACATATCTTTACACAATTGTTACTCACAGAGTTTGGGCTACAATATGCTAGAGCGTGTCTCCCCCAACCCTACAGTTGAACACACACTAAGCTACACAGTTGGGAAATCTCATAACTTAATCCCTAATTTGCCTTGGTGTGTTCTACATCTATATCCTCATTAAGATGCCTTAAACTAGGTCTAAGAATGCCTAGAATGGGATGAGGATGCAAAAATACACTTAGAAACATTTTGCAAAGTTTGCTGAAAATAGGACCCTCGCTCGAGCGAGCCTTCCTTCGCTCGAGCGAGCTTCCAAAATCAAAGGCTTCGCTCGAGCGAGGAATCCTTCGCTCGAGTGGTCTGATGAAACAGAAAAGTACTGGATGCTCGAATTTTACGCTCGAGCCACCAATCCTTCACTCGAGCGTGGCTCAGAGTAAACGTTTGTCGCTCAAGCGAGGAATCCTTCGCTCGAGCGAAGAAGCCAAATCTAGAATTTCTAGATTTGCCTTCCAAGCTCAAACCAAGCATTCTATCACCCAAAACTCGACCTCTTAGGCCCAAATTCTGGAAAACACATCTAAATTCGATATACAACAAGTTTTAAAGCTCAATTTGTGAATTCAAAGCCCAAGAGTGAGTCAATTAAAACCATTTTTCAAACCCACTTTCATAAACATGGAGAATATGTAAACATGCATGAAATTTAACCAAATGAAAGCTTCAAAGCTTGCTTAAATGAGCTCATGTCTTCAAAATAAGGTGAAAACATGGTTCTAAACATTAACATGGACATGCATGCAAAAATCCATGAAGAACAACCTCAAAAATACAAGAGTATGCCATGCATGCAAAGGTTTAGCTTCAATTCAACACTTTGAGCCATAAATTGGCTCTTGACCTCAATTTAGCTCAAAACCATGCAAGAACAATTCAATGACATAATTAGGGAGATGAATGATCTACCTTAGGTGTAGAATGAGAAGTGAGGGAGCTCAATTATGCAAATATCCTCCAAGTTCTCAAGCCTTACAAGCCAATCTTCAAGTAAATGCACAAAATCAAGTTGAAACACTCCCCTAGTTCACTCTCTCTCTCTCTCTAATTCGGTGGTGGTGAGGAAATGAGCTGATGAAATATGTTTGTGTGCAAGTGTAATGAACTCAAAAGTGATTAGGTAGTGGCCACTCACCATGGCAAGATTGTAATTAAGTCAAACTCTTTGACTAGCCTATTTTAATCTAATTTAATCATTCCTAATCACATTTCAATTAAATATGCCATAAAATCACATAAATCATGGTGATCCTAAAACATAAATCAGTTTACAGTTCGGCCGCCAATAAGGCCTACAATTAGCAGTTTAAACATAAAACACGAACAGATATATACAATCAATCAAACAGATAGAATATGTAATACAATGAATATACTCAATCACTTCAGGCTCAATTTTTATTCATCTAGTTATCGAATCAATCGGTCATTAATCGAAAACGGGTTGTTACAGCAGGGGAGGACACTGTCTCAGGAAATGCATCTTGACTACTGTGACGTCTCAGGACCAGCGAGATGAGAGACGTGTCAGTCTCGGTATCAGAGTCCAAAAGGGCAGCAGCGAGTCTTGCCTTCTTCGGAATAACAGAACGGTAACTTGACTGGTAGTCCAACAACTCAGGTGCAGATCTTTTCTTATATCTCAAGGCAGCCTTGATGGCTTCAGCATTCTCCCGATTCGGCCATCGTTAGAAACGGGAAGGTTCTGCAAAAAGAAAGCAACCCATCAGAGCAATATTCAAAATAAAGTAAGAAACACCAAAGGCATTAAAAGGAGAGGCCCGGACCTGGGTAGCCGTCTTTCTGTGGCATCCGTTCAGACTAAAACTCGGTTCTAGCGAGAAACTCCCAATTTCCACCAACTTGCAGGAAATCGTCATTGTGTTTATCCGAATCAGGTAATCCAGTAACTAAGTGACAATCAGCGGAGCGAACACGCAGGTAGTATGTACTATGGTCTTTGTTATGAGAAAGGGTGTAACATCCCAAAATATCCCATATGTCAAGGTTCAGACCTAGTCGTCTATTGAGGGCAGATACGCCACAAACAACACGGAAAAGATTCACAGACACCTGCATTGGAGTTAACTGGACTTGATGCAGAAAACGGCACACTAACGGGTCAAGAGGAAACCGAACCCCTCCCTCGACAATCGCAGTGATGGGAAAGGCAACGGTGTTCCTCGTACCCATACGCTTACGCCTACTTTGCCAAAGGAAGTAACGTCATGAGGAATATTGTAATCTAGATAGAACATGGCCATGGCCTCTGGGGTATCGACCAAGGAACGGAACTTCCCCATTTGACTAAACTAGTGGGACAGAAGTGGGATTCAAATAACAGGATATGAGACACAGATAGCAAGTGCACTAGACCAGATGATTAAAACAGAAAGGGGAAAGAGAAAAAGAGTCATAAAAGGACTTACAGAAATCACAGTGGCGATAGCAAAGCAGGATCAGCGGCGAAGAAGCCCAAGCGGAGCACTAGCGAGATCAGTCTAGAGGAATGAGAAAATCAAATCGAGGGATTTGAATTGATAGCCTGAGCATTTATTACACCAGTCGGCGCGCAGGCATACAAATCACGACCTTCGGTATGAAGTCGACGTATTATCTCTGCATGCCTATCGCACGTCGCCACGTGTCACATGAAAGGACGCATGCAGGAATCGTGTGTCAGGATTAAACCGTCACCAAGGCTGAACTGGGGAGGAGCCAAAATGACGCGACGCTTGGAAGGCAGAACAATAGCTCCCCCCAAGGGGAACCTTAGCGCGAGCTAAGGGGCAAATGAATGGGCTAAATATGAAATGGGTCAGGTCCAAGCCTTAGGCCGGTCCAATCTGACAAAGCTCAAATCCAAGTGGGTCATATGAGTATATGGACAGATCAGTTGAGCCCAACTTCATGATCAATAGCCCGCCCAAGTCCTCCAGCACTTGGGCCCAACTCATGTGGAAGGCCACCACCAGAGTAGTCTTTGGTTTAGGCCAGTCATGGACGGAATTTAGGCCGAACAGATAATGACCCAGCCCATCTCCGTAAATGAGTCTGGAAAAGGCCGAGTCGAGGCACACCAGTACCGAACTGAAGAACATAAGTACCGAGCTGGAGAAATCTCGCAAGGAAACGTGGGATCTGTGAGTGCAAGCATGTACAGGTTGCCACCTCAGCTGGTCCCCCACACCTAAAATCACAGAAGTTGTTGAGCCAAAGGAATGTGGTTTGTTATCAGCATGCTTACAATGAGAATATACAATCAATGGCAACTATCAAGTGGTCCCCCACCTGGAGCAATGCTGAAAGGACACCTAGCAGCACCTATACTCCATGAACTCACCTTAAGAAGCAAGTAAGGAACACTATATATATATAACATGAACTTCACATTGAAGGTAACTGAACGATTCCAATGTAAACCACGCTTACATACAAATTCAACTCTACACTCCTTCACCGATCGCTAATTCCCACACCGGAGGGGTTATCCGGCCAACCAACCGGGTCAAGTCTAATCTGCTTCTTGGCAGAGTCCCGTCCCTGGACAGTCCAACTAACTACGAAGCCCCGATCCATTTTCATCTAGTGCGGAATCCGGTATGCACAGGTATGAAGTTAAGGAATTCTTGAATGATGAAGCTGTAAATGTTATTGACAAACTCATGAACTCTAATAGTTGCGACATTTTCAGTACCTTGCTTCTTCCCCATCCTACTCCTCATATTTCCTATACAATCTCTCCTAACCTCACCTTGTTCAAATGCCCTACAAGCAAAGAAGAAGAACCTCAATCGCAGATGAAGTTTACTGATTTAAAGAATCGCTCAGGCTACACTTTCTACTATACAGATCCTAATCAACATACTCCAACTCCTGCCAATCTTTCATCTGACTGTGTAGTTATTCAACTACCATTGCTACCATCAATCTGGAATCAAATTGTCAGTGATCTATTTTCACTATTGGCTTATGAATTCACTATTGGGTTGCATGTGCCAAAGGAATGTAACGAGTGTCGCCATAATGAAGGCCAATGTCCACCTCATGGCTTCCCAGAGTTCCATTGCATAAAGGATGAAGGTATTGGCATTTCTGCAAGAAGAAGTAACTTGAAATTGATTCTAGAAGTAGGTAATATCCATGACTTCTATAACTAATATTTTTATGTATGAATATATTTAGATGCTTGGTTTCTAATCTACTAAACATGTCTAATTGCTTCAGCTGCTGCTGGAGTTGGGATTTTATTAATTCTATTGTTCTACATCATAAGGAAACTCTTGCAGAGTGAATTGACAGAGAGCTACCAAAATGTTGAGAACTTTCTAACAAATTATAGATCTCTTACTCCAAAAAGGTACACTAATTCTGACATAAAGAAAATGACCGACTCCTTCAGAGTTAAACTTGGTCAAGGAGGCTTTGGTTGTGTCTTCAAAGGAAAGTTAGAAAGTGGTTGCTTTGTGGCAGTGAAGGTTCTGAAAGGGTTGAAAGGTACCGGAGAAGAGTTTATTAATGAGGTTGCAACCATTAGTTGGACATCTCATGTTAATATTGTAACTCTTTTAGGCTTTTGTTTTGAGGGTCGCAATAGAGCTCTTATATACGAGTTCATGCCTAACGGATCCCTTGAGAAATTCATATATGATAGGAACTCGTCGACATTTCATCAACTGGGGTGGGAAGCATTGCACCAAATTGTAGTTGGGATTGCCAAAGGATTAGAGTACTTACACCGTGGTTACAATATGCGAATTTTGCATTTTGACATAAAGCCTGATAATATTCTTCTAGATGAGGACTTTTGCCCAAAGATCTCTGATTTTGGCCTTGCAAAATTGTTCCCACAGAAAGTATTTGGCCTTGCAAAATTGTGCCCACAGAAAGTATTATCTCACTGTTGGGAACTAGAGGGACAATTGGCTATATTGCCCCAGAAGTAATTTCTAGAAACTTTGGAGGGGTTTCACACAAGTCTCATGTCTATAGCTATGGAATGTTGATTCTAGAAATGGTTGGAGTAAGAAAGGGCATTGATGTTGGAGTTGATCAAAGTACAGAAATATACTTTCCAGAATGGATATACAAGCGTCTTGAGCTAAATGAAGAACTTGGATTGCATGACAATGTGAATGACGAGGCAAATGAAAGTGCAAGGAAGATGATTATAGTTGGCCTGTGGTGCATACAAACTAATCCCTCACACCGACCATCAATGAGTAGGGTGATGGAGATGCTAGAAGGGAGCCTCAAGTCGTTGAAAATCCCGCCTAAGCCTTTCTTGTCTTCTCCCTCAAGATCACTAGCAGAATCTTCAACTACACACACTTCATAACATTGTGTGATTCGCAATGCATAGTTCTACTACAAGGGCAAAATGAGCATTTCCAGTGAGAACTAAGTAAATCATATCTCTTATGTGGTTCTCTGCATACATCTCTCAAAACTTGGTGAATTTCCAATGCTTGAACAAGATATTATGATTAGCTTTCATCTGAAACTAGTTATTATTCTATGAGAGCTAGAGTCTTGAGTCATATGATTATTATCCAACTAGTTATTATTTGTTAAACTTTAATTGTATTATAGAGGCGTGCAAAGGCCTAAAGAAGTAGTTACCAGTGTTTTGGAATTCACTTTTTTCTAAGGGCTTAAATGCGAGGCTGGGGCTAGTTACATTCAGTAAGATTTAAAAATAAATGGTACATCACTACCCATGTCAAGATAGTGGTTCAATTTTGGAATAACTTTCTGCACCGTCCAGAAATTTACTCTGCTCTTGAAGAAAATTTTATATTATTAAAAAATGAGCCAACAAAAAAAACAGATTAATTATATTTTTAGCTTCCAAAATATCAATCTCGTATCAATTTGGTTCACAATATATAAAAGTCTTTTAACTTGATCTTCAATTATTAGGTATTTTTATTCAATGATAAGTTAAGGCATTTTTTTTTTTTTTAACTGAGAAAAGCAAGACACCAAAAGCAGAAATTACAAAGATAGCACCACCCTTAAACCCCGGGGGGGGGGGGGTGGGGTGGGCGGGCGGCGGTGTGGGTGTTGGAGACCCAATCAAGAGGCAATTCCCTAAGCAGAAAGGCTTCAGCAGCCCAATGAGCAGCTTTGTTCGACGAACAAGGGCTCCAGCTGAAGGTGAAATTCCCTTGCCTAGCATTGCACTCCCAAGGGGGAACTGTTTCAGACACACAGAGAAGGATGACCTGCTTGTTATCACCCTCAATCTCAATGTTCGAAAGGTTGAGCGCCTTTGCCATGTGACAAGCCATTCGAATGGCAAGAGCTTCACCTTGTAGAACAGAGGAGATAACTACAGACTTGGCTACTCCATCAATGAGATTACCTGAAGAATTCTGTAAAAGAATGGCAATTGCTCCTTGGCGAGACCCTTTCCTAACAGCCACATATGGTTCAAATTTATTTCATACATGGATTCACACTTCACCAATTTAATCTCCTCGACACGAATTGATTCTAGCCAAAAATCTGAGACAGAAATATGGATTCCTAGACTAATCTAAGTTAAAATGCATGTTGTTATTATGAAGATTTAAAAAAAATGGACCTTTTTTTAAATTAAAAAAAAAAAATCTGAATTCTCTCCATCACATTGTCCTGAAAAAGCCACCTTAATGTCTTAGTTTCAAATTCAAAACCAGTTATGACATAATTTAAAATTTAAAAATGACATAGTAATTATAGATGGTTGATTTTGAATTCTAATGATGTCCAAACCTTATACATGGTAATGGGGAGGATTTTATTTTATTTTTTGTTGATAATTGGGAACAGTGTCCTAAGCAGGGTCTCTGGGCCCGTTCAAAGAGCATAAACCCACTGTCACGCCTTGTGGGTCATTGTCAATGCTGGAGAAGAGAACATATACCAACATGATTGCCCAGAGTCCAACCTGTGGAAACATTAGGCAGATCAAATTCCCTTCAACTGTACTTTACAAGTCCTATAAAATTTTTCCAAGTCAACTGGCGTGTTGTCGAGCAGAGAAAAAATTATAAAGACTCTTGTTTTTTGAGCAATGCTAGGATCTTAAAAAAATTACCATATAACCTACATAATACTCGCGTGTGGAACCCATCGTGTTTTTCAAGCGAGAGCATTTTGTTCCTCTCTCTCTGCTATGATGTTTGTTTTCATTTGCTAAATAGGGAATTTTGAATGGCTTCTCTCTACATTTTCACTTTTTTTGTTGTCTCTCATCTAGCGATTCTTCAGTCTAATGGGCAAGAGAGTATGTACCAACATGGCTGTCCACAATCCTTCAACTGTGGAAATCTTGGGCAGATCAAATTCCCTTTATTCGACATCAATTATCCTCGATGTGGGTTGTGCAAGGTCGATTGTAGTTTACCAGTTCCAAAAATCAAATTGAAGCACCAATGGTATGAAGTTAAGAAATTCTTGAATAACGAAGCCATAGAGGTTAGTTATAAACCACTAGGACAACTCATACGCCGTAATAGTTGTGAAATTTTCAACAACTTGACTCTTCCCAGTAAAGACTCTATTTCCTTTACAATCTCTCCCAGTCTCACCTTGTTCAAATGCAACACCAGCAGCAACAATGAACTTAACCTGCACGCACAGGATTACTTCCGTGGTAATCACAGTTTCCAAGGCTGCTTAAACCATACCATCTACTATACATACCCTAATCCTCATGTTCAAACTCCTAACAATCTTCCACGTGACTGTGAAGTTATTCAACTACCAGTGGTACCACCAATAAGGAACCCAAATGTCAGTGATCTATTTTCACTATTGTCTGATGAGTTCACTTTTGGATTGCATGTGTCAAATGAATGTCGCAAGTGTCACATTAATGGCGGCCAATGCCATGGTGAACAGTTTCATTGCATAATGGATGAGAAACAAGGTACTGAAATTTTCTGCATATCCATACTGTTATTTCTGTATTAATCATCAAACAGAATCCAAAATCTTCAATCTATAAAAGCATAATTCACATTACCTCGGTCCATTTGAATTGAAATGATATTTTCCTTTTTACTCTCTGTTTGTTTGGGAGGAAAACATTTGCTAACAAAAAACATATTTTACGTATGGAAAAAATTTCTAGAAAATGTTTTGCAGAGAAAACATTTTTTCTATGCTTGGTGGTGGTGGGAAGGTGGAAGTGGAGGTGGAGGCGGAGGCGATGTCAACGAAGATGATGGCGGTGACTATGGCGATGATGGTGTGGTGGTGAAGGTGATAATGTGGGTGGTATTGTGGTAACATTGGTAAGAGTGTAGTCTAGAAAACATTTGATTCCTTTTAAAACTAGACAACATTTTGAGAAATTCTACTTGCACCACAATTTTTCCTCTTTACAATTATTTTCTCATTGCTTCATTAAAAAAAATTGAAATTCTCATTGCACCCTTTACAATACTAAAACTAACCCTAAATTAAACCTTTTTCAAAACCTCTACAGGTTTTTCTCGTTACTCCTATTCTTTTGAATTACACCGGCGTCATGTTACCAAATAGATTATATTTGTTCAGTCATCTGTTATTGCACATTTTTATTCATTCACTTTTCTTAAAATATCATTTTTTTTCTTTTAAATTTATGCTGAGCCTATTCGGTTATACATTGCCAAACAATTTAGATTATTTTGATGTCATATTGCCAAATAAACTAGATTTGTCCAGCCATCTGTTGCCACACGTTTACAGATTCACTTTCCTAAAAATATCAAGAATCCATAAAAACATAAAGTGTATACAAACATCCATAAAAAATATTCATAAAATCTTCAATGCAAATATCTTCAAATCTGTCAATACAAACATCTATAAAAGCACATTGAAATGTTATCATAATCTATATATGTCGATAGTTTTGGTAGTTACTAGATCAAGATTGACAAGCATACGAAATTGATCAATACGAGTAATATATATGGGTGATGAAAGCAAATGTAATTACTTACTATCGGAGGTACTGGATGACCAGGAAATAGATAAATCTAACAAACCTCGTTTATAATAAATTCATGACTATAGTCCATTAACAATGCATTACTAGTCTTACTGTAATGAGTAGAAGCATAATCCTTCAAAGTGAAAAACATAAAACTGGAAATGTTTGGCAATGAGTTACCATACATATGTACTTTTTGTTCGACAATAGATTGTTGAACAAGTATTTTTTGTTCTGCAGAGGGTTACCGGATATGTATTTTTTGTTCAACAGTCTGATTTCGGATTATTTGATTTTGTTCAGTTCTGGTACATCGAACAAAAGTCGAACAACCTACTTAAAAAAAAAAATTGAAAACGTAAAAAATAAAGAAAAAAAACTAACCATTTCACTTTTTTGTTGGTCTTTCACAACCATTTCTTCGTCCATTGCTTTCTTTTATGATGAAAACAATATAATTCTCACTTTTTGAAAGTAAATGTATAGTATAGAAGAATAAATGAGAAAGGAAGAAAAGAAGTAGAAATTGAAGTATAATGGATGTAAAGAGATAATCAAATCTATTTAATTTTTGTCTTTTGTCTTTAAAGGTAATTTCACAAATAGGTAAAATTGGGGAAAGAAAAACATCTCAAATGGAAGGTGTAACAAGGCAAATGTGTTGCGTAAGTAGAATTTCCCCAACATTTTCTTCCCAAATAGACTTTTTTTTCCATTAATTATGAAAAATGTTTTTTTGTTGATTTCATTTTTCATTATACCAAATGCCAGAATACACGGAAAACATTTCTGTCCAAACAAACATAGTTAAGCTCTAACTAATGTTTTTATCTCTGTCATTGGTTGCAGGAAGAAATAACTTGAAATTGATTCTAGGAACAGGTAATTTATAACCTCTTTAACCAATATTTTTATGCATGAGTGTATTTAGATGCTTAGTTCCAATCTGATTAAAAATGTCTAACTCCTTCAGCTGCTACTGGAATTGGGATTTTATTAATTCTATTGTTCTACATCATAAGGAAACTCTCACTAAGTGAATCCAGAGTCTTTTGGAAGAATAGATCAGAGAGCTACCAAAATGTTGAGAACATTCTAAAGAATTATCAGTCTTTTTCTCCAAAAAGGTACACTTATTCTGACATAAAGAAAATGACCAATTCCTTTAGAGTTAAACTTGGTCAAGGAGGCTTTGGCTGTGTCTTCAAAGGAACGTTAGAAAATGGCGGCCTTGTGGCAGTGAAGGTTTTGAAAGGGCTGAAAGGTGGCGGAGAAGAATTTATTAATGAGGTTGTGGCCATTAGTAGGACTTATCATGTTAATATTGTAACTCTTCTGGGTTTTTGTTTTGAGGGTCGCAATAGAGCTCTCATATATGAGTTCATGCCTAATGGATCCCTTGAAAGATTCATATATGATAGGAACTCCTCAACTTTTCGTCAATTGGGGAGGGAAACATTGTACCAAATTGCAATTGGCATTGCTAGAGGGTTAGAGTACTTACACCGTGGTTGCAACATGCGAATTTTGCATTTTGACATAAAACCTCATAATGTTCTTTTGGATGAGGACTTCTGCCCAAAGATCTCTGATTTCGGCCTTGCTAAATTGTGCCCACAGAAAGAGAGTATTATCTCACTCTTAGGTACCAGAGGGACGGCTGGGTATATTGCCCCCGAAGTATTTTGCAGAAGTTTTGGGGGGGTTTCACACAAGTCTGATGTCTATAGCTATGGAATGATGATTCTAGAAATGGTTGGAGGAAGAAATAATATCAATGATGGAGTTGATCAGACTACTGAATTATGCTTTCCACATTGGATATACAAGCGTCTTGAGCTGGATGAAGAACTCAGACTACAAGGCAATGTGAATGAAGAAGCAAATGAAAGTGCAAGGAAGACGATTATAGTTGGCCTGTGGTGCATACAAACTGATCCGTCACACCGGCCAGCAATGAGTAAAGTGGTGGAGATGCTAGAAGGGAGCCCAGAGTCCTTGCAAATACCACCTAAGCCTTTCTTGTCTTCTCCCTCAAGATCACCAGTAGAGTCTTCAACTACACACTTCATAACAGTGTGTGATTGAGTGAGAATCAGGTAAAGTGTATCATTTATGTGCTTTTCTGCATCCATCACTCAAAATTCATTGAATTTGTAATATTTGAACAAGAGATTATGATCAGCTTTCATCTGCATCCAGTCTTTATTTCATAAGTGCTCGAGTGCTGAGTCACAAGATACAAGTATTATATTATGTTAAACTCTAAGGCCGATTATGTATCCTATTTTAACTAATAGTCAAGTTTAAAATAATTAGTCCGTACTTTAATTGTTTAACCAAATATCGGATTAATAATTTTATTAGACTATTAGTCAAATCCTAAGCTCATGTCCACCCAAACAAACATGACCTAATTGTATTATAGCGGCCTAAAGTATTAGTTACAAGTTCTTTATAATTAAGATTTTCTGAAGGGCTTAAAAGCAAGATTGAACAAGGAATGGTATCTCTTTATCTTATTTGGCATAAAGAGAAGTTTTCTTAAATCAAGGTTTAAGATATAGTATAATAAAAATTAACATTTACAAGCAAAGATTCTAATGTGTCAAGAACCTCCTCTGCAAATAAGACAAATCTGTTTCAAAGTAGAATGTAGTAAAAACAATTAAATATAGAGGTGTCATATATTTTGTCCATTTATTTGCTTCACATAAAGGCATTCAAATTGGGGGATAAGGCCACCCAAGGAGATTAAAACAGAGTACACCCTGTTTGTATAGCTAAATGAAGAGGTCAACAACACTTTCCTTTTATTGCAGATTCAGCTTGATCACTCAATTGACAGCAATTTGATGAATTTTAATAAACAGGTTACCAGCTAGTGTTGTGTTTAAATTATGAATTTGGATAGAATTTAAAAGACAAAGTGAAAAAGTCGAAATCATGATCAAAAAACAGTCTAAAGTCTTATTTCTTCTTTGGATGGATGAGAACTGCACGTGGCACGCTAAGGACTATTTTCTGGAGGATTGAGGACAGTCGACAGTGTCTCACAGTAATAGGGGGTGGCTCCTGCCGTGCGTCACGTGTGGGCTTTTCTGGGTGTATTTTTGATCGTCCAAATTATTCATATTGTACGGTTAATTAAGTAGATTATTTATATATAAAAAAAGAATTAAGTCAATTAGACATTTGTAGTCACATAATCATGTCTTACTTTTTTTTTTTTGAAAAAAAAAGCTTATTATTAAAATTAGATTTTTGTTCATTTTTTAAAAATCAAATATGATCTTATCATATGATTATAAATGTCTGATTAACTTCATTTTTTCATAGATAATTTTCTTGATAGATCTTATAATATGAATAATTTGAATTATCAAAATAAAAGTGTGAGAAGATCCCACCAGGCAGCCCAACAGATTGCAGCAACCCCTTTTTATTTATTTATGGTCAATCAATATCCATTTATTGTTTGGTTAGTATGAAATTGTCCTATCACATTATCCCATTTTTTCCATTAATTTCAGCATTCATAAATTGTGTGACTCAGAAATCCCAATAGAAAACTAACATAATCACAACTTATGATATCTTAAGCAGCAGAATTCTATAATACATACCCTATATTATATACACCCTTAATTATGTCATTTTTTCTTTAATTATGACATTATTTTGAAATTTTTGCTTATGCCTCATTTGTGTTTGGTTATAACTCTTATTTTTATTTTAGTTATGACTTAAAACGTATGAAATTATACAATCCTCTTTTATACTTATAAAGTACATGGAAGAGTAGAATGCATCCAGTTTCAACCAACAATGGTGGTGTGTTTGGCCAAAACCTCTACATCCTTTTATTATATGATTGTAATAAATATTTGATTAAAGACTGCGAAACAACCATGTTAATATATATTTATTTCAAATTCAAAAATAATTATAAACTGTTAATTCTGAATTTTAATAAAATGTTGCAACCTTATATATTATAGTGGAGAGGATATAACTCTTCCCTGGCATTTCATTGAAAAGTTAGGAATTAAATTATATTTTTCCTTTTACGTGTGGGTCTTGAAAAATCTAGAAACCTCCTAAATGTTAATTTGTGATTATGTATCAATTTTAAGCAGAATAAAACAATCCCAATCAAACAATCAAGAGAAAGAGACACAAAGATTTTACGTGAAAAAACCACAATTTGACACCTTCCAATTGTGATAAAAAAACCACGGGCGACTGCCACAAGACAATCTACTAAGAAGATTTAAAGGAATTACACAGGTATCACTCTCAATTATCTAGCGAATCCACAACGCCTAATTGAACCAACCTCTATGTGCCTCTTCCAATCCCATCTTCAACACGGAATTGTCTTTCTGATGAGCCACTCCGGATTCCACCAAAGCTTGGGCTCAATTCTTGAAATTCACAACTGAAGAACAACTCTCTCTTTTGTGTATAACAAACAAACCTTTGATGTACTCTCTTTAAACCATGAGTTGAATACTCAATAAAACATCAAAGAAAAAATAACAAAATATCCCCAGATATAAACCTTTAAGAACCAAAAAGAAGATCTGGAGGACTTCAATCCATCCCTTAATTTTGGGAGAAAACCAAGTATTTATAGAGAACCAAAAGCAATCATAGATTGGGAAGAAAACAAACTTCTTGAGAAATTCGGATTCTGAGGCTTGCTCGAGCGAAGATTTCCTAGCTCGAGCGAGGAGTGTATTTTTCATGATTTCTACTAGTGCCTTGGCTCGAGCGAGGAATACACTCTTTTAGGTTTTTGTATGGACGCAATCCTTGGCTCGAGCGAGAACTCCTTGGATCGAGCGAGCAAACCTTTGCTCGAGCGAGCTCTTCTTGGCTCGAGCGACCAATGGCAGACATGCAATTTTGAATGCAATTTTGCTTCGGCCGTGAGCTGACCGGGCAGCTCAACCCCCGTAATAATCAGCGAAGTGGCAATCTTGAAAGTATTGACATCACAAACTACTCTGCATGGTACGATTTGGGTTTGGATTCGCATCTAATAAACTCATAACCTCACTGAAATAAAAGTGCGAAAATAAATATATCTTAAAGGAGTTTTGTCAAACGGGGTTGCCAACAATAAAAACCTAACAGGTCTTAATTCTAATTAAGCAAAATAATAATAAAGAAATATTTATATTTTGAAGTAATTAAACTTAGTAACCTTACACCTTCAGCAAAATCTCATTTGACCTTCTCCAGTTCTTCACATTCGCGAACGTCCAATGCTTTCAAGTTGAATAGTTGTCCATTGTTCGGATATTTTAATAAAAACAAATAATTTTTAATACCTTTGTTATATTTTAATTGTTTAACATTATTGCAATAATAATCTCTTACTTAGTGTCCTTTTGTTCCAAAACTGTTTTAACATTTATTTATTATTATGGGCCTCGATTGCTAGCAGTTTGAGTTTTATGGTTTACGAAATAATTTTCTCGTATAATCCTATTGATTAAGTTTGTACTTCTCCAAACGTTGTCGCTTTATTACCTGAAAACATAAATGTGAGCTAGCCGGCTGGTGTGTGCCAAAAACCTCTCCGATGTCTAAGTCAGCAAAATAGACAATAGACACAAAAACTTTGTGTATTTGAGAGAAAGAGTTGTGGTATATGTGCATAGGTCCTGTCATGAGTTTTTATAAATTCCGCTTGGCACAATCCTAGTAGGATTCTAACTTTCCTTATCAGAGTCCTCCTAGGAATCACACTTCCAAGGATAATGCCTATCCTGATAACACCCTACTCACTGTCAACCAAGTGAGATGGTTGCAACTCTTACCTCGGCTAGTACCACACTCAACCGAGCTTTACACGGCTCGGTGCTGCTTTAGGCAGCACTGTGGTAGTCCTAACTGTGAGATGGTGCCCTGCAGAGCTACCCTTAGCTTGGTTCTCCTTCCTACTGACACCTCGGTCCTCTACGGGGTTTAGCTTGGGGTAGCTAGGTCAGGCCCCTGGCAGCCTATCTCTGACCAACTTGATGCCTAGATGATCCAGGACCGTGCTATCCAAACATTTACTTCGGCCTGTAGTTCGGCCCAATGTCTAAGATAAATAGACTTAGCTTGGCCCAAACTATTATATAAATTACCCTCTTAATTGCCCTTTAATTCCATCTGCACAGCATGTTTGGGATTATCCAGTTTCGACCGAGCTGTCAAAGTCGATGTCAACCAAACCCCCAAACCATCCAGCCTAACTGAGCGGAAATACTCATACTGACTGAGCTCCAATTTCACTCGGTTTCAAAAAATTGCGCCAGTTGTACATCTCGTCTTTTCATGCTCCTGACATCGTGTCCTCACTGTGACAGCCGTCAAAACGCTGCCCAAAAAATTTCGAAAAGTCCCGCCGTTTTGCTTCCATGTCATATAAAACTCATTTTTCTTCGAACAATCATCCTCACTGTTCATCTTCTCTCTTACAAACCCTTGCACTCTGAGTTCCATATCTGCACCTCCTACGCTCAAGTCCCAACCATTGATCTAAATCGCCTGTCTTGCTTGCCTTTTTGCTGGTGCTCATTCTGTCGATTAGATTTTGTTTTCATGCCCTAAATCCATAAGTTGCCCATGCCTCTTTGTCTTCTCTACTGATATACTTCTGTTTATTTCTAAAGAATAGTATTTTAACACCAGATATGCATGTTATATACACTAAAGACTGAACCAATGTAAAAAAAAAAAAAAAAAAAAACCTCAAAACTCTATGCTCAAACCTAAAAACACACTGATTGGAACTTGAACCAGTCTGGAACCGTGTTTTTGATCCAAAATCATACTGCGACTGAAATAAGAACCTGTTTGTGACTTTTAGGCTCGCTTTTGACTGGACTAGAAATGCCTTGCTCAACAACCGGGCTATAATCCTGCCCTTCTCCCTAAACTGGACTGAAATGACCTCGGTTTAAGACCGATCTAAAACCTTGTGCTGGTTCTATTCCCTGGCCGAACTAAGCATGGCACATGACCCCCCAATGCCAAGCTAGGCTTGTTTAGTATTGACTATTTACTTATCTCGGTTTATCACCTGGGCATAACACCTTTTTATTTCCATTTTGCAGACTTGACTAGGTATGTCAGACACACCTTGCACTTTGCCTCTGGGCTCTTTTGCTCAATTGAGCCAACCAAAGTCTACATTAGCGCTGTGCTAGGCCGCCGTATAAACTTTTTTAAAATAGTAATTTTAAGATAATGGGCAAATACCGCTTTTTGGTGAACTCGCCTGGTGCCATGGCCGAATTTTGAAGGGATTACCACATACCAGACGACGTCCATCTTTCCTTGGTCGAGCTAGACACCACACCATTGGGCAACCCACATTTTGTCCCTTTCACCGTGGTGTCCATTGTAGAGGGGGGACTTCGGTTCCCAATCCAACCATTAATCTACGAGTTCCTTAGACAAACCATGCTATGTCCCACTCAATTATCAACCAACACTTATAGGATTATCAACAGGATAGCCGAGGTAAATCGTCGCCTTGGCCTCAACCTCGGTTTGGCTGAGCTGTTCCACCAATATTTGCTCAGCCAGAATGACGACGGCTGGGTTTATTACCTTAGAATCAGAAAAGAACAAGAGAAAATTGTCAAGAAAACACCAGACAAAGACCTAAATGATGACGACTTTCTCTGGGTGTCAGGCAATTTTGAAGATCAGGAAGCCCAAATACCGGACTATAACATTAACTGGAACAAAGGAACAGTCGGTAAGGATAGTTCAGTTTTAATCCTTTCCCCTATCGTATCACATGTCGTGCTAACCCGTGCAAGTTTGCCCTTTTTTTACAGATTTAAACCAGCTTAAATCCACTTACGCATACATGAACCAGGCCGTACTTCGAGTCGCGCTATGATATCGGCATAGAGACTGGGCCGAACTGCTTGATGTGCAACCGACCTACTGCTATAGTGGTAAGAGGAAGACCAGAGTAACTAATTTCCTTTTAGAGTCCTCACTTGAGCCAGACCCCACCCTTCCCCAAATCAACTTAATCCCTCTCACAAAAGAACAAGAGATGGCCAAGAAGAGAGCTGTCCAAGCTTTAATCACCGAACAGACATCCGTCTCAAACGCCGAGGTTCAGACCGAGCAAACTACCATTGGTCAGACTGTAGAAACCGTTGTTGCCTTGCCTTCCACCTGAGCTACTTCATCCCGGCCCAGCAAGAGGCCACGCACTTTAGCCTCTCAACCGCAACGGCTAGTGGATAAAGAAAAAGGTTGAGCTGCCTAAGATCGAGCTGCCAGTAAGCCAGCCTCGTCAAGGGGGAGGCCACCCCGGCCATGCTAGTTCTTCTTCTTTAGCGTGGGCTCCGGCTGTGAATTTCAAGAGTCGTGTTGTGTCCACGACTGACTCAGTTGCTGCTGAAAAAGACCACCTGTTAGCCTTTGGTGTGCCTTCCAGTCGACATGGAAAAGCACAACCACCTGACCGAGCTGAAGGCGATTTGGTCCACCACCAAGTTAATGGTTCTGGTAAAGTCTAAAATTTCAATATAACTGCTATTTTTTTATAGTCTTTTGGTGCGGTTGAACTTACCTCTTCATATGCTTTACAGGCCATTCAGAAAAATCACATTGCCCACCAACAAGCTATTGAATTGTGAAAAATGGCTAAGGCGGCTATCGCCGAGGTGAAAACGAAAGACGCCGAGCTAAAGGCCCTAAAGGCTTCTTTGGCCAAGCTAAATATCGAGAATGAAAAACTTGCTGAGAAAATAAGTGCAGCTGAGGCGGAGAAGCAAAAATCCCTAGTTGAGAAAAAAGACCGGTATCTGCATGAACTTGCCAAGCTAGAGAAGAAAAAGGCCTACAGAAGAAGATGGAGGATGCAGAGGATTGTGGTTTCAAGGAGGGTGAAGAAACCTACGTCCAACAATGCGAACTGGCTAAAGACATATTCTTCAAGTGCGGTTGGAAAGCTACAACCGAAAAGCTCGATCAGTCACACAACTTCGAAGTGTTCCTGAATCCTTCTTTCCACTTCATAAGGGGTTATATGACGGACTACGCAAATGCTGTCCAATAGAGGTTCCTTTAGGTGGAAGCGGAGGAGGAGGAGGAGGTCCTAAATCCAGCCGACGTTCCTCCCGCCGATACTGACCTCAGTCGCCAGGCTCCATTGTTAGCTCAGGTGGATCTGCCCAGCCAAGCCATGCTGAATCTGACTAATAGAGCGGCCGTGACCGATCTAACACGAGAAGGTGAAACTGGGGCCAGCCTGCCATCCGTGTCGTCCTGGATGCGGAGCTAGATGACCTTTTTACCTGACCATGGTGGAACTTGACTCTTTTCAGTCTTTGTTTTTCCTTTTTTCTTTGCTATGTAACTGGGCTATAAGCCCTATCTCTTATAAGCATCTTCTGTTGAATGAAAAAATTTAGATCTTTTTGCTCGGTTACTGAGTTTTTCCTTCTACATAGTTATACACATTTTCAATGTATGTTTAGTCGAATTGATTAGTTCGATTCTACTTTATGCTGCCAACCTTTATTTGGCTAAGATACTTCTCTTGGCTAAGGAATCCAGTAATTATGTTCATCAACCTGCTAACCTTTTTTGGCTGAGACAGCCATCTCGGTCGAGGAGTACAAAAAGTTGTGATTGGTCAAACCTGCCAACCTTCTTTAGCCTAGATCCTTATCTCGGCTAAAGAATGTAAAAAGCGTGTTGGTCAAACCTGCCAGCCTTCTTTAGCCTAGATCCTTATCTCGGCCAAAGCATACAAAAAGTGTTGGTCAAACCTACCAACCTCCTTTAGCCTAGATCCTTATCTCGGCCAAAGAATGCAAAAAGTGTTGGTCGAACCTGCCAACCTTCCTTAGCCTAAATCCTTATCTCGACTAAAGAGTGCAAAAGTTTCATTGGTCAAACCTGTCAATCTTTTTTAGCTTAGATCCTTATCTCCGCTAAAGAGTGCAAAATTTTTGTTGGTCAAACCTGCCAACCTTCTTTAGCCTAGATCCTTATCTCGGCGAAAGAATGC
This sequence comes from Camellia lanceoleosa, assembly GCA_025200525.1. Lineage (NCBI taxonomy): Eukaryota > Viridiplantae > Streptophyta > Magnoliopsida > Ericales > Theaceae > Camellia > Camellia lanceoleosa. The sequence goes on along the minus strand of CM045763.1, from coordinate 29,270,215 downwards.
AAAAAGTGTTGGTCAAACCTGCCAAACTCCTTTAGCCTAGATCCTTATCTCGACTAAAGAATGCAAAAAGTGTTGGTCAAACCTACCAACCTCCTTTAGCCTAAATCTTTATCTCGGCTAAAGAATGCAAAAAGTGTTGGTCAAACCTACCAACCTCCTTTAGCCTAGATCTTTATCTCGGCTAAAGAATGCAAAAAGTGTTGGTCAAACCTGCCAATCTTCCTTAACCTAGATCCTTATCTCAACTAAAGTGTGTAAAAAGTTTTGTTGGTTAAACCTGCCAACCTTCTTTAGCCTAGATCCTTATCTCGGCTAAAGAGTACAAAAGTTTTGTTGGTCAAACCTTCCAACTTCCTTTATGGCCCCCTAGTTGGGCAAGGAGTATAAAGAATTTTACAAACAGAAGAAAGAATTTTTACGAAAAAAAGAATCTACTTGTTTTATTGAATATCAAAAAGGAAAAATGACAAGTGTTTTAAAAAAGAGCTAAAAATAAAATACTTTGAGATTGGCCATGTTCCATGGCCTTGGAATAGCTCGGCCATCCACGTCTTCTAGGTGATATGCCCATTTTCCTGCCAAACCAATCACTTTATACGGTTCTTTCTAATTAGGTCATAATTTTCCATCTCTAGGCACCAAATGGTTTCCTATTACTTTGCGCAGCACCCAATCCCTAATCTCGAATTGCCTTGGGTGCACTGCTTTATTGTATTTCCTGGACAACTCCTGTTGATTCGAGGCAATGTGTACCAATGCCCTTTCTCTTCTCTTTTCTGCAAGGTCTAATTCTAGGGCTATGGCCTCTCCATTCAAGTCTGGAACAAAATTTTCGCTTCTAATGGTAGGGAGACCAACTTCCAGAGGGATTACTACCTCCATGCCATAAGCCAAGGAAAAAGGTGTTTCGCTCGTCGACTGTCTAGGTGTAGTTCGGTATGCCCATAGGACGTGAGGAAGTTCTTCAGCCCATTTCCCTTTCGCTTTCGCTTTTTCCAGTCTCTTTTTTAGACCATCTACGACTACTTTGTTGGAAGCCTCAGCTTGGCCATTAGCTTGGGGGTTGCTGGCGTAGAATTGTAGAATTCGATCTTGTGTATTCCGAACCGAGTTATGATATTCTGCCAAATAAACTTCTTGACGTTTTTCTCTTTAATGAAGGTGAGTGCCTCTGCTTCCACCCACTTGGTGAAGTAGTCCGTTGCCGCAATGAAGAACTTTCTATTGCCCGGCGCGGTTGGGAGTGGTCCTACAATGTCTAGGCCCCACATTGCAAAAGGCCAAAGGGCTGGTCAAGGGTAGAAGCTCTCTAGCTGGCTGATGGATTTGATGCACGAACTTTTGACATTTCTCACATTTTTTGATGTACTTCTCAGCGTCTGCTTGCATGTACGGCCACCAATACCCTTGTGAAATGGCCTAGTAGGCCAGCGATCTTCTCCTTTGGTGGCTGCCGCAAATGCTTTCGTGTATGTTGAACAAAAACGCCTCAACCTTGCTAGGATGGACACACTTCAAGTATGGTCCTGTGAAGGATTTTTTGTACAGTGCTAGTGATGGGGAGAGCCAAAATCGCTGTGACTTTGCTCTAATTTGGTTGGCCTCCTTCTTGTCCTCTGACAGGATGCCATCTTTTAAGAATACCACTATGGGGTCCATCCAGGAGGGACCTAGCTCGACGCAGTATACTTCGGTTGCTTCAAGTTCTTCAATACTTGGTCTTGGCAAGAAATCCATTAGCAACGGGTGTGGGATAGACGTGTCTGCCATCGATGCAAAATCGACCAGCTCATCTGCCTTACTATTTTCTTCTCAACCGATTTGCTCTATCCTTACCACATCAAATTTCATGATCTCCTTTCTGACCAACTCTTGATACTTGGTCATTCTATCGTTCTTTGCTTCGTAGTCGCCTGAAATTTGGTTGACTACTAATTGGGAGTCACTGTATACCGTCAGCTCGGTGGCCTTTATGCGAAATGCTGACTTCAATCCGGCTAATAGTGCTTCGTACTTGGCCTCATTCTTGGATGCTAGAAATCTAAGGTTGATTGCTTGTTCAATGGTCAAGCCATTTGGTGAGATGGACTATCCCCAGTCTAGCACCATGATTGTTGGACACTCCATCTATGAAGAGCTTCCATATCTCCCCTACAAACAACTTCCAGCAGGTGGAGGGATTTGATAACGCCTTAGGATCTGGGATGTTAATGGTGTCTTCTCCATATTTTTTTTCCATTGTAGCGAATTGTTCCTCACTGCTTGATTGTCTTAGCACTCCATTCTCAGGCGTATCTTCAGGAATTGCTATAGGACTAGGCGGTTTGCTGCTCACTTGCTCACCTTGCTGCAGGGGCGGCTTTATTCCCTCGGCCCTTTCTCCACTTTGCTCGGTTAACTCGAATAAGTCTACCGGGCATACATAATGACTACCTGGCGCAAACTCTACCACGAAATCTGCCAATGCTTGGACTTTTATCGCGATTCGTGGTCGGAACTTGATATCGAACTGTCCTAGCTCTATAGCCCACTTTAGTATTCACCTTGAAAAGTCTGCCCTTTCAAACAAGGCTTTTAAGGGGAAGGACGTTAAGATGATCACGGTGTGGGCATGGAAGTAGTGTGCTAATTTTCTTGAAGCCATCATCAAAGCTAAGGCTAACTTTTCCAATGATAGGTACCTTGTATCGGTGCCCAGCAATGTCTTGTTAACATAGAAAATAGGCAGGTGTTGTATTCCCTAAGCTCGTACCAACATTGCGCTTATTGTATGTTGGGAAACTGCTAAGTATAAAAAGAGTTCCTCTCCTAGTACTAGGGTTACCAACAATGGTGGACAGGTCATGTACTCTTTTAAGCTTTTCAGAGTGCGGTCGCACTCGTCATCCCACTCAAACTTGGCCTTCAGTGCTTGGAAGAACGATCGACACTGTAGCTCGACTTTTTCGTGCCCCCTTTCGGAAGTTTGAAAGAAGCCCTACAGTTCGGACTCCCGCGACTCTGAATCTAATCTCACAAGTGCAATGTGAAATTGATAAACACCAAAGAGTCCAAATCCGACAAATCTTTTGGAAAATTGATTTTGAATCGAAAATGCCAAAATTGGACTGTTTTGCCAGATACAAAGTCGCCATCTAAATATTTTATTTTGGAAAAATTTAGAAAACTCATGACTCGTGCTAAAGGCCACGTGTCCGTCATCACCGAACTTGCCTCGGCTTGGGAACTTAGGTACGAAAGGGGAATGTCATGAATTGAGCACCCCTGCTCGCCCTATCAAAGATTGGCCTTTACTAATCATGATATGATTTTTATCAACATTATATGCTCTTTTTTCGATTTATTAGGCTAGCATTTACTATGTGATGTGCACACAAGGTATAGACTAGTTTGCCTGAATTGGAACAATTCAATTTCTTGTTTGTTTTTTGAAAATGGTTTGAATTTGCCACTTAACAAAGTGGGCTTAAAGTTTGTGAATTTGCCACTTGACAAAGTGGGTTTAATCGTACATTCATTGAATCATTCCAATTCAAGCAACAAGCCTTCATTTACAGGCATTCAAACAGTTTAACAAGTAAACACTTAGCCTCATGGCAAGCATGCTAGTCATGGTAGTCACACACAGTCATGCAAGTATGCTAAAGCACAAACTCACCTAGTACTCTAAGCTAAGATAAAACAAAAGAGTTAGAAAAACATGCATGATTCCTAACTGTACAAGATGGCTAATGCAACACATGCAATAATGCAACTAAAATAGGCTCGGCCACTTAACATGTTTATTTGCAACAATTTCATAACATGCGTTTGAACACGTATTCAATGAGGATGACAATGTAAGTTAGAATGATGAACCGATCCTCAGTGCATGTAATACAAATGAATGGATGCAAGCATAAGATATGCTAATTGAAACGTGATGCCCCTAATCTAACCATCAAAAGCGGATAAATAAAAAGGAGAAAAACGTAGGGTTAGAAGACGTACACATTATTACAACATTGATGCCCTCGCACAAGAGGGTCCGAATAAATAAACTAGCTAAGCTATACTACTTAACTAATTATTACAAAACTTGAATGAATTAACTAACTCTAAGCTAATTAATTAAATAATTATAATTAAATAATTTAACTAGCGTGGACTCGCCTTTTTTCCGCGCCCCACATTTTGGAAAGGGTTTGAAAATAAGGCCTCACAGTTCGGACTCCCGCAGTTTGGAATCTAGTCTCACAAGTGCAATGTGAAACTAATAATCACCAAAGAGTCCAAATCTGGCAAACCTTTTTGGAAAATCGATTTTAAATTAAATAATGCCAAAATTGGACTGCTTTGCCAGATACAGAGTCGTTACCTAAATATTTTATTTTGGAAAAATTTAGGAAACCCTGAATCGTGTCCAAGGCGACGTGTCTATCATTACCAAAGTTGCCTCGGCTCGGGAACTTGGATACAACGGGGGAAGGTCATTGTACGGGGAGCAAATATTCCGTTGTGCCCGTACTCCTTTCGTCCAAGCTCCTTGTCTATCCGATCGACCTGCGAGCACAACGGCGGTGAGCTACCCGGCGATGTGTGGCCGGAAAACCCCTCCGATGATCAAGTTAGCACACACACTCAGGGAGAGAGAGAGCAAGAGAGAGATATCACAATGAGTGTTTCTCACCAAATGATGTTCCATCCCTCGCATGGGAGGCACAGACATGCTTATATACTTTGTGCGCTCAAATCTGCTCCCATTAGTCTCTTGACACATGGAGCTGCTTTTCCATCTGTCAGCACAAATTCAGCGGACACCACCTAACCAAACTGCCAAACTACATTAGTGGGAGCTCGGCAGCCTAGTGGCATCACCTCGGCTTCTCACGACCGTGCTGCGTAACGAGCCCGAGTGCTTCACTTGCCGAGCCCCATAGCAACCAGGCTTAGTAACATTCCGGCAGAGCCAAGTTCAAGGCAGGCCGAGCCGGCATTCAAAAGACTCTTCACACCGAGCTAAACGTGCTCCCCTAAAACTCGGGCTAGCAGATGATCATCTCGGCCAAATTAGCTTGGTCCAAACACGGGACCTGGACCTCGGATCTGGGCCTCGACCGAGCATGACCAACTCTAGGGAAGCCCAAGTTAGCTCGGCCTAAACAAGGGCCTGAGCCTCAACCGGGCAAAACCCACTCTGGATAGGCCCAAATTAGCTCGACCCAACATGCCCAATCCTAATCTGTCCAGCTTCTACCACGGGCCAAAGCCAGATTATAAATCTCCCTCTCAATTGCCCCTTAATTCCGTCCGCACAAACGTGACCGGGATTACGTGACCCGACCGGAGTAGATCTTGCCTCAATTCTTAGTTCGCAAGACGTAAATCGTGCTAATCCCCACACTCGGTTTCTAAGCTTGCTCGGTTGACGCCTCAACTCGCCATCTTGTCTCTTCAGTACTGATGTCTCCGCCATTATGAATACGCGTCGACCATTTATTGGCCTCGAGCAGCCAACCCAGACGTCCCTTCACATTCGAAATTTTGGCAGTTCTTTTCGCCTATAAATACGCCACTTCCCCTTCACATTTTCTTCTTACTGTCTCTCTTTCGTTCCAGACGATCAAGCACCATTGTTGCCCTCTACTACCAAGCACCATTCTTGCTCTCGAAGATTCGACTCTTGTCTCCTTCTGGTAAGTTCTACGAGTCTTTTTACTACTTTTTGATTTCGTATTTCACATTCTAGTGCACAAAAACCATTGGTTTTAGGATATAACCCCCCAAAAACCTCTTACGCTCTTACGTCTCTCGTTCTCTGCTTTTCTTCAACTCGATGATGAACACGAAGATCTGAGCGATCGATCCGTGTCTTTTGATCCCAAAAAACACCTAAACCGAGCAAATTACGAGTTTGCGAAAACTCTTGTAGGAACCGAGGTAGGCAGAGGACTCGACCGCTCGACCGGGCTAACATCTGGTCTGCTTGAACAGCCGAGCTTCTGGATTTGCCTTCATGACCGAAGTGGTCTGGCACTCCATCTGACCGAGCTAAAGTCAAGCTCGTTTTGCGCGACCGCGCTCCCACTCACACTTGCCCTCTTTTTCCTGCAGAGTCCAAGAGGACCACGCACCAACACTGAGGCTCTCAAAGACCGAGCAGCCATCAAACAAGAGTTTTTGACAAACCAACATAGCCATGCTAAAAACAGCCAGCTACACATGGGGCGCTATCGCTTCCTGGTTGATACGCCGGTCGCATTAGCCGCGTTCTGGAAAGAATATGGCATCCCTACTGACGTACACCTCGAGCTCGGTGAAGAGGGCACATCCCCTTGGGGCAGACTTGACCAGTGCCCTTTCACCGTTCTTTCCATTATCGAAGGCGGCCTTCACTTCCCTGTCAATCCCCTCATGTGCGATTTCTTGAGTCGCACCGGGCTAGCACCGACGCAAGTCTCTACCAACACTTATAGGATAATTAACGGGATAGCCGAGCTGAACAACTGGCTAGGAACTAACCTAAGATTAGCTGAGATACTTCGCCAGTATACCTTCGGGCATACAGGCGACGGCCTTGCCTATTATTTAAAGATCAGATCGGGCAAAGAGAAGATAGTAACCAACACCCCGGACAAAGACATGCATGACAATGACTTTTTCTGGGTGTTCGGTAATTATGAAACAGCCGACGTGCCGGGCTGGTATATCAGCAAGGACTTCAGTTCAACATGTAAGCCGTGCTAACTGCTCGGTCAAATTACTTTCTTTCTATATTCTATACTTAATATCTTTTCTTCTTCTCCTCTTTGCAACAATCGAAGCTTTGCAAGCCAACTACTATTATCCCAACGAAGCAGCCATTAGAACCGTGCTGCGGTATCATAACCGAGATTGCCACGAACTTCTCGGCTACGTACCGACCTACAGATACTCCGCTTCGTGCCGAAGTAGAGTAACAGACTTTCTTCAAGTGCCATCTCCGCCCCCCGATCCAACTCTACCGGACGTGCCCCTAATCTGGCTAACAGAAGCAGAGGAGATGGCCAAACGAAGCTGCATCAAAAATCTCATCACCGACACATCCACCGAGCTGCCGAGCATCCCTTCCCGTGCAGCTGCTACCGGTCAAAGAAGCGGGACCGTGGTTACATTGGTGTCACCTGCAGTTGTGCAGACAAGCAAGGAAAGCCATTGAGCTGGGAAAAGGCCTCGCACCGTCGATCCTTCAGCCGAGCTTGTTGCGAAGCTGAACACCAAGCAACCAGCGGTTACAACCGAGCCAACACCCCCCTAGAAGCCTTAACTGAAGCACCAGGGAAAAGAGATCTCGGCCAGTGCTTCGGTCAAAAGGGATAAATAGCACCTCCTCATCTTCGACCTAACCAAAGCCCTCCTTCTGTCGAGCGAAGTGACCGGCAGTGACCACATGCTCGACACCCGGCTCGTGAAGTCCTCGGTCAAGTATATGACCCGGGTAAGAATTTTGCATGCTTTATCCAAATATTTCTAAGTGTTTGTTCGGTTTCCTTTTTCTAATCAAACTCTCTTCTTGTAGGCCATCCAGAAACAACATCTGGTGATGGAGCGGATTCATAGACTCCGGCAGAAGGCGACCGACGCTGCCAGTCAAGTTGAACACCTTCAAATCGAGCTGGGGCGGTCGAAAGCTTCCTTAGAAATTACAAATTCTGACAACTCAAAATTGCTCGGCCAACTTGGAGCCGCTGAGCAAGAAAGGGACGCTCTCTGGGCCGAGCTGAAAACGTTGAAACAATCGAGAAAGGATGAGGTGGACGAGGCCAATAACGCCGGTTTCAAGGAGGCCGAGGAAAACTACACCAAGCAAGTTCATGCCACCCAGGACATTTTCTTCAAGTCCAACTGGAAGGCTGCTTGTGAACAGCTCGACCAAGGATCTAGAATTGACGTGTTTGCCTCCCCCCTAGCTTCCTTTCTGCCGACGTACATGGTGCCTTACGCCAACGATGTCTTCAGTGCGTTGCAGGTTGAGGCCAAGGAAGAAGGCGAGGACGAAGCCGAAGAAGATGCTGAGGGAGAAAACCACCCAAAGTAGCCTGGTCAGGTGGAGACCGGTGTCCAAGAAAAAACAACCACGGTCGACCTGGAAACAACCGGGGATGACTTCGCCGACCTGTCGCCCTTAGTTTAGTTTTCTCTTCTTTTTTCAAGAATGTAACCGGGCTGCCTGCCCCACCTTATGTAATTCGGTTTTACATCAATGAAAAGTTTTGATTTCTTTAACTGTTGCATTGCTTGTTGGACTGTGTTTTGTCATCTTGGCAGGAACCTTTAAACAAAACGTCAACAACTTTAGCCGGGGCAAAGCACCTCAGCTTAATCTTTTGAGTGGGACAAATCACCAACCCCTTTAGCCGAGACAAAGCATCTCGGCTAAAGCCTTAAGTAAATCAACTCATTCAACCGGAGTAAAGCTTCTCGGTTGAAACCACCAAGTTGAGTAAATCATTAACTCATTCAACCGGAATAAAACATCTCGGTTGAGACCATAGAGTTGAGCAAATCATCAACTCATTTAACTGGAGTAAAACATCTCGGTTGAAATCACAGAGTTGAGTAAATCATCAACTCATTCAACCGGAATAAAACATCTCGGTTGAGATCACAGAGTTGAGTAAATCATCAACTCATTCAACTGGAATAAAACATCTCGGTTGAGACCATAGAGTTGAGAAAATCATCAACTCATTTAACCGGAGTAAAACATCTCGGTTGAAATCATAGAGTTGAGTAAATCATCAACTCATTCAACAGGAATAAAACATCTCGGTTGAGACCATAGAGTTGAGCAAATCATCAACTCATTTAGCTAGAGTAAAACATCTCGGTTGAAATCATAGAGTTGAGTAAATCATCAACTCATTCAACCTGAATAAAACATCTCGGTTGAGACCATAGAGTTGAGCAAATCATCAACTCATTTAATCGGAGTAAAACATCTCGGTTGAAATCTCAAAGTAAGCATCGAAAGCAACAGAATGCTTCAGCAAAGATAAGTCACTTCTATTATATTTGACAAAAAGCGTGTTACATTCAGAAGTATAGGGAGATTAAGGAGATCAAGTCCTTCCACAAAAAATTACATAAGAACGTAAAATGCTAAAAATAGTACAGTTTGAGGTTGGCCGCATTCCATGGCCGGGGTATGCCTTTTCTTTCCAAATCTTGCAAGTGGTATGCCCTCTTGCCCGCCAGACCGGTTATTTTGTAAGGCCCTTCCCAGTTTGCCCTTAGCTTGCCTTCCCTCGGCACTAGTGTGTTGCCCATCACCTTTCTTAAAACCCAATCCCCAACTTTAAACGGGCTGGGGTGCACCGTTTTGTTGTATTTTCTGGAAAGCTTTTGTTGGTATGCGGCCACATGGATTAGAGCCTTGTCTCAACGCTCTTCCACTAGGTCCAATTCCAGGGCGATGGCTTCAGAGTTCAGCTCGAGCTCAAAACTTTCACTATGAAGGGTGGGTACGCCAACTTCCAATGGGATGACCACCTCCATGCCATATGCCAAGGCAAAAGGAGTTTCCCCAGTAGATCGCCTTGGGGTCGTCCGGTATGCCCAAAGGACACTTGGGAGTTTCTCGGCCCATTTTCCTTTGGCTTTCTCAAGTCTTTTCTTCAACCCATCAAGAATGGTCTTGTTTGATGCTTCGGCTTGGCCGTTGGACTGCGGGTAAGCTGGGGTGGAGTTGTAGAATTCGATCTTCAATTCTTTACAAAATCCTCTAAATAAGCGCCCGTCAAATTGGGTGCCATTGTCAGAAATCAGAAACTTGGAGACGCCAAACCGTGTTACCACATTCTACCAGACAAACCGTTTGACGTCTTTCTCCTTGATAGCTGCTAAGGGCTCAGCTTTAACCCATTTGGTGAAGTAGTTCATAGCCGCGATGAAGAACTTCCGGTTGCGTGGTGCTGTTGGGAGTGGTCCTACTATGTCCAGCCCCCACATCGCAAAAGGCCAAGGGCTTGTGAGGAGAAGAAGTTCTCTAGCCGGCTGGTGAATTTGGTGGGTGAACTTCTGGCACTTCTCACATTTGCAAACATATTTCTAAGCGTCCGTTTGCATGCACGGCCACCAATACCCTTGCAAGATAGCTCGGTAGGCCAAAGATCTACCCCCGATGTGACCGCCACATATGCCTTCGTGAATTTCGTACAGGAAAGCTTCCACGCTGTTTGGGTGTACACACTTGAGATAAGGACCAGTGAAAGACTTATTGTATAAAGCGCTAGATGGAGAGAGCCAAAACCACTCTGACTTCACCCAGACTTTATACGCTTCCTTTTTATTGGCCGAAAGGGTCCACTATTTTATGAAGAGGATAATAGGGTCCATCCAAGAATGGCCAAGCTCGGTGCAGAGTACTTCTGTCTACTCGGGTTCCTCTATACTAGGCCTTGGAAGAAACTCAATCAGGAGAGGACTGGGAGATATTCTGTCGACCATGGAAGCCAGACCGTCTAACTCATCCGCGCGGCCGTTTTCTTCGCGTCCAATTTGTTGGACTCTTATCACCTGGAATCGCTTGATGTGGTCTCTTACCAGAGCTTGGTACTTTGCCATTCTGTCATCTTTAGCTTCGTAAACCCCAGACACTTGGTTGACAACAAGTTGGGAATCGCTGTAAACCATCAGCTCGGATGCTACACCAGAGCGCTCTAAGTCCGCCAAATACTGCAGCCTCAAATTTCGCCTCATTGTTTGACGCAGGGAATCCAGTGTGATAGAGTGTTCAATGGTCAGACCATCTGGGGAGATCAAAACTATGCCCAGCCCGGCACCGTGACGATTTGAGGCTCCATCTACAAAAAGTTTTCACATTTCACCAACAAAGAGCTTCCAACACTCTGAGGGGTCCTGGGAGGCTTGAAGGTTGATAGGATCACGGTTGCTCGACTATTCGGTTTCTAGTTCACTGCTGTTCGGTTCCATTTCATCCCCCCTCGGTGATGCAGCACCGGACCCAACAGGTTGATCTGCCATGCCCAAGTCCGAAGTCGCATTGCTGGGCTGCAGTACTATGTCGGCTAGAGGTTCTATGGTGGGGTGCACAAGTTCCGCGTTGCCAACATCACCCTGTTGTGCAATTTCTGGCGAGCCTGCATTCACCTCATCGGCTGCCGTGGCAAGATCCACCGGGCATACTAGATGAATTCCAGGTGAGAATTCAGCAATGAAGTCGGCTAATGTCTGTGCTTTTATGGCAGTTCGGGGTTGAAACTTGACATCGAATTGTCCCAATTCGACCGCCCACTTGAGGATTCGACCGGAGAAATCCGCCCGCTCGAACAAGGCTTTGAGTGGGAACTCGGTCAAAACGATGATTGTGTGAGCATGAAAATAGTGCGCCAATTTCCTGGAGGCCATCATCAACGCCAAGGCAAGTTTTTCCAGTGGCAAGTATCTCGACTCTGCCGGTAACAAGGTTTTGCTCACGTACAAGATTGGAAAATGCTGGATTCCTTCTGACCGGACAAGCACTGTGCTAACTGCATGCTGAGAAATGGCCAGATAAAGGTAGAGTTCTTGCCGGGCTTTGGTGTCACCAATAATGGAGCAGAAGACAGATACGCCTTTAGCTCGGCCAAAGCCCTGCCACATTCCTTGTCCCACGAAAACTTGGATTTCAGGGCTCGAAAGAAAGGGCGGCAGCGATCTGATGACCGGCTTATGAATCGATTAAGCGCGACGGTCATTCCAGCCAGATGCTGCACGTCCTTCGCCGAGTTGGGCTGCTTTAATTCTTGTATGGCTTTGATTTGTGTGGGTTCTGCCTCGATGCCTCGGTTTGTGACTAGGAAGCCTAGGAATTTCCTGGATCCCACGCCGAAGGCACACTTGGACGCATTCAGGCGTAGCTTGTGCTATTTGAGAATGGCGAACATCTCAGCTAGGTCGGACAAGTGGTCTGCCTGATGCCTGCTTTTGAGCACCATGTCATCGATGTAAGCCTCCATCGTCCGGCCTGGCAGAGGGGCGAACATTTTGGTCACCATCCTTTGGAAAGTTGCATCAGCGTTCTTCAAATCAAAAGGCATGACTCGATAGCAGAAAAGTCCCCTTGGAGTGGTGAAAGAGGTTATCTCACGGTCGAGGCCATGTATGGCAATCTGATGATAACCACGGTAAGCATCCAAGAAACTGAGCCTTTCATGTCCGGCCATTAAATCCACCAGCTGGTCTATTTTGGGCAGAGGAAAGCTATCTTTAGGGCAAGCTCAGTTGACGGTCTTGTAGTCGACGCAAACTCGCCACTTTCCATTCTTCTTGGGTACTATGACCGTGTTTGAAATCCATCGAGGGTAGTGCACTTCCTGAATAGCCCGTGCTTCAAGCAAGTTCCTTACCTCCTCCGCGACTACCTCGGCGTGATGAAGAGCCGATCTCCTTGTTCTCTGAATGACTGGCCGTGCATCAGGGAAAACATTGAGTTGGTGGAAAATAAAACTTGGATCGATGCCAGGCATGTCGTAGGGCGACCATGCGAAGACTTCGATATTTGCCATCAAGAACTCTACCATCTCGGTCCTTTCTTGAGTGGTCAGGCTTGATCCGAGCAAAAAGAATTTGTTTGGACTTTCCGTGTCGATCCGTACTTCTACCAATTCTTCAACAGCTTTGTCCTCAGCCCTGGTGCCCACGTCATCAAGGACACTCTGGTCTTCTGGGCCTTCAATCATTTGCACGAAGGCTTTGGCAGCTCGGCTCCCGTTCACTGCTACGAAGCATTGCTTCGACATGACTTGATCGCCCCAAATTTCCTCAATTTCCTCCATAGCCGAGGGGAATCTCATAACCTAGTGGTAGGTTGACGCTATAGCCTGCATAGCGTGAAGCCAGCCCCTACCGAGGATTAGATTGTATGTTGACGGCACCTGCAATACCCAGAACTCCACCTGCTTGACCACAGATCCGGCTTTGACCGGTAAAATTATTTTTCCCAAAGGCCACTCCGATTGTGAGTTGAAACCTACCAGCGGCGAAGTTGTCGGAGCCAAGTTTGTGTCTCGGAGTTTGAGTTGTTTGAACACGTTGTAGTACATAATTTCAACCGAGCTTCCCTAGTCAATCAAGATACGCCTGACATCGAACTCTTTGACGCGGAGGGTGACCACTAGGGCGTCGTTGTATGGCGTTTGAATGCGCTCTAGGTCCCTTGTGGAGAAACTAATCACGTTTTTTTCCTCGGCCTTCCCCCTTTTGATCGCGGGCTGGACTAACAAAACTTCCCTCATGTGTTCTGCCTTTTTAATCATTCCTCAGAGCTCACATACACGCGCCAGCTCCACTATGCTATGGATCACATTAACCACTTCTTGAGGGGGCGCCTCCAAGTCCTCCGGTCCATGCGGATCAGCCGAGGCGAAATGTGCGGCCTTAACACCCCCATCAATGTAAAGATCTAAGTTTCTGGTTGTGACTAACTCCTCCAAGTGTTGCTTCAGAGGCAAACAGTCCTCTGTCCGGTGTCCTCGCTCCCGGTGAAATGTGCAGCAGTACCGCAGATTGAAGCCCTTTTGCGCGTTGCCTAACTTAGCAGGAAACCGGACGTAATCCTCGTCACAGATTTCACTAAGTATGTGATAGATTGGAATCTTAAAGACCGTGGTGATGCCTGTCTGAGCTTTTAACCTTTTGTTAGCATCAGCTACGTCATCGCGGGGGTATTCAGCTCGGTCATTCCAACGACCCCTTTCCCGATTTCGATGATTTGATCCACGGTTAGATTCCTCGGCACAATCATTTGGACGGTTAGTCTCCTATCCGACCGCGTGTACCTTGCCAGCCGATCTCTTGTCTGTTACCACTGGAGTTGTCTTCGCAGTGGACGCCGCCGCATCATCCTCTACTCGGATGTGCTCATTGATGCGCTGCATTAGTTGGCCCATGGATGTCAGCTGGTTCATGGTAAGCGAGTCCACAGCCTATGTCCGATTGGAAGACCGCGCTTATATTGGGTGATTGCCAGGTTGATTGGGCAATCTAAAATCTCATTGAAGGTTTCCTAGTATCTGGAGTTGTATGCCTTGAGTGTGTCGCTCAACTCCATTTTGACACTGAGAAGGTGGTCCACCTTCTTTGGCGTTTTAGTGTTGGTCTTGAAACGAGTCACAAAGGGTTCTGCCAACTGCTGCCACCTTTCGATACTTCCCTCAGGTAGCCTCTCAAACCATTTCAAGCCCAGCTCGCCTAAACTCGACGGGAAGATAAGGCACATAAGAGCATCATTGCGCCTATGTCCGGCCATGACCTGCCGGAAATGGCTTACATGCATGTATGGATCGGTCTTTTCGTCGTAGAGCGTAAACTTGGATTGGTGAAAGCCCGCGCGGAGCAATGTGGTTTTTATCTCAAGGGAGAAGGGGGTGGCATTCAGCCTCGCCAAATCTGTGTCTAGAAGGAGAGGCACGGCTGGGCGGGGTGGTGGCATTATGAGCTCTTCACTAGCATGACCCCCGTAAGATAGTCGCTGGAGCGCCGGCATCCTTTGAGTCTCTCACCGGTGAGCCCGCTCCTTCAAGACTACCCGCAAGTCCTCTGAGCGAGCGGAGTAGGAATATCTCGACGTCGTCGCCGGACGTGAGGGTTGATAGGTACTATCTTGTGCGCTAGACTTCTCTATAGGTGCGTCAGAATCTCCAACCCCGTAACTTCTAGTGATAGAAAGGGAGGGAGTGTGCCGCTGGCTCTGACTGCTTGAACGGTGTGGTTGGGTGCGCTCACTGTGGTCTCCCACTCCAGCAACACCCTTCCCTTTGACATGCCGTTTGAGAGCTTCCATCTCCGCCACCATTCTCCGAATGACGGCGTCTTGGTCCCTTAACTTGTGCTCCAGACGTCTAGCGTGCGATTCTCTTCGCCGCTGGTGTCCGTCTGGGCTCCGCGAGTGACCAAAACTTCTAGCGCACTTATCACGCGCGTCTCTTGAATGTCCTCCTGGGGAAGTCTCTAGGTCTGCCATGTTTGGAACGGCGGGGAGTCCGTCTTTCCGTCTGGCTGATTCCGGGGTAACACCGTCAATGGCAGACAACGGTATTTCGTCATTGTTCGCCATGGAAGGCGATCAGATGAGCTTGGAAGACAAGGTTTTGTCTATCAAGCTTCCCACAGACGGCGCCAATTGTCCAGGGAGCAAATATTCCTCTGTGCCCATACTCCTTTTGTCCAAGCTCCTTATCTATCCGATTGACCTACGAGCACAACGGCGGTGAGCTACCCGGCAGTGTGTGGCTGGAAAACCCCTCCGACGATCAAGTTAGCACACACACTCAAGGAGAGAGAGAGCAAGAGAGAGATATCACAATGAGTGTTTCTCACCAAATGATGTTCCATCCCTCGCATGGGAGGCACAGTCATGCTTATATACTTTGTGCGCTCAAATCTGCTCCCATTAGTTTCTTGACACGTGGAGCTGCTTTCCCATCTGTCAACACAAATTCAGTGGACACCACCTAACCAAACCGCCAGACTACATTAGCGGGAGCTCGACAGCCCGGTGGCATCACCTCGGCTTCTCACGACCATGCTGCGTAATGAGCCTGAGTGCTTCACTTGCCGAGCCCCATAGCAACCGGGCTCAGTAACATTCCGACAGAGCCAAGTTCAAGACAGGCCAAGCCGGCATTCAGAAGACTCTTCATACCGAGCTAAACATGCTCCCCTAAAACCCGGGCTAGCAGATGATCATCTCGGCCAAATTAGCTCGATCCAAACACGGGACCAAAACCAGATTATAAATCTCCCTCTCAGTTATGAATTGAGCACTCCCACTCACCCGATCAAAGATCGGCCTCTACTAATCATGATATGAGTTTTTATAAACATTATGTGTTCTTATTCTGGTTATTAAACTAGCTCTACTATGTGACGCACACAAGCAAGTATAGACTGGTTACAAAACTTGGAACAATTCAACTTGTGTTTGTTTATGAAAATGATTTGAATTTGCTACCATCAAATGGGCTTAAAAGGTGCGCATTTGCCACCTCAAGTGGGCTTAAAACATGATTTTTCCGTGACAAAGTGGGCTTAAAACGCACATTTGTTGAATCGTTCCAATTCAAACAACCAAGCCTTCATCCACAAGCATTCATGCAGTTTAGCATTTAAGCACATAGCCTCATGGCAAGCATGTGAATTATGGCAATATGGCAATCACACTCATGCAAAAATGCTAAAGCATAAAAACTCACCGAGTACTCCAAGCCAAAACAGAAAACTAGTTAGAAAGATGCATGATCCTAACTATACAAGATGCCTAATGCAACACACGCGATAATGCAATTAATAGGCTCGGCTACTAATATGGCATATGGATCGATTTGAACAACATGCGATTAAACACGTATTCAAAGATGATATTAAAATGACGATGCAGTTTGAATGATGCGCCGAGCCTCGATGCATGCAAGACAAACGAATGGATGTAAACATGCAAGCATAAGGTATGCTAATTGAAAATGATCCTAATCTAACCATCAAAAGCGATTAAATAAAAGGGAGAAAGACGTAGGGTTGGAAGACATACACACATGCATGCACGCTTATTACAACATTGCACTCTCGCGAAGGAGGGTCCGAATGAATAAGCTAACCAACTAGCTATGCTAATTAAGCTAACTAATTATTACAACAATCAAAACGAATTAACTAACTATTCTAAGCTAATTAAATATTACAAATCAATTTAATTAGCTAAATACTTAACTAATTAATTACAAAGCGATTAAGCTAATTAAATACAACATAAATTAACTAACTAATCTACTTAAATAATTACAACGTTTGCATGAATTAGCTACCACTAATTAACTAAACAAAGCAATTAAATGGCCTCGGCAAGTGAGGGATGCATGCATGCTCGATTTCTCCATCCAAAAAGCCACCGCCTTGCCATTCAACGCCTCTGTTTGCATATTTTGAACACCAACAGTGCTGCTAACTCCCAAAATGCCTCTGCTCCACCTTACCAACATACTGTGCAAATTTCATTGATGGCCGGTCGGCTACTGCTGATGGCCTCAGCCACTGTTGCCCTAAACTTCCTTTTGCTGCAACAGAGAACAAACAGGGGCAAAGCAGTGTATTCTGAAGGAGTGTTTGTATTGTTACCCTTCTTATCATCAAACAAACTCAAGGGAGTGAAACTCTTGGCTCTCAGACCATCAATCAAGAAATTTCCATGCATGATGGCCAAAGAACCAAGTTTGTACAAGTTTAATGAGTGCAAGACAAGACTCAAAAAGACCACCACCCTATCATGCATGATCAAGGGTGATGGTGACCAAGGAAAGTGGCACATTTCATAACTTTTGAGTATGAAATGTCCCATTTCCTTTATGTTCGAATTAACGTCCGATTCAAACACATGCAATGCAACACATTAGATGCTTATCTTGCCTCTTTTACTTGTTCATTTTGTTTACTCATTTTACATTACCGATTCATTCTTTAATCGATTAAGTCCAAAAGTGAGTGTCCTCTAGTGGAAAGATGGCTCAAACAACAAGTTGTTCTGGGCATGAAAGAGGCATTACACTGTTGGTAATGAATCCCCTAAGGGATTAAACCATTAGGTGTAACACCTCCATTTCATACTTAAGCAAACAAAAGGTTTAAAGCCACTTTTAAAGCAAACAAAAGAGTGAAGAATGGAGGGAGATTGCAAAGATTTTAAGTGCTGAAATGAAGTGCAAAACAATACTAAAACATGCTATCAACTTAAAACAATAGTGGTAGATGCCTTAAAACACCAAGATAGTGAAGGAAATAACACTACAACTATGCAATACAAGCCTTAACTAAACTAACCAGCCCAAAACAGAGCCAAAATAGGTTATTTCAGAGGCAAAAACATGCTAGACTCAAGCTAAATTAAGCTAGAAAAACATGCTAACATATGAAGCTAATTAGTCATGCAAACAAGACACAAGGAGGGGAGGCTAACCCCTCCAATTTTGGACTTCCAAATAAGGCTTTTACCACTGAAAAACCTCTGATATTTAGTGGTTGAAAGGCCCCAAAAAGTTGTTTTGAAAGTGGTGAATAATAGCACAAAAGCTTAACAAACAAAGGAGCAAGAAGAGTGGACCACCCCCTAACTCAAAGAGACTTCAAACCAACACTTTTAAGTCACAAAAATAGAGTTTTTGACAGTTCAAAATTAGCCCAAAAATAGTTTGAAAAGATGACAAAACAAGTATTGAAAACAAGCTTAAATAACAAGTGTTATACCTCTTCAAGTTAAGGCACAAAATATGAAACAAACCATGCTCAAACCTCCTTCTAGAGCTCAAACAAGGCTTCAAGTAATCTCAGCCCAAAGGTGAGAGTATTTGGTTAAGGGTTGGTATGCAAAGGCTAAGAGAAACTAGGCAAATGTGTGCAAAATAACAAGAGAGAGAGAGAGAGAAAGAATTCTAGAGAGAGAGAGAGAGAGAGAGAGAGAGATTTTTGTTCTAAAAATGCTAACCCTAAAAAATGGGGGAGGACACCCCCTATATATAGAAAAACAAGTCTTGAGCTTGTGAACATCTCACCATACATGTGTATGAAGATGCAGCTCAGTGAACAACAGTTGGCAACAAATATCTGGAAAAAGGGACCAATGACCGTCGGCCACCACTGGTAGTCGACAAAAACAAGCCCTGGCCGACAGCCTAGGGGGCTGGTCGACAGGTCACCCACTCTTCTAGACTAGAGGCAACAAGCTCTAGGTCCAAAAACATGCACAAAACAGATCAAGTTTAGAGGCTCAAAGACAAGGCGCTCCGCTGGAGACTTCGGGTGCTCAAAACAAACATAAATGAGCACAATCATCGAGTGCGCAAACGATAACATCCAAGTCTTGAGGACGGTGAAAAATGGGGTGTCTACAACTAGGCTAACCTAATTAAATATTTACAACACAAACTAATTTAATTAATCAATCTAAACTAATTAAATAAGTAGAAAACAAACTAATTAGTTACAGCTAATCAAGTACGACAAATAAATGGCTAAATGCTAATTAAACTTATTAACTAGTCCCGAGAAGCGAGGGGGCGCTCATGCATGCTCGGTTTCCACCCAAAGAACATCCACTGTCTGCCCTCGGAAGCCTCTGTTGCACAACCCTTGCACTAATTTTCCATTTCCAGATCAAGGCTGCTCTACTTCACAAACATTCTACTCAAAATTCATTGGTAGCCAGCAAGCCAGAAGTGGTGGCCGGCCGACCACCATTGGGGGGCTGCCGTTCAACACTGATGGCTTGCCAGCTAGTAATAGTGGCTGGCCAACCACTGATGATGCACCACTCCTTGCTGCAACAGATAGCAAACATGGCAAAGAGAGGGTATTCTCACAAGTTGTTTGTACTGTGTATCCCTTCTTATCATCAAAACATCTCAAAGGAGTGATACACTTGGTCCTCAAACCATCAATCAAGCAATTTCATTGCATGATGGCTAAAGAACCAAGGTGTACAAGTTTAATAAATGCACAAACAAGACCAAAAACCATCACCCTATTATGCATGATCAAGGGCAATGGAGACCTAGGAAACTTGGCACATTTCATCACTTTGAGTATGAAATGCCCCAATTTTCCTTGTGTTCAATTAACGTCTGATTGAACACACCAAAAACACAACCAAATTCTTATCTTTGCACAATTTAGTTTCCATTTTTGTTTACCCATTTTAACTTACCAACCATTCTTTAACCAATTAAGTCCATTGGTGTTTAGTCCTCTAAAGAGAAGGAAGTGTCAAACAAGGGGTAGTTTAAAGCAAGAGAGAGGTGTCATGCTGTTGATAATGAACCCTCAGAAGAGGATTAAACCATTAAACATGGACCTCAATCTCAAACTTAAACTATCCTAAGGTTGAAACAACCCTCAAAGCAAACAAAAATTCAAGAAATGAGGGAGGTTGTAGAGATTAATGAGTTCTAAAATTAAGTGAGAAAAGCACTAAAAACATGCAATCAACTCAAACAAGTGGTGTCTAAAGGCCTAAAACGCCAAGCTTATGAGGACACTTACACTACAAGCATACAATACAAGACTCAAATACAACAATCAGCCCCAAAAAGAGTTAAAATAGTCCAAAATAGAGCCTAAAATATGCTGGAATTAAGCTACAAGAGGCTAGAAAAATAAGCTAACATATAGAGCTAACTAGGCTAGCAAACAAGACACAAGGAGGGGAGGCTAACTCCAAATTTGGACTTCAAAATATGATTTTCACCACTAAAAATACTTTGAAATCCAGTATTCAAAACTTCAAAAAAAGATAGTTTGAAAGTGGGAAACAAGGGTGGAAAGGCCTTACAAATAAGGAATAAAGAGGGGTGCGCCACCCTCTAACCTTAAATGGCCTAAAACCACCAATTTCAGCCCACCAACACAGAGTTTTTTTTATAGCCCAAAACAGCCCAAAATCAGTGGGAAAAAGATAGAAAAACAAGTATACAAAACAAGTTAAAAAGGCAAGTATTATACCTCTTGAAGCAAAGATCAATTTTAGGCAACAATTCAAGCCAAAACCAACTTCTAGAGCTTCAAAAAGGCCTCAGGGAACCTCAGCTCAAAGATGATCAACTTTGGTTAAGGAGGTGTAGGCAAAAGTGTAGTGTATGTAGGCTAATATGCACAAATTTGCAAGAGAGAGAGAGAAGTGTAGAGAGAGAGAGAGAAAGAGATTTTTGCTCCAAAATTTCTAACCTTCAAAAATGGGGGAGGAGACCCCCTATATATACAAAAACATGCATTTGGCTGAGATATATCCCTCCATACACGTGTAGGGAGATACAACCAATTGTGCTAACAGCTGGCACAACTGTCAACAAAATATCTGAAAAAAGACACTGATGGCCGGCAAGGAACAAGGATGGCCGGCAGGGCACAATTGGTGGCCGGCAGCCCACCAGAAGAGGCTTGCAGGTCCTAGGGTCTTGAGGTTTGAAGCACTAACGTTTTGGGTTTAAAGCACTAAGGTTTTGGTCTAAAACAAGACATAGAATGAACATAGTTAAAGGCTCAAAGGCAAGGCATTTTGCCAAGGACTTCGGGCACAAACGAGCACATGTAGTCATAATCATCAAGTGCACAAGCGATGACGTCCAAGTCTTGAGGACTGTCAAAAATGGGGTGTCTACAGTTGCCCCTCTTTGACAGAACTCAGAAGTCATGAAATGACGTGAGTGAATGTCAAAGCCCGAAGACAACCCATTTTGACAAGGCCGAAAGACTTAGACAAACAAACAAGACAGAAAATAAATGGTTATGGCCATAGGTTGCCTACGTATTCCTTTGTAAGGAATCAAATCAGTGTAGTTTTGGGGCAAGATGCAAATGATAAGCATGCAAAGCAGTTTGAAGGTTGGACTTATACGCTTTGCGAAGCCGACCTTGTTGAAAACTCTTGATCATGCAAGATGATGCATTTTGCAATAACAAATGCGATAAACAAAAATGAATACAATAAGCAAGATAATAACATATAAATGAGCAGCTTAAAGCTTAAAACCAACACAAGTTTTGATACAAGAGATAAAACACATTCTAACCTTGCCAAAACAAGAGACGAGGAAAGAAAACACCGCTCAGGGTTGCGTTTCACTCATCTTGAGAAATCGAGAACAAAATCTCTCAAGGTCATGTTTCACACATCTCGAGAAACTGAAACTACCCAGGGCCGCATTTCACGTGTCCTGAGAAACAAGGAAGACCACTTGGGTCCGCGTTTCATGCGTCCTAAGACACAACACAAAAACTGCTTGTGCTTCACACGTCCCGAGATGAAACCCGCCCAGGGCTGCGTTTCATGCATCCTGAGAAACAACCACTTAGGCGCGTACTTCGTACATCTCGAGGTAAAACCTGCCATGGCCGCGTTTCACGTGTCCTGAGAAACAACCACTCAGGCCCTTACTTCGTACATCCCGAGGTAAAACCCGCCTAGGGCCGCGTTTTACACATCCTGAGAAACAATCACTCGGGTGCGTACTTTGTACGTCCCGAGGTAAAACCCGCCCAGGGCCACGTTTCATGCGTCCTGAGAAACAACCACTCTGGTGTGTACTTCGTACGTCCTAAGGTAAAACAACAGAGAGGTGTGCGATAGATGCACCAAAGTGAACAAGTGCGATAGATGGACGAAAGTGAATATGTGCAATAGAAGCACAAAATGAATGTGTGCGATAGATGCACAAAATGAACAAGTATGATAAATACACAAAGTGCATGCGTGCGATAAATGCACAAAATGAATGCGTGCGATAGATGTACAAAATGAATGCGTACGATAGATGCACAAAATGAATGAGTGCGATAGACGCACTTATGATACTAGCTATAAAACTATGAAGGTTCTCTTAGTGAGACACGAATGACTTATCCGGAACTCTTTCGAACGAACCGTACATACAATATCGTGCATTTCTTCGAATGAACCCTACATACAATATCATTTGCCTGTTATAAGAAAGAAACTTAACAAGTGCGATACAGTAAGAATTCACATTTTATGCCAGACAATCGAGATACAATGTTAATTGAAAGCATGTTCTACGTGCAACAAGAATAGAAGCATATTCTATGTGTGATTGTACACTGCACTTTCTACATTGCACATTCTGCATTCTCTATGTCTATACACTATATTTACATATTCTGCACTCTCGGTATCCATACTTTCTAAACTCACTGTACTATACAATATGTTTTCTGTATTCTGCATTCTTTGTACTTTATATACTCACTGTTGCTTTTTCCTTGCAGCTCTAGGTATATGCATATTTCCCAACCCTTGCTCCAAAGCCGAATGTGGAGATGCCCTCCGTTGTATCGTACTCTCATCAGTATGATGGCAGATGCCTGCAGAGGACTCGGGAGACCTTCTCTTTCTTTCGCCAGTACTTCGACACAATGACTACAGAGGAGGTAATCCAAAACTCATAGTTATTTTTGCTTTATCAACAACTGACGACGACTAACAATCTGTATATTCCCTATTTGCAGATCGCTTGGCGGCCTTGGGCGACGATGCTAGTTGGAGTTAGAGACCAGTACGTCAGAGCTTGGGGGGCCTCCCCGTTTTTGACTTCTACTGGAGGGCCTAGTTTGCCGAGCCTGGTTCTTAGGCGAGCAGGTCATTCACCAGACTTTGGGCTCACCTGACCCGATCATCCCGATGACGCCCCCAACATCTATGAGGACAACAAAGAGCCTCTCTTTCCAAGAGATGATTCAGTTCACTGGGGGCTTGGATGCTGACTACTTCCTTAGGGAGGGAGATTATTCGACATTCATCCAGACATATCTCATGCCTCTCTTGACGGGTTCTCGTGCAGGCGGAGCAGCAGGTGCCCCTGCGGCAAGTAGGACTCGGGCGACAAGGGCCAGGACTGGAGCGCCCCTCCCGCTGGACAGGTTACTGGTTGGCCAGAGATCCCGACCATGTTGGAGGCCGACCGGGATGTCCTACCAGATTCTGATCGAGTTGGCGAAGGCGGGGCACAGATACGTCCAAGCTCGCAACGCACCTTCGATATGTACCATATTTTCTTCAGCTTTCTGTTTTCTTTCTGATATTTGTTCCTTCCGGATACTGATCATTCCTAATACATCTACAGGCACCCCTAGAGTATACTGAGGGACTACTCAAACTAGTAGCTTCATTCGAGAGCATGATACTGAAGAGGGAGGCACTGTTCATTCTCTACAGCATCCGGGTATTTTCCCTTATTTTCTGCCTGTATTTCAGTATTTTTGTCACGACCCCATTCCGCCCCTAGTAGAATGGTGCCGTGATGGCCGGTAATCTGAGATTACCGAAGGCCAACTTTCAAAATTCACACACCAACAGAGTACACATATGGGGCTTACAAATGCGGAAGCAATAAATTAAAAGCTAAGTAGTCCATAAAAGCAATGCATAAGTCAAATGGAATGGCATACATCTTTACATAGCTTTAATATAACAAAACGAAGTACAAAAATACATCTTGACCAAAAGGCTTCTCAGCCATCAAATACAAAATACAATGAAATACAATTAAGAAGCATGATCTTCAAGATGCTGCAAAAGTGCAAAATCCAAAACAAGTGGCAAGTACATCTAGGCGTCACCGCCGTCCTGCTCGTCACCTACATATATATATATATATATAGAGGGGTGAGCTTGGATACTCAGTGAATGGTATGAATAATAAAGGGGTTTGCATGACTGATATTCAAGATCTTTATCAAACGATACATAACATAATTAGTGCAATCAAGGGATGAACCAAGTCCATCTAGCAAATCTTTCAAGCTTCAAGGGATGCTTACTAGTATCAATGTAGTACAAGTAATGACATTTCGAACAAACAAACCCACGCGGTAAACCGTCAGTGGCAAGACAAGGTAAGACAAGGGAGATATCTCAAATCAATGGTGTAGTTACATTATAGTCCCCTGGCACTAAGGACTTGTGCTACAAATGCTTACAGTCCCCTAGCACATACGGACTTCCAAATTTTGTGCTACAAATGCTTATAGTCCCCTAGCACGTACGGATTTCCAAATTTTGTGCTACAAATGCTTATTGTCCCCTAGCACGTACGGACTTTCAAGATTGTGCTGCAAATGCTTAGAGTCCTCCAGCACGTAAGGACTTTCCAAGAATGTCATCAAAACAAGATATAATACTTGATATACAAAATAGGAATAATCATTCATGCTTACAAATACTTTCCTAAACAAAGCAAAACAAGGCTTTTATCAAAACATTGTAACATAGCTTTATTAAAAATACCACTCACATAGTTCTTCAAACGTCGGGGTCAAGGTAAGTCCAAGTCCTACAAACATATGGCAAAGTCTGTTGAATGCACTTTCAAACAAGTTTCACATGCATATAGATGATCTCGGCATTCTTCAAAAACTAAGTCAAATCAAAATGAAACACCGTTTCTCATCTCGGGAAAACATGCTGGGCACCAACCAGGTCTAGGCCAAGGTTCCACACCTGCTCGCCGAGGTGTGGTCCCAAGGGCCACATTCAAGGATATGAAGTCGGAAAAATCTGGGTTTCCCTCTGCTGAAGAACATGAGCATGAAGAACATGAAAAACATGAATGCTCAATCACAACTTGTTATTTCAAAATCTGGGATTTTCATGCTATGAGTTCGAAAACATGGACCTGGGTACCCATACTTGAAGATCTTATGAAAACAAACACAAAAACATGGAACTTGTTACAAACTTTCGGAATCATGCTAGATCATGCAATGCAGCTAGATAAACATAAAGAACAACAAGAGTAAATCAAGAATCTAACCTCAATACACGAATCTTACGGTTTGATCTCTAGGAATCAAGCTCGAAGGCTTACTCTCTCACTCTAGAACTTCTTCTTCTTCCTAGAGCTTCTCTTTCTCTACAAGGCAAAGATATGATACAAAAATGTATATTTTCTGGGTCTGTCGGCTGACTTAACCATCTGTAGGGGCACGTGGCAACGGCTGGTTGGTTCTACTAAAAAAGGTGACTGAATGAAAAGACAAGACTATGACAAAGTGTGTTCAACAAGCTAGACGGCAAGGGCACTCCGGCAAGTAGTGACATCGGCTAATAACAAGGCTTCGGAAAGCAAAGGACAATAACCTCGGCTAGACAACACTTGGCCTAGCTGTGCCACACCTCGGCCTAGATGTGCCATACCTCGGTCTAGGTCGTACTAGTCCAGGAGCAAGATCACTTGGGTTCAAGGGTAACATCTCGGCCTAGATAATACACGTCTCGGCCAACATGTTAGGACAGGGGTGGAGGCCAACCAGAAAAAGGGTTCCAAGGTAGTTCTAGGCTTAAGGTGACCTCGGCTTGGATTAGTCTAGGCTAACCACACACAAAACAAGGAACAAAGCATGCAAATAACACTTAAGCAAAACAAAGACAAGATCTGAAATGCAAGCTTAACACAACAGAATCATATAAATGCATATAAGTATGGTTAGGACAGTGTGAGGGTTATTACAATTTTCCACGCTGTTGTGCACATCATTCTCACTAAAGCATTGATACTCGTATCACGGTATGCATTCTGTCCCTTGTCACATTACAATGATATGCTGCACTGACACATTATACTGTATTTGTACTGTATTTGGCTCATTGCATTCCACCACTTTCATTATACTACATCTGTAATTATACATTGTATCTGATATGTTAATACTGTATCTTTTCAGGTTCCAGCCGTACCGAGAACACCAGCAACGACTGCGCTTGCACCATCACCACCTCATCGAGCAGTAGAGGGAAGGGAAAGATAGGCCCCAGCACGCAGCCGAGAGGAGCGTCGTGGTCGAGGTTGGAGGAGCCCCTCGGAGCCAATGTTGAGTGACGACGATGGTGAGACCAGTGGCTCTAGGGAGGCAATGAGTCCATAGTCTGAGTCCTCCGAGAGTGGAGATGATGGTGGCTCGAGATCTGGAGGTGATGCTAAGTTAGGCTCTGGAGCAGAGAGCGACGACGATTTTGGTTCCGGCTCGGCATCTGAGTTAGACAACGGCATTGATGGCGACAGCTTTGAGTCCCCACCCAATAAGAGGACGAAGAGGGCCTCTCGAGCCTGAGATGACTGGCGCTGATTTATTTGTATTTTTGCTTAGTTTCTTTTTGTTAGTAGCATTAGCACATGTATAGCTTTAGGAAGTTTTATTTTGCTTTAAAATTTGTACTCCTCTTTTGTAAAAAGCCATGATCAGAATAAAAATTCGCAGTTTTTATAAATAAAAAAAAAGTGTTGTAATTTTGCATCATGAGCACCATATATGCATGAAATGGACATGGAATGAAATGGCCAAGAGCACTTGATTTTAAAAATAAAAATAAAAAAGACGCTTAATCGGGTAATGAACCGACCAACAACTAAAATACAAAATGCAACGTATAACTCGATAAACAAGACAACAATAACTCGATAAACAAAACAACTCAATACAACTCGATACACATAATAACAATAATTCAAATACAAATACAAGCAAAGACTAAAACAAAAGGACAAAAGACCACCCAAAACACACAAAAAAAGAGACAAAACACAAGCTACCCAAACCTTCCAACACACAAGTGGACAATAGGCCAAAAGGGAGGCCGTCGGCCAAAGGAGAAAGGTTGTCGGCCACCTGTGATGGTTTGTCGGCCTAAAATTATTTCTTGCCCATCGAAGTGGCTTGCGGCCAGCGATGTCTTGAACCTCCAGTTGTTGTGACTAGCTTCCACTCACTGCCTTATCTTGTACAAAAGCTTCAACTTTGTCATTTCTTGTCCAGAACTCATTCTAACTGCTGTTTTTGCCACAAATAGAGCCATTTCTTGCCCAAAACCTCACGAATTGGATACAGTGGTTTGTCGGCCACAAAATTGGCCTGCTGCCCATCAGAAGTGGCTTGCCGGCCACTGATGTGCAGAACCTCCAGATTGTTGACAGCTAGCTTCCACTCACTGCCTTATCTTGTACAAAAGCTTCAACTTTGTCATTTCTTGTCCAGAACTCATTCTAACTGCTGTTTTTGCCACAAATAGAGCCATTTCTTGCCCAAAACCTCACGAATTGGATTGCGACTCTGGACGGTTCAGAAAAAGTGAATTTCTGAGGTTTTGGCATAAATGCACTTTTTTCATTGAGTCGGACTCAACTTTGTTTTCCGTTCCTTCATGCCGCGACTAGATGCTGGAACCCGATTATGCACGTCTTTAACTTTAAGGGCCAAGAAATGTGCCCGACAATTGAAGAATTTTAGGTGCTAATGGAATGTCGGTATGATGAGGAAATCATGTCTCAGTCCCGTTTTGGCCACGCCCAAGCTTTGGGAGGGATGTGTGGGCTTACTTTGTACGAGGTTCGATCTTAGGCCCACAACGGAGAACTAGACATTTCTAGTTTGATTCGTTGATTTTCCAATGCCGGTGACCGTGGCGATCGCCTTTGGCGGGATTTTCGACAACACGCCCTTTGCTTATGTATGCTAGCTCATTTCTTTCTTGCCCCTAGTTCTAGCAGATCTAGCATTCGCTTGATCCAAGTTGCGTAAAGCCTAAAAGAAGGCAAGAGTTGCATTGGCTTGGCACTAGTTGAGACTTTGGTGGGCTTAGATGCCTTCCATCAGTGGGAGACTACCAGATTCACGGGAAGTCTACTACTTCTTTAGGTAATGTTTCCTACCCTTTCTAATATATGTTTCTTACACCAATTGGCATTCATGCTCTGTTTTTCTCTTAAAACCCTTTTCTCGTTTTTCTCTCAACATACATCTCTCTATTCTTTAATCTCTCTTTTCTTTCATCCCTCCCCAGGTGTGGCTTATGGATAAGCTGAAGGTAGTGAATTCTTGCCCTGAGTACTCAGCTTGAGGCTATTTCTTCCACTACCAACTAGTGGATTGCCCGAATGAAGGGTGGTGGTGCAAATGGATGTGCAACAGGTCTGTTGTTGACATAGCTTGGCGCTGCCCCTAGCTTAATCTATCCGAGATGAGCTACAACAATGCTCGGCAGCCTAGTATACAACTGATCGGCCTGACCCACTATGTATTCTATTTTCCATTCCAGTTCAAGCGTCAGTTTGGGCATAATCAGATCCGCCCAGAGGAGGGGGTAAAGTACCCGGTTTCATACCCTATCCGAGGTTCGCACTTGGCTAGATACCTCATTGCTTGGAGGACGAGAGAGCTTCTGGCCCCTACCCCTAGTTTCAATTGTGCCCTTTCTGGCGAATGCTTAGCCTGGCTCGAGGATGAGGCACAATCCGGGCTTACTTTGGCATCAAGAGTTTCCACATGCACGAGTGGGGGATGCAAGAGCACCTGACTCATCTATGCCCGTAGTTTATTACTTTGATCTTTCTTTTCAAGTTTTTTGAATGTAATAAAAGTGACTTTGATTTGTATCGAGAGTTAGAGAACTTTGTATTAAAATCAATGAAATTAAAGTTGTGAGCACTGAAAATTTTCATTTTGGTCCAAAAATGGTCTAAGTTGTAAAAGGTAAAATTTGAACAAAATCAACTTTATTAAAACTTTCCAAAACCATTTTCGAAAAGGATCACCACTTGACATACACGAAATCAATCCTCGAGATGTACAACCCCGAATCCAAAGATCACAAATTGCCCCTTGACTGAATAACATTGCTCAGCACTATAACCAACTCTCACAATAAAGATCACAATTGAACTTTCAGATAAAGAAAAGACAAAGATGACCTGATCGAACATATGGACAGGACAGTTGATTTGAAGGTGTTTAGGGCCGGACTTTAGGATGAAGTTGTCTACGTATCCCGAAGATAGAAATCAGGCCTTACGTTGTTTAGTTCAGGTTCACTCAAGTATTAACTCTCTCTTTTTGCGCTCTAACTTTTGCCAAGATTGCCCTTTAGGGTTTTCAACCTTGCAAGCTCAGTTTTTCTTTATTTCTAATTTTTCATGCTCGAACTTTTGCCTAGGTCACCCTTCCGGGTTTTCGGCCTAGCGAGCCTCTCAAGGATAGTATTTCTTTAACTTGCCCATGTTGATCAATTGGGAAAATTCTAGGCCATCCAGGTCCATGAGAATAACAGCTCCACCCGACCAGATAGTTGTAATGATGTATGGACCAATCCAATTGGGTTTGAACTTGCTCCTAGGGTCATGGATGGGAGCTCGGTTGTCTTTTAGCACCAAATCCCCCTCTTTGAGATTCTGGGACTTAACCTTCTTGTTAAAAGCCGTAGCGATCCTGCGTTGATAACCCTGAACATGGTACAATGTTTTCAGCCTTCTCTCATCAAACATCAGTTCTTCGAACCTGCTTTGTTGCCAATCCGCCTCTGCTATCTGACACTCAACCATAACTCGCAGCGACGTGACTTCTATTTTGATTGGCAGAACATCTTCCATCCCATAGACAAGAGAATAAAGAGTTGCCCCTGTAGACGTCTGGATTGAAGTTCTATAGCCCTAAAGTGCAAATGGCAATTTATTTGGCCAGTCTCTGTAGGTCTTAACCATTTTCTGCAAAATATACTTGATGTTCTTGTTGACAGCCTCAACAGCTCCATTGGTTTGCAGTTGATATATAGATGACTTATAGAAAACCACATTGTATTTCTCCAACAAGTCGATCACTTCTTTCTTGAAGTGGGAGCCATTATCTGATATAATCTCATTTGGGACCCCATATCGGCAAATGATGTTGTTTCGGATGAACTTAGCCACATACGCTGTTTTCAACACTACATAAGACTGAGCTTCCACCCACTTTCTAAAATAGTCAGTTGCCACCAGAATGTATTCATGCCCATTTGATCATTTTGGTGTGATTGTGCCAATGACGTTGATTCCTCAAACTGAAAAAGGCCATGGTGAAGTCATATTGTACAGTTTCGACGGCGGGATATTCATGAGATTAGCATGGATTTGGCATTTGAGGCATCGCCAAACAAAACCAATACAATCCTCCTCCATAGTAGACTAGTAATAACCCTGCCTGAGAGTCTTTCGGGCTAACATTACTCCGTTCATGTGCGCTCCGCACTCTCCCCTATGGATGGCCTCCATCAGGCACATTGACTCCTCTTCTTCGACACACAACTTGTGCATTCCCAGATGACCTCTCTTGTACAGTTTACCTCCATAGATGATAAATTGAATGGCCATCCGTCGTATTGCCCTCTTGTCCTTGGCATTTTTCCTTGCTGGATACATCTCATTTTCCAAGAAGTTCCAGATATCGTAGTACCAAGGGTTTTGATCTTGCGCTTTATCTATTGCGGCGATAGTTTCATAGGTCGGCGTATATCTTTGCTCAATGATGATCGGATGCATCCAAACTCCAAGCAGGATGTTTATCATAGAAGATAGAGTTGATAAGGCGTCAGCGAACCTGTTGTTCTCTCTTAGTCGATGCGTGAAAGTCAACTTTTCAAATCTCGGAATCATAACGTCCAGGGTCTGGTGATAAATCTTCTTCTTTTCTTCTTTGACCTTCCAGTCTCTATTGGCTTGAGAAACAACTATGTTTGAGTCTCCAATAACATCCAACCTTTTTGCCCCTAGTTCTAGGGCAGCTTCCAAACCAGCAATACACGCCTCATTTTCTGCTTCGTTATTGGATACCTTGAACCAGAGTTTGAAGGCTAAAGGTATATGGAAATTATCAGGTGCTATCAGCAACACACCTATCCCATAACCGTACTGATTAGACACTCCATCAAAGTACATTGTGCAAGTCTCCTCCTCAACTTGAAGAATGGCTTCATCTGGGAACAGGTATTCTACCGTTTCATCCCCTTTCACTAGGTGATCTACCAAAAACTCCGCTACAGCTCTCCCTTTAACCGACTTGCGAGTGACATACTTCGATCAAATTCGGAAAAAAGATGCAACCAACGAGCTAGCCTACCCGTAAGCGCTGGTTTCTCAAAGAGATATTTAATGGCATCTAATCTAGAAACCAGAATTACAGAGTGAGCTAACAAGTAGTGTCTCAACTTCCTAGTATCCCATACAAAGACTAGGTAAGCTTTCTCTAACGGGGTGTAACGGGTCTCACAATCTAGCATTTTCTTGCTCAAGTAGTAGATCGCTTTCTCCACCCTATCTTCAGATTCTTGAGTAAGCATGCATCCCATCATTGTGTCTGTTACTAATAGATACAAACTCAAAGGCTTCCCTGGCTCTGGCGGTAATAACATGGGCGAATTCTGAAGGTACTGGTTGATCTTCTCAAAAGCGAATTGACACCGATCATCCCATCAGAATCTCTTTCCTTTCTTCAGGAGACTAAAAAGTGGTTCACAAGTCAAGGTTAATTTTGAAATAAACCGTCTTATGAATTGCACTTTACCTAGAAAGCCACGCACCTCCGTTTCAGTCCTTGGTGGTGGCATTTCTAGGATGACCTTGATTTTGGAAGGATCTACCTCAATGTCTCTATGTGTGATCAAGAAACCCAGCATTTTCCCTACTGTTACACCAAAAGTACACTTCTATGGATTTAACCTCAGTCTGTAATCTTTGATCCGTTGAAAGAATTTCTTCAAGACGGTGTAGTGGCCCTTTCTTTCCTTGGACTTGACGTCCACGTACACCTCGACCTCTTTATGGATCATATCATGCAAAATTGTGGTTGCAGCCCTTTAATAGGTAGCCCCAATATTCTTCAACCCAAACGGCATCACCCGATAGCAGTAGGTTCCCTAGGGGGTAGTGAAAACAGTTTTCTCTCTGTCCTTGGGTGCCATCAAAATCTGGTTATATCCGGAAAATCCATCAATGAATGAGAGCAATACATGACCCGCAATAAAATCTACCAACTCATTAATATGTGGCAGGGGAAAATCATCATTCAGACTAGCCTTATTTAGATCCTATGCGGGGGCGAAATATCCTTTGCTCTCCGTACGCCTTGAACGTCAAGCTTCTGGTGACGGCGTCTATCTTTGCAACACAAAAATGGTGAGCTGCCCGGTGGTGGTGTGCCGGAAAGACCCTCCGACGATCAAGTCAGTTCTCTAAGGAAGAAGACAATCAGAAGAGAGTGTTTGTGAGAGTGAATTCCTTTACCTCCAACGTTCGTCTCCCTCCCTATTTCTAGGCTGGCCATGCAGCCTCCAGATTGTGCGCGCACTACCTCTACTGTCCTGCTGGCCATGCAGCCTCCAGATTGTGCGCGCACTACCTCTACTGTCCTTTCCTGGACAGTGGCGATCTGGCGCCCTCACCACCTGCTGGCGTGTAAAGGTTTTGTCCTTCCACCAGTACACACAGAACTGTCCAACGGTATTGAGGCGTGTGTGGAGCAGGTGTCCTCTCCCTCACGCCATTGGCCCAGGTGGCACACCTAACCGGGGTATCGCGACCGGCCAAACACTTGTGAGAAATGGCCATCACACGCACCTAACCGTGCTATGGGTCACCGGCCTGTCACTTGGGGTTAGGCGAAAGCCTGACCACCTCGGCCGAACTATCCTTGATCGGTTCATCATGATCAACTGGTTGCGAGGCATGCCGGCCCCCAACCGTTCTATCTTCAATCTCGGTCACACGAAGCCATCTTTATTGGTTGACCGGTTCGGGGCATACCGGCCCTGATCGAACCCGAGGTGTAGCTCGAGCTACCTCTTGACTCGGTCATCATCCACATACTTAAGCTCTGTCCGATACATGCAATCACAGCACGGCCAGGCAAGAGCATGCCAGACCAGTCAACATCTCTGACCGTGCAAGTCAGGCCGAGTCAATAGAGGACTTTGCGTGGCGTCATATAGTCCGTCAAGTCTGACGTTGTATCAACTCGGCCGTACTGCTCAATGCAAATCTTCCCTCTCAATTGCCCCTTAAACCCATCCAAGCTATCGTGACTGGGTTTACCACTGTGTCCGAGCTAAGGTCGAGTTGCGCTCCTGCTAGGCCGAGCTTGATTGGGGGAATGTCTGCCGAAACCACGGTTGATTCGCGCCACTACCAAGCCGAGCGTAATTGGAGACACATCAGTCGCCGAGCTATCTCAATTAGCCGGCCATTACCTCCACAGTCCCATCAAAGGTCAAATGCGGCCGTCTTGTACCGCCTTTCGAGGGCCCGCGTGGCCAGCGTTATTGGGTCGTGCAGCCAGCTGTCTCCCACACCCGAATTTCAAACGGCTGCGCCGTTTGGTCTTTTCCCCTCATCAATAAACCCCATACGAAGGGTTTAGTCCCTTCACTATTCATCTCCTCTTCAAGCTCAAACCCTAGCTTCTGAAAAACCCTCTCCTTGGCTGCCATTGCTGCCGTTGCACTTCTTCTGCCCCCGTGTCCATTTTAGCCGCTGCAGTCGAGCTCTCGAGGTCCACCTTCGTTTTCTGGTAAGTTTTTCTTTCCCCTCATTGCATTTTCAATTTTTTCATGCTCTTTGCGATTTTCTGCCACTGTTCTTCATTTTTATGCCACTGTGCTTGGCACTTCTTGTTTGTGACTACTCATGCCCCCTCTCTCTGTTCAGAGCCTGCACACTCTAGGGCAAACGGAAACATTGGGAAAGGATGGGGCCTTCGTGCCCCTTGTTCTTTCTGGGTTTGAATTGGTTCGTCCTATTTCTGGGATGAACAGTTTGAATCTGGGTTGGGCCGAGCTAAACGCTCATTTAGATCCTTGGGTAGAACAATAACCGAGCAAAAAACTGTTTGTGGCTTCTCGTAGAAGCTGCGACCGGGCTGGATACCCATTAGATCGGTAAGTAGATCGAACCGAACTAAAACACCTTCCACCTTAAACCTCAACCGAGCTGAAGGATCAACTAGATCCATCATTAGGTCTCAACCGAGCTAGAACCAAACTAGGAGAATTGAGCACAGATGTAGTTCGACCGAGCTAGGACTTGTCGATCAAAACACCAAAGCCCTTCACTGAGCTATTTCCAATAGGAGCCACGCAATATCTGTCGTGCTAACCCTTGGCCTTATTTTTCATCATGCAGAACAAATAGGACCAACCAAGCCAGTCCAGCATTATAATTGGTGGAGCTCAAATACCGAGCAAAGACACCAACATTTTTGACCGTGATATACACCAAATATAACTAAGAGAGATGGGCAAATACCGCTTTATGGTTAGCTAGCCCGGGGCGATGACGGAGTTTCGAAAGGAGTACAACATTCCTAACGACGTCATCATAGAGCTCGGCAAGAAAGGAGACACACCATGGGCAGATCTAGACCGGTGCCCCTTCACAGTCGTTTCCATTGTTGAGGGAGGGGTTTGCTTCCCCGTGCAGCCTTTGATCTGCGAATTTTTGAGGCAGACGAGGCTTTGCCCAACCCAAGTCTCCACCAACACATTCAAGATAATAAATGGCGTCGCCGAGCTGAACCGAAGGCTCGGTCTCAATCTAGGCCTCGCAGAAATTTTCCATCAATACAACCTTAGTAAAAATAAGAGAGGATTTTGCTGGTACCTTAAGATAAAGAAGGGCCGAGCAAAACTTCGTGAACAACCGGACAAGGAAATAGCGATGACGACTTCCTCTGGGTGTCAGGTAATTACGAGGACACCGAGGTGCCCATACCGGGCTGGTACACTAGGAAAGATTTTGGTAGTACTGGTGAGTAGCCCGGCGGACCGCACTATTTTCTTTCTGTATTTCATTGTTGTTATTTTGCACCGGTCTAACACTTTTTTTTTTTTGCCAGATAAGTACCTTGCAGCAGATTACCACCAGGCCAATCAAGAGGCCATCCGAGTTCTTCTGCGTCACCCGGCCGAGGAGAGGGAGGCTTCAAAACTGCTCGGTTTTGAAAAAATTTATCACTACCAAGCACCGCGCAAAAGCCGCGTGACCGACGCGCTCCATCCCCAAAACCGAATCCGACTCTTCCACCGATCAGACTCGTCCCTCTCACAGCCGAGCAGGAAATGGCAAAAATCAGGGCCATTAAGTCCATGATCACTGGAGAGGAAGGCGAGACCCAGCCTCCAGAAGCGCCGGGGGAACATCCTCCACCCCCGCTGGACAAACAGAAGGAGCGGTGCTCGCCCTGGCCAGCGAACAACAGGCTGGTCGGCCAAAGAAAAAACAGAGGAAGGAGAAGGCCGGGCAAAGCCTTGTGGATGAAGACTCTACCGAGCTGGCCTTCAACGAACTGGGCGTCCAGGCCGAGCAACAACAGCCCGGCAAATCCAAGGGCAAGGGCCCAGCCACCCCGATGCAGGCGCCCGAGTTCAGATATCGGCCGGCCAATTTAATTTGAGGATTAAAATCTACGCCGATAAGGATTACTCCCTTGGCTTCAACATGACCAAGGGGCTAATCCTTCCAGCGGACATGAAAAAACACGATGAGCTGTCTGACCTAAAGGTCCTCCGCTCGGCGGCAAAATCCATCATGCTGGTATATTCTTCATTCTTTACTTAACTGGTTGTTCGGGTTTTTGCTCAGCTTCTTGGAGACTGAATCTTTCCCTTGTTTTCAGGCCGCACAAAAGAACTACGTTGCCCATGATCGCATGATCAAAGTGCGGCAGAACCTGCGAGAGGCTATCGCCGAGAATAAGTCCCAGGCGGCCAAGATAGCCAAACTTAAGGCGGCGCAGGAGGCACTGGTGGTGGAGAGGGATGAATTGTGCGGGAAGGTCGACCGAGCCGAGTCTGACAAATTGAAGGCCGTGAAGTCGACCAAAGCTCGGTACCTGGCCAAGCTGAGGAAGCTGCGAGATGCCAACAAGGAAGCTCTGGACAAGGCGGTCGATGACGCCGAGGACCGAGGATATAAGCAGGGCGAGAAGACCTACGAGCGCCAAGTCTAGGCGACCAAGGACATCTTTTTTCAATGCGGCTGGAAAGCTGCTGTGGAGAAAGTTGGACTGGGTCAGGACTCCACCATGTTTGTCAATCCACCGGCTGCTTATATCCCGGTGTACATGCTGGCGTACTCCAGGGCTGAACAAAACCGACTTATTGCCGAGGCAAGGAAAGAGGCTGAGGAAGAAGCCACCGTCGTGGAACAAACAGAGCAAACTCTACCCGAAGCATCTCCAAATGCCGAAGATGAAGAGATTGATCAGGAGGTTCTCACGGTGGAAGGCACCGACAATGAAGCCGAGGAGGGCCTGCCCGAGCAAACAGCATTGAGCGCCGAGTTGGCGGTGGAGGGGGCTGAACAAAACCTTGACCTAGACTGAAGATTTCCTTTCTCATTTCCTTGTTTTTCTTTGTTTTTGTTTTTGAAATGTAACCGGGCTATGTCCCCCCAGTTGTACTGAACTTTCTTTTTATGAATGAAACAAACTTTTTGCTCGCTCATTGTCTATTCTTGTTTAGCTTTCGTTTGTGTGAATTTCTTGCTTCAAACTTTAATCAACTGGCAGGTCGGCTAAACCGCGCAAACTGCTGAGCTAAAATCAGCTCTCAAGTAATCTAGTCAGGACTAGCAGTTACACTTTCAAATGAAATTTTGCACCTGGCCGAGCAAAATCCACTCGGCCTTGATCGGTTTGCAGACCGTAATTCCAGTACTTCAATACAGCCGAGCAAAAACCAGCTCGCCTTTCGAATTTTTTTTTTTTTATATTAACGACAATATTTTCCTTTAGCCGAGCAAAGTCAGCTCGGCCTTATAACTGTTGGACAAGACACCAATCATTGCCAATTTCGCCGAGCAAAATCAGCTCGTTTCCCATATTGGACAAGACACCAATATGCCAAATGGGCCGAGCAAAATCAGCTCGGCTCCTACATTGGGCAAAACACCAATGTTGTAGTTAGGTTGGACATGCCGCCAACATTCCAACTGGGCGAGCAAAACCAGCTCAGCCCTAATGCGAGCAAAACCAGCTCAGCCCTAATGCAAAACCAACTGTTTGTGCGGTCTGCTCCCATTCCGAGGAAAACAGTCCGGTCCCGTCCAGGTCGGTCTTCTTGCCCCTGGCAACCATAATTGCCTTTTGTGTCTTGCTATATCATTGGACAAACGTAATACTAAACAAGAAGAGGACTAATTTTCATTACAAAAACATTGCTATCTTTTACATCAAGTGCCAAAGGGCTATAGGTCTAGAAAAGCTAAACAACATAAGCAAATTACATTTCAAAAGTAAAAGACCTTAAGGTTGGCTGCATTCCATGGACGGGGGACAGCCTTGCCATCTAAATCTTCCAGATGGTATGCCCCCTTGCCAGCGAGACCAACCACCTTGTATGGTCCTTCCCAATTTGCACCGAGCTTTCCTTCGCCAGGGATCACTGTGTTGCCAAGCACTTTCCTTAAGACCCAATCCCCAATCTTGAATAGCCTGGGGTGCACTGCCTTGTTGTATTTTTTAGAGAGTTCCTACTGATAGGCCACTATGTGGATTAATGTGCGCTCTTGTCTTTCTTCAGCAAGGTCCAGCTCTAATGCCACGGCTTCATTGTTCAGGTCTGGCTAGAAACTTTCTGAGCGGATGGTTGGCATGCCAATTTCTAATGGGATGATGGCCTCCATACCATACGCCAAAGCGAATGGTGTCTCTCCAGTCGATCGCCTTGGCGTAGTGCGGTATGCCCATAGTACATTAGGAAGCTCTTCAGCCCACTTTCCCTTGGCCTTCTCAAGCTGCTTCTTCAACCCGTCCAGAATGGTCTTGTTTGAGGCCTCCGCTTGACCATTTGATTGAGGATAGGCCGGCGTTGAATTGTAGAACTCGATCTTCAACTCTTCGCAAAATCTGCGAAAGAGTTTTCCATCGAATTGAGTGCCATTATCCGAGATGAGGGCCCTGGGTATGCCGAAGCGAGTGATCACATTTTGCCAAACGAATTTCTTAACATCCTTTTCCTTTATGGTCGCTAATGGCTCGGCCTCGACCCACTTGGTGAAGCGATGAAGAACTTGCGGTTGCCTGGGGCCGCTGGGAGTGGGCCCACAATATCCAAACCCCAAAGTGCAAACAGCCAAGGACTTGTATGGGAGAGCAGTTCTCTCGCTGGTTGGTGGATCTGGTGAGCAAATTTCTGACATTTCTCGTATCTGCGAACATATTTCTGCGCGTCCGCCTGTATGTACGGCCACCAATAACCCTGCAAGATTGCTCGGTATGCTAGTGATCTACCTCCAGTATGGCTACCGCAGATGCCTTCATGGATCTCATAGAGGAAAGCTTCCACTTTAGAGGGGTGGACACACTTCAGATACGGCCCCGTGAAAGACTTCTTGTACAAGGCTCCGGAAGGTGAGAGCCAAAACCGCTCTGACTTTGCCCGGATCTTGTGGGCCGCCTTCTTTTCTTCCGGTAGAATCCTATTTTTGAGAAAGGCGATGATGGGGTCCATCCAGGAAGGTCCCAAGTCGGTCTGATACTTGATTTATACGGTTCCTCAATGCTTGGCCGAGGTAAAAATTCAATCATCAAGGGATTGGGAAAGGCTGTCTAAGTGGAAGCGAGACCGGCCAACTCATCAGCCGTGCTGTTTCCTTCGCGATTGATCTGTTCAACTCTGATGGCATCGACCTTCTTAATTTCTGCTCGCACCAGCACCTGATACTTGGCCATTCTTTCATCTTTGGCCTCATACTCCCCTGAGACTTGATTGACCACCAGCTTGGAGTCACTGAACACCATAAGGGCTGTGACCTTCATTTTCAGCGCGCTTCTTAGTCCGGCGAGGAGGGCCTCGTATTCCGTCTCGTTGTTCGATGCTGGGAGGCCGAGCGTAATTGCATGCTCAACAATCAGCCCATCAGGTGAAGTTAGCACAATTCCCAGCCCGGCCCCATGCTTGTTGGACGCCCCATCGATGAAGAGATTCCACATCTCGCCAACAAACAGCTTCCAGCAATCAGACGGGTTTTGGGAGCTTCTCAATTCCAAGTTTCTGGTCGGCTCATTCTGGTCTCTTTCCACGTCTTTGCTGGGTTCTGTTTTCAACGAGTCGTCGGACTTTGTTGTTTCGGTCGAGCTTTGCCCTTCTCTCACTTGCGGGCCAGTACTTGTCTCTGTTGCCAAAACCAAGGGTTGTGCTAAATTCGCATCAACCAAACCAATCGGGCAGACTGAATGCGTTCCAGGGGCAAATTCTGCCGAGAAGTCTGCAAGTGCTTGAGCTTTGATTGCGGTGCGCGGCCGGAACTTGATGTCGTACTGGCCTAATTCCACGGCCCATTTCAGAATTCTCCCAGTGAAGTCCGCTTTTTCGAAGAGCACCTTGAGCGGGAACTCGGTTAACACTACTATTGTATGGGCATGAAAGTAGTGCGCCAGCTTTCTTGACGCCATCATTAGGGCCAGCGCCTTGATTTTCAAGGAAGGTATCTCGTCTCGGGAGCGAGTCTTGCTCACATAGAAGATTGGTAGGTCTTTGGATGCCTTCAACGAACCAATATCGCGCTTCTGCGTCTTTGAAACCTGACCAAGTAGAGGTACAACTCTTCACCCGGCTGAGGGGTGACCAAAATCGGGGCTGATGAGAGATACGCTTTTAAGTCTGCCAGCGCACAGTCGCACTCTTCATCCCAGAAGAATTTGGACTTCAAAGTTTTGAAGAAGGGCCTGCAACGATCCGAAGACCGGCTGATAAATCTATTCAGCGCGGCTGCCATCCCGGCAAGATGTTGCACGTCCTTTGTGGAGTTCAGGCACTCCAACTCTTGTATTGCCTTGATTTGCGAAGGGTCGGCTTCGATTCCTCGGTTTGTGACCAAAAAACCCAGAAACTTTCCAGTACCCACTCCGAAGGCGCACTTGGAGGCGTTCAGACGAAGCTTGTGATGTTTAAGTATGGCAAACATTTCTGCTAGGTCGGCGAGGTGCTGAGACTTTTCCTTACTTTTTACCACCATATCGTCGATATAGGCCTCCATTGTTCGGCCCAAGAGAGGAGCGAACATTTTTGTTACCATCCTTTGAAAGGTTGCCCGGCATTCTTCAATCGAGCGGCATGACCTTGTAGCGATATAACCCTCTAGGGGTGGTGAGCAGCGTGATCTCTCTGTCGGCTTGTACATGGCTATTTGATGATAGCGCGATATGCATCAGAAGCTAAACCTCGATGGCGGCGGTTAAGTCCACCAACCGGTCAATTCGAGGAGAAAGCTATCCTTGAACAGCGCGGTTGACAGTCTTGTAGTCAACGCAAACTCGCCATTTGCCGTTCTTCTTAGGGACCACCACCGTGTTAGATATCCACCGAGGGTATTGCACCTCCTCTATGGCCCCGGCTTCCAACAAATTCTTCACTTCTTCCGCCACCACTTCAGCATGGTGCAAGGCCGAATGGCGCGTCCTCTGTATGATTGGCCGTGCATTAGGGAAGACATTCAGCTGGTGGCAAATGAAGCTTAGGTCGACGCCAAGCATATCGTAAAGCGTCCATGCAAAAGCCTCTAAGTTGGAAA
The DNA here is from genome assembly GCA_025200525.1 of Camellia lanceoleosa. Classification (NCBI taxonomy): domain Eukaryota; kingdom Viridiplantae; phylum Streptophyta; class Magnoliopsida; order Ericales; family Theaceae; genus Camellia; species Camellia lanceoleosa. Next base: position 29,229,332 of record CM045763.1, on the reverse strand, counting down.
CCAAGAAGTTGACATAATCTATCCGTTCGGCGCTAGATAAGGATGATCCCAAGAGGAAGAATCTAGTCGGATCGTTTTCATCGATGCGCACTTCCACCAAATCCTCGACCGATTTTTCCTCGGCCTTTCTCCCCACGTCTTCAAGGACCTCCTTTCCCTCGGGCCCCTCGATCATCTGGACAAATCCTTTGGCTGCTCAGCTGCCATTTACCGCCACGAAGCATTGTTTGGCCATCACCTGGTCTCCCCAGACTTTCTCTATTTGCTCGTTCGATGATGGAAAGCGCATGACTTGGTGAAAGGTCGAAGCAACTGCCTGCATGGCATGCAGCCAACCTCTGCCCAGAATCAAATTGTAAGTCGGTGGCACTTTAAGCACCCAGAATTCTACCTGCTTCACAACCGATCCCGCTCTGACCGGCAAGATTATCTTTTTGATTGGCCATTCTGGTTGCAAGTTGAAGCCGACCAAAGGAGATGTTGCAGGAGCCAAATCCTTGTCCTCTAACTTCATTTGTTTGAACGCGTCGTAATACATTATTTCAACCGAACTCCCCTGGTCGATCAATATTCTCTTGATATCAAAATCTTTGACGCGAAGGGTCACCACCAAGGTGTCATTGTGCGGCATCTGCACCCTTTCCAAGTCTTTGGTTGAAAACAAAAGGATGTCTCTTTCCTCGGTTTTTCCCTTCTTTAAAGCGGGCTGGACAGAGAGCACTTCCCTCATGTGCTCGGCCTTTTTGATCATTCCCCTCAGCTCGCAAACCCTCGCCGGTTCAATGATGCCGTGGATGACGTTGATTACACCTTGCGAGGGCGCCTCTAGGGCGGCCATTCCGTTAGGCTTGGTTTGCCCTGTTGGCGCGGCCTTGACTCCCCCATCTATATATTGGTCAAGGTGCCCCGCCGCCACCAATTCTTCCAAATGCAGTTTGAGCGGCAAGTAGTCCTCTGTCCAGTGCCCCCGTTCTTCATGGAAGGTGCAACGATATTTTGGGTTGAAGCCTCGCTGCGCACTCCCTAACTTGGCCGGCCAATGGACAAAAGGCTCACCTCGGATCTCGCTCAAAATGCGGTAGATGGGAATTTTGAAGACCATGGTAATTCCTGTCCGCGTCTTCAGTTTTCTCTTGGCATCTTCTGCTGCGTCGCGGGGTGCATTAGCCCGGTCGTTTCTGTGACCCTTGTTTCTGTCATCACGGTCGGTCCCACGAAGCTGATCTTTATGTCGGTCACTAGGGCGGTTTTCCTCCTGCCCGACCGAGTGAACTTTCCCCGCTGTCCTTCTGTCCACCGCGACCAGATTATTCTTCTCGGTCGCAGAGGCAGCGTCATCTTCCACACGTATGTGTTCGTTGATCCGCTGCATCAAAGATTCCATGGTGGTGGGCTGATGCATCGTGAGTGAATCTCGCAGTCTATGTCCGACTGGGAGACCCCTCTTGTATTGAGTGATCGCCAGATTTGTAGGGCAGTCGAGGATCTCGTTGTAAGTTTCCCAGTACTTCGCATTGTATGCCTTCAGCGAACTTCCAGACTCCATCTTGACGCCCAGAAGGTGGTCAACCTCCTTTGGCGTTCGAGTGTTGGTCTTGAATCTGGTGACGAAGGCTTCCGCTAGTTGCTGCCACCCCTCAATACTTCACTCCAGGAGCCTTTCGAACCACTTCAAGCACAGCTCTCCCAAGCTTGCTGGGAATATGAGGCACATCAAGGCGTCGTTTCGCCAGTGGCCAGCATCACCTGCCGGTAATGACTCACATGCATGTACGGATCCGTCTTGCCGTCGTACAAAGTGAACTTTGGCTGGTGGAATCCGGCAGGGAGTGGGGTGCTCTCAATCTCTGGGGACAGCGGCGTGGCTGTAAGTCTCGCCAGCTCCTTGTCCACCAGTGCAGGGGCCATGACTCTGGGCGCCGGCATCATCACTTCTTCACTGCAACGAACTGGGGCACTCAACCTTTGGAGCGCCGGCACCCTCCGAGCCTCCCGACGTCGCGCTCTCTCCTCCAACACGTCCCTGAGATCCCTGGAACGGGAGGAGGCAGAGTATCGCGACGTCGACGACGGGTGGGAGGGGCGGTAAGTGCTGTCGTGAGTGAAGGATCCGCTCTCTCGCTGGTCCGAATCTCCAACCCCGAAGTTCCTGGTGATGGAGATTGAGTGAGTCCTCCTCTGGTGGCGACTGCTAGAACGAGGGGAGGGGGTGCGCTCACTGAGGTTGCCTTCTCCAGCAACACCCTTCCCCCTAATCTGACATTTCAGCAGCTCCATCTCCGCCGCCATCTTGCGAATGAGGGCGTCTTGGTCCTTGAGTTTGTGTTCCAGGCGCTGCTCGCGGGACTCCCTCCGGCGCCGGCGGCCCTCTGGACTCTGTGAACGATCCGAACTCCTCCCACGCTTGTCGCGCGCTCCTCGCAAAGAGGTTTCTAGGCCCGCCATGTTGGAACATTAGGGGGGCCTTCTCTCCTTCGGACATACTCTGGAGTGACACCATCGACGACGGACAGCGGAACTTCGTCATTGTTGGCCATGGAAATGGTCGAAGAAGCTTAAAGAACAAGGGTTGAGTATCAAAAACTTCCCATAGACGACGCCAATTGTGCGGGGGCGAAATATCCTTTGCTCTCCGTACGCCTTGAACTTCAAGCTTCTGGTGACGGCGTCTATCTCTGCAACACAAAAATGGTGAGCTGCCTGGCGGTGGTGTGCCGGAAAGACCCTCCGACGATCAAGTCAATTCTTTAAGGAAGAAGACAATCAGAAGAGAGTGTTTGTGAGAGTGAATTTCTTTACCTCCAACGTTCGTCTCCCTCCCTATTTCTAGGCTGGCCATGCAGCCTCCAGTTATCTTGCACTACCTCTCTTGTCCTTTCACGGGCGGTGGCAGTCTTGGCGCCTCACCACCTTCTGGCGTGTAAGGTTTTGTCCTTCCACCAAGACACCTGAATCGTCCCAACGGTATTGAGGCGTGTGTGGAGCAGGTGTCCTCTCCCTCACGCCATTGGCCCAGGTGGCACACCTAACCGGGGTATCACGACCGACCTAACACTTGTGAGAAATGGCCATCACACGCACCTAACCGTGCTATGGGTCACCGGCCTGTCACTTGGGGTTAGGCGAAAGCCTGACCACTTCGGCCGAACTATCCTTGATGGGTTCATCATGATCAACCGGTTGCGAGGCATGCCGGCCCCCAACCGTTCTATCTCCAATCTCGGTCACACGAAGCCATCTTTATTGGTTGACCGGTTCGGGGCGTACCAGCCCTGATCGCACCCGAGGTGTAGCTCGGGCTACCTCTTGACTCGGTCATCATTTGCAAACTTGAGCTCCGTCCGATACATGCAATCACAGCACGGCCGGGCAAGAGCATGCCAGACTGGTCAACATCTCTGACCGTGCAAGTCAGGCCGAGTCAATAGAGGACTTTGCTCGGCGTCATATAGTCCGTCAAGTCTGACGTTGTATCAACTCGGCCGTACTGCCCGATGCAAATCTTCCCTCTCTGATCCCTACAGTCAATACAGACTCTGATTTTGCTATCCTTCTTTGGGACTGGAACAATGTTGGCCAACCACGTTGGATATTCAGATACAAGCAAGAACCTTGCCTTAATCTATTTGGTGACCTCCTCTTTGATTTTCAAAGCCCAATCTGGACATATTCTCCGTAACTTTTGCTTGACGTGTCGGGCCTCGAGGTTGAGAGGGATCTGATGCTGTACAATCTCAGGATCGATTCCAAGCATGTCTTCGTAGGACCACGTGAAAATATCTTTGAAATCTTTTAATAGAGCGACTAAGCACTCACGTTCCTCCGAAGACAACGTGGACCGGATCTGGACCAGACGCGGATCTTTCTCAGTACCCACTCTAAAAGTAATGATTTCATCAGCAAGGGGTTTTGTTAACCTCCCATCCTCTCAATTAATTAAAATTTTCAAAACTAGAGGAATTCTTTTTTCTTCATTTTCATTAAAATTTTAAAAATTCTGATCAATGCAATAAACAAACGGCATAGAGAAATACTTAGAATCTACAGCAGCATTCTCATTTATAAGCTTAAGTTCATCCAGCTCTTCGGTTACAATCGACTCAAAAAAAAAAAAAAGAAAATGATTTGGACAAGACCTTGGCATCCGGGTTATCACTCCCAGAAATACCGGACTCAGACTCAGAAGAACTGGAATTTGATTCCAACTCCACAGACTCTGTGGAATCAGATTCTGGCTCACTACCCGGCTCATAACTACTAGATAAGTAGCCCTCCTCTAGTTGCCAAACGAGATATGATGCTTCAGATGCATCCAAAATGCTGCTAGAAGGGTTCAAAGTCGGTTGGTCCCCGATCATAGAGATGGTCAGGTTATCCCCCAAGCTCTCTGAGTCGACTGGAGGATCTGAAAGAAGACATGCCAGTGCTACTCCTACTTCAAGCTCATTGTTGTTCGAGTCACTATCCATGCCCTGTTCAGCTTCAGCAGTTGGTTCGGCATTTTTCTCAGCATCACTTTCTTGCAACTGCAGAACGAAGAAGATTTCGAAACCGAGGACACATTGCTTCGCAGAATTCATCCAGCTTGCTTAATCTGAAAGAAGATTTAGCGTTCCTCGGATCGGCTTGTGAACAATCTCATACCGTTTCTCATCTTGCTTAGCTCTGGCTCTGCCTGCCATCTCTTTTCCTTTCCTGACCCAATCCTCTTTGGTGGGCGTATAGCCAAGACCAAAGACATGCGGATTATACGGCACATTGGCCAGTGCTATGACATCTTTTCGGCCACTTCTTCCCAACCCCATTCCTGGCACATGTTAGAGCTTATTCATGAAATAGACTAACTGGGCGCTGACATATAAGCCCTCATCAGCTGCCAGGATGTTCTGAACCACTCGGGCCTTAGCTAGAGTAAACCCTAAAAGGAATACATCCTCCTCACCATGAACAGTTTTCAGCATAGGTATAGTTACCTCTGGCGGAAGATGATGGACGAATTCCCACAGACGATCACCACTCCCTTCTTGTGGGGGGTATTTTAGCATTTGGTGAAGGGTAGAGGAGACAGCTTTTGCCTGGTGCAACCAAGGTCTTCCTAGCAGTAGATTGAAAGTGGCGGGCACATCCAGGACATGGAACTTAATATCTTGTTGAGTTGGGCCCACTTGAACTCTGATCTGTACCGTGCCCATAACCTCTCTGCTCAGATTGTCATACGCCCAAATCACTTGGGTTGTAGGCACAAAATTTGCTAGTTTTAGGCTGATGGCATAAGCTGTACGAGATGGACAGACTTTGATAGCCGACCCAGTATCAACCAATAACACCGACATCCATTTTTCTCTGCACTCAACAGATATGTACAGAGGTTTATTATGTGCTGAGCCTTCTGGCAATAGTTCTTTGTCTAAGAAGGTTAGAGTTGGACTGGCACCCCCTGGGAAAACCAACCCCACAAGCCATCAATGGACAGTTTTGTTTTGTCCATCACGGATAACACAGCCTATTGTAGACACCCCATTTTTGACCGCCTTTAAGACTTGGGCACTACTGATGGTTTACTTGTTGGAGAAAGGTGTGCAGTGCACAGGTTCAGTTTCTTCGGCAAGGAGAGAGGCAAATCTCAACTTCATACCCCATTGTGGACCAAAATTATTTTTGATGGTTTTTATACCTTAAAACCCTCTCTTTCAAAACATTTTTGAAATAAAATTCCCACGATGTTCCGACGCTCGCATTTCGGTAAATGTTATGCTTTTCGGTAAACCGAGCAAGGACAAAGGGGAGATGAATGAAAGAGAGATGAAATCTTTGAAAAATCTTTCAAAACACCTTACTTAGGGGTTTGAATTTGAAGAAAAGAGGAGAAGAGGGGAGAAAACTAGTTTGGGAGAAGTTCAGCATGAATCTGTGTAGGAGAAAGACGAGCGGTCATCGCTAAAACAATCTTATCTGTCTATACACTTGGATTTGAGCTATGAGGCCACCATCGTTGAAAAGAAGACTTCCGGGGCTTCATTTTTCACTCAAGAATCTCTCAAATCCAAGTCCGAGTGGGGGAGATATGGTTGGTTGAAATAGGGGATCAGTCCGGTTGGATCGAATCTGCGCGGCTTCACCAAAAAGGGCATAACTTTTTCCACAGAAGGAATTTTAATGCAAGGTTTGCGCCATTGGAAAGATAACTTCCGGGGCTTCAATCTGGACAACCACCGGCACTTTTTGACCTCATTAACCACCCATCGGCACTCGATTTATCCGACCGGCACAAAAGATTGCCGGCCGGCCAAAAGTGCCCAGAACTCAGATTTTTGACAGATATTTATCATCCAGCTGCTATACACTGTACCAGATATTTTCAATTGGGATATTTCGACCAAAAGCTCTTATTTTGATATATATAGGGCCTTATATCTCATATTGAAGGGGTTAGAACAAAAAAAAGCAAGTTTTGGGAGCTTCTCACTCTACAAGATCCCTCTCTCTCTACACTTCCAAGTTCCAAACCTCTCAAATCCTTCGCCATTTCTTCATCACTACCAAGCACCACCATCACCACTCCATTTCCAGCAGCAAGGAGGGGTTTTTCAGAGGCTTAGAAGCAACATTCCTTGGTCCAAGAGGTAGCAAAGAAGTGATCTTCAAGGGTAAGACCATTTTCCCTCTTTTGTAGCACTTTTTTGCACCATTGCTTAGGCCTATTTTCTTACTGTTTTAGGCTCTGACCCTAACTGAAAGGGTCATTTTTTTGAGCCATTCTTCATGTTTGTTTAAGGGCTCAACCCTGTTTGAGCCCCCTATTTGGTACTTGCTTCAATACCCTCTTAAATACCATAATCTTGTATGATATTTCTAGCCTATGTGTGATCTGTTTTTGAGCATGACATAAACTGTGAGTTGGCTTATTTTGAGCCCTTCTACAACATTTTAGAAGGGCTCAACACTTTTGGGGGCCTCCATGTAGCACTTATCATTATACCCCTCTTTGGCCCCCATTTTTGCATGCTTTTTTAGGCTTATCTAGCTTCTGTTTTCGGCCATGATCAGAACTAAAAGTGGATATATTTTGACCTTATTGGCATGCTTCATTAAGGGTCTTTTTCCATTTGATGTATATTTGGCCTACTTCATGTTATAGCCCTCTTGTGGCCTTAATCTTGCATTGCATTTTGAGCATGTTTGCATACTGATTTCGGCTTGATCATCTACTGTAAAATGCTATATTTTGGGACCATCTTCAACATTGTTGAAGGTACCTCACTGGTTTGAGACCCCTATATATCAGTTACTTCTTTGCCCCTTTGTTGGCCCACTTCTTGCATGAATTGTTTGCCATACTTGTACCTGTTTTTGGGGCTTGTCATCTACTGAAAAACATCATATTTTTGGTCCCTCTTCAGTGTTGTAGAAGGTTCTTTTTCTTTTTGGGCTTTGCATCTACCACTTGCTTCATCACCTCCCTTGCGGAGCCATTTTTGTATGCCATTTTAGCCCTACTCGTGATTGCTGTTTGGCCATGTTTTGTACTGTAAAAATGCTTGTCTCGGGGCTTCCTTGCTTCTGTATTTTCATGTCATGTTCAAATTATGCATGTATTGTATAGCTGTAAGCCATTTCGTGCACTTATCTTCGCATTTCGGGATCGTTTCATGCATCGGGTTCCATTTCGCCATAATTCGGGGCTGTTTTGCCCCTCATTTTGCCACTGATTTTTGCATGTTTGCATATCATATTCCATGTCTTTGCCATGTCTCATTAGAGCGGCATTTCGGTGCCTGAGGGCCCATCCTCGGTTTGCGTGCATGCATGCACGCATCTCGAGGTGTCTTGTTTTCATCTGATGGCTACTGATGTGAATGTGGCTGAGGTCCACTCACGTTGGTGTAAGCCCATCTTGCATTGTGTATGCCATGTTACAATGCGTTGTGCATGTTATGTTGTTACATTGTGTCATGCCTTGCATACTTGTTCGCATAATCATATTGCATACTTAGCTCGCATGCTTAGGTTGCATTTGGCATGCATCCCTTGCCTCTTGATCGAGCATGATAGAGGTTGGGGCCCTTGATGTGTTTTGTGCTTGCATTTCATTTGATATCAAAGTTGCTAACTTGGCTTTTGGGCCATCATGCATTGAAATGCGTGATTGATGGCCCGAGGGTCGAGGGCCATGCTCCCTTGAGTCCATTGCATGATAGGGAGTGTGTTCATGCACACATTTGCTTGAAATTCCATGCCATGCACTGCTTGTCTGCTGTTGCTGTCAAAACTGTCCTCTGTAGGAATTTTATGCCGACCGGCGGTTTAGAGTGCCGACCGGCACTATATGGATGGCCGATAATCTTCCCAGCAGCCGACGGAAATTTTAGATGGCCGGTGGGCACTTCTTCCAGCCGGTGGTGTACAGCAGCATGCAAGGAAGGTATTCTGGGATTTTGGAAATTTTTGGAGAGACAGGGCAGTAAAAACAGAAGCAACAGTGGCATGACACGGGTTTTCCGGGCAAGATGGATCGAGCATGCATCATTCGCGCATCCCGAGGAAGGGCTAAGGCCCCTTTCTTTTTTACATTGCATTTAATTTAAATTAGAATTTTTGTAATAATTTATTATGTATTTGGACTGTATTATTTTGGGACTGTATATTCTTTTGGTCTCTCCATATGAGGGCAAATCTGTAATAAGTGTGTGTGAGTGGCGTGTATGTCTTCCAACCCCCATTTCCTTCTTCCCTTTTATTTAACCGCTTACGATGGTATATTAGGGCACGTTTATTTTAGCATACCTTATGCAATGCATGCGTGCATCCATGCATTTGTTGACATGCACCGGGCTCGGTACATCATATAACCGCATTGCATATTCAAATCCAACTTGAATACGTGCATCAAATGATTGCATTTCAGATGCCATTTTAGGGTTAGCCGAGCCTATCCTAATCACATTCTGTATGCGATGCATTAGTCATTCTAACATGAACTAGGGCATGCATTTTTGCTAACTAGTTTATTGTTTTGGCACGGAGTACGATGTAAGTATTTATGCTTTAGCATATCGCATGCATGTGAATGTTAACCATGTGGCTAAATGCTTATATGTGATATAACTGTTTGAATGCTTGTGGGTGGAGGTTAGATTGCTTGAGTTGGAAAAACTCGTTGAAATCCGTGTTTTAGCCTACTTGCGAGTAGCAAAATCCGAAACGCTTTCAAAACGAACGGATATGCAATGTTTATTTCCAAATTAGGCAATCTAGTCTATACTTGTTTGCTGTGCGCATAACATAGTAATTCTAGGCTAATAATTGGAATAAGAGCATGTAATGTTTTCAAAATCGGATACCACGGTTAGTAGAGGTCGGTCTTCGGACCGGGCGAAAGGGGGTGCTCATAGCTGACCTTCCCCGATCGTACCCAAGCTCCCGAGCCAAGACAACTTTGGTGATGACGGACATGTGGCCTTTGGCACCGAGTCAGGGTTTCCTAAATTTCCCATTTTAAAATATTTAGGTGGCGACTCTGTATCTGGCAAAGCAGTCCATGTTTGGCACTACTTTTCGAAAAAAAATCTGTTTTCTCAAACGACTTGCCAGATTTGGACTCTTTGGTTCATATTAAGAACCGCAACAACATGCATTTCGTTGTAATATAGTGCATATGTCATGCATTTTTTGTAAACATCCATATATATTGCATTTTAGTTGCATGCATCCACTGCATCATCTTCCATCTATGGCTTGCACCGTTCCTTGTTAAGCTTGGTACGGTATGTGCTCATACTTTTCACGTTGAAGCACAGTTCTGCATGTGTACGCGCCTATTCCACGCTGGTATGTTGGTTTGAGGGTTGCGGCACCTTTGCTATGTTAGACATGGTTTGTACGTGTACATGCCTTTCCTAGGCAAAATACGGTTTTGGCCGCACACCATATCCATTGTAGATATTACATTGTAGTGTAATTATTGCATCCGGCATTAGGATCATTATTCTTTCCTCAGCGGATTGTCACCCCACTTATGTCATTCCACCCAATACTTGTTCTTGTGTCCGTCTACATAACTCATAGTTCAGACATCGTTCTATGGTAGACGGACTTGTTACTTTCATCAATCTATTTGACATATGTGTAGTTTCGAACCGCTCATGATTGAATCATGATTCAATTGCTCCGCATTTAGTTTGCATTGTTTCAATTGCATTGCATTATCATTTGCATTGTTTATACTTAGTTTTGTATGCATTGCATATCATTTTGCATTCGTCATTGCATTGTCATGCATGTTGTTAACGATGTTGTACCTGTTAAGTTTGCTTTCTTTGCAGGCACGATATTGTATGTACGGTTCATTTGAGGCCGGTGCAACCGGACGAGCCGCACAGGTATTGTATCCTCCGAGTGAGACGTATTGAGAATTGCATAATTCTCTTACATCCTTTCTGCATCATAGTGTAGATTGGCGTATGCTAGCTTATAACTATCGCATGTGTGCTTCATTACAGCTCTCTTTGCACGATCATAAGTTATGCTCGGCTTCTTGCATTTTCAGCAGCATTTTGCCCCTGCCTTCGGGCGCATATCTTGCTTGTCTTGTATGATTGTCTAAGTCTTCGGCCTTGTCAAAAATGGGTCGTCTTTGGGCTTTGACATTCACTCCCGTCATTGTTATGACTTTCGAGTTCTGTCAAAGAGGGGCAACTGTAGACACCCCATTTTTGACCGTCCTCAAGACTTGGTGTAGACGTCCCCGAACGCCCCAGGAGGGTTAGGTCCCGTTCCGTTCATATTGGGTTCACTACAGTTCGGACTCGATTTGTGTCGGTTCTAAATCTGAACCAAAGAGTCCAAATCCGGCAAATCGTTTGAGAAAATAGATTTTTTGAAAAGTAGTGCCAAACATGGACTGCTTTGCCAGATTACAGAGTCGCCACCTAAATATTTTATTTTTGGGAAATTTAGGAAACCCTGACTCGGTGCCAAAGGCCACGTGTCCGTCATCACCAAAGTTGTCTTGGCTCGGGAGCTTGGGTACGATCGGGGAAGGTCAGCTATGAGCACCCCCTTTCGCCCGGTCCGAAGACCGGCCTCTACTAACCGTGATATCTTATTTTGAAAACCTTATATGTTCTTATTCCGGTTATTAGCTTAGAATTACTACGTTATGCGCACAGCAAACAAGTATAGACCAAATCGCCTAAGTTGGAACAAAACACTACATGTTTGTTTTGAAAACGGTTTGCTACTCGCAAGTAGGCTAAAATGCAGGTTTTGCCACCCTCAAGTGGGCTTTAGAAAAGATGATTTTGCCACTAACTAGTGGGCTTAAAACTCACAGTTTTTAATGTATTGTCCCAATTTAGGTAATTCAACCTCCATCCACAAGCATTCAAGCAGTTATATCACATAAGCAGCTAGCCTCATGGTAAGCATGCTATTATGGCAACATTCACACGCATGCGATATGCTAAAGCATAAAAGCTCACCTAGTACTCCAAGCCAAAACAGAAACTAGTTAGTAATCATATGCATGATCCTAGTTCATGTTAAGTGGCTAATGCAACACATACAGAGGTGCAGTTTTAGTAGGCTCGGTTATCCTAAGATGGCATATGAAATGCTACAAGTAACAAGTATTCAATTTGGAAATTGAAATACAATGCAGTTTGTATGATGTACCGAGCCCAGTGTATGTCAACAAATGCATGGATGCATGCATGCATTGCATAAGGTATGCTAAATTAAATATGCCCTAATCTACCATCGTAAGCAGGTAAATAAAAGGGAGAAAGAAATGGGGGTTGGAAGACCTACACACACTCACACACCCTTATTACAAATATGCCCTCACATAGAGGGACCAAAAGAATAATACAGTCCCAAAATAATACAGTCCAAATACAGAATAAATTAATTATTACAAAATTTCTAATTATCAAATTAATAACAACATAAGAGAAAGGGGGGCCCAGCCCTGCCTCGGGATGCGCGAACGATGCATGCTCGAATCCGACTTGCCCGGAAAACCCGCGCCATAGCACTGCTGCCTCTGTTTTTACTGCCCTGTCTCCCCAAAAATTACCTGAGTCCCAGAATGCCTTCCAAATGAACCATAGTGCACCACCGGCTAGAGGAAATGACCACCGGCCGCTTAAATTTACCACACCGTCAGGAGGCTATCGGTGAAAATATAGTGCCGATTCGGCACAAGATATTGCCCGCCGCGTGAAAGTTCCTGCGGGGGACAATGATGAAGAAGCAGAACCAAAGAATACATGGCATGGGTTTTTAGGCATGTGTATGCACGGCCACTGCCTCCTATCATGTTTGGGGACTCAAGGAGAGCATTGCCCTCGACCCCCAGGCCATCAATCACGCATTTCAATGCATGATGGCCCAAAAGCCAAGTTAGCAACTTTGATATCAAATGAAATGCAAGCACAAAACACACCAAAGGGCCCCAACCCCTATCATGATTGGTCAAGAGGCAAGGGATGCATGCTCAATGAAATGTAACCTAGGCATGGCGGCTAAATATGCAACATGAACATGCAAATGAGCAATGTATGCTAGGCTCGCAACCTAAACATATAAACAAACATGGCATGCAACAACATGCAACGATGGACTTAAACTAACAGGGATAACTCGCAAGCATGCCAAATCAGCGGCCATAATCATGGAAATGAAGGCACAAAATGCACACACATATGCACGCAATCATGGTCCAACACCTTAAGCATAAACAAGGCAACTCTTAAACACACTTAAAGAGGCTAAGTATGGCCGTATAGCATGCAATGTAAGCTCTAAAATCATGTTATAGGAGGTTCCAAACCAACTAAATAAATCAACAAAGCATGCAACAATGCTCACACATCCACATACTTGAAGCATACAAGCCACAAAATGCAAAGAGGCTATATAATGCATGCTAGGATCGACTCAAACAACTTAAGACAGACCTAAAGTATGGCAAAATAAGCACAAAAGCTTCACAAATCTAAGCCTAAAACATGCTCGAACAAAGGCTAACAACCTAAGGCATATTAAGGCAATTACAAGGCATCACATGATAGGTATGCTAAGCATGCACCAAACTGAAAAATACCCTTCTACAATACTGATGAGGGACCAAAAATATGACTACCCACCGTAGATGACAAGCCCCAAATCAATATACAAACATGCTCAAAATGCAATGCAAGATTAAGGCCCACAAAGGGGTATAACATGAAGTACCAAAAGGGTGCACCAAACAGCCAAAGACCCTTCATGAGACATGTAGAGGGGGGGTAAAATAAGACACTTTTCAGGCCTGTCAAAGGCCCAAAAACAAAAGCATGGCAGGCTAAAGAAACATGTAAAAAAATAGGGACCAAAAAGGGTATTGAAGCAAGTCATACATAGGGGTCCCAAACAAGGTTGAGCCCTTCTTCAATGTTGAAGAAGGGCTCAAAATAAGCCTCTTTGTAGTTTACATCGAAGCTCAAAAATACATGCAACTATGGCTTAGATATGAACCAAGAAAATGCTAGTTTTGGGGAAAAGTGTGCTTACCCTTGTAGACTAACAAACCAACAGGTTTTGATCCAAGGAAATGAGCTTCTAGCCTCTGCAAAACAGCCCCAAGTTTCTGGAAAGGAGCAAGGGTGCCTTGTGCTATGAGTTGGTGAAGGAATGACCCAAGAACAATGGTGTTTGGAGGCTTGGATAGGATAGATATAGAGAGAGATGGAGGAATATATGTATATATCAGAATGTATGTATATATCCTCTGATTTTTTTGTTCAAAACCTCCAACCTTAGACAAAGGGAGAAGAGAAGTGCTTATATAGGCCAAGTAAAGCACTTATCTTAAGGGCTAAGCAAAGAGAAAGGTTCAAGGGGGGGTGCAAAAGAGTCTAGGCTTATTTGAGAAGCTTGGACAGCTGGTAGGCTTCTTGAGGAAGCCAAGACAAGGGGTCAAGGCTTCCTCAAGAAGCCTTGAGCAAAGGGTGCACCAAAAGGGCCAAAAGGTGGTTAAAGGGGTAAGTGATAGCTGCAGATCTCAGATGGCCGAGATCCCTTCAACAAAGTTGAATAGGGGCTCAAAATAAGACACTTTGTAGTTTACAACCAAGTCCAAAACAGCCCACAAGTACGCCTAAAATACCGTGCAAAATAGGCCTAAAAAGAGGTAAAGAGACAAGTGACAGATGGAGATGTCAAACAGTAAAAGGTCCTTAATCAAACATGAAAAGAACCTCAAAATATGACTATCTCAAGTTTGGGTTGGGGCCCAAAAATGCAAGATGAGGGTTCGGGAGCCGAAACACGCAGTTCGGGGCCCCGAAAGTGGGCTGTTAGGCACCGGAAGTGGTGTCCGACCACAAAGTTGGTCTCTCGGACCACAGTGTCCCTTGAAAGGGAGTAAATAGGATGCATGCCAAAAACCGGGGCAATCGGAGATGGTTAGGCCGTCCCGAATCGAGGCACACGGCCTGACGGCTCCGAAAACCGGGAACTAGGCTCCAAAATAGGAAAAATGGCCTACGACCACAAAACGTAGCCTACGGCCACTGAGAGATGATCTACTAGACCTCTCCCTCCCTTTGGGAAGAGAAAACAGAGAAAACGAAGCCTGGTTCGCAAACCGAGGCAAAGCACAAAAGAGTCCGGAAGTTCGGAGGCAAGGCTCGTAGCCGGGACTCCACAACCTCAGAACGAGCACAATATGCAACATCACCAAGCGCTCAATTGATGACGTCTGAGTCTTAAGGTCGGTCAAAAATGGGGTGTCTACAGTTGCCCCTCTTTGACATAACTCGAAAGTCATAAGAATGACGGGAGTGAATGTCAAAGCCCAGAGACGTCCCATTTTTGACAAGGCCGAAGACTTAGACAAAGCAATACAAGCTACAGATAAAGATATGCGCCTGAAGGCAGGGGCAAAATGCAACTGACAATGCAAGAAGCCAAACTTATGATCATGCAAAGAAACATAGGGACGTATCCCGGTGTTTCGGAAATGTATAAGCATTGGAACGTATTCCGGATGCTCTTAACCAAAGATGGAGAAATATGGGGACGTATCCCGGTGTTTAGGGACGTATCCCAAGGTTTAGGGACGTATCCCAAGGTTTAAAGACGTATCCCAAAGGTTAGGGACGTATCCCAAGGATTTTGGGACGTATCCCAAGGATTAGGGACGTATCCCGAGGATTAGGGACGCATCCCAAAGATTAGGGACGTATCCCGAGGATTAGGGACGTATCCCAGAGGTTAGGGACGTATCCCAAAGATTAGGGACGTATCCCGAGGATTAGGGACGTATCCCAGAGGTTAGGGACGTATCCCAAAGATTAGGGACGTATCCCAGAGGTTAGGGACGTATCCCAAAGATTAGGGACGTATCCCGAGGATTAGGGACGTATCCCAGAGGTTAGGGACGTATCCCCAAGATTAGGGACGTATCCCAGAGGTTAGGGACGTATCCCAAGGATTAGGGACGTATCCCAGAGGTTAGGGACGTATCCCGAGGATTAGGGACGTATCCTAGAGGTTAGGGACGTATCCCAAAGATTAGGGACGTATCCTAGAGGTTAGGGACGTATCCCGAGGATTAGGAACGTATCCCAGAGGTTAGGGACGTATCCCAAAGATTAGGGACGTATCCCAGAGGTTAGGGACGTATCCCAAAGATTAGGGACATATCCCAAAGATTAGGGACGTATCCCAAGGATTAGGGACGTATCCCAAAGGTTAGGGACATATCCCAAGGATTAGGGACGTATCCCAAGGATTAGGGACGTATCCCAGAGATTAGGGATGCATCCCAAAGGTTAGAAAAGACGGAGAAACATAGGGATGTATCCCGGTGTTTCAGGAGGAGGAAAAACATAGGGACATATCCCGGTGTTCTGCAAGGAATGTGAAACATAGAGACGTATCCCGGTGTTTCGAAAAGAGGGAAAAACTTAGGGACGTATCCCGGTGTTTCGGAATGGTGTCAGCATTGGAACATATTCCGAACGCTTTTAACCGAAGAGGGAGAAACATAGGGATGTATCCCGGTGTTTTAGAATGGTGGAGAAACATGGGGACGTATCCCGGTGTTTCGGAAAGGGAGAGAAACATAGGGACGTATCCCGGTGTTTCAGAATGAAGGGAGAAACATGGGGACGTATCCCGGTGTTCTGCAAGGAATGAGAAACATAGGGACGTATCCCGGTGTTTCGCAAGGAATGTGAAACATAGGGACGTATCCCGGTGTTCCGGAAGGAATGTGAAACATAAGGACGTATCCCGGTGTTTCGGAAAGGCAAGAGAAACATAGGGACGTATCCCAGTGTTTCGAAAAGAGAGAGAAACTTAGGGACGTATCCCGGTGTTTCAGAAAGAAGGGAGAAACATGGGGACGTATCCCGGTGTTCTGCAAGGAATGAGAAACATAGGGACGTATCCCGGTGTTTCGCAAGGAATGTGAAACATAGGGACGTATCCCGGTGTTCCGGAAGGAATGTGAAACATAAGGACGTATCCTGGTGTTTCGGAAAGGCAAGAGAAACATAGGGACGTATCCCGGTGTTTCAGAATGAAGGGAGAAACATGGGGACGTATCCCGGTGTTTCAGAAAGAAGGGAGAAACATGGGGACGTATCCTGGTGTTCTGCAAGGAATGAGAAACATAGGGACGTATCCCGGTGTTTCGCAAGGAATGTGAAACATAGGGACGTATCCCGGTGTTCCGGAAGGAATGTGAAACATAAGGACGTATCCCGGTGTTTCGGAAAGGCAAGAGAAACATAGGGACGTATCCCGGTGTTTCGAAAAGAGAGAGAAACTTAGGGACGTATCCCGGTGTTTCAGAAAGAAGAGAGAAACGTAGGGACGTATCCCGGTGTTTCGGAAAGAAGAGAGAAACGTAGGGACGTATCCCGGTGTTTCGGAAAGAAGAGAGAAACGTAGGGACGTATCCCGGTGTTTCGGAAAGAAGAGAGAAACGTAGGGACGTATCCCAGTGTTTCGGAAAAGGGATAAGCATTTGAACGTATTCCAAATGCTCTGAACCAGAGGAGGTCTAACCCGTCGCACACGTGAGGAGAAATAATGACAATTGCAAGAGACAAGGTGCATAACAATGCAAGTAATGAGCAAAACAATGCTAGATAGATGTGCACAATTAATGCAACGAATGAGCATAACAATGCTAGTGAAGTGGGTGCATAACAATGTAATTGGAATGTGCATCACAATGCAAGTATGAGAAGTGCATAACAATGCGGGTGGAAGGGTGCATAACAATGCAAGTGGAATGCGCGTGACAACGCATAGTTGAAACAAAATGCCGAATAAGGGTATACAAGCCTTAACGAGACCAGATAAAAACGCGTCCTCCGATTTACCTTTCAGAGGGGTTTGCAACACATTCAGCTCAAGAACGGGCACACCCTATTCATATTAGAGAGAGATAACATCCACTGCTGCTTTAATTGCCATTCTGACTTGAAGCAGGCTTACACTTGGGGTCGAGATACACTCATACTTCGAAGTAGTGACAAGGCCTGAGGAGGTACATCCGGAGTACAATCACGGAATTCGCTGAAGGTGAAATACACTCAGGTGCTTCAATTTTCCTTCTTTTCTTTTGTTTTGCAGTCCGGAACCTATATAGCTTCAGATAGGCCCTGATTTCACTGTTCACACTTGTCGGGGGTGAACCCTGCAGCTTTCGAAAGAACAAATTCCTTTTTTTTGCACAAATGTGGAGAATGGCACAGCACTCTGAGCACACAACAAATCATTTTTGAAATTGAGAAAAAGAGTTCTCGACCGGGTATTGAGCCTACAACTGAACACAACAAAGACTACCCAACAATGGAAAATAAAGGTAAACAACCTAAACACATCTATTGACACTTGAAACGACTCAAAACAAGAATCGAGACAAACAAAATGCAACGAAATACTCAAATGCGCACAGGGAGCCTGTTTCACCGGGTATTATTTCCCACCCTTCCTCATTTGTGATTCTCACATCACTCGGCCCCAAAGCTCGGTTTTTCTCTCAAAACCCTTTTCTCGCTTTTTCTCTCAGCGCACATCTCTCTATTCTTCAATCTCTCATTTTCAATCCCTTCCCTGGGTGGTTGATGGATAAACAGAAAGTTGTGGGCTCTTGCCCCTAGCATTCCGTTAGATTCTTTTTCTTCTGCACACAGCAATGAACTTTCCCACAAAGGGGTTGCGCCACAACTGGGTGTGTAGCAAATCTACAGTTGACATTGGTTAACGATGCGCTGCTAAGGAGTTTGGACATGGTTAGATCTGTCCAGATGAGGAAGTGGAACATCCTGATCCATTCCAGTTCGTGCTTCGCACTTGGCTTGATACCTCGTTGCTCGGAGGATGAGAGAGCTTTCTGCCCTTTGCTGTTGACTTCAGTTGTGCCCTCTTCTGGCAAGTAGAGTGCCCTTCTTGGCAAGTATGCTGATGATGGGGAAAAGTCAGAACACCTGACTCAACTGTGCCCTTAGTTCATCATTTTGACCATTTTTTTTTTGGTTTTAAAACAATTTTGACCAACATGAAAGTTAGATTAACATGCTTGTTCGATTTTTGATTTGAAATCATGCAAGTCGGGTTGTAAGCACTGAAAATTTTCCTTCTTTTTTTTTGGGTCCAAGAAATGGTCCAGTTTTGGAAAAATGGAGTGGTTTTCGAGAGAATAGTCAACCTCAGTAAAAATTCTCAAAAACTGTTTTTGGCAAACGACCACTGCTCAACAAGTACGGAACCTACCCTTGAGATGCGCAACCTCGAATCCATAATAATGGAAAATTGCCCCTTGTCTGAAGGATACCGCATGGCAACGGAAAGTTGCCCCTTGTTTGAATGGCACCGCAGCGCATTGAATGGCAACGGAAAGTTGCCCCTTGTTTGAACGGCGCTGCAGCGCATTTGTAGTCAATCCTCAGAGCAATGAACACAACCAGACTCTCGGATACAGAGAAGACAAAGATGGCCAGAACCATTGCATGGACACAGTCGAATTTGAAGTGTTTATGGCTGGACTTCAGAATGAAGTTGCCTACGTATCCCAAACATGGGAATCAAGCCTTACGTAGTTCGGGGTTAAGGTACACTCGGGTATTTAACCTCTCCTTTTTATGCTCTAACTTTTGCCAAGGCGCCCGTTGTAGGTTTTTGACCTTGCGAGCTTTGTTCTTCTTTCTTTTCTTTCTTTTTCATTTTTTTCTCTTTTTTTTTTTTTTTTTTTAGGCTCTAACTTTTGCCAAGGCGCCCGATGCGGGTTTTCGACCTTGCGAGCTTATTTTTCTTTTCTTTTCTTTTTCTTCTTCCTTTGTCTTTTCTTTTTTTTCTGTATATTTTTTTTCTTTCCTTTTGTATGTATTTTTTGCTTGCCCTAACTTTTGCCTGGGTCGCCCTTCTGGGTTTTCGGCCCAGCGAGCCTCTCAAAGGGTAAAAGTGTAGCAAGTCCATGCCAAATGGTTTTAGGGTTTTAATGACATCCGTATCCAGGAGAGTGGCTGTTGATTCGCAAGAGAACTCATCTTCGGCTCTTCGGGCACATCTGACATCTTTGCCCCTAGTTTGAGGGGGGGCTTCTGATCTAACTTTGCAAGCTCCTTCTGATGAGATCTGTTCTTCTTGATCTGACTTTGGTGCCTCTTGTTTGAGGGCTGTTTCAAATCTAGCCACACAGGCCTCACGTTGTAGTTAACCGTTGAACATTCTGAGTTTGAGTCCAAGGTTCGAAAATGAGGGGTCGAGTCTCGAGGCTGAGAGCGATCCTAGGCTGCACAATCTCAAGAGCGATTCCACACATGTCTTCGCAGGACCGCGCAAAACATTTTTGAAAGTTTTTAAGAAAGCGACTAATCGCTCGCGCTGAAGACAGTGTAGGACCAATCTGGATCAAAGCTAGGGTCCTTCTCAGTACTCACACTAACAAGCATGATTTCATTCATTAAGGGCTTAGCACGCCTCTCTTTCTCTCAATTGATCAAATTTTTGCAAATCCCAAGGAATTCCTTCCTCTTCGTTTTCACCACAATGTTTGAAAAAGTTTTGAAAAACTTAGGCCAATGCAATGACTTCAAGGCACAGAAAAGACAGAGTTCTTAGTCAAATACTTCTATCTCATTTAGAATTTCTGGCACAACTGGCACACGGCAGAAGCAAACACAAGAGTGTGAAAATCACTGCTGTTCCATTCAAAATCTGTCGGCATAACTGACTCCCTGGCAGAAACAGACTCAAAACAAAATGAAAAGACAGACGCAAAACAAGCAAGTGATGTCCGAGGTAACTCCCTCGAAATCACCCGACTCTGACAAAACAGGACTGACTCGATACAACATGACAGACCTGAAATAAAAAGACTGACAAAAAATAAGGAGACAAACTCAAAGCAACACAACAAAAACTGACCCAATACCCAAGTCAAAATGTACAAAAACCAGCATTCACAAATGCTCAAAACGGTGCGTGCCATACGCCACATCTGGAGTAAACTGAGCGCCGCTCGCAGGTGGTCCATTCCCTGATCACATCACATTATCCCCCCACAGGTTCACTGATCAAGTGCCGATAGACTTTGCAGAGCTTGGTGCGGGGATGACCCCATTGTCAATCAAATTTTGTATCTCATGGCGGAGACGGACGCAACTGTCAGTGTCATGACCGGTTTGTTGATGGAAAGCACAGTACTTAGCCGGGTCAAGCTTTGCAGGGAGAGGATCGGGTAGGGGCCGTTGTTCTAACAGTTTCAGATGTCCTTTCCTGAGTAGGACCCCTAAAGCCTTAGACAAAGGCATAAAGAGTGGGGTGAAGACCCTCTTACCTCGGGGTAGATAGTCTGAAGTTCGGGGGTTTGAAGTGGGCGCACCAACAAAGGGGGTGGCTGCTCTTGGTGTGGTGGTGGTGACCATGCCCACGTCTGAAGTCCTAGCAGCTGCATCACCACCGGTGGTTGCAATGCCCTCTTGGGCTGCTCTCGGTCTTGGTCAATCAGACCCTGCTTCATCGCATCCTCGATCTGTACTCCCATCTCATGTAGATCTAAAAAGGTGGGAAAGAGGAGCACAATCATTTTTTGCATAAGCTTGGATTGGAGGTTGCGCACAACCATTCGTATTTGATCCTTATCCGTTGGCCTAATGGTCATCATTGAGGCCTTTGCTCTCCATCGGGTCACAAATTCAGAGAAGCTTTCCTTAACCTCTTGTCTCGTCGTCTCAAGATCACGGGTTGTAATCTCGATTTGTGTGTTATATGAGTATTGTAAAACGAAGGCCTCGGCCATCTCATCCCAATTCCTCTTAACATCGTCTTCCAACTTGGCATACCAGATGGCCGCCACACCCGACAGGGTCCGGCCGAACAGAGACAGCTTCTGTAGTCTGGTGAGGCCCATCGGCCTTAAGATATCTGAAAACAATCTCAGGTGCACCATGGGGTCCCCGGACCCATCAAATCGGTCAATTTGAGGCATCTTGAACCGATCTGGCAGCGCCACGGCTGCGTTTGTGTATCCATCTTCAATGTCAGGGATGATCTTGACTCCCTGGGATTTCTTGAACAGCTTTTCAAGCTTGCTCAACTTCAGTGCTGTGGCATCCGTCTCGAAATCAAAGGGAGAGTCCGATAGGTTGGTGGGTGTTTTTGATAACTGGGGAAAAATTGGAGGCGGAGCCGGCCCTACCGGAATGTCTGTACCTTCCTGGACATTTGGCGTCTCCCAGTCTTGGAGCTCCCTCTTGGGGAGGAGCTCGATGGGCAGATGCCCGCTTCTTTGCTCTAACCTAGCAATTGTCTTTGCCTGTTGGGCTATGACCACAGCCTGTTGCTTGGTGAATTCAGATTGACGGACAGCATCTTGCTGCATGGCTTTCATACTATCCTGGAGTTGGCGCACCATCTCTTCCAAACTCAACATATTGTCCTGATTCGACTGAGCAACCGGTATATATGTGTCTGCAGTAGGCTCGGAAATCTCAACCCGACTACTCAAAGATCACTGATCCGTAGGCATTGTCTTGATGGTCTGCACGACTAGCCTTCTCTGGCCTTGATTACCCTTGAACTGAGTCTCTGACATGACAAAGTCTATCAGCACAAATCCAATGTACCCGGGAGATAGTGGAGCCTTCTGAAGCTATGGTTCCAAGACTACCTAGCAAAAGGGAAAACAGACAGCATCTCAGCTCAACTTCACCAAAACAGAATCTGGCGGTGAGCAGTGTTCTATTACTGATGACTATTCCCCGAAATCACTGCCCCAAATCTGAATCTGATACCCGCAGATATAACTGATTCTCAAAAATACTAATACTGGTGCCCGTAGGACGGATACCCAGACTCACAAACTGGTATATGCATTCCTTGTAAAGATACACTCTAAAAGCATATAGCAAGTAAATGAGAGCCAATACACCCCTATGTTGGGGTAGGGTTTCCCTGTCCTATTTTGTCAGGAGCTAGGGTTTCACTACGCACGCAGCAGTTTCAAACAACCTAATATCGGGTGAGCAACCTGTCCTAGTTTGGAATGGTCACTACGGATTTCGATATGCACTAGGTCGAATGGTCAAAGAGGGTGCCCCGGTAAAACCAGGGTTTGTGTTCCCATACTGGCAGAGCTCGCAACCGGTTAGCCTTATGGCATGCTTTGACAAAGTCATGCCTCCAGCAAACCGCTCAGGAATAGCAGATGGCCAACACGGTGTTCCTAGGCGCACCAATGCACATGCAATGCAAAGAAACACATAAGTGTAGTCAAAACAGGATATCACGAGTTCGAGTCAAGCTCTCTAAAAATCCCCAGCAGAGTCGCCAGAAACTGTAGACGTCCCCGAACGCCCCGGGAGGGTTAGGTCCCGTTCCGTTCATATTGGGTTCACTACAGTTCGGACTCGATTTGTGTCGGTTCTAAATCTGAACCAAAGAGTCCAAATCCGGCAAATCGTTTGAGAAAACAGATTTTTTGAAAAGTAGTGCCAAACATGGACTCTTTTTCCAGATTACAGAGTCGCCACCTAAATATTTTATTTTTGGGAAATTTAGGAAACCCTGACTCGGTGCCAAAGGCCACGTGTCCGTCATCACCAAAGTTGTCTTGGCTCGGGAGCTTGGGTACGATCGGGGAAGGTCAGCTATGAGCACCCCCTTTCGCCCGGTCCGAAGACCGGCCTCTACTAACCGTGATATCTTATTTTGAAAACCTTATATGTTCTTATTCTGGTTATTAGCCTAGAATTACTACGTTATGCGCACAGCAAACAAGTATAGACCAAATCGCCTAAGTTGGAACAAAACACTACATGTTTGTTTTGAAAACGGTTTGCTACTCGCAAGTAGGCTAAAATGCAGGTTTTGCCACCCTCAAGTGGGCTTTAGAAAAGATGATTTTGCCACTAACTAGTGGGCTTAAAACTCACAGTTTTTAATGCATTGTCCCAATTTAGGTGATTCAACCTCCATCCACAAGCATTCAAGCAGTTATATCACATAAGCAGCTAGCCTCATGGTAAGCATGCTATTATGGCAACATTCACACGCATGTGATATGCTAAAGCATAAAAGCTCACCTAGTACTCCAAGCCAAAATAGAAACTAGTTAGTAATCATATGCATGATCCTAGTTCATGTTAAGTGGCTAATGCAACACATACAGAGGTGCAGTTAGAGTAGGCTCGGTTATCCTAAGATGGCATATGAAATGCTACAAGTAACAAGTATTCAATTTGGAAATTGAAATACAATGCAGTTTGTATGATGTACCGAGCCCAGTGTATGTTAACAAATGCATGGATGCACGCATGCATTGCATAAGGTATGCTAAATTAAATATGCCCTAATCTACCATCGTAAGCAGGTAAATAAAAGGGGGAAAGAAATGGGGGTTGAAAGACATACACACACTCACACACCCTTATTACAAATATGCCCTCACATAGAGGGACCAAAAGAATAATACAGTCCCAAAATAATACAGTCCAAATACAGAATAAATTAATTATTACAAAATTTCTAATTATCAAATTAATAACAACATAAGAGAAAAGGGGGGCCCCAGCCCTGCCTCGGGATGCGCGAACGATGCATGCTCGAATCCGACTTGCTCGAAAACCAGCGCACGCATGATCTTGCCTCTGTTTTTACTGCCCTGTCTCCCCAAAAATTACCTGAGTCCCAGAATGCCTTCCAAATGAACTATAGTGCACCACCGGCTAGAGGAAATGACCACCGGCCGCTTAAATTTACCACCGGCTGCTGTGGAGGCTATCGGTTGAAAATATAGTGCCGGTCGGCACATTATACTGCTGGCCGGCAGAAAGTTCTGCGAGGGGACAGCTGACAAGCAGAACCAAAGAATACATGGCATGGGTTTTTAGGCATATGTATGCACGGCCACTGCCTCCTATCATGTTTGGGGACTCAAGGAGAGCATGGCCCTCGACTCCCGGGCCATCAATCACGCATTTCAATGCATGATGGCCCAAAAGCCAAGTTAGCAACTTTGATATCAAATGAAATGCAAGCACAAAACACACCAAAGGGCCCCAACTCCTATCATCATGGTCCAACACCTTAAGCATAAACAAGGCAACTCTTAAGCACACTTAAAGAGGCTAAGTATGGCCGTATAGCATGCAGCGTAAGCTCTGAAATCATGTTATAGGAGGTTCCAAACCAACTAAATAAATCAAAAAAGCATGCAACAATGCTCACACATCCACATACTTGAAGCATATAAGCCACAAAATGCAAAGAGGCTATATAATGCATGCTAGGATCGACTCAAACAACTTAAGACAGACCTAAAGTATGGAAAAATAAGCACAAAAGCTTCACAAATCTAAGCCTAAAACATGCTCGAACAAAGGTTAACAACCTAAGGCATATTAAGGCAATTACAAGGCATCACATGATAGGTATGCTAAGCATGCACCAAACTGAAAAATACCCTTCTACAATACTGATGAGGGACCAAAAATATGACTACCCACAGTAGATGACAAGCCCCAAATCAATATACAAACATGCTCAAAATGCAATGCAAGATTAAGGCCCACAAAGGGGTATAACATGAAGTACCAAAAGGGTGCACCAAACAGCCAAAGACCCTTTATGAGACATGTAGAGGGGGGTAAAATAAGACACTTTTCAGGCCTGTCGAAGGCCCAAAAACAAAATCATGGCAGGCTAAAGAAACATGTAAAAAAATAGGGACCAAAGAGGGTATTGAAGCAAGTCATACATAGGGGTCCCAAAAATGGTTGAGCCCTTCTTCAATGTTGAATAAGGGCTCAAAATAAGCCTCTTTGTAGTTTACATCGAAGCTCAAAAATACATGCAACTATGGCTTAGATATGAACCAAGAAAATGCTAGTTTTGGGGAAAAGTGTGCTTACCCTTGTAGAATAACAAAACAGCAGGTTTTGATCCAAGGAAATGAGCTTCTAGCCTCTGCAAAACAGCCCCAAGTTTCTGGAAAGGAGCAAGGGTGCCTTGTGCTATGAGTTGGTGAAGGAATGGCCCAAGAACAAGGGTGTTTGGAGGCTTGGATAGGATAGATATAGAGAGAGATGGAGGGATATATGTATATATCAGAATGTATGTATATATCCTCTGGTTTTTTTGTTCAAAACCTCCAACCTTAGACAAAGGGAGAAGAGAAGTGCTTATATAGGCCAAGTAAAGCACTTATCTTAAGGGCTAAGCAAAGAGAAAGGTTCAAGGGGGGGTGCAAAAGAGTCTAGGCTTATTTGAGAAGCTTGGACAGCTGGTAGGCTTCTTGAGGAAGCAAAGACAATGGGTCAAGGCTTCCTCAAGAAGCCTTGAGCAAAGGGTGCACCAAAAGGGCCAAAAGGTCGTTAAAGGGGTAAGTGATATCTGCGGGTCTCATATGGCCGAGAGCCCTTCAACAAAGTTGAAGAGGGGCTCAAAATAAGACACTTTGTAGTTTACGACCAAGTCCAAAACAGCCCACAAGTACGCCTAAAATACCGTGCAAAACAGGCCTAAAAAGAGGTAAAGAGACAAGTGACAGATGGAGATGTCAAACAGTAAAAGGTCCTTAATCAAACATGAAAAGGACCTCAAAATATGACAATCTCAAGTTTGGGTCGGTGCCCAAAAATGCAAGATGAGGGTTCGGGAGCCGAAACACGCAGTTCGGGGCCCCAAAAGTGGGCTGTTAGGCACCGGAAGTGGTGTCTGACCACGAAGTTGGTCTCTCAGACCACAGTGTCCCTCGAAAGGGAGTAAATAGGATGCATGCCAAAAACCGGGGCAATCGGAGATGGTTAGGCCGTCCCGAATCGAGGCACACGGCCTGACGGCTCCGAAAACCGGGAACTAGGCTCCAAAATGGGAAAAATGGCCTACGACCACAAAACGTAGCCTACGGCCACTGAGAGATGATCTACTAGACCTCTCCCTCCCTTTGGGAAGAGAAAACAGAGAAAACGGAGCCTGGTTCGCAAACCGAGGCAAAGCACAAAAGAGTCCGGAAGTCCGGAGGCAAGGCTCGTAGCCGGGACTCCACAACCTCAGAACGAGCACAATATGCAACATCACCAAGCGCTCAATTGATGACGTCTGAGTCTTAAGGTTGGTCAAAAATAGGGTGTCTACACTTCGACGTCACCGCTTGAACACTCGGTGATTATCCATGTTTGTGTTTGTTTGGAGTTCCCGGAGTTCTCGGCTACGCGCCTTGCCTCAGGATTTCCGAACTCGACTGTTTTGTGTCTGGTTTTGCACCAAACACTTTTGTTTTGCCTTGGAGGGGCAGGGAATGCCTTTTGAGGCATCCCCGCACACCACCGGCACTAGCTAGAGGCCACCGGCTGGTTTTTCTTGCCATCGGCAATATATATTGCCGGTCGGCACTATTTGTTGCCGGCCGGCACTAAATTTTGTCAAAATGACATTCTTTTGCGGCAGTTCTTGTCTGATTGCTTTTTTCAGATATTTTGAAACAGCTGTATGGCTTTGGCTTCCCCTCCATACACGTGTATGGAGGGATGCACTTCTTGTCTTGCTTAGTGACTAAGCTTACAAGATTGCCTCTTCTATAAGAAAAGGCCTTCCCCCTTGGCTTTAGGGTTGGCTTTTTTGAGAGAAAACAACTCAGAGAGAGCTCTGGTTTTAGGTCTTGGATTGATACATATCATATCTCTATACCTCTCTCTCTTAAGTGTTCTAGGTGCATTTGTTCATATTATTGCACACAAGCACCTAGTCTTTCACCTTTCCTTGGTTTCTGAGGTTCCAAGAGGTTGTTCTTGGTGTTCTTGGCTGGATTTGAGCCCAAGGAAGCAACAACATCAACACTTGTGAAGGTGGTCAACAAGGGTAAGAAACTAGCCTTTTATTCCCCATTTTTGCATCCTATTTTTACATATCTTAAATATTTTTTTGTGTTTAGTGTATAACATAAAAAAGTTCTGTTTTTAAGCCCTCTTAATTGTTTGTTAAGGGTGTTTTGTGGTTTGGGTGTGTTTGACCACCCTTAGGCCTTGAAAGGCCTCATTTTGTGCTATTTTGTGCAAGTTTCGAGACTTTGGTGTTTGGGCCTCTTCACCACTGAAATCTTGAGGGATTTCAGTGGTGGAGATGGTGCCTTGAAGTCTCCAAAAG
This sequence comes from Camellia lanceoleosa, assembly GCA_025200525.1. Taxonomy (NCBI): domain Eukaryota; kingdom Viridiplantae; phylum Streptophyta; class Magnoliopsida; order Ericales; family Theaceae; genus Camellia; species Camellia lanceoleosa. The sequence goes on along the minus strand of CM045763.1, from coordinate 29,201,684 downwards.
GGGAGGGCCACCCCCTCTCCTTGTTGTCCTTGAAAGGGACCATTTTTGGTCTCTTAAGGAGCCTTATGTTCAAGTGCGTGTTGATCATTTCTAGGCTGCATTTCATGCTTATTATGCCATAATATAATCATGTTGTGTGTTGGTTTTGGTGCTCCATTCATGCTTAGTGTAGTTGCCATGTAATGCCTTGTAATTCCCTTAACATGTCTTAGGTTGTTAGCCTTTGTTTGAGTGTGATTTAGGCTTAGACTTATGAATGTTTTGTGCTTATTTTGCCATGCTTTAGGTCTGTCCATAGTTGTTTGGGTCGATTTTGGCATGTTTAGCATAGCTCCTTTGCATTTGTGGCTTGCCGGGCTTGTATGCCTCAAGTGTGTGAATGTGTAGCTTGTGTTGCTTGCATCATTTTGGTGGTTTGAAACCATCCAACATGTAATTTCAGTCCCTTTGGTATGCTTATATGCTTGCCTAAGTCGCCTCTTTATTGCTTTGAAAGCATGTGTTGTATGCCCTTTGTTTTGGCCATTGTGCATGCCTTTGGATTCATGTCATTTAGGTGCCATCTAAGTGGTCTTTTGGACTTAGTTTTATGTGTTAAAACTCTATTTTTGGTCGCCTAATGCATGCCATGTATGGTTGTGTTAAGTGTAGTCCATTACCTCTTTGGTGAGCCTTGAGTGCTTGGGCCTTTTTGCATGCTTTACTTAGTTTATTTAGTTGGTTTGGAACCTTCTATAACATGACTTTCAAAGCTTATGATGCATGATAAGTGTCCATGATATCCCCTTTCAAGTTTGCTTGAGGGTTGCTTACTTAGTGCCTAAGTGTTAAGTCTTAACATATGCATGTGTGTGTGTGTGTTGGCTTTCATTTTTGGGGCATTTTGGCCACTGATTTTAGGCCCATTTAGAGTTGCCTAGATCATGTTTAAAACCATCATTTGCTTGGTTTGCATTGCCTCATGTTTGCTTGCACGCTTACATAAGTGTCTTGCCATGATCATATTGCATATTAGCTAACATGCTTAGGTTGCATTGCACCTTGCGTACATGCCTTGTTCCTTGACTTGGTGATAGGAATTGGGCCTTGTTTTGTTTGTTTGGTTTGCATGCATTTGACATGAAATTGCACACTTGATTCTTTGGGCCATCATGCATGAAAATGTGTGATTGGTGGCCCGAGAATCGAGGCACATTCTCCTTTGAGTCACAAACATGATAAGGAATGTGTTTGGAGCATACATTGCTTGAATTGAGCTGCCATGCAAGTTTTGCCCTCTGCTGCTGTGAGTTGCAGGTTCTGCAGGAATTCATTGCCGACCGGCAATGTTTAGTGCCGACCGGCAGTCAATCAATGGCCGGTGGATCTATTTTGTGCCAATGGTCCACATCCTAGTGCCGGTGGTCATTTCCTCTAGCCGGTGGGATTCTCCAGTGTCCAGAGAGGCATTCTTGAGACTTTGGCAGTTTTCAGAGGAAAAAGCAGGGAAAACAGAGGCAAGCTAGGCATGGCAGTGCAATTCCGAGCGGAATCCGAGCGCGCGTGCATTGAGCCCTCGCCCCGAGGCGGTTGACTGTTTTTCCTTAGATTAATTAATTTGTTAATTTAATTAATTTGTAATATTTAATTAGCTTGCGTAGTTAATTATTTGTATTATTCTTTTGGTCCCTCCGAGCGGGGGCAAATCTGTAATAAGTGTGAGTGAGTGGTGTGTATGTCTTCCAACCCCCACTTCTTTCTTCCCTTTTATTTACCTGCTTATGATGGTAGATTAGGGCACGTTTATTTTAGCATACCTTATGCAATGCATGCGTGCATCCATGCATTTGTTGACATGCACCGGGCTCGGTACATCATACAAACCGCATTGTATCTTCAATTTCCAATTCGAATACGTGCATCGAATGATTACATTTCACATGCCATTTTAAGATTAGCCGAGCCTATCCTAATCACATTCTGTATGCGATGCATTAGTCATTCTAACATGAACTAGGGCATGCATTTTTGTTAACTAGTTTATTGTTTTGGCACGGAGTACGATGTAAGTATTTACGCTTTAGCATATCGCATGCGTGTGAATGTTAACCATGTGGCTAAATGCTTATATGAGATAAACTGTTTGAATGCCTGTGGGTGGAGGTTGGATTGTTTGAGTTGGAATAACTCATTGAAATTCGTGTTTTAGCCTACTCGCGAGTAGCAAATTCCGAAGCATTTTCAAAACAGACGGATATGCAATGATCATTTCCAAATTAGGCAATCTAGTCTATACTTGTTTGCTGCGCGCATAACATAGTAATTCTAGGCTAATAACCAGAACAAGAGCATGTAATGTTTTCATAATCGGATATCACGGTTAGTAGAGGCCGGTCTTCGGACCGGGCGAAAGGGGGTGCTCATAGCTGACCTTCCCCGATCGTACCCAAGCTCCCGAGCCAAGACAACTTTGGTGATGACGGACACGTGGCCTTCGGCACCGAGTCAGGGTTTCCTAAATTTCTCATTTTAAAATATTTAGGTGGCGACTCTGTATCTGGCAAAGCAGTCCATGTTTGGCACTACTTTTCAAAAATCTGTTTTCTCAAACGATTTGCCAGAGTTGGACTCTTTGGTTCAGATTACGAACCACAACAAAACAAAACAGGGGAGTCCGAACTGTAGAGTGAGGCCCCTCGCGGGCGCGTCTACACCTATCGATGCACTCGAGAAGCCATAAACAGACCTTAGATTGAAATATCGGCCTGAATTTTCTTTAGCTGTTTCAACACCACCTCTTCTTCTAACTATTTCTCTTTCTGCTTCTCAACCTCTTTATTTTTCCCAGAGGCTTCAGCTTGGTCCAAGTGTGGCAGCTTGAAGTACCATCCACTTCTTTATCATGTAGTCCACTTCCTTGGAATACCAAGTATTGTTTGGCAGGGACTCGTCCCAATCCTCATTAGTGTGGGCCAGATGTGGATCATCATCTTCCCACCAAATACCTCCGGCAACGAACAAACAATTGTCCGGTTCCGTTTTGATCATTCTCTCATCACAAGTATTCCTCGCAGGGAGTTGAGCTATTCCAGCTTTTCGGTTGTCTTGATCCCTTTCTTGCACAAACCACTTCAATGCAGCTTCTTGCTCTGTATCCACAGTACTGACAATGTCTAGTTCCTGAGCTAATTCATTCACACCAGTGTTCTCCAACAGTTTTTCTTTTTCCTCGGCCATTCCAGCCACTGCAGCAATTTTGGCTTTCTTTTCTTCAGGTTTTGTTTTAGTTCCTTCCTCCCGGCCATGTTCATCACTCAACCACCCCGAGTTATCCGTCGACCCATTCAAATCAAACCAATCAATCTGCACGTCTCCTTGATCTTGCTCGTCAAAGAACTGCAGATTGTCTAAGTCCTCCTCTAACTCCGCTAGATCGTCCAGTCCCTGACTTGGGCAATCTTCTCTAACCACACTGACCTCCACTACTGTCGGCAATACCACTTTTGGTTTGGCTTGATTAACTAGCACAATGTAGTGGCACAGATCATATTCCCCCACAGTCCAATCCTTAGAGCACTCGAGCAGCGGACTCATACTTTTCTCTAACGCCAACCTCCCTTCTTCAGCCACTGTTACCTCCACGGGTTTAAACGTGTCCATCATGCACAAATCTGTGCTTTCAGGAATGAACATGACCAGTTTGGGTAGGTGGGAAAGGGTAATATATACGTTGGGGTCGTATGGGATGGTCAGTGTATTGATGAGGTTTAGATTGTGAGTATGAGGGACTTGATTGTGGGCTGGGAGAGGGTTGGTGGTTACATTTGGCTTTTGGGGTGGCGTAATCACCTTGTTGTTAATGAGATCTTGAATCTCATGACGCAACCTAAAGCATTGGTCGGTGTCGTGACCATGTTGTTGATGAAATGCACAGTATTTGGCTGGGTTGTGTTTAGGTGGGAGAGGATCAGGTAATGGGCGAGGCTCTAATGGCTTAAGATGCCCCTTTTTAATCAGCACCCTCAGGGCTTGGGATGAAGGCATATAGAGTGGGGTAAAGGTCCTCCGAAATTGGGCCTGGCTGTTTGAGGTTTGTGGAGTTGTACTGGCGAAATGATTGGCGGTCTTGGTTGTGGTAGTGACAACACTCACATCAAATTACCGCGCAGCTGTGCTTCCACTAGTGGTTGCATTGGAACTACGTGTAAAAGGCCTCTTGGTCTGCTCCTTCTCATCAGTTATTAACCCCTTTTTCATTGCATCTTCAATCTAAACCCCTATCTTATGGAGCTCAGTGAATGTGAACAACGGTAAGACAATCATCTTCTGCAATAATTTTCCTTGCAGATTGGGGACCACCATTCTGATTTGATCATTCTCAAATGGCCTAGTAGTCATCATCGAAGCTTTGGCCCTCCACCTCATTACAAAGTCTGAGAAGCCTTCATTGGCTCTTGATGGGTTGCCTCAAGATCACGGGTTGTGACCTCTATCTATGTGTTGTATGAGTATTGTGCGATGAAGGCCTCGGCCATTTCCTCCTAGTTCCGTTTCACGGAGTCCTCCAACTTTGCATACCAGATAGCTGCTATTCTTGACAAGGTCCGGCCAATGAACGACAGCTTTTGAAGTCTGGTGAGGCCCATAGGATGTCCGAGAATAATCGCAAATGGACTATGGAATCCCCAGAGTCATCGAACCGATCTATGTATGGCATTTTAAACTGGTCCGACAAAGTTACTGTGGAGTCGGTATATCCATCTTCGATGTTGGGGATTGAGTTCACACCATGTGCTCACTTGAGAAGCTTTTCTAGCTTGTTGACCTTCAATACAATGGGGTCAACTTCGAATTCAAACGGAGGCTCAATTTGGTACACTGGTGCCTTGGAGGCTTGTGGTGGGATCGGGTCTACCGGGTTGCCCAGATTCTCTTGGACATTAACAGTGATTCCGGGTACTGGGATACGTGCAGAAGGTGCATGAGAAACAGAAATTGTTGCAAGCTGTGGTTGCTACTGCTGTAGCCTGTTTATTACTTCGGCTTGATGGGTTGTAACTTCAGCTTGGCGAGCAGCATCTTGCTGCATGGTTTCCACTGTTTGTTGGAGATGATGAATCAAGTCCTCCATACTAACTGCAGAGTACTGAGTCATCTGAATAGGCGAGTGATCTCTTGCTGGCCTAGATGTAGAAGATTGAGCTTGTCTAGATGCAAGTGTTTGCTAAACTGGTGAATTTTACCTAACTCTCCTCCGTCTAGTAATCAGTGGGAGTAAAGCAAACACAAGTTATCCCCTAACAAGATCCCCGGATATGTAAAGTCTCCTTACATGGGTCCAGAGTGCTTGGAGGGTAACCGAACTATCCGATGCAATTGTGATAAACTAACTTGCAAAAAGAAACAAAGCAAAAGGAAAACAAAAATCAAAAAATGCACAGCACCTCAACTCATATGTGAACAACACACAGATGTAATCAAAGCTGTTAGGACTGTGCTCAATACTGAATTCTTCCTCCAAAATGGATACCCAACTTGCAACTGATATGCACATTCCTATAGAGTTTCACTCTAAAAGCACATACCAGTTACATGAGAACCAAAACACCCCTATAAGGGGGTAGGGTTACCCTGTTCTAGTTTCATCAGGAACTAGGGTTTACTATTCAAATAATGCAGTTTCACGTAATCCTGCATTTGGGTAAGCATTATGTCCTAGTTTGGAACAGTCTCTATAGCTTTCAATATGCGACTAAGCCAATTGGTCAAAAAGGGTATCTCAGCAAGACTACCTAATATACCTCTCGCACCTAACACTGAAAAGTGAAAGGCGGATCAAATGGTACAACAGTAATCCAGATCCAAGGGTTGTGTTCCCATCATAGTAGAGCCTATAACCGGTTAGCCTTTTGGCAGGCTTTTTTAAAACAAGCCTCCAACAAACCGTCCAGGAATAACAGATAGCAAACACAGTGACTTAAATGCATCAATGCAAATGCAATGCAAAGAAACATATAAGTGTAGATAAAATTTCATATCATGAGTTCGAGTGAAGTTCTCTAAATCCCCAGCAGAGTCGCCAGAAACTGTAGCTCGACTTTTTCGAGCCCCCTTTGGAAGTTTGAAAGTTCGGACTCCCGCGGTTCTAAATCTAATCTCATAAGTGCATTGTGAAATTGATAAACACCAAAGAGTCCAAATCCGGCAAATCTTTTGAAAAATTGATTTTGAATCAAAAATGAAAAAATTGGACTGTTTTGTAAGATACAGAGTCGCCACCTAAATATTTTATTTTAGAAAAATTTAGGAAACCTATGACTCATGCCAAAGGCCATGTGTCTGTCATCACCAAAGTTGCCTTAGCTCGGGAACTTAGGTACGAGAGGAAAAGGTCATGAATTGAGCACCCTCGCTCGCCCGATCAAAGATCGGCCTCTACTAATCATGATATGATTGTTATTAACATTATATGCTCTTTTTCTGATTTATTAAGCTAGCATTTACTATGTGATGTGCACACAAGGTATAGGCTAGTTTGCCTGAATTGGAACAATTCAATTTCATGTTTGTTTTTCGAAAAGGGTTTAAATTTGCCACTTAATAAAGTGGGCTTAAAGTTTGTGAATTTGCCACTTGACAAAGTGGGTTAAACGTACATTCATTGAATCATTCCAATTCAAGAAACAAGCCTTCATCCACAGGCACTCAAATAGTTTAACAAGTAAACACTTAGCCTTATGGCAAGCATGCTAGTCATGGCAGTCACTCACACTCATACAAGTATGCTAAAGCACTAAAAACTCACCTAGTACTTCAAGCTAAGATAAAACAAAAGAGTTAGAAAAACATGCATGATTCCTAACTATACAAGATGCCTAATGCAACACATGATTCCTAACTAAAATAGGCTCGGCTACTTAATATGTTTATTTGCAACAATTTCATAGCATGCGTTTGAACACATATTCAACGAGGACGACAATGCAAGTTAGAATGATAAATCGAGCCTCGGTGCATGCAATACAAATGAATGGATGCAAGCATAAGATATGCTAATTGAAATGTGATGCCCCTAATCTAACCATCAAAAGCAGATAAATAAAAAGGAAAAAGACGTGGGGTTAGAAGGCATACACATTATTACAACATTGATGCCCTCGCATAGGAGGGTCTGAATAAATAAACTAGCTAAGCTACACTACTTAACTAATTATTACAAAACTTGAATGAATTAACTAACTCTAAGCTAATTAATTAATAATTACAATTAAATAATTTAACTAGGCTAAGCTAATTAAATTTTTACAACATAAATTAATTTAATTAATCGATCTAAACTAATTAAACAAGTAGAAAACAAACTAATTAGTTACAACTAATCAAGTACGACAAATAAATGGCTAAATGCTAATTAAACTTATTAACTAGTCCCGGGAAGTTGGGAGGGGGGGTTCATGCATGCTCGGTTTCCACCCAAAGAACATCCACTGTCTGCCCTCGGAAGCCTCTGTTGCACAATCCTTGCATTAATTTTCCACTTCCAAATCAAAGCTGCTCTGCTTCACAAACATTATGCTCAAAATTCATTAGTGGCCGACAGGCCAGAAGTGGTCACCAGTCGGCCACCATTGGGGGGTTGCTGTCCAACACTGATGGCTTGCCGGCCATTAACAGTGGTCGGCCAGCCACTGATGATGCACCATTCCTTACTACAACAAAGAGCAAACAGGGCAAAGAGATGGTATTCTCACAAGTTGTTTGTATTGTGTATCCCTCCTTATCATCAAAACATCTCAAATGAGTGATATACTTGGTCCTCAAACCATCAATCAAGCAATTTCATTGCATGATGGCTAAAGAACCAAGGTGTACAAGTTTAATAAATGCACAAACAAGACCAAAAACCATCACCCTATCATGCATGATCAAGGGAAATGGAGACCTAGGAAACTTGGCACATTTCATCACTTTGAGTATGAAATGCCCCAATTTTCCTTGTGTTCAATTAACGTCTGATTAAACACACCTAAAACACAACCGAATTCTTATCTTTGCACAATTTAGTTTCCATTTTTGTTTACCCATTTTAACTTACCAATCATTTTTTAACCAATTAAGTCCATTGGTGTTAGTTCTCTAAAGAGAAGGAAGTGTCAAAAAAAGGGTAGTTTAAGGCAAGAGAAAGGTGTCATGCCATTGATAATGAACCCCTAGAAGAGGATTAAGCTATTAAGCATGGACCTCAATCTCAAGCTTAAACTATCCTAAGGTTGAAACAACCCTCAAAGCAAACAAAAAAATCAAGAAATGAGGGAGGTTGCAGAGATTAATTAGTGTTGAAAGTAAGTGAGAAAAGCACTAAAAACATGCAATCAACTCAAACAAATGGTGTCTAAAGGCCTAAAACACCAAGCTTGTGAGGACACTTACACTACAAGCATACAATACAAGACTCAAATGCAACAATCAGCCCCAAACATAGTTTAAAAAGTCCATAATAGAGTCTAAAATATGCTAGAATTAAACTATAAGAGGCTAGAAAAATAAGCTAACGTATAGAGCTAACTAGGCTAGCAAACAAGACACAAGGAGAAGAGGCTAACCCCTCCAAATTTGGACTTCAAAACATGATTTTCACCACTGAAAATACTCTAAAAATCAGTAATTAAAAGCCCAAAAAAAGATAATTTGAAAGTGGGAAACAAAAGTGGAAAGGCCTTACAAACAAGCAATAGAGAGGGGTGAGCCACCCCCTAACCTTAAATGGCCTAAAACCACTAATTTCAGCTCACCAAAACAGAGTTTTTTTTATAGCCCAAAATAGCCAAAAATCAGTGGGAAAAAGATAGAAAAACAAGTATGCAAAACAAGTTTATAAAGCAAGTATTATACCTCTTGAAGCAAAGATAAATTCTAGGCAACAATTCAAGCCAAAACCAACTTCTAGAGCTCCAAGAAAGGCTCAAGGAACCCCAGCTCAAAGATGATCAACTTTGGTTAAGGAGGTGTAGGCAAAAGTGTAGTGTATATAGGCTAATATGCACAAATTTGCAGGAGAGAGAGAGAGAGAGAGAGAGAGAGAGAGAGAAGTGTAGAAAGAGAGATTTTTGCTCAAAAATTTCTAACCTTTAAAAAAGGGGGAGGAGATCCCCTATATATAGAAAAATATGCATTTGGCTGAGATATATCCCTTTATACACGTGTAGGGAAATGCAACCAATTGTGCCAGCAGCTGACACAACCGTCAACAAAATATCTGAAAAAAGACACTGATGGCCGACAGGCCACACCATTGGCTAGCAAGGCACAAGGGTGGCCGACAGGGCACAATTGGTGGCCAACAGCCCACCAAAGGAGGCCTACAAATCCCAGGGTCTTGAGGTTTGAAGCACTAAGGTTTTGGGTTTGAAGCACTAAGGTTTTGGTCCAAAACAAGGCATAGAATGCACAGAGTTAAAGGCTTAAAGACAGGGCATTCCACCGAGGACTTCGGGCACTAAAACGAGCACATGCATTCATAATCATCGAGTGCACAAGCGATGATGTCCAAGTCTTGAGGACGATCAAAAATGGGATGTCTACAGACATCTATCTGATAACCAACTTATGAATCGATTTAGCGTGGCTGCTAGGTTAGTGAGATGTTGTACCTCCTTGACTATGTTGGGCCTTTCGAGAACTTGAATGGCTTTGATCTAAGACAAATCGGTTTCTATACCTCGGTTGGTCACTAGAAAGCCAAGGAATTTTTCTGACCCCACTCCAAATGCGCACTTAGACGCGTTCAGTCGCAACTTATGGGTCTTCAAAATTTGGAACATCTCGGCGAGATCCTTAAGATGGTCTCATTCATTCTTGCTTTTGACCACCATGTCATCTATGTAAGCCTCCATTGTTTTGCCTAACAATGGCTCGAACATTTTGGTGATTATTTGCTGGAATGTCACCCCTGCATTTTTCAAGCCAAATGGCATGACCCTATAGCAATACAATCCTTTGGGCATTATAAACAATGTGACCTCCTGGTTCATGCATAGCAATCTGATAATAACCGCGATACGCATCAAGAAAGCTAAGTCGGTTGTGACCTGCAGTTAAGTCCACCAATTCGTCCATATGGTAGAGAAAAATTGTCTTTTGGGCACGCTTTGTTGACTGTCTTGTCGTCCACGCAAATGTGCCACTTGTCGTTCTTTTTTGGCACCACCACGGTGTTGGAAATCCACTTGGTATAATGAACCTCCCTGATTGCCCCTGCTTCTAGTAGATTTCCCACTTCATCAGCCACTACCTTGGCGTGGTGAAGTGCCAATCGGCAAGTTCGCTGGATAATTGGTCTGGCGGTTGGGGTGGACATTGAGTTGATGACAGATGAAGTTTAGGTCAATGCCAGGCATGTTGTACGGCGTCCAGGCAAACACCTCGATGTTAGAGATCAAAAATTCCATGATCTCTATTCTCTCGGTGCTGGACAAAGATAAGCCAAGCATAAAGAACTTTTTTGGGATCTTCTCGTCTATTATGACCTCCACCAAATCTTCCACTGCCTTTTGTTTGGCTGCCTTGTCGACGTCTGTGAACAACTCGTTACTTTCTGGCTCCTCTACCATTTGACGAACCTTTTGGCAGCTCGACTGCCGTTTACTGTCACGAAGCATTACTTGGACATGGGTTGGTCTCCTATGACTTCTTCAATCATTCCAGCTTCGTTGGGGAACCGTAACACCTGGTAGTAGGTTGATGCTACAGCTCGCATGGCATGTACCCATGCTCTTTCCAAGATTATGTTGTAAATGGATGGAACTTTCTATATCCAAAATTCCACTTGCTTTGTCATTGTTCCTGCTTTGACTAGCAGAATTATCTTGCCAACTAGCCATTTTGGCATTGAGTTGAAGCCGACTAAGGGAGATGTTGCGGGTGCTAAATCTTTGTCCTCCAATTTGAGTTACTTGAAGGTTTTGTAGTACATTATCTCGCATGAGCTCCCTTGGTCAATCAGGATCCACTTGATGTTGAAATTCTTGATGCGCAGAGTAATTACTAGTGCGTCGTTGTAAGGGCTTTGTAACCGTGCTAAATCCTTGTCAGAGAAGGTGATAACGTTTGTTGCCTCCGTTTTTTCCTTTTTTATGGTAGGTTGTGCACTCAGTACCTCTCTCATGTGCTCAGCCTTCTTGATCATCCCTTTGAGTTCACATACTCGTTCAGGCTCGATGATCCCATGTATCACATTGATTATGCCTTGGGATAGACCGTCAACTGGCATCCCATCTGGTCTGTTGCGGTCCTGGGAGGCTGTCTGCGCTCCCCCTTCAATATATTGGTTCAAGTAGCTTGTGGCCACTAACTCCTCCAGATGTTACCTTAATGGCGTACAATTCTCAGTTCGGTGCCCCTTTTCATTATGGAAGGTGCAACGGTACCTATCATCATAGCCCCTCTGTACTTCTCCCAACTTAGCTGGCCACCAAACGAAGGGTTCGTCATGTATCTCGCTAAGAATCCGGTAGATAGGTTTATTGAACACCGTGGTGATGGCAGTGCGGAGTCTCAACTTCCTTACCTGGGAGTCCTCACCGTTGGCTCGTCTGCCCCGACCATTTGTGTTTGGTCGTTCCTCCCAGCCGACCATGTTAACTTTTGCCACAGGTTTTTTGTCCAACATCGCTGTTGTGCCAAACTTTGCTTTAGCGCGACCGCCATCTTCATCTATCCGGATGTGCTGATGCATTCTCTCCATTAGGGCCTCCATTGTGAGGGGTGGCATTATTGTCATTGAATCTCTCAATTTATTGCCCACTGGTAGACCCCGTTTGTACTGCGCAATAGCTAGGTTTGTGGGGAAATCTCCAATTTGATTAAAGTCTTCCAATACCGATTATTGTAAGACTTTAGTGTTTCTTTCTCGCCTATGTCGATGGAGAGCAGCTGGTCTATCTACACCGGCGTCTTGATGTTTGTCTTAAACTTGGTAATGAACGCCTCTGCAAGTTGCGCCCGTGAAGCTATGCTGCCTTCTGGAAACCTCTCAAACCATGTCAAGCCCAAATCGTCTAAGCTTGAGGGAAACAAGATACACATTAGAGCCTCGTTCCGTCAATATATAGCCATGACCTAGCGAAAGTGGCTCAAGTGCATGTAGGGGTCTGACTTTCCGTCATAAGTTATGAACTTAGACTAGTGGAAGCCTAAGGGTAATTGTGCATTCTCTATCGCTGGAATGAACGGCGAGCTCTGTAACCTTACTAACGCTTTGTTGTTGGTTCGTAGGTAAGGCGCGGTACTGGCATTCCAACCTCGACACTTCCATGCGTCCTAGGAGCCAACCGTTGTAGAGTAGAGACCTTTTGGGGGTTTCGTGCCTGATAATCTTCTCTTCTTCGAGCCCTTTCTTCTAGCACTGTCCGCAGGTTTGCCAACCTAGGCAACTCTGTGTACCTATATGTCATTTGGTGCATATGCGAGGGCCAATAACTGCTTCCCTCCATACAAGACCTTTCAGTCCTCGTTCTCTCAAACTTGGAGTAACGAGTCCTAGAGGTTCTTGATTGCATGTCGCCTGTCCTGAGGCTTCTGCTTTCAGTCTGAGATGGTGTGACTTGCCCGTCACGATCTCCTGAGTGGCGAGAGTGCATCCTGCCTTTGCCCATGTCTTCTTCTACCACCTCTTTGCCTTTTATCTGGCACTTCATAGTCTCCATGTTAGCCGACATTCTCCTTATCACTTCGTCTTACTCCCTTATGCAATCTTCCAAAACCTGAGGATCCATCCTCCACCTCTGTCTATTAGGGCTTTGAGAGCGGTGTAGACTTGAGCCTCGTCTTTCTCGAGCGTCTCTTCATGGGTTCCGTCACTAAGGATCCAATTCTGCCATAGGCGAGACACAAGGCAAACCTTTGCGCCTCCCGCCTCTTTCTGGGGTTTGCCTATCGATAGCAAAATGTGGCAAGTCTTCATTATGCGCCATTGGAATTAATCGGAAAAAAAAACTCGATCAAAAGGTTTGTTCTCTGTAAAGCTTCCCACAGACGGCGCTAATTCTACGAGCACGAAATAATCTTCTTGTATAATCCTGTTGATCAAGTTTGCACTCCTCCAAACGTTGTCGCTTTACTACCTGAAAACACAAACGTGAGCTAGTCGGCTGGTGTGTGCCAGAAACCTCTCCGATGTCTAAGTCAGCAAAATAGGCAATAGACACAAAAACTCTATGTATTTGAGAGTAAGAATTGTGATACTTGTGCATAGATCATGTCATGAGCTTTTATAGATTCCGTTTAGCATAATCCTAGTAGGATTCTAACTCTCCTTGGTAGAGTCCTCCTAGGAATCACGCTCCCAAAGATAATGCCTATCCTGATAACACCCAACTCACTACCAACCAAGTAAGATGGTTGCGACTCTTACCTTGATTGGTACCACACTCAATCGAGCTTTACATGGCTTAGTGCTACTTTAGGCAGCATCGTGGTAGTCCTAACTGTGAGATGGCGCTTTGCAGAGCTACCCTTAGCTCGGTCCTTCTTCCTACTAACACCTCGGTCCTCTACGAGGTTTGGCCTGGGATAGCTAGGTCAGGTCCCTAGCAGCCTATCTCTGACCGACTTGATGCCTAGATGATCCAGGATCGTGCTATCCAAACATTTACTTCGGCCGGTAGTTCAGCCCAATGTCTAAGATAAATGGACTTAGCTCGACCCAAAGTATTCACATAAATTACCCTCTCAGTAGTTTAAATGATATATATGTACTTGTATTTGCTGGGAAAACACATGAGAGTATAATGGATGATTTTAGAGATAGAATAAATGTGATTTGAGAGAAGAATAAATTGATCCACCTTATACTTAATTGAGGTGAATTTGATTAACAAAAATAAAATAGGGTTAATTGATGAAAGTTGTATTTGGTTCATGGATTTGGAATGAAAAATGAAAAAGATAGATAAAATGTGAATGAAATATAATTACATTTCACACACCGTTCACATATTTTTTCTCTTTCTCTTTTCAAATCTCTACCCACATCTATGAACCAAACATAGTCAAAGAGTGCATTCCTATGGGTGATAAAGACACGCATTAAAAAGCCACCTGAAAATTAGAAGCATGAAAGAACTACACTTTTTCCCTTTTCGTTTGATTCTATTATACAAGAACCACAAAATATTTCTGACTAGGTTTTGCAAGCATGAACTACAAATCCACCAATGATGATCATAGACAAGGTATTACTTGGGGATTTAAGATGCAAAACTTTCCTAAATCAAATATTAAAATTTAAAAAATAAAATAAAATTGATATACTAATGCTACACAATGGGAAAATTCAAATTAAAAACAAAGGAAAATGCATTCCTTTAGCCATGGGAGAAAATAGAAAGAAGGATCCAAGAGGCAAGTAAAGCTTAGGAGGTCTTGATTTTCTTCGAAACGTAACTTTTGAGAGGGAATAGAGGAAAACAAGCGTAGAAGAGGGAAAACCTTGACCTGTATGATAAAAACAAAATTACCATTGAGAAGGTAATTTGTGAACAAATTGGGCCAAGTTAGGACGAGTCTTCTTTGAAAGTTGGGCCGCGCAATGGGCCAAGGAGATATTTTGTATTTCGGCTTTGGGCCGAGGTAGGTACCAGGACAGTTGGATGTGTTGCTGGGATTAGGACCTATCTACCTTCTGACCGAGATGATGGCAGGGCGATAGGCCGAGCTGGGTGTAGCTCGGCAGGATACCAACCTGTAGCATGGTCATCACGGCTCGCCCGTGTTGAGCATGGAGCCGAAGTAACTTCGCTGACTACAGTGTCAGTCGAGGTAAAGGGTTCAACCATCTCACTTGGCTTGCAGTGATAAGGGTGTTTCAAGGATAAGCATTATTCTTGGGCTTGAGACTCCTAGGAAAACTCTGCTAAGAAGAGTAGAGTCCTACTAGGATTGTACAAACCATCTCACCTGGTTGGTAGTGAGTAGGATGTGTGATTCCTATGAGGACTCTTATAAGGAGAGTTGGAATCCTACTAGGATTGTGCCAGACAAAATCTATAAATGCTCATAGCAGGACCTATGTACAGGTATCACAATTTTTCTTTCAAATATGCAAAGGTTATTGACTATTGTCTAGTTGCTGACTTAGGCATCGAAGGGGTTTCTGGCACACACCCGCTAGCTAGCTCACGTTTATGTTTTCAGGTAGTAAAGTAACGACGTTTGGAAGAGTACAAACTTGATCAATAGGATTATACGATAAGATTATTTCATACTTGTGCAACCATCATAATCGTAGTAAGATAAAATGAAATTGTAGAATTGAAAAGAAATTTATTATGAATTTTGTATTGCATAAATCTCTGTTAATCAAATTCTTTGTTTAATACAAAAGGATAGTATGTCGGCAATTTTTTGATGACAAAATGTGAGGTAATGGAGTGGGGGTTAGTCACTTTGTAGTTAGTTGATTAGAGCGACAGACTTCAGTTAAAATCATTCATCTATTCATAGCATATAATGTATCTCGGATTTCAAGATTAATTACTACACTTGGTATGCACTTGAATTGATTCAAGAGTAAAATACACTTATAATATGATTAAAATAATTGATCGTTGGCTTAACTCAATTGTCCACCCTTGTATACTTTTTTAACTGAGAGGTTAGGGGGTCAATTTTTGTCAAAGACAAAGATTGATAAGTTATTTCCCGTTATGAGGCTATTTTTTGTTGGACTTGTTCTTGTAGAGCATGTTTGATTGGATGGATTAGATCATGAAATTGGGATTATTAATCTGTGTATCTAATTATCCTATGTTTGTTTTAACATTTTTGTTTAGAATTATTAATCCAATAGATAATTAATCCAACAAATTTGTAGGATTATTAGTAATGGGGTAGAGGTGAGATTATTAATCTAATAGATAATTTATCCTACTAATCTAATTGGATAGTGAATACTACACCAATTTGATAAAATTATTAATATCTCACTATTAGTCTTACGAATCAAATATGACCATAATGTTTATAATTATGTCATTCTGTTATTAGATTATGATTGTCCAAATAAATGTAATTCTCCTTATATAGTTATAATCTCCTACCAATTGGGAAAAAAAATGTGAATAATTTAATTACCTTTTCTTATTTGCAATTGGAAGCCCTCCAAAGCCCTCCAAAATCTGGACTAATTTGAGTGTTTTTAATCTGTTGGATATCAAACCTAATGCAATAAAGTGGATCATTTTAAGGACATAAAAGTAAATTGCGCACATAATGCATGCACACATGAACACACACACATAAATATATATATATATATAGTAATCAATTTATTGATTATTCATCCTTGCAGAGAAACAGATAATAAATTCAAACAATCAAGCTTTTGTTTTGGTTTTACAAACTAATGCAAAAATCTAAATGAGGAAAGATGTTTTCATGCCTGTGCATGCACATGTACAGATATACATACACAGTTAAGTGTAAAGTGGATCAATATCAATTTATATACACAAAATTAAGTAGAAGAATAAACAAATCCAAAGGAAAGAATGTGAGGGTTAATTTAGTGAAAATGTTGGCAAAGTATTGTTATTTCCCCAAGTAAAGAATTTTTTTATTTCTTTTTTTTTCTTTAGGATAAATTACAAGGAAAACAAAAAAAAACAAAAAACAGAATTCAAGGTACTTCACAAAAACCCTAGCCACAACAGATTGGTAATCTTCTTCCTTGATAAGCCCCTTGCGAAATTGGTTTCGATGGTAGAAATGGGAATTTTGGTGAGGTCGTTCGGGGGATGGAAAAGCGAGCGGAAAGGGCAGTTGGGGAATGGCTGAAAGTGAAGGTTTGGGAAATAAGAGGTTTGATTCTCTATAATAGGGTTCATGGTAAAAGTAATTTTTATTTTACTTTAATTTAAAATAACAAGTAATAGAACGACAAGTGTTAAGGAGGAAAAAAAAAAAAGTTGAGTTCTCTCTTTAAACAAAGATGAACGGAGATTTGAGAATTGTTATCAAATTAAAATTTTGAAGTTTAGATTGATAAAATTAAGATTTTAAATTTTGATTTGTTATTATGTTCAAATGTTAAGGTTTTTTCTTCTTTTTTTTTTTTCTTTTATTTCTTGGGTAAACTATAAACACAACCTCAAGTCTCATCCACGGCATTTGGTTGCATATTTATTGGGAACAAAAGTTGGCACATATTCCAAATCTTCTGTAGTAATTTTTTAGATGGTTGAAATTTAATTTTATAAAAATTTAAGTTACAATAACAAAAAAATAAAATTGAAGGTACAACAGTCACACACAAAATTAGGATCTTTTAGAAAAATCATTTGAGATGAACCAGACTCGTTGACACCTACTCGCAGCAATAGTGTATGTCACCATAGTGCAACAACATGTTGGAAATGGTTTGGAAAAATTTTGGGTAAATCAGAATTTTTTTTTTAACTTTGGTCTATTTTTTAAGTGGGATCTGAGCGTTAATTTTGGCGGATCAAAGTGATAACGCGTTCTATGACGCGTTGTGATAAACGTGGTATATTTGGTTGCTAAAAACCATTACCGAGTGAATGAAAAATTGAAACCAAAGTATGCTCCATGGAAATGGAGTTTTTGTGAAAAATCTTTAAAGGTTTGAATAAGACTTGTCCCATATTGATTTGGTGGGAAGTTTTGAATGGGTTTATAAGGCATAGGATTGGAACTTGGGGTGTGCCCCAAGGGGTACCCAAGTGTTTTAGAGAGGGAGGTTATGGGCTAGACCCATTGGACCCAAAAATCACCACATGCGTGCCGCCGCCGTCCGATTGGACGCGGGTGTGTGGTTGGGTTGGGCTTGTTCGACCCAATACCTATCTTTTTGGGTCAAAAATATTTGAATTTAATTTAATTTTTTTAAAAATAAAATCCAGAATTCAAATTAATTCCGAAAATAAACTGGTCCGGTTTTACTATACACCCAAACAGGGCCCTTCCCGTTTTTATCTGTTTGAATTGTGAACCCAACAGATTCAAATCTGTTTAAATTCAAAACCAAACAGGTTTCATACATATTCAAACAGGTTTGCACCTGTTTAATTCAAAACCGGCAGCCACCAATACATCTATAAATAGGACAGCCCTCATTTATTGTTTTACACATTCAGAAATTTCGTACTTCACCTCTGCAATTTATTCTTCATTTTGCTACATTTAATTTTTGTAAGAAAGAGTATAAACACTTAGTGTGTTCGTTAGGCAAACAATTTGTAGTGCTGCTATTGTTTGTAGTTGATCATTTCATCCTGGGAGATAGACGTCCACATTCTGAAAGCACCGTGGAGAGGACAAATCTGTCTTAAGAACAAAATGTCAAACACTGAATTTGATCAAATTATTATTCAAGAATTAATCAAGTAAGTTATTTAATTTATTTTCAGTATTATTATTATTTATTTAAATCAGATTTTAATTTTATTTTTGTAACAAAATAAAATCTGTTTTTAGTTATTTATTTTTATTTCTAGTTTGATTTTTGTAATCAAACAAATTCTCTCATTTCCTTTATTTCTTTTATATTCTAGTTGTTGTTAAGTACACAACAGAATTAATCTATTTAAATACAGTGAAGATTGTCTAACAATCTTAAGATAGATTCTTTTGGTATCTTCATTGTATTTAATTTTCTGTGATTTCATAAAGACATATTCTGGTTGGAAAAACAAATAGTGGTTTATGTTGTTTGACAGATAATAGTAATATATTGTCTCTTTTCTTTGACAACTAGTAGTAATATACTGGTGTCATTAACAATTGCAGAATATTAATTTGTGTTACAGAAAATTATTGTGGTATTTATTTTTCTAGTTTTAGTAACAAGGAAAATAAAATTATTTTGTGTTATAATTTATTTTCTAGTTTTAATAACTAGAAAATTAATTTGTGTTTTAATTTTTTCTAATTTTTGTAATCAGAGATTATGGCTACTGCTACTGAAACTGCAACTGGAAGTGGTACTCCGATTGTTACACCAACACCGGTCCCTATCCAGAACCATGTTCATATACCAATAAATCATGGAGAAAAATCGAAAACATTTAATAGTACTGAGTTTAAGAGATGGCAATAGAAGATGTTGTTCTATCTTACAACTCTAAATTTGGCCTGGTTTCTTCATGAAGAGGCTCCAGCACTTAAAGAGGGTGAAAGTGATCGACAAGTTGTTGCCGCTGTAGATGCTTGGAAACATTCAAATTTTCTATGCAGAAACTACATCCTCAATGGCCTTATAATATGCTGTATAATGTATACAGTCCTCTGAAAAAAGAAAAAGAATTGTGGGATTCTTTGGAGAAGAAATACAAGACAGAGGATGCCGACACAAAGAAATTTGTCGTCGGTAAATTTCTAGACTTCGTTATGGTTGACTCCCAAACAGTAATTTCTCAAGTTCAAAGTTTTCAATTAATTTTACATTATATTCATTCTGAGGATATGTCTCTAAGCGAGTCTTTCCAAGTCGCTGCTTTAGTGGAAAAGTTACCACCGGCTTGGAAAGATTTCAAAAATTATTTAAAACATAAACGCAAAGAGATGACCATGGATGAACTTATTGTAAGATTGAGAATTGAGGAAGATAACCGTAAGGCTAAAAAGAGGAATGGGAAAAATCCCATTGAGTCCAAGGCTAATGTGGTTGAACAAGTTCATAAACCACATAACAAAAAGAGGAAGTTTACTAGAGATGGTCCTAAACAACGCGATAGCAACAAGAAGTTCAAAGGAAAATGCTATAACTGTGGCAAGACTGGACATCGAGCTTCTGACTGCCGCCGCCCTAAGAAGGATCATGGAAGTACAAGCAAGAAGACTACCAATCAGGCCAATGTAACTGATCTAAATTACATCAACCTCTCTGCTGTGGTGTCTAAGGCTAATTTGGTTGGAAATTCCAAAGAGTGGTGGGTTGACACTGAAGCAACTCGTCACATTTGTGCGGACAAGAAGATGTTCACTACCTACAATGAGGCTGCAAATAGTAAACAACTTTTCATGGAAAATTCTTCTACTTCTACTGTGGCTGAACGAGGAAAAGTGATCTTGAAGATGACATCAGGGAAAAAACTAACCCTCAACAACGAACTGCATGTACCTAACATCCGGAAGAATTTAGTTTCTGATTCTTTGTTAAGTAAAAATGGTTTTAGGCTTGTTTTTTAGTCTAATAAATTCGTATTAATAAAAAGTGGTATCTATGTTGGTAAGGGATACATGAGTAATGGTCTCTTTAAGTTGAATGTAATGACAGTTGTACCGAAAGTTGCTATGAATAAGAATAACACATCTTTTGCTTATATTCTTGAGTCGAATTTATGGCATGGTAGATTAGGACATGTGAATTTTGATGCTTTGCATAGATTAATTGGTTTAGATTATATACCAAAGTTTGAAATTAATCCTAATCATAAATGTGAAGTTTGTGTAGAAGCGAAACTAACTAAGGCTCCATTTAAATCGGTTGAAAAGAAAACCGAACCTCTAGAATTAATTCATATTGATGTATGTGATCTAAAATTTGTTCAAATTAGAGGAGGCAAAAAGTATTTCATAACATTTATCGATGATTGCATGAGATATTGTTTTGTTTATTTACTTAGAAGTAAAGATGAAGCCTTAGAAATGTTTAAACTCTACAAAACAGAAGTTGAAAATCAACTTGGTAAAACCATTAAAATGATTAGAAGTGATAAAGGTGGTGAACATGATGCACCATTAAATGAATTTTGTGCACAACATGGCATTATTCACCAAACTACAGCACCTTATTCTTCTCAGCAAAATGGGATTGCTGAAAGAAAGAATAGAACCTTAAAAGAAATGATGAATGCCATGTTACTAAGTTCAGGCTTACCACAGAACTTGTGAGGGGAAGCAATATTGTCTGCTAATTATGTTCTTAACAGAATACCTCGCAAGAAAACCAACAGCACTCCTTATGAATTGTGGAAAGGTCGACCACCTTCCTACAAATACTTAAAAGTGTGGGGGTGTTTGGCAAAAGTTGAAGTTCCTGTTCCTAAAAAGACTAAGGGCTGGTTTGGGGTGTACTAAAAAAGTGCACTTTTTGGCTTTTTGGACTAAAAAAGTTGAGAAAAAAATATGGAGGTTTGGGTTAACTTTTTGGATTTTTTTGGAAAAATGTGTATTAAAAAATTGTATAAAAAAAGAGTGTAAGAGGTGAATAGTGACAGGTGGGGCCCCACAGTACAATTCGGCAGCCGTGTATTGGGGTAAAAAATTATTGGGTAATTTTTGTACAAAGTATTGGACGGTTTTGTTTGGCCCGTGGGGGTCATCACGGGTCCCATTTTAATAATCTGAACCGTTCAATATGTGTAACTCGTCGAACACTATATACCTATAAAAAATCACATTAATCGGATATCGATAGCCATATGATCAGATTTATTTATTTTTCAATCATTAATTATAACACCATGCATTTGTAAATGCGTAAATGATCCGATCATACCTTTATTGATATCCGATCAATGTGATATTTAATAGACATATAGTAATCGACGATTTCTACACATTGCACGGTTCAAATTCTCAAAACGGCACCCGTGATAGCCCCCACAGCCAAAATACCGTGTGTGCCAATCACACCGAATCAAGCCTTTTTGGTGACACATTGCCAGCCAGTATGCATGGTCAATTCGTGTGTCCTTTTGACAGAAAAACTCAATTTTTTTTTTTTTTTTTTGGTGAATAGTGATGTATTTTTGGATTTTGGAGTAACTTTTTGGCTTTTTGGCTGAAACAGGTCATGCCAAACCAGCCCTAAGATTGGACCAAAAACCGTAGATTGTGTGTTTTGTGGTTATACTCAGAATAGTAGTGCATATCGGTTTCTGACTTATAAATTAGAAATACCTGATATAAATGTGAACACTATTATAAAGTCAAGGAATGCTGTGTTTTTTGAACATGTCTTTCCTTACAAGAAAGGATATGAATTAAGTTCACAAAAAAGAACTTATGATTGTACACAAAGTCAAGAGACTAATGACAATCAAACACAAGAGACTAGTAATGGTCTCGACCAACAGGATTTAACTGATGATGAACCAAGAAGAAGTAAGAGAGCGAGAACATCAAAATCCTTTGGTTCAGATTTCCTAACATACCTGTTAGAAAATGAAACTCAAAGCTTTAAGGCAGCAATGATAGGTCCTGAAGCACCTTTGTGGAAAGAGGCTGTTAATAATGAAATTGAATCCATTATGCAAAATCATACTTGAGAATTGGTGGATCTTCCACCAGGTTCTAAACCTCTTGGATATAAATGGATATTCAAGAGAAAAAAGAAAGGTCTGGATTATTTTGACACATATTGACAAGTATAAAGCAAGACTTGTAGTTAAAGGTTACAGACAAAAGGAAGGTCTGGATTATTTTGACACATATTCCCCTGTGACAAGAATAGCATCCATTCGCATGCTTATTTCTATAGCAGCGTTGTTTAATTTAGAAATACATCAAATGGATGTTAAGAAAGCTTTCTTAAACGGTGATCTAAATGAAGAGATCTATATGGAACAACCTGAAGGGTTTGTAGTGTCGGGGCAAGAAAAGAAAGTTTGTCGACTTGTAAAATCTCTTTATGGATTAAAACAAGCACCTAAGCAATGGCATGAAAAATTTGATCATGCAATGCTTACTAATGGGTTTAAGATAAACGAATGTGACAAATGCGTCTATATTAAAAACACTGACCAAGGATATGTCATAGTTTGTCTTTATGTGGATGCCATGCTTATCATTGGAAGTAGTCAAAACATGATCAAATCAACGAAGCAAATGCTTAACAAAAGATTTGATATGAAAGATATGAGAGTCGCAGATGTTATATTAGGAATGAAAATTACTAAAACATCTTACGGATATGCATTATCTCAATCACATTATGTTGAGAAAATTCTTGGTAAATTTATCAAGGATGATATGAATTTAGCTAGAACACCTATAGACGTCAATCTTTATTTATCAAAAAATAAAGGTGATATGGTGTCTAAGTTAAAATACTCCCAAATTATTGGAAGCCTAATGTACCTAATGAATTGTACTCATCCTGATATAGCTTATGCTATCAGTAAATTGAGTAGGTACACTAACAATCCCGGAGAAGACCATTGGAAAGCGATCATTTGGGTTTGTGGAGAAGTGGTTTGGAAATACTCTTCAGATTCTGGGAGACGCTTGTGATCATCAGCTAGTCACCTGAAAAGACACAAACACTCCGGTCGGAGGTGCCGAAATTAGCACTCCAACGAACAAGTCAGTTCAGACATTCAGGATAACTTGTTTACTAAGTTAAGTGAAGTGGTTCTTACATACCTTTCCCAACCCATTGTTCCTATATTTATACCTGTTCCTTTTGATCCTCGGGGCCAGGGCCTACTTTTTAATCATTGTCCTTTCCATTATTCGGCCTTAAGGATTTACACTTATTCGGCACATATATTATATTCGGCTTCCCACTCTCGTAGGATACAGCCGATTAATATCAGTCTTCCAATGGTACGCACCTTCTAATTTTTCCATATATTCAGCTCCCACAATTGCCCCCCGAACTCCCCATTGACAGTGGTTAATTGGCGTGTTTGGTCTTGAATTGGAAAAGTTAAAATAAGGCAGGCGGCTTCGCGTACCCCAATATAGATGTCAGGATGCGCACACCTTTTCGTTCATCATTACACTTTCCGTCCTCATTCGTGCGTCTCGCATTTATTGTGATTTGAAATTTCAGTCCTTTCGAATGCACAGTTCGTCGAGTATTCGAGACTCTTGGACCGCCAGCGGATATCCCTTCTCTGACTCGCATTTTCTGCAACTCTTCTCCGTCTACCCTCGTCCCCCTTGCTCCTCGTAAGTCTTCTTCTCTTTTCTTTGCAATCCTACTTTTTGTTTGTTATTTTAATTTTGGCGAACCCTTTATTCCCCGTGAAAATGGCTAAACACTTAAAAGACCTCCTTTCTGAGGGTCGTGTCTCCGGATTCCGGCGACACTTTTCCATCCACGACGATGTTCATCTATCTCTAGTGACGGACAACACTCTAGATATGGAGAGAGAGGATCGAAATTCAATCGTCTTCCCTCTCCTATCCATTGCAGAGGGCGGGGTCCGTTTTCCCTTACATCCATTCCTTAGGGTCGTCCTCCGCTATTGGGGTCTGATTCCTTCTCAGCCCAACGTGAACTTTTTTCGAATCGTAATGGGGATCTTAGAGTTAAACTGACGCCTCAGGATCGATCTTGGCATTCCAGCCATTCGGCACTGCTATGCTTTAGCTAAATCTTCCGGTCGGCTTGGGCGGTACTTTCTTAGGGCCAAGGATACTGACCATCATTTGGTAACCATGCTTGCTAGTTCTGGTAAGCGTGTGGACGATGTAATGGTCAATGTCCGAGGGAACTGGGAATTTGGCGAAGGCGAGGGTCACCTAGACCCTATTTCCAGAAGGAGGGGTGAACCAGGTTGCCGTGTGTCTCCTTGCGTTTACTGAACTTTTCTTTACTCAGCCTTCTCTCCGTGTCTAACCCTTTGTCTTTGCAGGCAGTAATTTGAAGAAGATTCTGGTTTCTACCGACGACGTAATCCTTGCGCAGATTACGACTACACTTGGATACTTCAGCCGTACAAACTTACAGAAGCAAGGGAGAGCGGCCCACATACTTCTTTGATACGAGCCTACTTATACTACTTTTTTAGCCGTTGGCAATATTCTGATTCCATCCGGCGATCAACAACTTGCGGCTCTTATCTTCCCTAGCTTCAAGAGCCTTAGGCAAGTTGGTCTCGAAGCTTCTGATTCGGGGCAAGACGTCGAGCCAGTGGTAGAGGTAGTCGCCGAACCAGTCAGAGAGTTCGCTGAGGAGGCCGAAGAGGCTGACGAGGCCTTAAACTCGGCATTTGAGGCAGCCAGACGTAGTCAGCCTACCTCACTGTCCACTTCGGGTCGGGCAGAGTTTTCTTCTAGAGATATTTTTGGAAGTTTGGGAGACCTACCCAACAATTTTTTTAAAGGTATGGCTGGGGAAAGCCTCACGCAGATGGCTCGAAAGAAAAATGCCGAGTGCATGGCCGCTCGAAAAAAGGCCGAGACCACCCGTTCTGGACCTGCCTTGATTAAGTCTTTCGAACCCGTTATTGAAGAGCTGGCTCAGATTGTTGCGGCCAAAACGGTGAAAGAGATTGCACAACTGGTCATTGAAGAACGGTTGATTCTGGAAGAGCAGGGCAAAAAGCGTAGCGTCGAGGGAAAGGCCAATTCAGAAGATAGTCTTGCCGACAAAAGGCCTCGCTTAGAAGAATCAGACGTGGTTGTTCCTTTCATTGTTCAGCCAAAGATCAAAGACACACCGATTCCCTCTAACGCATCCATCATTACCGACCCAGCGGTAGTCTTGAGCCTGGCGGCTTCAGTCTCCCTACCAGCTGATAAGGCATCCTTTCATGCCGTGCCGGATTTGGTGGTCGTAGCCCTATCTGCGCAGTCGGCCCTTTTGGTAGGTGAACTTTGACTTGTTTTGATTTTGGTTACCTATGACATCTAACGATCCCAACTCGTTTTGCAGACGGTCGGCAGGATCGCCGACTTGGGCCGCCGCCTACACGATGCCCTTGAGAGGATTGACCATTTACAATCAGAAGTGGTCGATCAAAAGAGCAAGGCCGAGTTTGAGATGATAAGAGCCTCGATGGAGACTGCGCGAGCCGAAGCAGAAGTAGAAAGGGCTCGGACTGCCGATCATCTCCGTTCTGATGCCGAAGATAAGGTGAATGTGAGCAAAGAATTGCTTAGGCTAGCCGAGGAGGCGCTTAACAAGATGGAGATTGAGTTAGCAGAGTTGAAGGTGGCCAAAGAAAAGGTAGAATCAGGGGCTTCTGCCGCATTTGAAGCAGTAAAAGGCGCCGCCTTCGAGGAATACATAAATGAAGTCCCCAAGTTTGAGAATCGGGGGTTCAAACATGGGTGGCTCAAGGCCCTTGATGCCGCTGGGGTTACATTGGCCTTGCCAATTCCTTATGAGCAGGTGGACGTTGAGCCACTTGAGTCTGACCCCGAGGATTGATCTGGGAGTCATTCGAATTTTGTAAAATGCTTTCCCTTTTAATGTATGTTTTTGTTTTTTTGTTTTAAGGACTTTTGTTGGTTCCGAGTAGTTTTCATGTATAAATTGGTTACTGTCTCTGCTCAATTTATTAATGAAAATTATCTTGTTGTTTCACTACTACTTATGCGCAGTTTGTGATGTTATGTTGGTGAAAATTATCTTGTTGTTTCACTACTACTTATGCGCATTTTGTGATGTTATGTTGGTGAAGAATTTTTGCCTTTGACTACTTTAGATAGAATGATTACTCTATTGAGCTTTCCACGATTGAATATCTTGGCAATCTTATCATTCGTATGCCGAATAGTTCATGGGTATTATACTGAAACAATTCATGGGCCGGCTGGGGCACTTAATCCGAATAGATTGATTAATCTGTCCTTGCCCCAGGCGGTGCATGATCATTCGGGTGCCGGATGAGACGAACTTAGGAGTTTTGAAGTCAATTCATGGGCACTACTTTAGATAGAATGATTACTCTGTTGAGCTTTCCATGATTGAATATCCTGGCAATATTGACTTATCATTTGTATGCCGAATAGTTCGTGGGTATTATGCTGAAACGATTCATGGGCCGGCTGGGGCACTTAATCTGAATAGATTGATTAATCTTCCCTTGCCCCAGGCGGTGCATGATCATTCGGGCGCTGGATGAGACGAACTTAGGAGTTTTGAAGTCGATTCATGGACCGGCTGGGGCGATTAAGCCGAGTATATTGATAAATCTATCATGCCCTTGCCCCAGGCGATGCATGATCATGCGGCCGTCAGATGAGACGAACTTGGGAGTTTTGAAGTCGATTCATCGGCCGGCTGGGGCACTTAAGCCGAGTATATGGATAGATCTATCATGCCCTTTCCCAAGCGGTGCATGATCATGCGGGCGCCGGATAAGACGAACTTGGGAGTTTTGAAGTCGATTCATCGGCCAACTAGGGCACTTAAGCCGAACATATTGATAGATCTATCTGCCCTTGCCCCAAGCGGGTCGATCCAGTTAGCGCCGGGCGATTGAGGTTTTCACAATTAATAAGATTGCCTCGAGGGTGCTGCCTCTGTAAAGGATAAATGATTAAAGGTACAACTTTTATGAGCAAAGTAAACAACTGACTCTAGCTTTTGAAGGTATCATAGGAATGTCGAACAGACTCTTCTTTAACAGCAGAGGGGAAGTGAGGACGCTAGCTGAGCTGGGTGGAGACATGAATCGAGGTGGTGACCCTTTGCACACAGAGAGTAAGAGTACCAGGGATCGAGAGGGACGTCAGTCTCCTCAACGTCGAAGCAGGTCGTCCAGGCGGGACAAGCAGTCGCAGGGTAGATCTTCTCAACCTCGAGTCGAGAGGGGATCTGAGGCGAATCCATGCCCATTAAGCTTTGCGGTATTTGTAGGGAATAGACCCATGACAGAGGCAGACTCGATCGTTCGAGACCCAAATGTAGCGATCGAGTTTGCTCGACAAATTTGTCCTCCAGAGGTTCAGCAATCGATGCTAGGTCCTCAGGACTACGAAGTATTTCACGAAGGCATTCACGGGGCGGTGAAGGGGCTTTACACTGCCTATGAAATCGACATGCGGTTGCGTGCTGCCCGCCGAGAAATGGAGAAGAAGGAGGAACGTATTCGAAATTTGGAGGCCCATATAGAGGCGGTTGAGCACGAGTTAAGGAAGACCAAGGCAGCTCAGGCACAACCCACTGGGTAGGAAAGCCCGAAGAAAGGGTTACCAGTCGGCTCATCACTACCGCGCTTGCCGATCGTGAGACGGCGAGTATGTTCACAATAGAGACCGCAAAGGAGAGGGCCTATGAGAAAGGTTTTCATGAAGGCCGAAAAGTTGGAATCGAAAAGACCAAGGAAAAACTTGCCGAA
Source organism: Camellia lanceoleosa (assembly GCA_025200525.1). NCBI lineage: Eukaryota > Viridiplantae > Streptophyta > Magnoliopsida > Ericales > Theaceae > Camellia > Camellia lanceoleosa. Next base: position 29,173,665 of record CM045763.1, on the reverse strand, counting down.
GAAGTTTGCCAATGTGAAAATCGTGGATTTAGGCAAGGTTGGATCAAGGCGTCTCAAGCCGTGGAAGCTCTTCGAGCGTCAGGCATTGATTTGGCATCGCCACTCTACCACAGTAAACATTTTCCATTTTCTACTTTTAAAGTCGAGAAGAGTGAGGATGAGGGTGATGCCGTATAAGTATACTTCTTGTAAGGTTGAAACGCAGATCACGTTCAAAACTATGTAATGTATTGTTTGTTTTATTGAATAAAAAACGTTCTATTATAAATATTTTGTTGCAGTTCGTATTCGACATGTATGTGTTTCGTTTTATTGTATGTTTGAATGAATGTATAAACGTTGATCGGCAGGGTCGACCCATACGTGGTACGCCGGTTTATAGGCAGGGTCGACCCATACGTGATAGCCGTTTATTCCTGAATGAGGCCATTGTAACTTGGGGAAGCCGAAAGCCAGTGGGTAAAGTGGCTGCGGTAAATTCAACTCAGCTCGGGGCCTAGATTTTTGGCCAGCGCATGTGCTTCAAAAAGTCGTTTGGATAACTACGCCGTGGCGAATGTCAACCGACGTTTATCTCATGGAGTTTATCGTTAATGAAATCGCCTCGGGATTGGGGCCTTGAGATAAAAGGAGTGGGCGCTTCGTGCGGATAAACGATCATTTATTATGTGAGGTGGGATAAGTGGGGATGTTAGTTAGAGAGGCTTGGAGTTCAACCAAACCTGGTGTTGCAATGGAGCGCGACAGAGGACCCATCCGTATGGGAGGTAGGACGTCCAAAAGTTGGCATGAATCTTCCAGTCGTCGAAGCAGATCACCCCGAAAGGAAAGGCAACGACCATTGGGTTTATCCTTCCTTGTCTTGGATCTTTGCCTTAACATTGTCAATGGTATCAGGGGAAGTTTGGAAATGCGCAAGTCATGGGCTTGGGCAAAGTTGGCTCAAGGCTTTGCAAACCGTGGACGACTTCTGGGTGACGGGAGTTGATTCGGCGCTGCCGCTTTACCAATGCGGTATTTCCCCTTATTAGATTTTGAGGTTAAAAGTGGGTATTGTAATGCTCAAATGCGAGTTGCGTTTATGTAACAACTGTTTGATCAAATAAAAAGTTTTATTTCAAACATTTGCGTCTTATTCTAAATTTTTTATATGATTAGTTAAGCACCCTATTTCGGATATTGGCGTGTTTTGTTTTGTTTTGTTCATGCCGAAGGGTACTCCGAATCCCGAGACTTAATCGGCCCTAAGGTGTCATGCACCAAAGGGGGCTCCAAATCCGGAGACTTGAAGTAGCCAATCATGATATCCATGAAGGGCACTCCGAATTGGGAGTCTTAATCGGCCCTAAGGTGTCATGCACCAAAGGGGGGGCTCCAAATTCGGAGACTTAATTGGCCCTAAGGTGTCATGCACCAAAGGGAGCTCCGAATCCGGAGTCGGAATCGGCCCTAAGGTGCCATTCACCAAAGGGGGTTCCAGATTCGAAGACTTAATGTGGCCAATCGTGATATCCACGAAGGGGCTCTGAATCCGAAGTCTTAATCGGCCTTAAGGTGTCATGCACCAAAGGGGGCTTCGAATCCGAAGACTTAATCGGCCCTAAGGTGTCATGAACCAAAGGGGCTCCGAATCCGGAGTCTTACTCGGCCCTAAGGTGTCATGCACCAAAGGGGCTCTGAATCCGGAGACTTAATCGGCCCTAAGGTGTCATGCACCAAAGGGGCTCCGAATCCGGAGACTTAGTGTGGCCAATCGTGATATCCACGAAGGGCGCTCCAAATCTGGAGTCTTAATCGGCCCTAAGGTGTCATGCACCAAAGGGGCTCCGAATCCGGATACTTAATCGGCCCTAAGGTGTCATGCACCAAAGGGGGCTCCGAATTCGGAGACTTAATCGGCCCTAAGGTGTCATGCACCAAAGGGCGCTCCGAATCTAGAGACTTAATCGGCCCTAAGGTGTCATGCACCAAAGGGGCTCCGAATCCAGAGTCTTACTCGGCCCTAAGGTGTCATGCACCAAAGGGGCTCCGAATCCGGAGCACTACTCGGCCCTAAGGTGTCATACAGCAAAGGGGCTCCAAATCCGGAGACTTAGTGTGGCCAATCGTGATATCCACGAAGGGCGCTCCAAATCTGGAGTCTTAATCGGCCCTAAGGTGTCATGCACAAAAGGGGCTCCGAATCCGGATACTTAATCGGCCCTAAGGTGTCATGCACCAAAGGGCGCTCTGAATCCGGAGACTTAATCGGCCCTAAGGTGTCATGCACCAAAGGGGCTCCGAATCCGGAGTCTTACTCGGCCCTAAGGTGTCATGCACCAAAGGGGCTCTGAATCCGGAGACTTAATCGACCCTAAGGTGTCATGCACGAAAGGGGCTCCGAATCTAGAGATTTAGTGTGGCCAATCGTGATATCCACGAAGGGCGCTCCAAATCTAGAGTCTTAATCGGCCCTGAGGTGTCATGCACCAAAGGGGCTTCGAATCCGGATACTTAATCGGCCCTAAGGTGTCATGCACCAAAGGGAGCTCCGAATCCAGAGACTTAATCGGCAATAAGGTGTCATGCACCAAAGGGCGCTCTGAATCCAGAGACTTAATCGGCCCTAAGGTGTCATGCACCAAAGGGGCTCCAAATCCGGAGTCTTACTCGGCTCTAAGGTGTCATGCACCAAAGGGGCTCCAAATTCGGAGACTTAATCGGCCCTAAGTTGTCATGTACCAAAGGGGCTCAGAATCCGGAGACTTAGTGTGGCCAATCATGATATCCATGAAGAGCGCTCCAAATCTGGAGTCTTAATCTGCCCTAAGGTGTCATGCACCAAAGGGCTCCGAATCCGGAGTCTTACTCGGCCCTAAGGTGTCATGTACCAAAGGGGCTCCGAATCCGGAGACTTAATCGGACCTAATGTGTCATGCACCAAAGGGGCTCCGAATTCGGAGACTTAGTGTGGCCAATCGTGATATCCACGAAGGGCGCTCCAAATCTGGAGTCTTAATCGGCCTTAAGGTGTCATGCACGAAAGTGGCTCCGAATCCGGAGTCTTACTCGGCCCTAAGGTGTCATGCACCAAAGGGGCTCCGAATCCGGAGACTTACTCAGCCCTAAGGTGTCATACACCAAAGGGGCTCCGAATCCAGAGATTTAGTGTGGCCAATCGTGATATCCACGAAGGGCGCTCCAAATCTGGAGTCTTAATCGGCCCTAAGGTGTCATGCACCAAAGGGGCTCCGAATCCGAAGTCTTACTCGGCCCTAAGGTGTCATGCACCAAAGGGGCTCCGAATCCGGAGACTTAGTGTGGCCAATCGTGATATCCACGAAGGGCGCTCCAAATCTGGAGTCTTAATCGGCCTTAAGGTGTCATGCACCAAAGAGGGGATTTGAATCGTCGACATAACGAGCGCTACAATGGGGTTTGAGAAATGAATTGAGCAACGAAGAAAAATGGTTTGCTTTGCAAAAGTGATATATATACAAGTATCAAAGCCCACAGGTCAGGTCAGTGATAGGGTTTTCATAAAATCTCTGCTTGTGCCAATTGCGGGGAGTGACGGATTTCTTCAATGCCATGGGTTGTCGGGAAGCGCACAAGCTGATGATAAGTGCTTGGAACGGCCTTTATAATATGTAACCAGGTTCACCCCATGATGACAATATACGGCAAAGGGAGCTTGACGACCAAGAATTCTACTTCGACCGTTCTGGAGCCCGCTGAAACAGGTAGTATGATCTTCCCTAACGGCTACTCAGGATTCGTATTAAAGCCAAACAATGGATGAGGCACCGGAGACAGATCTGACTCGTTGAGGCCGAGTTTGATGAAAGTTTGGTAATACATAACCTCTGAAGTACTCCCTGGGTCTATGAGAATGCGTTCAATGGTGAACCGATTTACGCGAAATTTGATCACCAACGGATCGATGTGGGAAGTTGTTGTGCCGCTAAGATCAGAGTCACTGAAAGTAATTTTCGGAGCTTCTCTGGGCCATTCAGTCAGAATACGTTGCTTTTGGGGGATTGGATGCGATTGAATTGTGTGCACGGTTGGGGATGCAGGCAGGCTATAGATTATATGGATCACGCCAAGTGGAGGTGAGTCCTGCCTCAAGGCTAGTGCCTTGGTTGGCTTTCCCTTTCTTACATACTGTTGTAGTCGGCCGTCTTGCACCAGTTCTTCCAGGTGATCCTTTAATGCATAACAACTCTCAGTTTCGTGGCCGTGATCTTTGTGATACTCGCACCGCCTATCCCTTCTTCACGAGTTGGGTGGCCCCACCATCTTTAACGGCCATTTGAAGAATGGAAGGTGTTGGACTTTGGTCATTATTGCAGCAATTGGTTCTGACAACTCTGTGTACTTCTTGTCGGCACGCCTCGAGCGCCTGTTATCGACTCGCAATTGTTCATTCATCTGGTAGGAGCATTGATAGCTTGATCGGCGAGAGTCCCGCTGTAGACACCCCATTTTTGACCGCCCTTAAGACTTGGGCACTACTGATGGTTTACTTGTTGGAGAAAGGTGTGCAGTGCACAGGTTCAGTTTCATCGGCAAGGAGAGAGGCAAATCTCAACTTCATACCCCAATGTGGACCAAAATTATTTTTGATGGTTTTTATACCTTAAAACCCTCTCTTTCAAAACATTTTTGAAATAAAATTCCCACGATGTTCCGACGCTCGCATTTCGGTAAATGGTGCGCTTTTCGGTAAACCGAGCAAGGACAAAGGGGAGATGAATGAAAAGAGAGATGAAATCTTTGAAAAATCTTTCAAAGCACCTTACTTAGGGGTTTGAAGTTGAAGAAAAGAGGAGAAGAGGGGAGGAAACTAGTTTGGGAGTGGTTCAGCATGAATCCGGGAAGGAGAAAAGTCTGCGCGGCTTCCCCGAAACGGGCGTAACTCTTTGTACAAGAGGAATTAAAATATGGGGTCACCACCATTGGAAACCTTACTTCCGGGGCTTCATTTTGCACTCAAGAATCTCCTAAGTCCAAATCCGGGGGGAGGAGATATGGTTGGTTGAAGTCCGGTTGGACCGAATCTGCGCGGCTTTACGGAAACTGGCATAACTTTTTCTACAGAAGGAATTTTAATGCAAGGTTTGCGCCATTGGAAAGCTAACTTCCGGGGCTTCAATCTGGACTTCCACCGGCACTTTTTGACCTTACCGGCTGCCTACCGGAACAAAAGATGGCCGACCGGCACAAAAGAGTGCCGGCCGGCCAAAAGTGCCCAGAATTCAGATTTTTGACAGATATTTTGCTATACACTGTGGCAGATATTTTCAATTAGATATTTCAACCAAAAGCTCTTGTTTTGATATATATAGGGCCTTATATCTCATATGCTTGAGGGGAGAACAAAAAGTGAAGTTTTTGGGAGCCTCTCACTCTAAGAAATCTCTCTCTCTCTACACTTCCAACTTCCAAACCTCTCAAATCCTTGGCCATTCCTTCACCACCACCTAGCACCACCACCACCACTCCATTTCCAGCGGCTTGGAGGTCTTCTCAGAGGCTAGGAAGCACTTTTTTTCAGTCAAAAGGGCAGCCAAGAGTTAGTCTTCAAGGGTGAGTTCTCATTCTCCCTTTTCTAACCTTTTCTTGATCCATATCTAAGCCTTGCTTGCAAGCAATTTTGGGCTCCAACCCAAACTTCAAATAGTCTTATTTTGGGTTCCTCTTCATGTTTGATTGAGGACCCCTTGCTGTTTGGTGATAGCATCTAGCACCTATCTCTTTACCCCCTTGTATGCCATGATTCTTGCATAGTATATTTGGCTGGCGTATAACCTGTTTTTGAGCATGTAATAAACTGTAAGTAGGCTTATTTTGAGCCCTTCTTCAACATTGAAGAAGGGCTCAACCATGTTTGGTAACTCTATCTTGCACTTGTTTCATAATCTCTTCTATTTACCGTAATTTTGCATGCTTTGTTAGCCTACCATGCTTCTGTTTTTGGGTCTTTGACAGGCCTGAAAAGTGTCTTATTTTGACCCCCTCTACATGTCTCATGAAGGGTCTTTGACTTTTTGATGCACCCTTTATATACCTCATGTTGTGGCCTCATTTTGCCCTTTGTTTTGCATGACATTTTGAGCCTATTTGTATACTGATTTTGGCTCGGCCATCTGCTTTAAATAGCCATATTTTGGGTCCCTCTACAACATTGTAGAAGGGCCCTCACTTGTTTGGAGCCTCCATGTATCGGTTATCTCTTTGCCCTCCTTGTGGCCCTTTCCTTGCGTAGGATTTTTCCCATACTTGTATGTGTTTTTGTGGCCATGTAATAAACTGAAAAATGCTTGTTTTGGGACTGTCTAGCTGCTGTCTTCATACTTCATGTTCATATCTTGCACGTTTGGCATAGCTATAGGCCATTTCGGGTGCCAAAATTCATGTTTCGGGACTATTCCGTGCATCGGATGTACTTTGGCCATGATTCGGGACTGTTTTCCCCCACATTTCAGTGCTGAAATTCCATTAGCATGTTTGCATATCGATTGCCATGCCATTTCATGCCTTTATGCCATTGCCTCGGTTTGCGTGCCCGTATGCATGCATTTCGAGGCACTTCATTTTCATCTCACGGCCTCTTATGTGAGTGTGGTTGAGGCTCTCTCATGTTAGTATAAGTCCATGTTGCATTGTATATGCCATTTTAGCCATATTGCATTGTGTATGCCATGTTTCAATGCGTTGTGCATGTTATGTTGTTGCATTGCGTTATGCCTTGCATGCTTGTTCGCATAATCATATTGCATACTTAGCTCGCATGCTTAGGTTGCATTTGGCATACATCCCTTGCCTCTTGATTGAGCATGATAGGGGTTGGGGCCCTTTGATTTGTTTTGTGCTTGCATTCCATTTGATATCAAAGTTGCTAACTTGGCTTTCGGGTCATCATGCATTGAAATGCGTGATTGATGGCCCGGGGGTCGAGGGCCATGCTCCCTTGAGTCCATTGCATGATAGGGAGTGTGTCCGTGCACACATTTGCTTGAAATTCCATGCCATGCACTGTCTGTCCTTTGTTGCTGTCAAAACTGTCTCCTGGAGGAATTTTGTGCCGATCGGCAGTATAGAGTGCCGACCGGCACTATATAGGTGGCCGATAACATCATTGACAGCCGGTGACCATTGTACACGGCCGGTGGGCATTCTATTTAGCCGATGGTGATCTACAGTGTTCAGGGAGCCTGTTCCAGGACTTTTGCAATTTTCCAGAGAAGCAGGACAGTGAAACAGAGGCAACAGTGGCATGGTGCGGATTTCTGGGCAAGTCGGACTGAAGCATACATCATTCGCGCATCCCGAGGCGGAGGCTGTGGCCATCTCTTCTTTGCATTTAATTTAATTAGATTAGAAGTCTTGTAATAATTTATTCGTTTATTTTTCTTGGACTGTATTATTCTTTTGGTCCCTCTGTGTGAGGGCATAATTGTAATAAGCGTGGGTGAGTGGGTGTATGTCTTCCAACCCCCATTTCTTTCTCCCTTTTATTTACCTGCTTATGAGGGTAGATTAGGGCACGTTTATTTTAGCATACCTTATGCAATGCATGCGTACATTCATGCATTTGTTTACATGCATCGGGCTCGGCACATCATGCAAACTGCATCGTACTTTCAATTCCAAATTGAATACGTGATAGTTGTTGCATCTCATGTGCCATGTTTAGGGTTAGCCGAGCCTGTTTAGATTGCACCCCTGTATGCGACGCATTAGCCATTCAACATAAACTAGGACATGCATGTTTGCTAACTAGTTTATTGTTTTGGCACGGAGTACGATGTAAGTATTTTACGCTTTAGCATACCACATGCGTGTGAATGTTGCCATGACAGTATGCTTACCATGCGGCTAAATGCTTATATGAGATAAACTGTTTGAATGCCTGCGGGTGGAGGTTGGGTTGCTTGAGTTGGAACAACTCATTGAAATCCGTATTTTAGCCTACTTGCGAGTAGCAAAACAACACGTTTTTTTCGAGACAAAACGGATATGCAATGTTTATTTCCAAGATAGGCAATCTAGTCTATACTTTTGTGTTGTGCACATCACATAGTAATTCTAGGTTAATAACCGGAATAAGAACACATAAAGTTTTCAAAAACGGATATCACGGTTAGTAGAGGCTGGTCTTCGGACCGGGCGAAAGGGGGTGCTCATAGCTGACCTTCCCCGATCGTACCCAAGCTCCCGAGCCAAGACCACTTTGGTGATGACGGACACGTGGCCTTCGGCACCGAGTCAGGGTTTCCTAAATTTCCCATTTTAAATATTTAGGTGGTGACTCTGTAATCTGGCAAAGCAGTCCATGTTTGGCACTTCTTTTCAAAAATTTGTTTTTCTTCAAAACGATTTGCCGGATTTGGACTCTTTGGTTCAGATTTAGAACCGTGACACAAATTGAGTCCGAACTGTAGCCGAGGTCCCCCGCGGACGTGCTACACCCGCCTTTTGTCTCGTTTAGCGCATTGTCGTGGCTCAGGGCACGGAGGCGGCATGGAACTTATTGGTTGAGCAATTTCAGGGAGGGCCGTTTTGTTGGACATTTGTCCGGCTTTTATTCTCAAGGCATCATCTTCCACTTTGCAATACTCTTCAACTTTCTTCATCAACGCCCAGATTGTTTTGGGGGGTCTTCTGGTCAAGGAACTGCGAAGAGCACTGTCAGGATGTAGTCCCATTTTGAAGGCGGTGATGGCCATGGAATTGTTGCAAGCGTCGTCGACAAGGTTGAAGCACTCCCAATAGCGCGCCGAATACGCTCTGAGCGTTTCTCCTGACTAGATCTGCATAGCCTAGAGAGAATTAGCCTATTTCGGTTGTACCTCGTTGGTGATGAACTTGGCCCTGAAGGATTTTTGTAATTGATGGAAGCTTTTGATCGAAGCCGGCTCCAGCTTGTAATACCACCTGACAGCTAATGGCCCCAGGCTGCTGGGGAATATTCGACACATGAGGGCTTCGTTGTCTGCATGCAACGTCATGGCCTGTTTGTAGTGACGAATATCATTAGTGGGGTCTGATTTTCTGTCGTAAAGAGTGAATGATGGAGCTTTGAACTTCTTGGGCAGGGCTACCTTTGCAATCCGTCGAACAAAAGGATCGTACTGGTCCTCTTCGTCTGAACTGCTTCTTCTGCGCTTGTTCCTTGTATGTGGACTCTTTTCAGAGGAGCTGGAAGTTTCAGACCGCTCCTTCTTGTTGAGCTCTGTGGGTAATGAGTTGGAGTCGCTATCGGTATCCTTTGGTCGGGCTCGAGGTCGTTGTCCACCTGCCATCGGAGGTCGTTCAGGATCTTGGCGCATGGCTTCTCTGGATTTTGCTAATTACAGGGCCAAATCTTGACGAAGATGTTCATTTTCGGCGATCATGTTCTCCAACCTTTGTTCATTTTGCTTTGCTTGTTCCATGATCGCTTGCATTGTCTCTTGCGCTGAAGTCGTTGGTGAGTCGAAGTTCAAGGCGCGTCTTGCAGCGATGGTTTCCTTTTCGAGCATATTTGCTGGAGTGAGGTCATCTCTCTGTGCGGTCCCGTCAGGGGCTATCGGAGAATCTTCAGTCACGCCTGTCATGGATGTATTTGAGTATTCCCACAGACGGTGCCAGTTGTGGAGAAGTGGTTTGGAAATACTCTTCAGATCCTGGGAGACGCTTGTAATCCTCAGCTAGTCACCTGAAAAGACACAAACACTCCGGTCAGGGGTGCCGGAATTAGCACTCTGACGGACAAGTCATTTCAGACATTTAGGATAGCTTGTTTACTAAGTTAAGTGAAGTGATTCTTACATACCTTTCCCAACCCATTGTTCCTGTATTTATACCTGTTCCTTTTGATCCTCGGGACCAGGGCCTACTTTTTAATCATTGTCCTTTCCATTATTCGGCCCTAAGGATTTACACTTATTCGGTACATATATTATATTCGGCTTCCCACTCTCGTAGGATACAGCCGATTAACATCAGTCTTCCAATGGTACGCACCTTCTGATTTTTCCATATATTCGGCCCCCACAGGGTTCTTAGATATCTAAGATTTACTCGTGATCATGGTTTGAACTTTACTCGATATCCAGTAGTACTCGAAGGTTATTATAATGCTAATTGGATATCAGATACTAAAGATTCAAAATCCACTAGTGGATATGTCTTTACTCTAGAAGGCGTTGCTGTTTCTTGGAAGTCCACGAAACAAACCTGCATCGCACGATCCACAATAGAATCTGAGTTCATTGCTTTAGACAAAGCAGAAGAAGAAGCAGAATGGCTTCGTCACTTCTTAGAAGATATTCCAATGTGGCCAAAACCTGTGCCAGCTATTTGCATTCATTGTGATAGGCAATCTACAATAGGCAGGGCACAGAATCACATGTATAACGGGAAGTCACGACATATTCGTCGTCGACATAATACCGTAAGGCAATTGTTGTCAAATGAAATAATCTCAATAGATTATATAAAATCTAAAGAGAATATTGCAGATCCGTTAACAAAAGGTTTGACAAAATAGCTAGTGTATAGTTCATCGAAGGGGATGGGATTAAAGCCTATTACATAAGAGTTGTCATAATAGCAACCCTACTTATATGACTGGAGATCCCAAGAACTAAGTTCAAAGGGACAACTAAGTTATGTGTGGCTCGCCAGAAATCACCAAGGGATTAAAATTCCTTACCAATTCCTATGGTCAAAGTGATATCTGCAACATATGTTGTATGCAGGGGTATAAGGATAAGCTTTGTTTTTAATGATTACTTATATCTTGATTGAGGCATAAAATCAAGACGAGTCTAAAGAGATACTCACAATAAGAATCACCTATATGAGTGTCGAACTGGGGCCGGTTCTATGAGAATGAAGAGGCTAAATTCTCTAGAAACACTCATGAAAACCAGGAGCGTTCAAGGCCAAAATGAACACAACAGTAAGAACCACGATGTTTTAGAAAATATTTTGTGTGAAATCTATTGTCTTGGCTTACACAAACGGCTGAACAATTCAAGGCATCGCGTCCATTGGTTAGCTAGTAAGTCCGATAGGTTATCATTAGGAAAGGTTCAAGACCGAAAGCTACCTATCCTGATGCAAGATATTTTCGACTTATACTCTTTCGATTAAGTCAAGATATTGTTGCATTTTCATTGTCATCAAATTCCATTCATGTAGGGGATTGTTGGAAATGGTTTGGAAAAATTTTGGATAAACCAGAATTTTTTCCTAACTTTGGTCTATTTTTTAGGTGGGATCCAAGCGTCGATTTTGGCAAATCAAAGTGGTAATGCGTTCTATGCCACATTGTGATTCACGTGGTATATTTGGTTGCTCAAAACCATTACCGAGTGAATGGGAAATTGAAGCCAAAGTATGCTCCATGGAAATGGAGTTTTGGCGAAAAATCCTTAAAGGTTTGAATAAGGCTTGTGTCACGACCCAAACCCGCCCCTATGGGTTTAACATCGTAACCGGACAGTAATCCGAGATTACCGAAAGCCTGCTTATGATATGTGATACAAGAAATAAACAATGTCCAATGAGTGCATGATCAGATGCCAAAAGATTTTTCATACATTTATACCGAATAGTAAGCAAAACATTTACAAACATTCAGTACAGGGATGAAGTTCATATTAACCAGTACCGTGCAGTCTATACAGTCTATACAGTAAACAAAACAGTACAGGAGGGAGAACACTAAACACCCCTAGCCTTAGCTTGGCAGGCTCGGAACCTCACAGTGAGGCACATAGGTTGGCTTGACAAAACTGGAAATACCCCGACGCTTCCAGCATTGGTCCGGTGCCTGTACACCTACATATATATATATGAGCAGTGAGCTAAAGCCCAGTGAATAACATAATGCGTAAAGAGGTTTAGAATGAATGTCCTTACAGTAATGAAAGCAGTTCATTAAATCAGTATTTCAGTCTTTCAGTCAATTAGTCATATGTGGTACATCCATTAGCATAACGATGTGATGGGTCATAAAAGACCGAAAGAATGATGGCTATCAATCGATGTGATAGTGGTTCCACGAGGAACCGACAGAGATCTCTATGTGATAAGAATGGCGATGGGTGCTAAGGATGCCACAGTACAGTTCAAAAATAAAGGACATACATTCATTCAGTAAATAATACCAGTTCAGTAAACAGATCAGTTCAGTATTCAAAATATAATCATTTGAACATATCTTTACACAATTGTTACTCACAGAGTTCTGGGCTACAGTGAACTAAAGCGTCTCCTCGGAATGCCAACCCTATATAGTTAACAGATTGAACACACAATAAGTTTCACAGTTGGAGAAAGATAATAACTTAATCCCTAAATTTGCCTTGGTGTGTTCTACATCCATATCCTCTTTAAGATGCCTTAAATATGCCCTAGGAATGCCTAGGATGGAAAGAGGATGCAAAGATGCAATTTTGAACACTTTACAAAATTTGCTGAAAACAGGGGTCTCACTCGAGTGAGGATTCCTTCGCTCGAGCGGACATGCAGACAAAGGAGCTCCGCTCGAGCATGCATTCCGTCACTCGAGCGGCCTGTGTGCTACAGTAAAAATGCTGGATGCTCAAAATTTACGCTCGATGCTCGCTCGTTGCTCACTCGAGCATGAGACACAGCTCTTCGCTCGAGCGTACGCCTGCGCGCACCAAGATTCTGAGAGCTTGCAATTTACGCTCGAGCCACCATTCCTTCGCTTGAGCGTAGCTCATAGTAAACGGTGGTCGCTCGAGCGTAGAATCCTTCGCTCAAGCGTAGAAGCCAAATTCTGGAATTTCCAGAATTGCCTCCTGTAACATGCCCCGGGGGGGTACCCGCACGCATTAAACAGTTCGGACTCCCGAGATCTCTTTGATCTCAAGTTTCACGAGTGCAATGTGAAACATAGATGAGAGTCCAGATTTGGCAACTTTTATTGAAAATCCATTTTATTGCACTTTTGTCAAAAATGGACTGCGTCATCAGAACTTAGAGTCGCCACCTAATATTTTGGGAAATTAGGAAACCCATGACTCAGTGCCAAGGCCACTGTTCGTCGTAACCAAGGATGCTTGGCTCGGAACCTTAGGTATGAGAGGGGAAGGTCAATAATGAGCACCCCCGCTCACCCAATCAAAAGATCGGCCTCTACTAAACCATGATATGACTTTTATTTTCTTTATATGTTTATGTTCCGATTATTTTAGTAAATCCTAGAATTTACTATGTGAAGCATACAAGTATAGACTAGTTTGCTCAAATTAGAACAATTCAACTTCATGTTTATTTTTCGAAAAGGGTTTGAATTTACCACTTGACAAAGTGGGCTTAAAGTTTGTGAATTTGCCACTACAAAGTGGGCTTAAAACGTACAGTCATTGAATCATTCCAATTCAGGCAACAAGCCTTCATCCACAGGCATTCAAACAGTTTATCATTTAATCAATTAGCCTCATGGTAGGATGCTAAACATAATAAGAAAATCACACACAAATGAGATGCTAAAGCATAAAAACTCACAGATTGACCGACGTCCCTCGAACAACTACAAAACAAAAGTTAGTAAAATATGCATGATCTTATATACAGAATCCTAATGCAATTCACTCATGAGATGCACTAAAAATTTGGCTTCTAGAATATGGCATGTGAATCATCTCAAAACATACGATAGCACACAGAATCATGTGATAATCAATTGAAGCATAAAGATGCAAATTTAGCCAAATCTTATGCATGGATCATGGATGTAAAGCAGGGATATGCATGACATGTCAAGATATATACATACACACAGTTAGGGAAAGCGATAAAAGAATGGGATAGAAAGAAGCGGGGTGGGGGAATTATTACAATACTTGAATTATTACAGATCCGAATGAGAGAGAGGAGAAAATAATAAAATAAAATAAAATCTCACAAAACACTCGAAATAAAGATGAAAGTCTTAAACCCCCGGCCATTCAGCAAGTAGCAAAAATCCACCAATCCAGCGCATGTACTCATCTTCACTGAAAAGCTTTAGAAACACCACGAAGCCAACGGAGTTGGGATTCTTTAATCCATCCATAAGTTCGAACTCCTCCAACAATTGCTCTGTCTCCACCATCAAGAAAGTAGAGATTAAAAACACTGTGATTGGCCAAATGTGACCCTGGTGCACCCCATACTCTGAGATTGTAATTGCCAAACCCATCAATGTCTCTAACTAGGCTTTCTTTGGCAGGATCAGAAGTCTCTTCTGCTAATGGATTGGTTTGTGAGACTGAATAATCCATAAGAGAGATGAAAGACATCAGTTCTACCCGAGTCATAGTAGATTCTTGGTCATGGTTCCCTAAAACTGCTGCCCAAGGAAGTCTAGATTCCATGACAGGACCAAAAGCTTCAAACATTGATTCTGCAGCATCAGGAGAGCTTGTTCCAAATATATTATCTCCCACGTAAGTAGGTGACATGCAAAACTGGGCGGGGCTGAGCCAATGCAGCACGCCCCTCAATGTCCCTCGCCCAAGGAACATGCAACGCACACACCTTCCACAACCACTGTATCACACTAGAAATTGAACGTCCAGTGCCGGAAAACCACCTACGCAGTAAGACACCATCCGTCTGCGATCACCTTGAACACCTTGCCCACAAACGTCGGGGCTCATCAACCCACCGACGCCACACCAACACCACTCTTCGCTGTTCAATACGCAGCTCCCATACAGGAGAAAACAAGGGCAGCAGCAGCGTCCAAGGAGCCGAAGAAGGGACCGGTGGTGGTGGCTCGGTATTGGTGCAGTGGCGTTGAGCGGCAGTGGAGCTCGGTACACCGTGATGTAGAGAGAGAGAGAGAGAGCCTCCGAAATGGTGCGGTGCATGTGTATGGTCTTTTCTCTTCACCCCTGTATGTGTGTGAATGCTGTGTGAATGTCGATCGGATGGTGTGTGTTGTGTGAGTATCTGTAAATGCCGTGCCTAAGGGAATGTTCACCGTGTGCATCTGTCCTCAAGGAGGGAGAGAGACCAGGTTGAGGGAGAGAGAGAGAGGTGCATCTCGTGGGTCAGTGGGTGTGTGCCCCCTGTTTGCATGTGTGCCTAGCTTTTTTGTCCTCTCAAAATGCCACCCCAGCGAGCCCGAGTGAGTGGGTGATCTCTCATGTGCATGTCAGTGAGAGAGGTGGGTTGTGAGGTGCTGTCTGGATGCATGTATGTGTTTTCTTCTCTCCTCTCTCTCCCCCTCTCCTTCACCTCTCCTTCACTCCTCTCCAACCCGTGTCTCTTCTCTGTCTTTTCTTTCCAACTGTAATGAATGGAAAGATATATAAAAACAAACCCTCCACTACAGACCCCTCATCATATTTCACCACCCACTCTTCTCCTTTTCTCTTTTTCAAAATTGTCTTCACCTGCTCCAATATGATGCCTCCTTTTTTTTCTTTCTATATTCTCCCACTCACTCTAAAATTCTTTCCCACCGAAAAACTGTCCCCTCCCCCTCCTTTCTCTTGCTCTTTTTTGTTTTTTTATATCACCCACTCCACCGAATTATATCACCCACTCCACCCACTAGCCATATATATTTGATTTTTCTTCTTTTTTTTTTATTTTCTACTTTTTTCTTTTTTTGTTTTTATTATTTTTTTTTATCAAATATCACATACCAATTTATATAAACACACCTAAAAATTTGTACAAACACACAAAAATATTTTAATTTGACCAAAATGGGTGAGTTTCGGGATTAAAATTTCAATTTGATTGTTCTGGTGAGGGTGGTCAAAATAAAATGCCCAAGTCTTAGGGCCAGTCAAAATGGGGTGTCTATACCTCCCAAGCTCAAACCAAGCATTCTACAGCTCTAAACTCGACCTCTTGGGCCCAATTTCTAGAAAACACACCTAAACTCAATATACAACAAGTTTCAAAGCTCAATTTGGGAAATCAAAGCCCAAGGGTGAGTCAATTTAAATCCAATTTCAAACCCATTTTCATGAACATGAAGAACATGCAAACATGCATGAATTCAAATCATTTCAAAGCTTCAACTTGATGCTCTAGTGAGCCAATTGTTCCAAAACAGGTTGAAAACATGGACCATTGCAAACTTATGAACATGCATGTGACAATTTGCCATGAAATCAACTCAAAATTCAACAATACAACCATGCATGCATGAATTCTAACATGATCCAACATGTATGAATTAAAACATGACTTAGCTCTACAATTGACAAGAATCATGCAAGAATTAACTTAAATACACAATAAAGAAGGTGAATCTCCTTACCTAAGTCTTCAATCACTAGACTAGAAGCTTAATTAGGCAATTTACACTTTAATTTCTTCAAGTCTCCAAGCAATTCAAGATGAACTCACTCTAACTCTCTATCCTCTCTCTCTAATTCGGTGGGCACAAAAGAAAGGAGCTGATGAAATGTTTTTGTTGAGTGTAAATAGGCTCAATATGTTTTGTAGATAGTGGGCCACTAGGTGGCATTCTAGTAATTAAGCCTAACTTTGCAATTCATCAATAATTAATCTAATTTAATCGTACCAAATCACATTTTAATTAAATACACCATAAAATCATATAAATCCTACTGATCATGAAACACTAATCGATTTCCAGTTCGACTGTCGATAAGGCCTTCAATTGGCAGTTTAAACACAGAAAACCGAACAGATAATTAAACAGTCAAACAGATAAGCATGAAATTAAACAGATACAGGCAATCAATTCAATTTCATATTTCAGTCAGTCAGTTCAGTAATTTAGTCAGTTCAATTACTTTTCATATTCGACCTCAGTTTAGCAGTAATCGGTAATCCATCACTCATTAATCGGTAAATAGTATGAGGGTTGTTACAGTCTCCCCTCCTTATAAAGAGTTTAGTCCTCTAAACTTGAGTTACCTTCATTCTGGAAGAAAATAGGATTCAGTGGGAACAGTTCAGGATATCTCTTAGCCATGTCATCTTCCCTTTCCCAAGTGGCATACACGCCACCATGGTTTTGCCAATCAACTTTCAGTAGCGGGATCTCTTTATTTCTCAACTTCTTGATTCGTCTGTTTACAATCTGTATAGGCCGTTCTTCATAAGTGTAGTCGTCACTTAGCACTACACGGGTCGGCTCAATCACATGGAAAGGATTCCGGAGATAATCTCTCAACATCGAAATGTGGAAGACATTGTGCATATGCTCCATTTCAGGAGGAAGTGCAACTTGATACGCCACTGGATTGATTTTCTCAATAATCTCATACGGTCTGACATATCTTGGCGCTAACTTGCCCTTGACTCCAAAACGAGTCTAGCCTTTCATCGGTGTCACTTTCACAAAAACGTGATCACCCACTTCATACTCTCTGTCTCGTCTTCTGACATCAGCATAACTTTTCTGTCTGCTCTGTGCTATTTTCAGTCTCTGCTGTATCAGTTTCACTTTCTCCGTCGTTTCATACACAATCTCGGGCCCAAGCAAAGGCCCATCTCCAACTTCTGCCCAGCAGATCGAAGATCTACATTTCCTGCCATACAATGCCTCAAAAGGCGCCATACCAATGCTTGAATGATAACTATTATTGTAAGCAAATTCAGCCAATGGTAAATGGCTTTCCTAATTTCCCTAAAAATCAAGAACACACATTCTCAATAAATCCTCCAGAGTCTGGATGGTCTTTTCTGACTGTCCATCTGTCTGAGGATGATAGGCACTACTCAGTCTTAGTTCGGTTCCCAATGCAGTCTGTAGGCTTTGCCAAAACCTCGACGTAAACTTCGAATCCCTGTCAGAAACAATGGACACAGGCACTCCATGCAGTCTAACAATTTCATCAATATAGAGTATTGCCAATTTGTCCGCATTATACATTGTCTTGACAAGTAAGAAGTGAGCAGATTTGGTTAGTCTATCAACAATAACCCAAATTGAATCCATACCTTTTCTGGAGCGAGGCAATCCAACGATAAAATCCATCGTGATATGCTCTCATTTCCATTCTGGTATGGGTAAGGGTTACAGTAAGCCTGTGGGTCATTGATGTTCCGCTTTGACTTGCTGGCAATGAAGACATTTTGATACAAACTCGGCAATTTCTTTCTTCATTCCCAGCCACCAAAAGTTCTGTTTCAAGTCTTGGTACATTTTCGTGTTCCCTAGATGAATAGAAAATTTTGAGTTGTGGCCCTCTTGCAGAACTCTTCTCTTCAGTTCAGTATCATTCGGTACACACAGTCTTTCTTGAAATTTCAGTACATTGCTTTCAAATTTGAATCCCAATCTCGGTTTAGATTCCCTTTCTTCGATGATCTTCTACAAGAAGTCATCATGTTGCTGTTTCTCTTTAATCTCTTCAATCAGTACCAGTTGTGCAAAAATAGCAGCTATTGTCCCGCTGTCTCATGTTCAGTTCTTTCTGAGTGAAGAAATATTTCAGACTCTTGTGGTCGATGTATACTTTACATGTCGCCCCATACAGGTAGTGACGCCAGATTTTCAGTGCAAACAATACTGCAGCGAGTTCTAGATCATGGGTTGGGTAGTTCTTTTCATGTGGGCTCAGTTGTCGGGAAGCATAAGCAATAACTCTCCCATTCTGCATTAAAACACATCCCAAACCCTTATGAGAAGCATCACTAAATACAGTATAACCATCCATACCTGAAGGTAAGGCAATAACCGGTGCAGTCACCAATCATGCTTTCAACTCTTGGAACACTAATTCTCTTTGGTCAGTCCAGTCAAATGATATCCCCTTCTGTGTCAGTTGAGTCAATGGTAAGGCAATTTTGGAGAAATCTTTGACAAATCTTCTATAATATCCAACCAATCCCAAAAAGCTTCGGACTTCTGTCACATTTGTTGGTCTAGGCCAGTTCACTACAGCTTTAATTTTCTGCGGATCAGCCGAAATTCCATCTTTGCTAACAACATGCCCCAAAAACATAACATGATCAAGCCAAAACTCACATTTAGACAGTTTAGCATACAGTTTATTCTCTCGTGGTCTGAGGCAAGTCTCAGATGATGTTCATGTTCTTCTATACTTTTGGAGTAAATCAATATGTCATCAATGAATACCACAATAAAATCGTCAAGGTACGGTTTAAAAATTCTATTCATGAGGTCCATAAATGCTGCGGGTGCATTGGTAACTCCGAAAGGTATAACTAAAAATTCGTAATGTCCATACCTCGTTCTAAAAACAGTTTTATCAATGACTTCAGCTTTAACTTTCAGTTGATGGTACCCCGATCTGAGATCAATCTTGGAAAACACACCTTGTAACTGATCAAATAAGTCATCAATACGCGGTAATGGATATTTATTTTTCACAGTTACCTTGTTCAGTTCACGGTAATCAATGCACAGTCTCAGTGAGCCGTCTTTCTTCTTTACAAACAAAACCGGTGCGCCACACGGTGAAGTACCGGGCCTGATAAACTTCTTATCTGACAATTCTTGCAATTGTACTTTCAATTCTTTTAATTCAGTTAGAGCCATTCGATTAGGAGCCTTTGATATTGACTGCGTTCCCGGAATCACGTCAACGGTGAACTCGATCTCCCTGTCAATCAAATCCCCTGGCAGTTCATCTGGAAATACATCTGGGAATTCTCTGACTATAGGAATACAGTTCACATCAGTTTTAACATTATGATCAGTAGATATAGTCAGTACAGAACACAGATATCCTTTACACCCCTTTCTAATCAATTTAATGGCTTTCACAGAAGAAATCAAATACGGAGGAGGTACTACTCCAGCCCCATTAAATACAAATTCAGGTAAACCAGGTGGACGGAAAACAACTTGCTTTGTCACACAGTCAATAGTAGCGTGATATTTTTGTAACCATTCCATCCCCAATATTACATCAAAATGATCAATGTTCAATGGTAGTAAATCAATAAACAGATGCATATCCCCAACAATAATTTCACAAGCAGGATACATATATGCACATGTCATGGATCCCCCAACAGGTGATGATACAGCTAACAGATAATTCATGGGCTCTAAGGGTCTATTTAATTTCCGTGAAAAAGCATGCCACACATAAAAATGTGTAGACCCCGAATCAATTAGTACATATGCATTTTGAGCACAAATAGAGAGGATACCTGACACAACGGTTTCAGTATTTTGCACGTCTCCCGGTACTAGGGCGAACACTCGGCCCTGCCTCATAGGCTCTTTCCCGGTAGCTTTGGGGTTAGGCTTTAGTGCTTTCTGATTGATCTTCTGCGCAGTGCAACTTTTCTATTGTCTGGAGCGAAGGCGATCTTTAACCATGTGGCCCACCTTGCCACACTTGTAACAAGCACCAGACAGTTTATAACAAACTCCCTTATGATTCTTACCACATTCAGAACAGGGTGGTATGGAACCACTCCCTTGGTTGGGGCTAGTAGTTGACCCCGTATTCTGTTTCTTATTTGATGGGTTATGCTTGCCTTTCTTGAATTTAAAATTCTGTCTTTTACCACGCCATTCAGACGTCGGTGGTTCAGATTGTTTCACAGCTTCGATGTTCGATTCAGCCATCAAAGCTCGGTCAAGAACACCTACAAAGGTCGGTAGCTTTAAAACACTTATTCTGTCGAGTATTGCAACATTAAGGCCGCCTTCAAATTTTATGGCCTTCTTGTAGTCAGTGTCCACCATATGTGGTGCATATCTAGCAAGCTCGGTGAACTTAGTTTCATATTCAGCCACAGACATTGTGCCCTGTCTCAGTTGTTCAAATTTCGTCACCTTTCTGTCCCTGACACACTGAGGAAAGTACTTTTCAAAGAAGGACTCCTTAAACTGAGCCCAAGTCGCTACAGTGTTGGTGTCACGGACCAGCATCCACCACCTTCTGGCCTCTTCTTGCAAGGTGAAGGTAGCTAACAGTACTTTATTCGCTTCTGAGCACGGAAAAACTTCAAATAATTTTTCAGTCTCAAGTACCCAAGCTTCAGCTTTCAACGGTTCAAGGCCTCCCTGGAAGGATGGCGGTTTCATCTTGCTGAACTTATGGGTGAGAGCAATTATGTCCCCATCATTAACATTCACATTTGGTTCCGGCTGTACCGGAGGAAGAGGTGGGGGTTGTTGATTCTGTTGTTGCTCAAGTTTGGCAGTTATCAGTTCCATCATCCTTTCCATTCTTGCCATTCTTGCCTCCATAGATGAGGATTCAGATTCATTTGCATTATCCATTTCACTATAAGCAGTTATAACAATTATAAATGTAAACAGTTGCATTCTTAAACAGTTCAACACATTAGCATACATTCAATCATGTCATAACCACACACTTTTCATATTCATGCAATGCCCTAATCACCTTTCTAGGACATCCTATAGCTCATTTGGACACGTGTGTGCGGTATAACTTGTGGTTAAGTATCGCTCTGATACCACTCTGTCACGACCCAAACCCACCCCTATAGGTTTAGCACCGTAACCGGCCAGTAATCCGAGATTACCGAAGGCCTGCTTAACAGTAAGACAGTATAACAGAGTACAGGGGCAAGGCGGAAGCCAATATAGTAAATAAACAATGTCCAATGAGCTGTGACAGTCTGTATACCAAAAGATTTTTCATACATTTATACCGAACAGTAAGCAAAACATTTACAAACATTCAAGATGAGGATCAAGTCCTATTAACGATCTGCGTCAGTCTATCTGATCTATCTGATAAACAAAAGCGATGCAGAGGAGAACACTAAACACCCCTAGCCTTAGCTTGGCAGGCTCGGAACCTCACAGTGAGGCACATAGGTTGGCTTGACAAAACTGGAAATACCCCGACGCTTCTAGCATTGGTCCGGTGGCTGTACACCTACATATATATATGACCAGTGAGCTAAAGCCCAATGAAAAACATAATGCGTAAAGAGGTTTAGAATGAATGTCCTTACAGTAATGAAAGTAGTTCATTAAATCGAGATTTCGATCTTTTCGGTCATATGGTACATCCATTAGCATAACAAGATAAGAGGTCTTAAAAGATCGAGCGAGAATGATGGTCATCAATCAAGATGTGATAGTGGTTCCACGAGAGAACCGACAGAGTTCTCTCAGAATAAGATAAGCGATGGGTGCTAAGGATGCCACAGTACGGTTCAGAAATAAAGGACATACATTCATTCAGTAAATAATACCAGTTCAGTAAACAGATCAGTTCAGTATTCAAACGATAATCATTTGAACATATCTTTACACAATTGTTACTCACAAAGTTCTGGGCTACAGTGAACTAGAGCGTCTCCTCGGAATGCCAACCCTATACAGTTAACAGATTGAATACACACTAAGTTTCACAGTTGGGGAAAGATAATAACTTAATCCCTAAATTTTCCTTGGTGTGTTCTACATCCATATCCTCTTTAAGATGCCTTAAATATGCCCTAGGAATACCTAGGATGGAAAGAGGATGCAAAGATGCACTTTTGAACACTTTACAAAATTTGCTGAAAACAAGGGTCTCGCTCGAGCGAGGATTCCTTCGCTCGAGCGGACATGCAGACAAAGGAGCTCCGCTCGAGCGTGCATTCCGTCGCTCGAGTGAACTGTGTGCTACAGTAAAAATGCTGGATGCTCAAAATTTACGCTCGATGCTCGCTCGATGCTCGCTCGAGCGTAAATCCCTCCGTTCGAACGTACGCCTGCCCGCACCAAGATTCTGAGAGC
This sequence comes from Camellia lanceoleosa, assembly GCA_025200525.1. Taxonomy (NCBI): domain Eukaryota; kingdom Viridiplantae; phylum Streptophyta; class Magnoliopsida; order Ericales; family Theaceae; genus Camellia; species Camellia lanceoleosa. The sequence continues at coordinate 29,150,990 of CM045763.1, read as the reverse complement.
TTGCAATTTACGCTCGAGCCACCATTCCTTCGCTCGAGCGTAGCTTAGAGTAAACGGTGGTCGCTTGAGCGTAGAATCCTTCACTCAAGCGTAGAAGCCAAATTCTAGAATTTCCAGATTTGCCTCCCAAGCTCAAGCCAAGTATTCCACAGCTCTAAACTCGACCTCTTTGGCCCAATTTCTGGAAAACACACCTAAACTCAATATTTAACAAGTTTCAAAGCTCAATTTGGGAAATCAAAGCCCAAGGGTGAGTCAATTTAAATCCAAATTCAAACCCATTTTCATGAACATGAAGAACATACAAACATGCATGAATTCAAATCATTTCAAAACTTCAACTTGATGCTCTAGTGAGCCAATTGTTCCAAAACAGGTTGAAAACATGGACCATTGCAAACTTATGAACATGCATGTGACAATTTGCCATGAAATCAACTCAAAATTCAACAATACAACCATGCATGCATGAATTCTAACATGATCCAACATGTATGAATTAAAACATAACTTAGCTCTACAATTGACATGAATCATGCAAGAATTAACTTAAATACACAATAAAGAAGGTGAATCTCCTTACCTAAGTCTTCAATCACTAGACTAGAAGCTTAATTAGGCAATTTACACTTCAATTTCTTCAAGTCTCCAAGCAATTCAAGATGAACTCACTCTAACTCTCTATCCTCTCTCTCTAATTCGGTGGGCACAAAAGAAAGGAGCTGATGAAATGTTTTTGTTGAGTGTAAATAGGCTCAATATGTTTTGTAGATAGTGGGCCACTAGGTGGCATTCTAGTAATTAAGTCTAACTTTGCAATTCATCAATAATTAATCTAATTTAATCGTACCAAATCACATTTTAATTAAATACACCATAAAATCATATAAATCCTACTGATCATGAAACACTAATCGATTTCCGGTTCGGCCGTCGATAAGGCCTTCAATTGGCAGTTTAAACACAAAAAACCGAACAGATAATTAAACAGTCAAACAGATAAGCATGAAATTAAGCGAATCTGAGCAATCAATTGATTTGATTTGATCGATCGATTCGATAATTTAGTCAGTTCAATTACTTTTCATATTTGACCTCAGTTTAGCAGTAATCGGTAATCCATCAGTCATTAATCGGTAAACAGTATAAGGGTTGTTACAGCTTGTCCTACATTGATTTGGTGGGAAGTTTTGAATGGGTTTATAAGACATGGGATTGGAACTTGGGGTGTGCTCCAAAGGGTACTCAAGTGTTTTAGAGAGGGAGGTTATGGACAAAATGGGCTAAACCCATTGGACACAAAAATCGCCACACACGCACGCGCGCGCCGCCGCCGCCGCAGTCCGATCGGCTGGGCGCGAGTGTGTGGTTGGGTTGGTCTTGTTCGACCCAATACCTATCTTTTTGGGTCAAAAACATTTGAATTTAATTTTATTTTTTGAAAAATAAAATTTAGAATTCAAATTAATTCTGGAAATAAACTGGTCCGGTTTTACTATACACCCAAATAGAGCCCTTCCCGTTTTTATCTGTTTGAATTGTGAACCCAACAAATTCAAATCTGTTTAAATTCAAAACTAACCTGTTCAAACATGTTTACACCTGTTTAATTCAAAACCTACAGCCACCAATACATCTATAAATAGAACAGCCCTCATTTGATGTTTTACACATTCAGAAATTTCGTACTTCACCTCTGCAAATTTATTCTTCATTTTGCTGCATTTATTTTTGTAAAAAAGAGTATAAACACTTAGTGTGTTCGTTAGGCAAACAATTTGTAGTGCTGCTATTGTTTGTAATTGATCATTTCATCTTAGGAGATAGACGTCCACATTCTGAAAGCACCGTGAAGAGGACGAATCTGTCTTAAAGACACAGTATCAAACACTGGACTTAATCAAATTATTATTCAAGAATTAATCAAGTAAGTTATTTAATTTATTTTCGGTATTATTATTTATTTAAATCAGATTTTAATTTTGTTTTTGTAACAAAATAAAATTTGCTTTTAGTTATTTATTTTTATTTCTAGTTTGATTTTTGTAATCAAACAAATTCTCTCATTTCCTTTATTTCTTTTATATTCTAGTTGTTGTTAAGTATACAACATAATTAATCTATTTAAATACAGTGAAGATTGTCCAACACAACAAACGGGAAAAAACAACAATTCTAGGTGCCAAATTGGTACTCAAAATTTATGAGAAATACTAAAAACTCACAATTTAAGTTTCACAACTCATCTACAATAATATAGTGTGCGAGTTGGACTTCATATGGTTGGATTACAATAAATCAGAATTTGTCACACGATCTGTTATGTCATTGAGGATGCATTTGTGAGACTTAAATTGTACGTCTCTCAACCTTTTACCTCAATTTATCCTAAAGGGAGTCATTTTTATTAATAATTTACAAATCGTAGAAGGAGAATAGTGGAAGATAAAGCAAAATAAAAGTAAAATTATGATCAAGAATATTTTTTATTATATATTAATTAACAAGTTTGGATGTATTTTAATATAGAGGGTGACCACTTAATTTTTTTCTAAAAAGCTAAAAGGGATTAACATATATAACTTGGTGATAATTAAATGTTAATATTAGTATTAAAAAAAAATTAAATTATAAGATGTGATAGTTGTTACTTGTCGCCCACTAGACTTATTTTCACGGCTACTTTAAAGGTACTTGTCAAAAGATTTAAAAAATTTATATTTATATTCTCTATAACAATATGTGCAATAAGTATTATACAATCATTGTAAACTTTGATGGCTATTAATCAGAGGTGGCAAAGGACGACGTTGGGGAAAAGAACAATTTTTCATCAATAGAGCTAAAGCTGATTATTGGGAAAAAAAACTTAATAATAAAATTAAAAATATTCCTCACATCACCTATTAATGTGAGAGCACAATTCCCCTTGAACAAATCTTTCTTCCTGAGAAGAGAATGAGCAAAATATTTCAATGTCCCATTGGGTGCAACGAAAAATGCTTGCAAATAATTTCATTTTTGTTTTTTTAAATTTGAGGGGTAAAGTGACCTAGTATATATGTATGCAAAGGAAAACAACAAAAATCAAGAATTTTTTATTTGGTTGGTCGCGGTTGGTTCTTGACTATGCATGTTTCCTACAATAAATTAAAATCAAGAGAATATTGTTTTAATAATAATGTTACAGGCTACGAAACAAAACACAAAAAAAATACTAAGAAAAGTAGTCAATGAGTGTGAGCTCTACTATATAAAAGTTCAAATTTAAACCACTCACTACTTTTCTTAATTTTTTTGTATTCTTAGTCCCTAACATCATATTATTGTTTTTCTAATAATCCTATGGGTTGAATTGCATAACCTTTGGTGCAAACCTCATCAACCTATCCAAAGCAATAGGTGTGAGTTCCTTGCAAATAAGAAACAAACATTGGTGATATTCCCATTGTACTCACATTTCCTTCCACTCCTCAATTTCTCCAAAATCTCAATACTCACACCTGTTCTCACAAACTTAGCTGGGTGGAAACCTCCTTTGACCAGTCAACTCAAGTCAAACTTTTATTTGAATTCCTCTCCGAAAATCTTACTCACAAACGTTGGCAAGTAATGCTCATCGGCACAACATGAACTCTTGCAATGCTTTCGAAATAGTGGAAAATACTGTGTCTGAGATAACCTCAACAGCGAGATCTCGATCCATTTTGAACCATTGAGCTCCTTTTCTCCATTGTCGAATTGTGATGGTGAGACTCATTTCATGGCAATACCGTCCATGGCCTACCGGGCCAGATAAATCAAAGGATTCTACAAAGTTTTTGAAAGAGTTAGATAAGAGTAAATGGTAGAGAAGTTGAAGAGAGAGATGCATGATTCAAAGAGGAAAACAAATCGTTGGTTGGAGAAGTCAAGAAGAGTATTTACTAGTAGGCAACGCTCTATTTCCACCATGCTAACACTTCCCCATTGAACTTTCAGCATTATACGTGACAATTCTATAAGATGTTATTGTTAGATTAAATGTGACCACACCATAATGTGGTGTGCCTCTCCATATTAAATCAAATCTTGATATAGGTGATCTCGAAACTTTCCCACAAGGGAATTGAATGAACTGGGAACAAAAACAGGGTATTTGAATTTGAACTCTAAAAGACACAATGCTTCACATCATACTTGAAGCATTGTGACCATTGCCAAATAAGTAGTGACTCTTGGCAATGATGGCCAAGATACTTATAAATAGTTGACATATTGAGTTCACTGAATTGCATTGAAAATCAACATACATTCACACCCTGTTTTGTTTTTGGATTGTCAATTCCATCTTGCGTGATAAATACCCTCACGGGATCATCGATCACTTAGCCATTGATTGTTCATCTTGCAGTGGTATCAGAGCAGTGTAAAACTGAGTACACAAGTATTGAATTATAATCCGTATGAGAGAAATTTTTTCAGAATTTATTTTGTTCAAATTTAGAGAACAAATTGAAAACTTGTGTTTCACTTTGGTGACTTTCATTCAGTTGTTCGAACACCACCAGTGCATAATCAATGCAACAGTGCACCCGAAGGAAGTTATTGTGGGAAGAAATGACGGTAGAACACTTGCCGAAGTTGAATTTGTATATCGTCGGTGGGACAAATTCTACAAATCATTTTTTGGTTGTCAATCTACCTCTATATCACCGGCGTCTTGTTCGTCACAGAATTTTGAGCATTACGGTGATTTTCATTGTGAAATTTGACAACAAATTGATTTCGCAAAAGTCAATTTCAAGTTTTGGTCTCCGTCTCTCCTTGCCAAAGAAGACAATCGGAATACTATTATTGCTGCTGGTTTGGAATTTTGAAACAAGATAACATTATTCTCTTGCTTTTGGGCCTAAATTAATTTTGAGTTCTCTTTCTTTTGGGGCCTAATTTAATTTTGAGTTCTCTTGCTTTTGGGCCTATTTCAAAGCCAAGCCTAGCCCAAGGATTAAAGGAAGGCCAGAAAATATTTAAAACCCTTCTTGAAAAAGAAGTTTCTTTTCACTGAACAGACATAATAATAATAATAATAATAATAATAATTGCTATTATTAATAATCTTGGGTCCACAATTGTATTTTATTTTATTTTATTTTATTCAAAAGTACACATTTTTATTTATTTATTTTTAATGGCAATTAAAAATGCCATGGATTCTTTAAGAATTGAGATGCATAATGGAAATAATTTTCGAGCATAACGTCATATTTCTTATCTTCTTACACAAGAAAAAATATTGCACACTTTATCCACTTCTAAACCAGATGATGATTCTAATTGGTTCCAAAATAAATGGATAGAAGATGATACAATGGCAAAGGCAACTATGTTATATAATATGAAAGATAACATTATTCCGCTTTTTGAAGAACATGAAACTGCAGAACAATTAATGGAAGCACTAGAAAGTAAGTATGGAATTCGATCGAATACTCAAATTCAATTGCTCTTGGACAAATATAATAACACTCGTATGAATGATAATGATAGTGTTGGTGATCATGTTAATCAAATGGAATTAATTGCTAAAGAGTTATCCAACGCTGGTCACTCTTTGTCGGACAAGATGCAAGTAACTACCATACTTAGTAGTCTTCCATTGTCTTGGGATCATGTTATCACATCTCTAACTCATAACGGACGAGAGATTTCAATGGTAACATTGCATGTACTCTTAGTTTTGGAAGAAGAAAGAATGAAGCAAAGGCGTAAAGAAAGTGTGACACCCCTGTTCCGTATTATGCTAATTGGTCCTTAATTTAAGTATGATTATGTGTTTAGCATGATTTTATGTGTCATTATGGGAATGTATGTGATTTTGAGTTCTTATCTGTTCACCGTAGGAATATCTGTTTGACAACCCGCTTCGGAAATTAAATTGAGAGCCTTATCGGCCACAAGACCCGAAATTGATTACGCCATTGTGATTGGCATAATTTTTAGAGCCTACGGTGAAATTTAATTAGAAATTGACTCTGGTCAGATTAAATGGATTAAATTGATGAATTAAAGCCCAACTATTTTATTATTTTAATATTGGCCTTAGTGGGTTTTATTATAAGCCTCTACACTCCCTATTCTCTATAATTCACTTCATTTGGCTGATCAAAAACTCAAAGGGAAAAGAGAGGGTCGGCTAGTGAGAGAGGGAGTGAGGGAAATTGGGATTTTGGCCTCAAAGCTTGATAATTTGAAGATCAACTCAAGAATTAAGCTTAAGTTGGAAGGTTAAAGCTCCTAGGGTCAAGCTCCAGGGCAAATCCACATGCCGACCATTGTGAGTAATATCTAAATTATGTTATTGTCCCATTTGCTTACACTTATATAAGTTTTGTAAAGTTCATTAATTTGAATGGTGGACAGTTTAACATGAAAGGCCTATGAGCCAGATTGATATAAATATGGGCCGAAGGCCGATTGATAAAATGTGGACCGAAGGCCGTTTGATATAAATGTGGGCCTAAGAGCCGTTTTGACACGAAAGTGTATTTGGGCCTAAGAGCCGTTTTGACACGAAAGTGTATTTGGGCCAAAGGCCGATGGAAATGAATAATTGGGCCGAAGGCCGATGGAAATGAATAATTGGGCCAAAGGCCGATGGAAATGAATAATTGGGCCAAAGGCCGATGGAAATGAATGATTGGACCAAAGGCCGATGGAAATGAATGATTGGGCCAAAGGCCGATGGAAATGAATGATTGGGCCAAAGGCCGATGGAAATGAATGATTGGGCCGAAGGCCGATGGAAATGAATAATTGGGCCAAAGGCCGATGGAAATGAACGATTGGGCCAAAGGCCGATGGAAATGAATGAGCGAGCCAGAGGCCGTTTTGACATAAATGAAAGATAAAGAGGCCAAAAGGCCAGTATGTTTAGAACCACAGTCACTTGACTTACATTGTGTTTACATATGTCAATTAGAAATACGAATTGGGCCCAAGGCCGTTCGGATTATGTTGTTCTACATATTGTTGTATCTTTTTATTTGATATTATTCACTGGGCTTTCGCTCACGCTCATTCATGTGTTTGTAGGTGAGCCAAGGGAAACTCAAACCCAGCCTCAGTGAAGTCTGTGTGGAACAACAAAGGTTTTGGAGAGTCAGCCCTTGCGTCTCACGCACGAGACCCGCCTTCGCCTTTTGTCGTTTGTTTTTGTTCTGTTATGTTGGCGAAGTTTTGAGTACGTCTGTGTATAGTTTTGTTAGCTGACTTAGATTCGAATGATCCTGTCTGTACAGAATTTTATGTCATTGTACTTTTTGTCGTGAGTTATTAACATATGTATGTAATGATGTGCATATAAGCACGGCTCTATAGACAAAGTTTCAAATTGCTTCCGTTTGGCCCCCACGAACTCTGTTAAAATACGTTTGGTTTGGTTTAAGGCCGTAGGTAATCTCACGATTATTGGCCGGTTATGTCCTTAACCCACGGGGGCGGGTTCAGGTCATGACAGAAGGATTGTCTTCTAACTTGTTGATGGCACAATCTTTAACACAACCACAAAATAATACCCATACACCATTCAACAAGAAAAAGACGACTTCTTTCAAGAAAAAATGGAAGAAGGGAGTTCAGAAAAGATGGAAGAAACAGCAAGAATGGCAAAAACAACAACATCATAAGCATCAAATTGGCCCATGTTACAAGTGCGGTCAAAAAGGTCATATCAAAGCCAATTGCCCTCAGAAGAAGCAGCAAAAAGATCATAACCCTGTTGCCATGACAGTTTCTGAAGCAATGATGCTTGAACCTTCATCAAATTCATGGTGGATTGATTCTACTGCAACTAGGCATATTGTGCAAATAAAGACATGTTCGTGGAGTTTACTGAAAAGAAGGTTGGTGAACATAGAATCTACATGGGCAACAACTCCTATAGTGATATTTTGGGTATCGGCAACTATCAATTCTCTATTAATGGAACTTCTATTGTGCTTCATGATGTGTTTTATGAATCCAACATTCGGCGAAATTTAATTTCAATTCCAGTGTTAACTCAAAAAAGGTTTTGAGGTTAATTTTAGGTTTAACACAATATTGATTAAGAAAGGGAGTGTATTAGTGAAAGGTGTAAGAGTGAATAACATGTACTCTCTTCCTATTGATAATAAAGTATGTATTTCTGATTATTTGCATGTTTCTACTAGTAATAGTTCTTATTTGTGGCATTTAAGGTTAGGTCACATTAATAAAAATAAAATATCTCGAATGTTTAAAAGTAGCTTATTGCCTAAAGTATGTTCCGATGATTTTGATATATGTGAACCATGTATCAAAGGCAAAATGACTAGCAAGCCATTTTTCAAACATTGGAAATTGTCGGAATTACTCGAAATAATTCATTCGGACATTTGTGGCCCTTTAAGAACTAAAACTCATCGAGGCATGAAATACTTTATTATTTTCACTAATGATTATTCAAGATATGGATATATCTACCTTCTTAAACACAAATTAGAAGCAATTGACAAGTTTAAGAAATATAAATTAGAGGTAGAAAAGCAACTTGGTCGGTCCATTAAACACCTAAATAATGATAGAGGTGGTGAATATGAAGCTATGGATTCTTTTTGCAAGGACAATGGCATAAAACATTTTTTACAATGCCATACACACCACAACAAAATGGGGTCACAGAAAGACGAAATCGTACTCTCATGGAAATGACAAGGTCTATGATGGCTCATGCTGATCTTCCTATTCATTTTTTAGGGGAAGCCTTGTCCATCACTGTGTACATATTAAATAGAGTTAAAACAAAAGCCAAACCTCTAACTCCTTACGAATGCTGGCATGGTACTAAACCTAATGTTCAAAATCTCAAAATTTGGGGATGTAAAGCACATGTACTTATTCACAAACCTTTAAGGGATAAATTGGACAGTAAAACTTGGGAATGCAAGTTTATTGGATATGTTGAAAATGGGAGTGGTTATCGTTTTTACCATTCCGAACGTGGATTAATAGAAAGTAGGGATGCTATTTTTCTTGAATCCACTGATCTTATTACTCCTATTGAACAAATTGAATTGCTCTCCAAAATATCTCAAGATTCTTCTCTTCCTTCTTTGTCACCCGATCCATATATTCTCCCCGAACCATCTAATAGTGGAAGAAAGCGTAAATTACATGACATTGTTTTACCTGCTTCGAATCCTGAGATAAGTGGGAGTAAGAGAGCAAGACGTCCATCTACATTTTTGAAAGATCATTATGTTTTTCAAATTGAAAAACTTAATAACTTAGTAGATGATCCTATTACTTATAATGAAGCAATGAGTAACAGTGATGCTACACAATGGCTTGAGGCAATGAATGAAGAACTTGACTCGATCAAGAAAAATGATATTTGGGAATTAACCGATCTCCCAAATGAAAGAAAAGCCATTGGTTGCAAATGGGTTCTTAGAAAGAAATTCAAAGTAGATGGAAGTTTGGAGAAATACAAGGCCAGGTTAGTAGCCAAGGGATTCACTCAACAACCTGGAATAGACTTCATAGATACATATTCTCTTGTTGCAAAATTTGCCTCAATGAGGATTCTAATGGCGGTAGTAGTCAGGATGGATTTGGAATTGCATCAATTAGATGTTAAAACTGCTTTTCTCAATGGAGAATTAAAAGAGGAAATTTATATGATGCAACCTGATAGTTTCCAGAATCAAGGAAATGAGGATAAAGTCTACAAGTTGAAGAAATCTCTATATGGACTTAAACAATCTTCAAGACAATGGTACTTGAAATTCCACCAAGCCATTTTAGAAATGGGCTATGTTGTGAGTCCATTAGATCACTGTGTTTATATGTGGAAAAATGATGATAAGTTAGCAATATTGTCTTTATACGTGGATGACATATTGTTAGCAAGAAATTGTTCATATATGATTATAAAAACCAAAACTTTCTTGGCATCTAGATTTGAAATGAAAGACATGGGTCTTGCAACCTATGTTCTAGGAATTAGAATTTCAAGAGATTGAAATTTAAAATTATTATATCTAGATCAAGAGAAATATCTAGACAAAGTGCTCAAAAGATTTAATATGGATAACTGTAATTCTTTAAGCACGCCTGTTTGCAAGGGACAAAGTCTTAGTAAAAGTATGAGTCCTCAAACTAAGTCTGACATTGAGGAAATGAGAAATGTCCCGTATGCTCAGGCAGTAGGTAGCCTAATGTATGCTATGACAAGCACAAGACCTGACATCTGTCATACAGTCGGATTGGTAAGTAGGTTTCAATCCAATCCAGGTAAGGAACATTGGCAAGCAGTCAAAAGAATATTCAGATATTTAAAAGGCACTAAAAATTTGAAGTTATGTTTTGGTTTGTGTGATTCAGACATAATGTTAGGGAAAATCGATGATTCCCACACGTAAATCAATCAATGGGAATAAAAACTAATACGGAAAAATTAAATCAAAGGCAACACAAGAATTTTTACGTGGTTCCCTCAATGTGAAGTACGTCCACGGGATCGAAATCCGATTCCACTATCAACCAAATAAGTTCCAAACGATTACAAACGAGACACGAATGGTCTCACAAAACCACCCTTAGGTGAATTCCAAATAATCACAAATAAACAAGAGGAAAGACCTCACCAAATAGATGAACCAAAATCTTCAGAACCAGAGTTGAAGAAGACCCAAAATAACGAACCCGAATCAAAACCGAAAGCCGAACCAAACTGCTTCACAAATCAAACACCAATTCTTGATTGACCAAGGCACTGTTACCGATGCAATATCTTGGTATAGCAGCCGCCGCTATGCCTTGCCTCGAAAAAACCAAAACCATATATTAAATCTAGAGTTTTATCAAAATCTTGGTTGTTTCCAAATTAGATTGGGTCTCCACAAATTAAATATAATATATAAAAATATATTATAATTAATACTAAACCAAATTAAACTCTTTTTCCAAAACCAATTGGGTCCCACACTCCAATAAGGAGGTATACCCAACAATTCTCCCCCTACCGACTTAGGTGGAGATATCAACCATACCTGCCAAAGTTTGACACTTCAAATGTTTATCCCTCGACAAAGTCTTAATCAACATATCCGAAATATTATCATCCGTGTGAACCTTTTCGAGTTGCAACAATTTCGAATCTAGCACATCACGAATCCAATGATATCTCACATCAATGTGTTTCGATCTCGAATGAAAAGTAGAACTTTTACTCAAGTGAATAGCACTTTGACTGTCACAATAAAGCACATACTTTTCTTGCTTCAAACTCAACTCTTGCAAAAATTTCTTCAACCATAACTCTTCTTTGCAAGCTTCTGTAATGGCAATAAATTCAGCTTCGGTAGTTGAGAGAGCAACACATTTTTGTAATTTAGATTGCCATGCCACAGCTCCCCCTGCAAAAGTCATCAAATACCCCGAAGTAGATTTTCTAGAATCAACATCACCAGCCATGTCAGAATCTGTGAACCCATCAAGCATCGGCTTACCATCTCCAAAACACAAACACATCTTCGAAGTCCCTCGAAGATATCTAAGAATCCATTTTACCGCTGCCCAATGTTCTTTACCCGGATTAGAGAGAAACCGACTCACCACACCGACGGCGTGAGCAATATCCGGCCTTGTACAAACCATGACGTATATCAAAGAACCAACTGCTGAAGCATAAGGAACTTTCAACATCTCTTCTTTGTCTTTCTCACTTGTAGGACATTGATTCGAACTAAGTTTGAAGTGACCCACAAGTAGACAACCAATCGGCTTTGCTTTATTCATGTTGAACCTCTCAAGAACTTTCTCAATGTAGCTTTCTTGAGACAACCAAATCAGTCCCTCTTTGCGATCACGAACAATTTTCATACCAAGTATTTGCTTTGCCGGTCCCAAATCTTTCATAGCAAAGGACTTGCTCAACTCCAACTTCAACTTGTTAATCATGGTAGAATCTTGACCCACAATTAACATGTCATCAACATAAAGCAAAAAAATAATAAATTTGCCATCCGGGAAATTTTTCACAAACACACAATGGTCCGAAGTGATTTTAGAAAAACCATTATTCATCATGAAAGAGTCAAATTTTTTGTACCATTGCCGCGGAGCTTGTTTGAGGCCATATAAACTTTTCTTCAATTTGCAAACAAATTTCTCTTTCCCTTTTTCTACAAAACCTTCCGGTTGCTCCATGTAAATTTCTTCTTTAAGATCACCATGAAGAAATGCGGTCTTCACATCAAGTTGCTCCAACTTCAAGGTTCATACTTGCAGCCATGCCAAGTACAACCCGAATAGAAGACATCTTCACAACCGGCGAGAAAATCTCGTCAAAGTCAATGCCTTTCTTTTGCCCAAAGCCTTTCACTACAAGACATACTTTGTACCTCAGATTCTTCCTATCATTCTTCAATTTGAAAACCCACTTATTTTTCAGAATTTTCCTCCCTTTAGGCAACTTCACTAAATCATAAGTGTGATTTTCAAGTAAGGAATTCATCTCCTCTTCCATAGCCTTTTTCCAATCATCTTTCTTTGCATGCTCAATTGCTTCTTGGTAGCTCTCTGGCTCCCCTTGATCAGAAATCAACACAAATTCATTGGGAGGATACTTTCTTGAAGGTTGTCGATCCCTTGTAGATTTCCTCAACTCAAGTTGTGATGGCGGTTCTTGAGTTGGATGCTCTTCCTCAATTTCTGGCTCAACTTCATTAGGATTAGCATCATCATCCACATCTTCAATAGATGGCTGCATATCTCCCCCATTTTCATCATCAACTGGAGATGAAGGAGATGGATCCATGTCAATGAGATCACTAGTTTTTGGCTTCGGTTGATCACCTTTACCAAAGTCTTCAATTGTTTGGTCTTCAAGAAACACAACATCACGGCTTCGAATGACTTTCTTGTCGACCGGATCCCATAATCTATACCCGAACTCATCACGCCTATAGCCAAGAAAAATACATTGTCTTAACTTACTATCAAGCTTGGACCTTTCATCCTTTGGAATGTAAACAAAAGCTCGGCAACCAAACACTCTCAAGTGCTCATAAGACACATCTTTGCCAGTCCAAACTCTTTCAGGAACATCACCATTCAAAGGATAGCAAGGAGATAAATTGATCAAGTCAACCACTGTACTCATTGCCTCACCCCAAAAAGATCTTGGCAATTTAGCTTGTGAAAGCAATCACCTTGTTCTTTCCACAATGGTGCGGTTCATCCTCTTGGCAACGCCATTTTGTTGAGGAGTCTTCTTAACTGTCTTTTGATGCCGAATACCTTGGCTGCGACAATACTCATCAAATGGCCCAATGTATTCACCACCATTGTCTGTTCGGATGCACTTCAATTTCTGTCCTGTTTCTCTTTCAACCATGGCCTGAAAATGCTTAAATACTTCTAGAACTTGATCTTTAGTTTTTAGTAGATAAGCCCAGACTTTCCTTGAATAATCATCAATGAAAATAACAAAATAGAGTGCACCACCATGTGTTCTAACTTTTAAAGGACCACAAACATCCGAATGAATTAACTCCAACACATTTTCTTTTCTAGAAGCAACATTTTTATGAAAAGAAACTCTATGTTGTTTACCCGCCAAACAATGAACACAAGTTTTAAGATGTGTACCTTTCAAACCGGGTAGAAGCTCTTTCTTGAGCAATACTTGCAGCCCCTTTTCACTCATGTGGCCAAGCCGCTTGTGCCACAATTCGGTAGAAGTATCATCTTCAAGTGCATTGACAACACCTTTACAATTTTTTCCTTGCATCGAATAAAGTGTATGAGTCTTCTTGCACTTAGCTACCACCAAAGAACCCTTTGTGAGCTTCCATATTCCATCACCAAATTTGTTGTTGAAGCCTTCATCATCTAGCTTCCCAGTAGAGATTAAATTAAGGCGAATGTCGGGAACATACCTCACATCTTTAAGAAACAATTTGCAGCCCAAATTTGTTTCCAAGCAAACATCACCCATACCAATAATCTTGGACAAACCTTCATTACCCATTCGAACAAAACCATAATCTCCTGCAGTGTAGGTAGTGAAGAAATCAACTTGAGAAGTCACATGAAAAGAAGCACCAGAATCAATTACCCAACTGCTCTCTTGGCCCACAAAATTGATACAATCATCTTTACAAACGACCATGATATCATCGGTAGTAACTGCTGTTGTGTCTTCTTGCTTCTTATCCACACTTTTGTCACGCCTTTTCTCTTTATTCTTGAGCTTTCGGCATTCTCGCTTTATGTGCCCTTTCTCATGGCAATAATAACACTCAACATCTTTCTTTGAAAAAGAACTATCTCTTGACTTGTCACGGCTTTGATCACGACCATGAGGAGTCTTACTCTTCTCCCTTGTTTTACTTCGGCCTCTCACAACAAATGCTTCCGAATGAGAGGAACCGGCTGATTTTCTTCTAGTTTCTTCATTCAACAAGCTACTAGTGACTTGACCCATAGTGACAACTCCATCGGGCGCCGAATTACTAACTGTTACAACCAAAGTCTCCCAACTTTCGGGTAAGGAACTAAGTAGCATCAAAGCCTGCAACTCATCATCAAAAATAATTTTCATAGAAGCAAGTTGGTTAACGATACTCTTTATTTCATTCAGATGTTCCAGAATAGGGCTGCCCTCTTTATATTTTAAATTAACCAACTTACGAAACATAAAGGCTTTATTTGTGGCTGATTTTCTATCATAAAGACTTTCTAATTTTTTTCATAAATCATGTGCTAAAGTTTCAGTAGCAACATGATGAAACACACTGTCATCAATCCATTGACGGATAACACCAACGGCTTTCCGATTAAGCCTCTTCCACTCATCATCTTTCATATCAGCAGGTTTGCCACTATCACCCTCAATGGGTCCATACAAGTCTTTACAAAATAATAGGTCCTCCATTTTAGTTTTCCAAGTTACCCAATTGCTTCCATTGAAGCTAGACATGCGACCCACATTCCCCTCCATTGATTTACACAAATAAATAGATCCAAATAAACCGTAAGCTCTGATACCAGTTGTTAGGAAAAATCGATGATTCCCACAAGTAAATCAATCAATAGGAATAAAAACTAATGCGGAAAAATTAAATCAAAGGCAACACAAGAATTTTTACGTGGTTCCCTCAATGTGAGGTACGTCCACGGGATCGAAATCCGATTCCACTATCAACCAAATAAGTTCCAAACGATTACAAACGAGACACGAATGGTCTCACAAAACCACCTTTAGGTGAATTCCAAATAATCACAAATAAACAAGAGGAAAGACCTCACCAAATAGATGAACCAAAATCTTCAGAACCAGAGTTGAAGAAGACCCAAAATAACGAACCCGAATCAAAACCGAAAGCCGAACCAAACTGCTTCACAAATCAAACACCAATTCTTGATTGACCAAGGCACTGTTACCAATGCAATATCTTGGTATAGCAGCCGCCGCTATGCCTTGCCTCGAAAAAACCAAAACCATATATTAAATCTAGGGTTTTATCAAAATCTTAGTTGTTTCCAAATTAGATTGGGTCTCCACAAATTAAATATAATATATAAAAATATATTATAATTAATACTAAACCAAATTAAACTCTTTTTTCAAAACCAATTGGGTCCCACACTCCAATAAGGAGGTATACCCAACACATAAAAGGATACACCGATGCAGATTTTGTAGCAGATGTAGATGATAGAAAATCTACTAGAAGTCATGTGTTCTTATTTGGTAGAACAACAGTTTCTTGGTTAAGTAAGAAACAAAGTTGTGTTGCAAAATACACTATGGAAGTTGAATACATAGCTTGCAGCACAACCGTGAGTAATGCGGTCTGGATAAAACGATTTGTTGACAGTTTACAATTAGGTATACTTGCCAGACCGGTCAATATGTTTTGTGACAATCAGTCTGCCATATCATTAATAAAAAGTGGAGCAAATAGCTCTAAGGGAAAACATATTGATGTAAGTTACCACTACGTTCAGGACATAGTGGAGAGAGGTGAAATTAAAGTCAATTATATACCCTCAGAAGAGATGGTGGCTGACCCTATGACCAAAAGGATGTCTCTAGAAAAATTCAGAGAACATGTAGCTAATATGGGATTGAAAAATGCCTAGCTAGGTGGTTTAGCTACTTATATAAGAGCATAATCGGATAACTCTGGGACGCCTAGATAACTGATGTTTTTGCGACTCTATCTTGCATGGAAACATGTGTTTGGTCAGGTAATAAGATAGAGGAACTGACAAGGTACGAACATCATAATTAGTATAAGATGTAAAGTCCATAATATGCAACATGTTGACTAGATGATGTTGTCTGCTTGATCAGCAAAAAGTCGTTGATAAGGTGTGTTAAGAAAACCTTTAGGAATAAGCCTTAGAGAAAGTACTTGACAATAATTTCAACGCAGGTCAACACATGAGGAATGTGTGTGGCTGAAGTCGTCAATGGTGATTGGGTATGAACTATGAACCCAACACTGAAAATTGATGCCATTTATTTGAAATATAGTGAATTGAAGTCATCTGGAGTGTGTTGTCAGTGGGAAAACACATTCGTACGGATGCGGTCAGATTGATGGCAAAAACGTGCGCACGTATGGCCAAGTCACAATCAGACGTCGATCTATGAGGTAATTTCATAGATGAAAGTTGGCATGAGGCAAAATTTTGGTACCAAGGTAAACATGTTAAACTCAGGTTTGTCACCTCATTATGATGTGATCAAGTGGGAGATGTTAGATTAAGTGTGACCACACCATAATGTGGTGTGCCTCTCCATATTAATCAAATCTTGATATAGGTGATCTCGAAACTTTCCCGCAAGGGAATTGAATGATCTAGGAACAAAAACAGGGTGTTTGAATTTGAACTCTAAAAGACACAATGCTTCACATCATATTTGAAGCATTGTGACCATTGCCAAACAAGTAGTGACTCTTGGCAATGGTGGCCAAGATACTTATAAATAGTTGACATATTGGGTTCACTAGATTGCATTGAAAATCAACATACATTCACACCCTGTTTTGTTTTTGGATTGTCAATTCCATCTTGCGTGATAAATACCCTCACGGGATCATCGATCACTTAGCCATTGATTGTTCATCTTGCAGTTATATATATAGATCGTCAAGCACATGAATCATGAATTTATGTATCAATGTTATTCCCAACACACCCTTCTGCCTATATAATTATAAATAAAAAGTAAATATATCGATGTTATTTTTTTTAACATTATTTGATTTTGAATGAATAACCATTAAAAGATTATTAGCATGACCCTTTTTAAAAATGTAAGACACCAAAATAAATATAGGTTGTGTCTATTATCTATCTATCCATCTATCTACTATTTACTTCTACTACTACTATAAAAAGAGTGAAGCCTTAGGCGTGTTTTCTATTTTTTTAAAATTCCAAAGATGCCCTTCACCCTTGCCACAATGTCAATGCTTTCTCTCAATGATTACGGTTGAACACAAACCGTTGTGACTCTTTGCAAATGTGTGAGGCATAAAAACATACTCTCCATAAACTGTGTTTCATTTCCCACCAGTTCCTAGGGATCACAATTTCACAAAACAGTACGTCCCTATGCATCTCCATCTTGTCAAATTTCAAAGTCATTTTTTCTCTAGAAAAGATACCAAATTCTAGATGAGGCTTCTCTCGAAAAGATCCCAAATTCTAAACAAGGCCATGAAGATTGCACTTCCTTTATATAGGTTTCAATATATAATTAATATTTAATATTGAGGAGCGAGGTATGTAAATCAAATGTTTTTTTTTTTTCTTTTCTTAATAGTGTTTGGTTCACCGAAAAGAATGTGGAATGAAATTATCATCATATTAGAATGTCCATTTTCATGTTTTGTTCAATTAAAAAATGATAAAAAAAATATATATATTACAAATGGAATCATTATTTACCATGGTAAGTGAATGGTAATTTTATAGGAAGGCTAAGAAATGAGCATTCCATTTTATTCTAGTAAATTATACATAACACGAGGGTAATGATATACAAATATAAATTTTATATAAAAAAACTTATACACAAAGATGTGACCCTTTTATCTTCATTTTATTTTCAACTAAAACACCATTTTATGATAATTTATAATTTTAAAATTGGCAGGCACATTAATACTGGTTGAGATTTTTTTAGTTATATATAATTATCAATCAAAAATGCATGCTATTGACAATGAGTGAATCAATTGATTTTACTCTGAAATACATTCTTAATGTTGCTTTTTCCTTCACACCGGTTTGCCTCCAAAGGATGCATCACTCCTTAAGGGCAACCCAACATTTTTTCCGTCTTGGGTGCCAAAATAACAACACTGCTTACCTGTTTGTTCTTTTTCGCTCTTTTCAGCATTTCTCCCAAAATTTATCTATGTAGTTAGAGTTGGACTTCATAAGCCTGTGTTAGATTTCTTTTCGAAGGACACTATAGGAAAGATTGAAAAAAAAAAAATTTTTTTGATAATTCGGTATCCGACAAATTCACTAAAAAAGGAAAAAATTAAAAAAATAAAAACTAGAATTTAATAAATTGTCAACCTACCCCCGCCATGGACTCTAAAAATAGACAACTCTTGTTGTAAGTTTGTATGGATCTTAGTCAATGGTTTAATTTTAACAATGCACTTTATAACAGATCATTTTGAACATGATTTAAGAATATATTAGTACATCTAAGATATTTTGTATGTTTAATTGTCTCTCAAATACAAGAAGTTTCTGCAATTTTTATTTTTATTTCTTTTGATCAAAATAATATATATATATATATATGATTTATTTGTTAGCCAGCTATCTATTTATATAATAGTTACTACTAATTATATATTATTTGAAGCACATCAAAATACCATAGCTTTATAAATAAATAATAAAAAATGTTAGACATGTGAGAAGAGTATGAAAACTAAGCATGTAAAATGGTTAACAATTTTTTATTTTATTTTTTATGACTGGATATTCAAGTCAATTTACACGCATCTCAATTAATTCTGAAACCCACACAAAACACTCCCTCTACGTGAATGCAAATCTTGGACAGAATTATAGAAATTATGTACACAACTTTTACAAACCACATTTCGAAAATAAAACCACGATATCAATAAACATAGGAGAATTCTAATATACACCCTTTGAAAATGGTGCATCATATTCATCCTTAGTTGTGTCATTTTCTTCTTTAGTTATGACTATTTTTTTTTTTTAGTTATGACTTATAAGTTCTTTAATTATGTCTCGTGTTAGGTTCAGTTATGATATTTTTTTTATTTTTTATAGTTATGGCTTAAAAAGTATGAAATTATGTCATTTTTTTTAATTATAAGATACCTATGATACACAACTTTTTAAATGATGTGCATCATACATAGTGTTTCCTATAAACATGTACAGAAAAAGAAAACATGATGGAGAAAGTAGCAACCATTATGGTTATATCCCCAAACACGAAGTGTTAGAAGACCTCTGGCAATTACTTAAGTAGTCAAATAGTTATGGAGATGACACTTATGTGTTAAAGCGAGTGAGATTTCAAGTTCGAGTCTATGGAATGATTTGGCTTGCATTATAATCTAATTATTAACATACTAACTAATATCTTGTGCCAAAAAAATAAAATGAAAGAAATTTTAAATCATAAGAAAGTAATTACCTCTAACTTCAATGAAGAACATATGTCACTATTTAATTTTAATTCAAATAGCCAAAAAAAAAAAAATTTAAAGAAATTCAAAATTTCTAACTTCAATAAAGAACATGTACTACTATCCAATTTTAATTCAGATTTAAATAAATGTTTTTAATATTGTACCGTACCGACTGGTACGTATTATTTTAGAAGCAAAATGATACTTACATAGTCTAATTCCGTTTCGCCTAAAATATCGACCAATACCGGAAGGTACCGGCCAAAAATATAATACCAGATAAATACCGAAAAATTTTCTTTTTTAAGGTGGTGGTTTAGAATATTAAAATTATAAAAACTTATGTTCTATACTTTCTTTGAAATACCTTACTTCATTTTTTTTAGCAAAGATGGTATACTTTTAAGGGAAATTGACTAGTCAATCCTATTTTGTAGACTTGTAATTTATAAGGTCTTAAATGTTTTTTTGGTGACTGAGTGGTTCCTTAAATTATTTGTTAACTGTTTTGCCATTGTTAGTATAGTTGGGGGATAGGTGGCATGGTTATGTATGGGAAAAAGGTGGGATGTTTGTGTGTCACATTATTCGAAAAATGCATTAGTAGCTCTTTGAAGTTTGGTTATTTTTAACATGCTTAGTGTGATATGTGAATTTCTTACTAAATGTTTTTTGGCGCGTGACGTGAAAACACGTAGTAATTCAATCAAATTGGGTTCGCTATGCTAAAGTGTCACGTGTTACATTTAAGAAAAGTACACTAAAGAGTTTTTAATTTTTTTAGAGTGTCACAACATACCTGCCACATTGTCACATTTGAAAAAAGTATACTAAAGAGTTTTTTTTTTTTTTGAGTGTCACATCATTCTTACCACGTTATCACATTTGAAAAAAGTACACTAAGGATGAGTATAAATTTTGGAGTATCACATCATACATGCCACGTTGTCACATTTAAGAAAAGTACACTAAGGAGTTTTTATTTTTTTTGAAGTGTCTCATCGTTAGAGTGTCACATTAATATCTGTCACATTGGAGTACCATATCATACTTATCACACATTCAAAAAAAAAAAAATAATAATTTCCCAATTAAATAATGAGGGTATATCTGTCTAACTAATACACATCCATGTTTGAAAAAGGACTTACTGGGAGTAATTCTATTTTCACACACCTAGTTATCTCAGTGCACACACTTAATGAAATATTATTTTGATAACAATTATATTCTAAACTAAAATGACCATAATGGACATCTACTAACACCCATAATATTATATGAAAATACTTTGTACACATCTTTTAAAAAAAACAAAAAAATCTCAATGTACACATTTTGAGTAAAGAAAAACTAAATCCTAATTTTTTTATTGTTGTCGATTTGCTTGCTACACACTATATATTCCTCTGTTGTTTGCAAAGCAATACTCTCATAACAACTCTCATATTGTTTTAATATCTAAGTTTATACTCTATTAGTGATGAAAATGTTAGTTTTTTCGAACATTTTTTTTCCTTTTGCGGTTTTCAATCAAAAAACCAGTGCTAAATTATTTTATTATATTCGGATATCAACTGCCGAAATTTTTTTGTTTTTTTATTTTGGAACAAATTTATCGAATTAATCACTTTTATTCAGAAGTAAATTTTCGAAATAAATACATAAATTCGAAAAAACTATGGCCGAAAGCTCACAATCAGCAATACTGATTCAAAAAACGAGGACTTTGGTTCTTCAATGTGGTCTTCATTTTGATTGTGTTCTTCAATGGTTCTTCACTTTAACTTTTATAGCACTGTAGGTCTACAAATTTTCAAACCATACCAGTGTGTGGAATGAGAGACGAGTATGTGGAATGAGGGTTGAGAGTGTGTGTGTACAATGGTTGAGTAAAGGATATAATTGATACATTTAGTGTGTGAATTGAGAAAATTAATTAATAATTAAATTACAAAGTGTGTGCACTAATAAATAATGTGGATTGAGATAATTAGGTATGTGGAAATAGAATATCTCACTTATTGGTCACACACTACACCTAATAAAGATTCCTTAATTAATCATTTAAAATGTGGGACCAAATGATACATAAATTCTCAAAATAAAACTCTCTAATAAATTTCCCTACTTTTAAATCTCTTTTACATATAAATTTATATTTTATGATATATATTATCAAATTATTTATTACTAAATAATATTTTATATATATATATATGTATAATAAATTCAAAACGATATCCGTAATAATAAATACTGTACTAATACTAATGAAAAAAAACGACATCTATTCCAATATAGTAAAGGTGTTTGGTGTAACTTATTGTAAATTAAAAGTTGATAATCAGAAAATAAAAATCAGAAGCACCCCTTCCCCGAAAAATTCTATTTCCACACACAAAATTATCTCTGTGCACATCTTTTCTCAATCCACAAATTTAGTAATTTGATTTTTACTTCTTTATCTCAGTCCATACACTTCAGATTTCAAATATACCATCACCTTCTTTGTGCACATCCTCTCTTATGATAGTTGATTTCCTGAATAGGTGTGATATTTCATATACGATATTATAAATGAGTATAAACTAATGTGAAATGTCAAGTGAAAACGAGTTCGGATCCTCTTGCCGCATTTTCATCACACTAATCTCTTTGATTTAAGCATTGCATCATTTTTTTTTTTGGCTACGTCTCGACAGTTATTCAACAACAGCTAGTTATAATATAGAGCAACTATTGGAACAAGCTTGTAGGGATATTGCATGAAACAAGTTCTAAAGAACTTGTAATGTTGTGCCATGGATTTAGATCCTCAAAGGTTGATAAATGTAATTGGAGATGTGATTTGATTTAACAGATAATATGAATAGCAACTGTTGGTGGTGGTGTTTTTTTTTTTTTTTTTTTTTTGGATGATTGTCCTTTGTTATGATTTTCAAGATCGCATTCCTATAGTAATTCTTGCTGATGTTCTAGGGAAAGCAGGAATTAGTGCCTTCCGCTTTGACTTTGCTGGCAATGGATAAGTTGTTGAGAGTGAAATCCAATAGAATTATGAAAAAATTGTGAGATGTGTGGGTGAGATGGTAATTTTATTAAAGGATAAAATTGTGATTCTGAAAAAATTCATTAAGTGTATAAAGTAAAGAAACTTGGTGTGTGAAAATAGAATTTACTCTTTTTTTTATTTCTAAATAATCAAATTTTCTTAACTTATTTAATTTATTTTTACTTAAAAATTATATAAAAATTATACCAAAGAGTCTGACACAAATTTTCAAATTAAAATAATACTCACCCCTATTACCGATACCAAACATTATTAATAACTTTGATTAAATGAAAGGCAACATCCGTGTGCACCGCACTTGCCCGTCCATCTTACTAGCAGAGAGAAATGTCGAGAAAACTCAAGAATTGAGAGAGAGAGATGTTGAGAAGAAAGCCCAGCAAAATCGAAGTCAAAGTTGAAGACAAAGAAGAAATCGAAGAAGCCCGCAGGCGCTCCACCGCCGCATCCGCCACCGGTACCGGCGCGGCCACTCTCCTCCAACACTTTGACCGGTCCTCGAAAGACCCCTCTTCCAAATCCCACCGAATCGGCCTCTCCTCCTAGCCCTAGCAAATTTTGAAATCAATGGAGGTGGAAGTGAAGCTTCGTCTGGCCGACTCCGCCGCCCACCAGAATCTCGTCTCTGTCCTCTCACCCTTCCACCGCCAGACCTACCACCAATACAACACCTTCTTCGACGGCGCCGCTTCCGAGCTCTCTTCTCGCGGAGCCGTCCTCCGCCTCCGCTTCTATGAACATGATGCCAGGTGCGTCGTCTGTCTCAAAGCCAAATCTGTGCTGGTCGATGGCGTGAGCCGTGTCGAGGGTGAAGAGGAGGAGATGGACCCCCTGCTCGGCCGCGACTGCGTGACGGACCCCTCCAAGCTTGCTTCGGTGGATTCGAGGGTTATGAAGAGGGTGAGAGATGAGTTTGGGGTTCTTGGTGGAGGAGGAGGAGGAGGGTTTGTGTGTTTGGGTGGGTTTAGGAATGTTAGGGGAGTTTATGACTGGAATGGATTGAAATTGGAGGTGGATCAAACACTGTATGATTTTGGTACTTGTTATGAGATCGAATGCGAGAGTGCAGACCCCGACAAGGTCAAGAATTTGATTGAGGAGTTTCTCAAGGATAATGGGATTCATTATTCTTACTCAGAGGCTTCAAAGTTTGCAATTTTCCGATCCGGGAAGTTGCCACAGTAAGTCAATTATAAGGCTTTTTTTTTTTTTTTTTTTTTTTTTAAATGTTTGTTATTGTTTGAATAAGAGCTTTATCACAATTTATCATCATTGGATGTATTTATGGGTATTTTGGGTTCTCTCTCTTGTATGTTAGTTGGAATTTGTGGGATTGGTTCTGTCTACATAAAGGTATGGAAAGTTCAGCTATTTAGGCCCTTCTTAACATTAGATAGCAACATCCTGAATTTAGAAGATGGTTAGGAATACGGAGTGTACCATTTGAATTTAGAAGATTTTGGCGAATAAATAACTAATCAAGTTCTCCTTTTAGAGTAGGCTTGGTCATTCGGATTGTTGTTGAAACGTAGTTGACTATGCTTCCTTGTTCTGTCAAATGCATAAGAATTCACTTGTTATAGAAAAATTGGTAATGGACAGGTTTTGTGGCTCATCCTTTTTCTCAAGTTTTCCAGGAACTTCACCATTCTTTTCCTTATGAACTCTGCAAAAATTTTAAATCCTTTATTTATTTACATTTTTTTTTTGGTAGGTAAGTTACCAAAAAATTAGATGTTACAATGAAGTTCATTACCTGCCTAACATGCAACACACCCTTCAAAAAAAGAAACACTCCATAATTTACTAGTTGGGGGATTTGGGAATGGATTTGGAAAAGGAAATGGAAAATGTAGGTGAAATGTGAATAAAATATGCCTATATTTCACCTAGTTTCACACACCTTTTCTCTTTTCCTTTTTAAATCCTTCCCCAAATCTCTTAACCAAACACAACGTAAATAGATTTAAATAAGTCCAGAGTTAGGCTAAATCAGTACAACATTGAATAAATAAATTTTAAATAAAGTTCTAATCAACACTACTAGGACAAGAAAACCAGCCCATAGTTAGGGGTGTAATTTTGGCCCAGCCCGGTTCATCCAGGCTCGGGCCGGGCCTATGTTGGGCCCTGCGGGCTCCCGCCAAAAAATCAGTTCATAGTTTTCACCCAAACCCAGCCATGGTTTAAATCCACCCATGAACAAACCCAGTATGGATTTAAACAAACCAGCAACAACACTGCAGTAGCTCTTTAGCAATTTAGCAGCAGCAACGGCAGGCACACATGAAGATCGGTTAGCCAAAACCCTGGCTGCGCTGGAATAAAAATAACATCTCCAACATATTTATTTACATTTACATAGCTGCTGCTAGTGTATTTTTTTTTTTTTTTTTTCCTTCCAATCAAAGGGGCATACTTTCCCTTACCAAGCAATGCATTTAAGGACTAGTTTGAGCTGCAGATACTCTCTCCTGATTTAACATTTGTTGTAGATAATAGAGTTGATGCACATGAAGCATTTAGCACGATAATTAGAATTGTTATTTTGTCTCTTAACTCTAAATTCTTTATAGTTTGTGGAGGTGACTAAACTATTAGAACTTAGATGGTTGCCTAAGCCCACAAGGATATTTTTTTAAAAAAAATTATTGTCGAAGGCCCAACATTTCAAAGGCTTAATTAGATATGGTCTCATTTTGAAATTTAGTTTAAGGCTTCCAAAAACCTTGGGTTGCTACTGTGATTCAATTATTAAGCCACTTAGAGTGTTGTTTGAGGCTCTCAAGGAACTTAAAAAATAAAAAATAAAAAAAATTGTCAATGACCTGAACTTTATGATTAACTGTGATTTAATTAAGTTAATGTTAGAAATTATAAATTATGTATATGAGAAATGAGAAAGAAAAAATAACAAAAAAAAATAAAAATATAGGGTTTGAAGGTAATACAGAGATTTCACATATATAGTTAATGGAATTAACAGTTGCACTTTGGTCTAAAATCACATGAAAACTTTCAAGTTATATTTGAACAATAAGGGAAAAAATGATATGGCCTCAAATCACGGGAGGTGAAATGAATTTTGTCCATTTATATTATTGTCCCTTAAATTCAAAGTTTAGTAACCTAAAACTATAGTCCAAATTGTTCGACATTAAGGGTGTTTTTTAGAATAAGCTTTAAAGGATAATTTATTGATAGTGTTCAACATTAAACTTGAATTAGGCTTAGTTGAAGGTTCACAACGGTTTATTTTTAATAATAGTACAGATAAATTATGCCACCAAATTATGTGTTTGTTTTAATAATAATCCAGATAAATCTTCAAATATTAACTTAGCAGTCGTAAATTTATATTGCAGTTAAATAATATCATAACCATTTTTAATTTGTATTATGGCATATGAATAAAGAATCAAAAGAGATAAACAGTAGATTTTTCTTTAAACTAATAAAAATTTAAGTTAAACTTTAGATTTCAGATAGAGTTTTAATAGGTAAGATAATTTTTTTAATTGAGTTGTATCACCTTCGATTTTGAAAAATCAAC
This sequence comes from Camellia lanceoleosa, assembly GCA_025200525.1. Lineage (NCBI taxonomy): Eukaryota > Viridiplantae > Streptophyta > Magnoliopsida > Ericales > Theaceae > Camellia > Camellia lanceoleosa. The sequence continues at coordinate 29,124,637 of CM045763.1, read as the reverse complement.
CATTTGAATAGGTTTTTTTTTAAAAAAATAAATAAATAAATAAATAAGTTGTAGCTGATACTTTCTACTCCTAAATTTTGAAGTTTAAAAGACCATATGTAAATATAAATTAAAAAATAATAATCTAACAAAAGTTGAATATGTACCAACATGTATTTTTTTTTTTTTTTAATGGTTTTTTGTTTTCTTTGGCTCCTTGTAGTCAATTTTCATTTTTTCTTTTTTTTTTTTCTTTTAAAAAAAAAACCTACAAAACCATTCAATGATTTCAAATCTCACAAATAAATTTATAATTTTATATAATTTGTAATGGGCACCCATTTTCACTACTACATTCTTTATAAAAATATGTGACACAAGTATTATGAGTTTTTTATTTTAAAGTTGCTCATAGGCAATTTTCAGATTCCAGTGCACTGCTCAACGTCTTTCACTTTTTAAAAAATTTAAAAATTCAGGAACTTTTGATTTAGATATCCATTTTCAATAAAATTTTTAATTTTAGATTCTTCTCTTCGAGATCTATAATGAATATAAAATTCTAGGGGCAAAAAAATTGACAAAATTTCATTGAGTTAGCTATCTTCGGTTAGTAAAATTTTTGAAATTTCTCTAAGAGAAAATAAGCAATTTTAAAATTTATCTAAAAGAAAATAAGCAATTTTGAAATTTATGTGAGAGGCAATAAACAATTCTAAAATTTCTCTAAGCAATTTTGAAATTTTTCTGAGAGAAAATATGCAATTTAAAATTTCTTTGAATAATTTTGAATGAAGAGCAACAATAGAACCAAAAAAAAAAAAAAAAAGGGAAGCAAAAAGGATTTAAACAACTACATTCAAAACATTGAGAGATCTTACCTAATACATTTCTTATCATAATCTTTAAGCTTCTACGTAAAAGGTAAGAGGGATTAATGCCTGATTTTCTCAAGTATTAAACAATCATTGTAAACTTTGATAGCTATTAATCTTATGTAGAGGTGGCATTTGGCGAAGAGAACAATTTCTCATCAAAAGAGCTAAAGCTGATTATGGGGAAAAAATTAATAAAAAAATATTCCTCACAACACCCAGTAATCTGAGAGCACAATTCCCCTTGAACATATCCATTTTTTTTTTTTTTTCCTGAGAGGAGAATGAGCAAAATATTTCAATGGCTATTGATTTTAATTTATTGTAGGAACATGCGTAGTCAAGAACCAACCAAAACCATACAAATAAAAAATTCTTTTTGTTGTTTTTCTTTACATGCATATACTAGGTCATTTTATCTGTCAAATTTGAAAAAACAAAATGAAATTATTTGCAACCATTTTTTGTTTCACCCTATGATCATTACAAATAAATGATACCGACTAAGAAATCGGACATAAAAAAAATACTAAAAGAAAGTAGTCTGTGAGTGTGGGCTCTATACTATACAAAAGTTCATTTAAACCACTCATTACTTTTTTAATCTTTTTATATTTTTTAGTCCCTAACATCATGACATTTCTAACCTTATGGGTTGAATTGCATAACCTTTGGTGCAAACCTCATCAACCTACCCAAAGCAGTAGGTGTGACTTTCCTTGCAAATAAGAAACAAACATTGGTGATATTCCCATTGTACTCACATTTCCTTCCACTTCTCATTTTCTCCAAAACCTCAGTAGTCACATCTGTTCTCACAAACTTAGCTGGGTGTATACCTCCCTTTGACCAGTCAACCCAAGTCAAACTTCTATTTGAATTCCTCTCCGAAAATCTTATACTCACAAACGTTGGCAAGTAATGCTCATCGGCACAACATGAACTTTTGCAATGCTTTTGAAATAGTGGAAAATATTTTGTGTCTGAGACAACCTCGATAGCTATGTCTCGATCCATTTCGAACCATTGAGATCCTTTTTTCCATTGTTGGATTGTGATGGTGGGACTCATTTGATGGCGATACCGGCCACGGCCAGCCCGGCCGGGTAAATCAAAGGATTCTACAAAGTTTTTGGAAGAGTTTATTAAATAAGAGTAAATAGTAGAGAAGTTAAAGAGAGGGATGCATGATTCAGAAAGGAGAACAAATTGTTGGTTGGAGAAGTCGAGAAGAGCATTGGCTAGTAAGCGACGCTCTGCTTCCACCATGCTAACACTTCCCCATTGCACTTTCTGCATTATACACGAGAATTCTATAAGATGTAATATATATAGACTATATAGTCAAGCACATGAGTGATGAATTTATATGCCAACGTTATTACCAACACACCCTCCTGCCTATATAAATATAAATAAAGAGTAAATATATCATTTTTATTTTTTTTAAAATTATTTGATCTTTAATGAATATCCATTAAAAGATTATTAGCATGACCCTTTTAAAATTGTAAGACACCAAAATAAATTTGGGTTGTCTCTATTATCAAATAAAACAAATGAAAGGCATCTCTAGAAATTTTTAAGCCTCAAAGAACTTAGGGTTCTCTATAATAGCATTACACCATCTGTATAGACATAATTGTTAGTATTAAATTTGTACCTTACTTTAACGAATTATAAAAATATTTTTTTTATCCGTATCTTATTTTAAGTGTTGTCATATTATTGTAGCATGGTGATATTCGTTATTAGGAGGATAGTGCACATCCTAATAAATGCGGGTTTGGAGTGAAGGTATTCTAGTATTTCCATACTTGTAACAAGCTGTCATCGTTTTTATGTATTTATAATTGAAGGGATGCAGCTATCTCTACAATCTTTTGTAATATTTTTTTGAGCCGTGCTAGGGAACTCGAATTTGGAGTCCCGAATCCCCCGAATCAACCAAAAATCAAGAGAAGAAGAAGAAGAAGGAAGAAGGAGGAAGAAGGACTGGAGGGGGCAATATCAATCGGGCGGAGGCGAAGGCAGAGGCAGAGGCAGAGGCGGAGGCGAGGCGGAGACGATCGGCCGATGAGCTGTCACGAGCGACGAGTTGTGATCTACGATCGACATCCACCGTCGCTCGCACCGCCATCGCCACCCGCCATCTCTCTCTCCTCCTCTCTCTTTCTTCCTCTCTCCTCTCCTCTGTTTCTTCCTCTCTCCCTTTGTTTCAGAAAAATAAATAAATAAACTGCCCAAAACGACGTCGTTTTGGGCAGTCGGGGGATTCCGGGAGGGGGGGAGAACTTTCGAGCTACAAAACATTTTTGTATTTTTTTTATCATAGTAAAAATCACAACAGTCATAGACATAATTGTAGTTTTGGATAAATTACGTAAATTTTGTGTTTGTCATATGTGTGTAATTTATTTTTCTTGTGTGTTTGTTCTTTTTTATATTTCGTGTTTCATCAATCTTAATTAGATGTTACGGATTTCTAACACTCGTACCAGTATCAGTACTCGTCTCCATGCTTCATTGGCACTTTTCGTCAATTTGATCTCCAACATATCAACCGCGTTAATTTTATCTTCAAAGTATTAAATGTATGTTAAAGTAGTTATCATGCCTCGGCCTATCATTATTCATTGCTAGAATCTTGAGTATTTTATAATTAAAAATTGCATCTTAAAAAAAAAAAAAAAAAAAAAAGTTTAATTACACTTTACTCAGCATAGGAACCTTGGATCATTTTTGTAAGTAATATTTCAATTGTGTCAATTTATGAAAAGATAATTTTTTTAACAGAATCTAGGTGTATTTTTTTCAAAAATACTCCTAACTTTGACAATGAATGCTGATGGTTTCAAACATGGAGGCCATTGTAAGGAGTCGTTTCGCATACAGATAAAAAAGTTTCATATATATTTTTTTAATTTGTTGTCTTTAATATTTTTTTAAAATTTGTGTCAATTTTTTTTTTTAATTTATATTTTCTTGTTCGTGTAGATGAATCTGAAAGTTAAAAAAAAAAAATCAAAAATTGTTTATGAAAGACAAAAAAAAGAAAAAAAAAAATGGCCAAAAAACCAACTGCTCATGACTTTTTACCTTTAGTGGACTTTTTTTCAAATTTTTTTATTTTTTATTTTTTGACTTTTGTGGTTGGTCTAATCGAGTAGAACTTAAAAAAAATTTAAAAAATAAAAAAACTCACTAAATACGAAAAAAATAAAAAAATTACTAAATTGACCAAATAAAAATATTTAGAATTAAAATGACTCAAAATGAGAAATAAAATTGTAATTTGCCCAATGCAACTCCTATTTCCAAAAAAAAAAAAAAAAGAAAAGGAAAAAAAAGGATAGGCTTGAGTTGAATACTATTTTAAGAGCGACGTGGTGGTTAAGAAGCCAATGCCCTTCGTGTGGACCTTTCGTTGTTAGATAGATCGTGTTCCAATTGTATACGTTTTCAATTATTCCATTTTATAATCTCTTCTGGTAAACTATACAACAATATTATAAATTTAGAAAAGAATTATTCAGAAAATGATTTAGGGAAAAAAAACCTATATTCTAGTACTTACCAATCAGTCCTATTAACTAAACTTATTTACCTACAGGTCCTAACTAATAAATTTAACACTATAAAAATAAGAGATTGATAAATTTATCACTATAAATTTATTCATAAAAACAAAGAGACTGATAAATTTATCACTATAAATTTATTCATAAAAATAAAAGATTGATAAATTTATCTTTATCACTTAATAAATTTATCAATAGAACTTAGTGGGTAATAAGTGTCAAAAGTAGGACCTATTGGTAATTTACCCTTAACTTTAACATATTTACTTTTAGCATAAAATTTTAGATAAATTTTTCATGTTATGTAAACCATATATGCCATTATATAATGAAAGGTCAAAAAGGAACAACCCACTCAAATACGATGATGTGTTGAATTTCGGTATCCAGTTGCAATTTCATTGTCAGTAGTGTTACATATACCAATTAATATACACACTAGTATTATTCTATTATTACTAACCTCACCTATTATACAAATTATAAATATTAAAAAATTTTAAAATTATGTCACATCATCTATTAATATACTAATTAGTGCATTAATTGATAGTATTATTCTTTCATCACTTGACACAAGTTATTAAGAAAATAATTTTCTGTGGGTAGGCTTTTTTATTTGTTAATTGTTCCATCAATTTTTTAGTTTTCCCATTATTGCAGTCATGAAAATAATTTTCTGTGAGTAGACTTTTTTGTTTGTTAATTGTTGTTCCATCAATTGTTTAGTTTTCTCATTACTTATTGCAGTCTTGAAAATAATTTTCTATGAGTACACTTTATTATTTGTTAATTGTTGTTCCATCAATTTTTTAATTTTCCCATTATTGCAGTCTTAATGGTGCCCAGTTACGAAGCATTCCCAAGTAAAATTTTACAAATGGTAATTGTCATGTAGTTAATAGAAGCATGTGATGTATCGGTAAACATGGTAGCTCTGTTCAAAGAGTTAAAATCTTATAAAATCAAGATTGTCTCTAGTGGTTCAATCGAATAATGTGTACTTATCAGGGATCGAGTTAGAACATTTATTTTGCAAAGTCTTTTCAGAAGATTATTGGTAAAAAAAAATTATCAAATAATTATAACCACATAATTATATCACATTTATCTTAAAAATAATGAATGATTTATTCTCAAAATTATATTTATTCCCCCCTCCCCCTGTTTTTTTATCCAAGTGGACTGCTAATCTCAAATAGCATGGGGATTCACAATCTAATCCCATAAAATTGGAGATAAAATTATCATTTTACAAAAATTATAAAAGCAACATGTTATATGTTAAGAATTTTTACCTAAATTTATAAATTTAATCTCAATTAACGCACGCATGTTTGGAATTTCATAATGCCTTGAGTGCCATCAGGGCAATGTTTGTTTTGTAGTTATTTGGGTTGTTGTGATTTTGTTTTTGTTTGCGTTGGTTAATCTTTATTATTGTTGTGATTTTACATTTTTGTTTGTACTTATTTCTCATCAATTTTTGGTGTAGTGTTACTAGATGATTGTGCTTGTTTTTCGATAGATTAGTTTTACTTTGATACTTTTATTTATTTTTCTTTTATTAATAATTTCAGTATTCTTTGTATATTGATTTTTATCAATAAAATTTCCATTTTCGCTAATAAAAAAAGAAGTGCCATTAGGGCAGTTCAACCCTATTTAGATGCATTGTATATCAAGTTCATGGAGTAAAAGGTGAAGGTGAAATCATACTTTCGTACATGTTATACTGTGTTTGTTTTGAAAGAAAATTATATTCAAGAGTAATGAAATATCCCTCCCCCACCCATCCCCCCCCCCCCGCCGATAATCTTCCCTAGCTTTCACCATCTATATTTTTTAAATTAAAACATCAATGAAAGCTCCAAATAATGAATAAACAAGCAAATAATTTTTTTTAATAATCCACCTATATAAAATTAAAGTAATAGAGAAAAAAAAAAAGCACAAGTTTAATATGAAAAATTAGACTAAAAAAAACTGACCTTACTGGAAATTCTCCGGCCACGGAAAACTGAATTTTCAGGCTCGGATTGGTTGAAAGATGGATCGGAGTGCACGTAAATTGAGTAGAATCCTTCATGGCCTTTGAAGAACAACTCCCAAAGAGGTGCTAACAAAACTGGCCCTCTTGTCAAGAACATGAAGGCAACCTTTGGAACCCTTTTGAATGGGAATTTATGAATTTTGGGAGTCATTGAGGCCCTCCATAGCAATTCTTCGTCGCTCATATCGTGCGTGACATGTGTGGGCTTTTGATATTCTGATGATCTAATATTGGTTTTGGAAGTTTTGGTGGCTGATGGAGGAGGAGTAGGTGGTGGTGGTGGAAGAATTAATGGTGAATGAGATATAGAGAAGTGGGTGATTAGTAGATTCAGTGACAAGTCCTTGAGATAGCAGATTAGTACAATCCCAGAGGTTATGCCACAGGCAAAGAAGATGAAATAAGAAAGGAGATTAGCAGCTGAGGCTGGTGGTTTTTGCTGTTGATTCTTCTTCATTGTTTAGAGAGAGAGAGAGAGAGAGAGAGAGATTAGATGATGTTCTTAATTATCACAATATATTGATTAAGTCTACAATAAAACGTAATGGTATATCATATAATATATTATGGGATTCCTACCTACAATAAACGACCATATTATTTTTATTAAAATTGTTGTTACTAATCTAATTTAATGTTATAAAATAATATTAGTGATAAGATACATTGCTATTCGAGTTCAAAAATAAAAATTAGACCTACTTTTCAAATCTAATGATATTGCAATCAATTAGGATATCATTCTTTCTCATATCTTTACTAATTATCAATTAATCATACTTACACATTGTGCCTGTTTGGTAACGCTTAAAAACAACTTAAATCAACTTTTAGCTTAAATTAAGTTATTTTGGTGTGTTTGGTAAAACTTAAAGAGATAGATTATAGCTTTAATTAAACTACTTTCAACTTAAATTTGTAAGTAGCTCCGAGGGTGCTTCTTGATTTGAGCTTATGCGGCAAGCTGAAATGGGGGGCGTAAAATGACTTAAATACCCTTTACAATTTTTAGTTATTACAAGTGTGCCATGTATATAAACCAAGAGCATTCATTCTTTCTCTCTCATACAAATGGGAGAGGTGATTTCTAGTGAACCAGAGCGATTTCGCTCTGTCTCTTCTCTCTTTCTCTCTCCGGTGTTTCTCTCTCTCTCTCTCTCTCTCTCCGGTATTCTCCGATCGCTGATCTGAACCAACACGATTTGAACCATCGGGATTGACAACATGACAAACCCTAGCTCTCTGCCGGCGTGACAAAACCTTGGCTCTCTCTCCTCTCTCAACGGCTCTCTTTCTCTTTCTGTGGATCAATCTCAAACCCTAGCGCCGGTTTGTCACTGCTATGCCCGCCGTAGATAGGGTTTTCAATTTTTTTTTTTTTTTTTTTTGGGTGTAGAGGTTTTCAGTGTTTTTTTAATAAAAAATAATAATAATTAATTAATAAAAAATAATAATTGATGCTAATTAAGACATTAATTGACACTAATTAATTTATAATGAAAAATGAAAACAAAATTATACTAATTGATACTATTAATAATTTTAGTATTAATTGATGCTAATTAAGCCATTAATTTAAAATGAAAAAAAAAAGAAAAAAAATTTATACTAATTGGCACTATTAATGATTTTAGTAGTAATTGATGCTTATTAAGCCATTAATTGACACTAATTAATTTATAATGAAAAAATGAAAAAAATTTATACTAATTGATACTATTAATAATTTTAGTATTAATTGATGCTAATTAAGCCATTAATTGATACTAATTAATTTATTGGTGATGCTACATGCATCAATTAGTAAAATAACTAGTGTACCAACACTAGTTATGAGATTATTATTGACTTCACTCATTAATCACATTACAAATTTCAAAAACCTCCTAAATTATGTCACATCATCAATTGGTACACTAGTTAGTATATCAATTGATACATATAGCATTATTCTTAATTTATAATGAAAAAATGAAAAATATTTATACTAATTGATACTATTAATAATTTTAGTATTAATTAATGCTAATTAAGCCATTAATTGACACTAATTAATTTATAATGAAAAGATGAAATAATTTTATACTAATTGGTACTATTAATAATTTTACTATTAATTGATGCTTGTTAAGCCTTTAATTCACACTAATTAATTTATAATGAAAAATGAAAAAAAAATTATACTAAATTACTATTAATAATTTTAGTATTAATTGATGCTAATTAAGCCATTAATTGACACTGATTAATTTATAATGAAAAAATGAAAAAAAAAATTACGGTGGTGCTACATGCACCAACTAGTGTACCAACACTAGTTATGACATTGAATAATGCTATATGTATCAATTAGTGTATTAACTAGTATATCAATTGATGATGTGGCATAATTTAAGAAGTTTTTGGTACTTGTAATGTAATTAATGAGTGGGGTCAATAATAATGTCATAACTAGTATACCAACACTTGTAATGTGATGTGTACTAATTTAACTAATGTTGGTACACTAGTTATGACATTATTATTGACCCCACTCATTAATCATATTCCAAGTACCAAAAACCTCTTAAATTATGTCACATCATCAATTGGTGCACTAGTTAGTACACTTATTGGTATATATAGCATTATTCAAAAATTTATACTAATTGGTACTATTAATAATTTTAGTATTAATTGATGTTTATTAAGCCATTAATTGATACTAATTAAGTTATAATGAAAAGTGAAAAAAATTTAATACTAATTGTTACTATTAATAATTTTAGTATTAATTGATGCTAATTAAGCTATTAATTGACACTAATTAATTTATCTGTGTTGCTACATGCACCAATTAGTGTACACACTAGTGTACCAACTAGTATTATAATATCATTATTGATCACATTTATTATACAAGTTACAAATACTCAAAATCATACAAATGATGCCACATCATATGTTAGTACACTAATGTGTACATTAATTAATACATATAGCATTATTCTTAATTTATAATGAAAAAATGAAAAAAAAAATTATACTAATTGATACTATTAATAATTTTAGTATTAATTGATGCTAATTAAGCCATTAATTGACACTAATTAATTTATAATGAAGTACTATTAATAATTTTAGTATTAATTGATACTTATTAAGCCATTAAGGCCATCTCTAACGGTGCATCCTTGCATCAGATTTGAAATTTGATGAAAAACTCACTTTTTCTCACTCTAATAGTTTCATCAAATTGATATCAAAATGAGAATTCACCAAAAGTTTCACCAAAATAAGAATGCACTGGGTCTTTTACCAAAACATTATTTATTACTGTTGTATTTTCATTACCGGCTGACCCACCGAATGACCAATTTTCACAAAATTTTGTGTAGATTTTACATTGGAGGTCGACTAACCGAATGACCCCGAGGTCAACCCCCGGATGACCTTGAGCTTTTTCTTTCTCAACCAACATCAGCCACATATACCATTTTGAGGTTTGGAGTTTATGACCAAAAACCCAACTTCCAACGCCCACTTTCTTCCCCCAAACAACCTCAAAATAAGAAATCCCACTGATCTCATACTGATCCATTCGAGACTCCATTGCTCTCTCGTTCTACTACCAGTACAAATCAATTCTTCAATTTATAGAAAATACAAGTTGTAATTCCTCTAATCAACTAATTTTAATCCCAATACCCTAACAAGTCACATCATTTTCGCTCACATCACAGTTCTTCGAAGCATTTTCAAATCAAATCTAGGAAAAAAAATTCACATCCAGATATGCCCTAGTATCACCTCTGTAGTCTGATTTCATCTCCGAATGCGATCAGATTCGAATCCAATTTTCCCCTTTTCAAAACTCGCACAATGCACTACTCTCAGCCAACAAAGCAAGGCCTCTAGGCTCAATTTGCTTCGTTCTTTTCATCAGAAAAAAAAAAAAAAAAAAAAAGAAGTTAGAGCTAGTCGTATCAGGAGAAAAGGTTTTGACAGGAGTAATCAGGAGGGGGGAAAAAAAAAATTCATAAGCCTTACCGGTCGACCAACCGGACGACCCCTTCCCTTTTGGTGCACACCGTTGGAGTTCGCCGTATCAGATTGAGAAAATCAATTATTTTTTACTCAAATTTGGTGAAAAAAGTAATGAACCGTTGGAGATGCTCTAATTGACACTAATTAATTTATAACGAAAAAAAAAATTATACTAATTGATACTATTAATAATTTTAGTATTAATTGATGCTAGTTAAACCAATTAATTAACACTAATTAATTTATAATGAAAAAAAAAAAGAAAAAAAATTTATACTAATTGGTACTATTAATAATTTTAGTATTAATTGATACTTATTAAGCCATTAATTGACACTAATTAATTTATAATGAAAAAATGAAAAAAAAAATTATATTAATTGATACTATTAATAATTTTAGTATTAATTGATGCTAATTAAGCCATTAATTGACACTAATTAATTTATAATGAAAAAATAAAATAATTTTATACTAATTGATACTATTAATGAAATGATAATTTTTGTAATACTAATTATATTAACTTTTATTAATGAAATAATTTTTTTAAATTAAAACTTCAAAAAATGACAAAATAATCATTTTATATCATATAAGGGCAAAAAAGACAATTACACAACAAAAAGTTATTTTATAGCTTATTAACCAAACACTATTTAGCTGCTTAAATCCATAATCTCACAGCTGCACCAAATAGGAAACAACTTATATTCACAGTTATAAGCCATAATCTGTTAAGTTATAATCTATAATTACTTTTTCACAACTCTACCAAACGGGACTATTATTGAATTTACAAAATGGGCGTAGAAAGTGAGTTAGTATATCATTTTCCTACATATAAATACGTGAAAGGAGTCTAATATTATAAATATAGCTAAAATTAGTTGGGTAAAAACTCTCCTAAGATTTAGTAAAAATGAAGTAAGTCTCACAAATTTGACATAATTATATTAAACTCCCTTAAAGTTTTAATTTATATAATACTTAGCCTCATTTTTATCAGAATTCGTTAATAATATGAATAAAAAAAAATGATATTGTCATCTTATTTACATTGAAATGTACATTTTATATTGTGTCTTTATAACATCTGTATTAATTTTGATCTCTTTAATCTTACTAAAAAAAAGGTCTGTCTAATTATATTTAAATTATAAAATTTGTATATTTATTTTAAATCTCAATGAAGGGCAGTGTAATTAATTTAGTTTCAATCAACATTTTTATATTTTTGAGGTGGTAAGTTTTGAAAATGTGAACCAAGCTTCCTTTGACCTAATGGTATGTAGTAACCATTTTGTAAGCTGAGATTAAGGGTTCAATTTCTATGAAAAACAAGTATGATATCATTTATGGTGTTTATTTATTTCTTAATTTTGAGCTATTGGCGATTCCTGAGTTTGGTGATGGTGGAGCTTTTAAACTTTAGTTGTCTCAAGTTCGAGTCATCCAAATGAGTTATTGGATGTTTGTCTGATCAGTAATTTTAAGATCTCAAAATTAATCGAGATGAATATAAATTAACCCGAAACTTGATTATAAAAGATAAATGAAATGAACCACCAAACTTGTAAGGGGGACTGAGTCTGGGTGTGGTTGCTACAAAATGGACCGAGTCAATTGTTTTGTTCTAGGGTGGGTTGACTTTGACCCATAAGGTGGGTGGTTTGGTCAAGAACGAACCCAGGCCTATAATTGTAACAGCCCAAGTGTGAAGACCCGGTTAATTAATTTTGGGGTAAACTACCAATAGGTCATATTTTGGAGACTTATTACCTAATAGGTCCTACTTTGGAGACTTATTACCCATTAAGTCCTATTTGATATAATTTATTAAGTGATAAAGATGAATTTATCAGTTTTTTTTTTTATGAATAATTTTATAGTGATAAATTTATCAGTCTCTTTGTTTTATGAATAAATTTTTGATGATAAATTTATCACTCTCTTATTTTTATAGTGTTAAATTTATTAGTTAGGACCTGTAGGTAAATAAGTCTAGTTAACAGGACTAATTGATAAGTACCCCATTATTTTGTGGGTGTAGGCCCATTATTGGGCCTATTTGACACAAAATATGGGTTGTTTATCCGTCGGCTCGTATTAGTAATATAGCCCAGCTATTTTACCTTCCCCCAGACTGAGTTTAGCCCAACAAAGTGGCCAATTCAGAGTAATCAACAATTCAAAATTAATAAACAACAATATAGTCTCTCAAATTCCAAATCACACCTTGCTGAGGTGTAGAATTTTATTGCATTTTATGTCATGTTGGCATTGTGTAAAATCTCACAATAGTTTCACACCTAAGGAATGACATGTCATAAATTATCACATGAATTTAGAACACTATGTAATGGTGTATTTGAATTATTTTCTGTTATTCTTTTTTTCTTACTCCAAAATTTTAATTCACCCTACCAAAACTCAAAATTATTATCAATATCATTATTTTTATTATATTATTACTTGCACTTAGAAAACCTACAGCTTTCAATGACCACAAATCAACATTCCTCAGAGTTGTAAACATGAAAGGTACATCGCTGAAAAAGGTTCCTCGAATTTTCAAATTCGAGACCATGTGGTCCTCTAGCCCTGAATGCATAGAGGTTATTAAATCCAAATTGTAATCAATTATTAATGGCTCCTCCATATTTCAACTGGTGCACAAACAGAAGGCTTGTAGTGGAGGTCTTTAACCATGGAGCAAAGCAGTTTTTGGGAATAAAAAAATTAGATTAGTTGGTCTCTAAAGGGCCAACTAATTCGAATTCAGGCCCTCCCTCCCACTGAGGGCAATTTGTTTGATCAATTCAGAGTTCAAAATGAGATGGAATAAGTCTTAGAGAAAAGAGTGGGAGCTCGAGGGGCTTCCCCCGAAACTCCCCCGAATTGCCATTTTTGGCAAAAAAAAAAAAAATGCAAGGCAAGTTAAAAAAAAAAAAAAAAAAAACAGTTTACTGAAAATGGAAATTAGGGGGATTAGGGGGAGTGAAATTCGAGCTACCAATCAAAATTGTAAGTCTTATCCCGAGAAGAAATGTATTAGGTGGCTTAAGTTCGGGGATCGTAACTCAGGGTTTTTTCATGCTTCAATGATTCAAAGGAGGCAAAGGAATCAGATTTTAAAGCTTCAGACAGAATAGTGGAGGTGGCTCTGTTCTAACAACAATATTAATCATTACCTTACTGAACTTCTATTCCAATTTGTTTACTTACGGTGGTAATAGCAATATGGATGAAGCTCTAGAAGTGGTTGAGCACTCAATCTCGGCAGATGTGAACCGTGTGTTGGTAAAACCAGTTTGTGATGGGGAAATTAAGGAAGCAATTTTTAGCCTTGGTACGACCAAAGCCCCCGGTCCGATGGCTTCCCAAGATTTTTTTATCAAACTTAACGGGCTGAGGTAGGCACACAAGTGTGTCAAGTAGTGAAGGATTTCTTCAATATCTTCTGAAAGAAATCAATCACACGAATCTGGTGCTAATCCCAAAAGTTCCCAACCCAGTGAAACTATCACAATTTTGCCCAATCAGTCTTTGCAATTTCAGCCTTAGGGTTATCACCAAGATTTTAGCCAATCGACTAAAAGTGATTCTGAACAAGTTGATTTCTCCACACCAGTCTGCCTTTGTACCAGCTAAACTAATTGAAGACAACATTTTGTTAGCTCATTGTACGGGAAAGATTTTCACCTTCTCGTATAATCCTGTTGACCAAGTCTTCGTTCCTCTGTACGATGTCGTTCCACCACCTGAAAATATCAACGTGAGCTAGCCGGCGGGTGTGTGCCGGAAACCTCTCCGATGCCTAAGTCAGTAAGCAAGACAAATAGGCAAAAGCTCAATGTGTTCAGGGAGCAAAATTGTATTACCTCTCCAAAGGTGATATTGGTGAGCTTATATAGGTTTCGCGCGGCACAATCCTAGTAGGACTCTAACTTCTCCATGCGAAGAGTCCTCCCAAGACTAGCATTCCTCCATGCGTAGAGTCCTTCTAGGATTACCCCTCCTTACGTAGAGTCCTCCTAGGATGATGACTCCTGGAAGATCATGCTTATCCTCCAACACCCTCCTCCTCACGCAGGCCAAGTGAGATGGCTTTATTACGGCCGAGCTCCTACTGACCGGAGTAACCGTTAGCTCGGTCCTTACTTCCCTCCCTTACCTCGGTGTACCCATGCAAAGGCCGAGCTATACATAAGGGAGTCAAGCCGAAAGACATTCTGAGTCAAAGTTCACCTCGGTTTCTCACATGCTTTGACCAAGTAAGCAAGCATCTTCAAATAACCGCCTTAGTTTGGCTCTTCATTTCTTCATTCCTACTCCGGTTTCGTACGTCATGACCGAACTCAGTAGAAACCGAGCTACACCACTTAGTCTGCAAACCGGACTAACTCAATACTCCTACGATGCACGAGCCCTACTCACTTGGGCTTACCTCGGCCCAACTATCATCTCTGCCCAATTCAGTATAAATTGCCTTCTCAATTGCCCCTTAATTCCATCTGCAGAGCATGATTGGGATTACCTGCCTAACAACCGAACTAGTCTTAACCTCTCCAGCCGAGCTAAAACACCAGTTAGCCATTCCAGCCGAGCTAAGACCTCTTACTCTGTCCAACCGAGCTAGGCTTAGGCCGTACTGTGCACGTCCGGTCAAAACGCGTCTCTTCACTCTTGACGAAGCGTTGCTCAAGATTCCATGACACATGGACCTCCGACGGCTCCCACCAGAAGGCCGTCCTCGTGTTTCGTAATATTTGAATAATTCCCTCCAAAAAGCGCCTTTACACAAAACAACATTTCACTTCAGAATCACTTTCACACACTATTCATCTTTGCTTTCCTCAGCTTCCTTGCTCTCCTTGTGTTCTTCGTGCTCCTGCACCCGTGCTCGTGTTGTTGCTGCCTCCGCCTCCATCCCACTCTTCTTCCTCTTGGTAAGTGCACGAACCTACTTTCATTTATCTGTTTTTTGCTTTCAGTTTAATCCATGGCTTTCTATCTTGTGTATTTGCAAAGCATGTTTCCATTTTGTAGTTTCTGAAAAAACCACAAGAACACTATGAACATAATCTAACAAAGACGCAGAACACCTTTTTGATCTTGGCACATGCCCCAACCGAACTAGGATAGTGTTTGTGCTATATGTAGATCTTATCTGTATATAACCGAACTAGAACTTGTGCAAATCACAGTAACTCCAGTGGATCAACTGATTCACACTAGCCGAAACGAGAACCCACCGAACTAGAAGTTCCTAAACCCTTGACCGAGCTAAGCTTTGGGGGGCTAAGCCAGCATTCTGTGTTCTAAAACCGAACTTCAGAAAGCTGCCCCTTGTAGCCTAACCGAAGTAATAAAAACCAAAAGTGCAACTGAGATAACAAAAACATTCAGAAACCGAAATAGCGAGCACCTTTTATAGACCGAGATAACGAGAACTTATCAGAAACCGAGGTAGAAACCGTAACACCCTGTAGAGCCGAAATAAGACCAGTCTTTTCCTGCTTTGTTTTCATAGCACGGTCTATGATCTGTGCTTAACTCCTTGTTTTCCTACTTTGCAGACTTAGGTTACCAGGCACTCCTTCTGTGCGTCCGACCGGACTACTGAGCACGCTTTTTCAACCGAGATAAATTATTTCATAACTTATAGAATAAATGGGGAAGTACAGACATTTGGTAGAAACCCCAGGCGGCCTAGCCGATTTCCGAGAACGAAGACAACATTCCGTAGATGTAAATCTAGAACTAGCGAACAAGGAGTCGACCTGGACGAAGAAGGCTTTGTCCCATTCACCCTCCAATCCATAGTAGAAACCGGACTCAGATTCCCAGTCCAGCCACTAATATGCGAATTCCTTAGGCAGACCAGACTCTGCCCAACTCAACTATCCACCAATACATACCGAATTATAATGGGCATAGATGCTCTAAACCAACAAACCGGTCTGAACCTAGGTCTGGCCGAGATACTACATCAATATTCAATAGGATCCAAAAACCAAGGTTGGTGCTACTATTTGAGAGTACGCCGAGGTAAAGAAAAGATAATAAAGCACACACCGGATAAAGACGTTAATGATGACGACTTCTTCTGGGTTTCGGGCAATTTTGAAGACCTCGAAGCCCACATTCCAGGCCAAAGAATAAACTGGAAGAAAGGAGAGCCCGGTATTCACACTTCGGTTGCATTCTTTACCATTGTTCATTTCGGTTTTCCTCTCTCTAACCGAACTAACACTTAATCTATTTTTTGCAGATAAGTCCCACCTCATCTTCAACTATAACCACCCCAACATCTCAGTACTCAAGGCCGCACTTCGGGTCAAAGAGAGATTTTGGGAGAAACTCCTAGATTTCCAACCGTCCTACAGATACTCCGGTCGCCGTAAAGGCAAGGTGACCGACTTCCTTCTTGAAGACGATCCAGAACCAGACCCAACCTTACCCGAAATCGTCCTTGTGCGATTAATCACGAACAAGAGATGGCGAAGAAAAAAGATCGAGGGCCATGCTCACCGAAACAAACCCGAGGTACCACAAACCGGCCGATCAACCGAGGCCGTGGCTCTTCCTCCCAACAACCTTCTTCGCCTCCGAACAAAGCGTGCGGATCGACCAAACCGGGCCACAACTTGTTGATGAGGAGGAGAACGTACTGCCACCAAGCCCACCAAAGGTCACCAAATGAACCCGGTAGGAGTCATCAAACCGGTCTGAAACCCCCGATGGGCTCCTAGTCTTCAACAACAAGCTATCAACGAGGATGACTCGTTGTCTCGGATAAGGACCACCTTCGGCCTTCAATTTGGCAGGTGTGTGCCTTCCAAAAGACATGGAGCACCATCAAAAGAAGCTCAACACCGAGGTAAAGTCACTTGATGCGCCCGAAGTCCATGATCGTGGTAAGCAATCCTCGCCTCTCTCTAAAATTTGTCCAACTTCCGATTCGGTCAACAACTAAAAACTTACCATACTTTGTGCAGCTCTTGAAAACCACACTTGCACACCGGCGTGATGGAACTTAGAAGACCGCCAGCAAAGCCATGAAAGCGCCAGGCCAAAGCTACCGAACTAATACAGCCCGTAACAAGGCGGAGGCCGAGGTATCACGTCTCACCTACCGTTACCTCGGTGAAAGTGATAAGCAAAAGGCCGTGACCGAGGTGAAAGATTATTACCTCGAGATGGCCTAATGCAAACCAAAAAACGCCGAAATAGACTCTGAAGGCGAAGTAAAAGGCCGAAGGAAGGTTTCAAGAAGGTGAAGATGCTCTGGTCTTCAATGTGGCGCAAAGAAAGGACCTTTTCTTCAAGTGCGGTTGGCGGTGCGGTGGAAGCTCGGTTGCACTCGACACCGATGTTTATAACGCTCCACCGTCGCCATTCCGGCTTCTCTCAAGCAATATCTTGACGATCTTCAAAAGGCGTTCTGGAAGAATGCAGGCGAAGAAGAAGATGAGGATGATGACGATGGTGATGATGAGGGGGAACCAACTCTGACCCCGGTTGCCACCGATCAACAAGGCAATCTGGCAGCTCGGTTGCAGCCAACAGTTGATTTATCACGCGAGGTACCAGCTGACTCTGTCCCACCAACGGACACTACGGTCCAAACCGAGCTCCTTCCTCAAACCGGTCTCCGGTAATCTTGAAGGAACTCGATGCGCTCCTTGGATGACTTTTTCTTGTACTTTTTTTTTTTTTTTTTTTTTTGTAACCGGGCTACAGCCCCCTGATTGTACTTCCTTTGCTTGTTCAATGAAAAATTTTGAACCTTCATTCCGGTTGTGTACTTGCCTGCTTGTATGTTTACTTTTCCATGAACTTGATTACACAATGTGATCTCGGTTCACCATATAACTTACTAGTTAACCACTCTTGGTAGATGTAACTTACTTGGTGAAGAGTCTAATCGTTGGTTTAATCCGACCAACCACTTTTCACCGATATAACTTACTTGGTGAAGAGTACAAAGAGTTGGTTTAATCCGATAACCACTCTTCAAGATATAACTTACTTGGTGAAGAGTACAAAGAGTTGGTTTAATCCAGCCAACCACTCTTCAGCCGATATAACTTACTTTGGCTGAAGAGTAAAGAGTTGGTTTAATCCGATAACCACTCTTCGATCGATATAACTTACTTGGTGAAGAGTAAAGAGTTGGTTTAATCCGATAACCACTCTTGACCGATATAACTTACTTTTTGAAGAGTAAAGAGTTGGTTTAATCCAGCCAACCACTCTTCAGCCGATATAACTTACTTCGGCTGAAGAGTAAAGAGTTGGTTTAAACCAGCCAACCGCTCTTCAGCCATAAACTTACTTCGGCTGAAGGGTGACAAGTGTTGGTTTAATCCAGCCAACCATTTTTCAGCCATGCCCATACTTTGGCTGAAGAGTACAGAGTGTTGGTTTAATCCGGCCAACCTCTATGTAGCCATTCCCATACTTTGGCTAAGTGTTGGTTTAATCCAGCCAACCTCTGGGTTGGTGTGTCGACCAACTTAGAATAGAGTGTTTGGTTATTCGACCAACGTCTGCTGACCGGATCCTGATCCTGGGCCTAGGAGGGTTAATAGTTGGTTATTCCGGCCAACTATGTTTACAATGCTACTAACTTGCTAAAACTACTTTCTATGGAAAACAAATATACTGAAAAGAATCGACTTGTTTTATTGAGAAAGTAGAAAATTACACATGCTCAAAAAAGAAAAAGGCTAAAAATAAAATAACTTGAGATTGGCCGTGTTCCAAGGCCTAGGAATTGCTTTGCCGTTCTTATCTTCCAAGTGGTATGCCCCTTTGCCCGCTAGTCCGACCACTTTGTAAGGACCTTCCCAGTTGGGACCTAACTTGCCATCTCCTGGGACCAATGTGTTGCCCATAACTTTGCGAAGTACCCAATCGCCGATCTTGAATTGTCTTGGATGAACACTTTTGTTGTATTTCCTGGACAATTCTTGCTGGTAGGAAGCGATGTGAACTAATGCCTTTTATCTTCTTTCTTCTGCGAGGTCAAGTTCTAATGCAATTGCTTCGCCATTTAAGTCTGGATCAAAATTTTCGCTCCGAATTGTAGGAAGGCCAATTTCTAATGGGATGACTGCTTCCATGCCATATGCTAGGGAGAATGGTGTTTCTCCTGTTGATCGCCGTGGCGTAGTGCGATAAGCCCATAAAACATGAGGGAGCTCTTCTGCCCACTTGCCTTTGGCTTTTTCCAACCTTTTCTTCAATCCGTCCAAGACTACCTTGTTTGACGCCTCTGCCTGTCCATTTGCTTGGGGATATGCCGGTGTGGAGTTGTAGAACTCTATCTTGTACTCTTCACAAAAGCTTCTGAAAATTCTGCCATCAAACTGAGTGCCGTTGTCTGAAATCAGTGCTTTTGGTATGCCAAAGCGAGTAATGATGTTCTGCCAGACAAACTTCTTCACATCTTTCTCCTTGATCGACGCCAAGGCCTCTGCTTCCACCCACTTTGTGAAGTAGTCTGTTGCCGCAAGAAAGAACTTCCTATTGCCTGGTGCTGTTGGGAGTGGTCCCACTATGTCTAAGCCCCACATTGCGAAAAGCCACGGACTAGTGAGAGGTAGGAGTTCTCTGGCAGGTTGATGTATTTGATGTGCAAACTTCTGACATTTTTCGCATTTTTTGACATACTTTTCTGAATCCGCTTGCATGTATGGCCACCAATACCCTTGTGAAATAGCTCGGTATGCCAATGACCTTCCTCCTTGATGGCTGCCGCATACACCCTCATGTATTTCGAACAAGAATGCTTCCACCTTGCTGGGGTGCACACACTTTAAGTAAGGTCCTGAAAACGACTTCTTGTATAAAGCTAAGGATGGAGAAAGCCAAAATCGTTGCGACTTGGCTCTTATTCTATTGGCTTCTTTCTTATCTTCTGGTAGAGTGCCGTCTTTCAGGAACAGTATGATGGGATCCATCCAAGAAGGACCCGCACAACATACCTCTTGACACGGGTCTTCAATCTTTGGGTGCAGGCGGATAATCGATCAATAGCGGATGAGGGATGGAAGTGTACGCCATTGAGGCGCAAGTTAAATCGTCTGCTCTTTGTTCTCCTCCCGCCTATCTGTTCTATTCTCGCGACTTCAAACTTCTTGATCTCTGTCGACTAAGTCTTGGTACTTAGTCATTCTTTCATCCTTTGCTTCATAATCGCCAAATTTGATTCACCACCAATTGTGAGTCAGTAGACCATTAGTTCGGTGGCCTTCATGTATCTTTCTTGATTTTAGCCTGCAAGAAGCGTACTCCGCTTCATTGTTCGATCTTTGGGAAGCCCAGTTGATTACTGCTCCACTACTAGGCCGTGCGGAGATGAGGACTATGCCAAGTCTGCTCCATGTCGATTGGATGCCCCATCCACAAAGAGCTTCCACATCTCCCCAACGAACAACTTCCAAGGTGGAGGGATCGGACGATGCCTTGGGGTCTTCGAGTTGCTAATGTCTTCTTGAGGTCCATAGTTGCGGTTGCCTTGCCTTTTGATGGGCCCAAGTCATTAGTCGCCAGTGAATCTTGTCTTGGTGTAGTAAGGTCGGCTTCCTCCTCGCCTTTTCTACTCTGGTTTGCCTTGGGCTCTGACTGAGTAGCCTGTACTAGGGGTTGCGCTATTCCGGCATCAATCTCCCTCCCTAGTTTGGATGTGTCAGTCAGGTCCGTTGGGCAGGCTTGGTGGCTTCAGTGAACTTCTGACGAAGTCTGCCAAAGATTGGGCTTTTACCGCGGTTCTGGGTTGGAACTTCACATCATATTGTCCCAACTCTACTGCCCACTTCAAAACTCGCCCAGAAAAGTTGGCCCTCTCAAATAGAGCTTTCAGTGGAAAAGCTGTGAGGACGACAATGGTGTGGGCGTGAAAGTAGTGCGCCAATTTCCTGGATGCCATCATTAAGGCCAGTGCTAGCTTCTCTAGGGGTAAGTACCTTGTTTCGGCTCCCAGCAATGTCTTGCTGACATAGAAGATGGGTAGGTGTTGGATTCCTTCTGCTCGAACCAACACTGCACTTACTGCGTGCTGAGAGACTGCCAAATAGAGGAAGAGTTCTTCTCCAGGTATGGGGGTTACAAGTAATGGTGGAGAAGACATGTACTCCTTCAGACTTGCCAGAGCTTGGTCGCATTCTTCGTCCCACTCAAACTTAGCTTTTAATGACTGAAAGAATGGACGCAACTTTGTCGAACCGGTGATGAATCGGTTAAGTCTTTCTTTGCCATCTTGGGTGAGTCTTTGCACTTCTTTCACCGAGTTAGGTCGCTCTAACTCTTGAATTGCTTTGATTTGGGAGGGGTCTGCCTCGATACCCCGATTGGTCACCAGAAACCGAAACTTGCGGACCCTACACGAATGCGCCTTAGAAGCGTTAAAGGCGCGGCTTGTGTTGCCGGGATCTGGAACATCTTATCTAGGTCCCTGAGCTGGTCATCCGCATCCTTGCTTTTGACCACCATATCGTCGATGTAAGCCTCCATTGTTACGCTAACAATGGCTCAAACATCTTGGTAACCATTCTCTGGCGTCGCCCTGCGTTCTTTAGGCCTAAGGGCATGACCTTGTAACAATATAGTCCTCTTGGGGTGGTGAAGGACGTTACTACCTGATCTAGTTCGTGCATGACTATCTGATGGTTGACTCTGTATGCGTCAAGGAAGCTAAGCTTTCTTTGTGTCTGTTTGTTAGGTCCACCAATTGATCTATCCTTGGCAGGAAGCGTCCTTTGGACATGCTTTGTTAACAGATTTATAGTCGACGCCTTGACGCCACTTCCCATTCTTCTTTGGCACTACTCATGTTAGAGATCCACGGGTAGTGCACCTCTCTAATCGCCTCGCTTCTAACAAGTTACCCACCTCTTCGCCACTATCTCGGCGTGGTGGAGTGCCGTCTGTGGCGTCGTTGGATGACCGGTTTAGCAGAAGGGTGGACATTGAGTTGATGACAAATAAAGTTGGGATCAATGCCTGGCATGTCGTATGGGGTCCAGGCGAACACTTCGATGTTGGAGGTCAGAAATTCCAAGACTTCCAATCTCTCAGTGCTGGACAACGACGATCCAAGTAGGAAGAACTTTTCCGGGTTCTTCTCATCTATTTTGACTTCTACCAAGTCCTCCACTGCTTTTTGATCAGCCGCTTTGCCAACATCCGAATAGTTCATTACTCTCTGGTTCTTCAACCGAATGAACATATCCTTTGGCAGCGCGGCTACCATTCGTTCTTGACGAAGCCTTTGCTTGGACATAATCTGGTCCCCATAAACTTCTTCTATTACTCGGTGTCGTTGGGGAACCTCATCACTTGGTGGTAGGAGGATGCCACCGAGCGCATGGCGTCTTGACCATGTTACGCCTAAGATGATGTTGTAGGTGGATGGGACCTTGACACCGAGAACTACTTGCTTGTCACACTTCCATACTGTTGGAAGGATGATTTTGCCGATCGCCACTCCCAGATAGAGTTGAATCCAATCAAAGGGATCTGGTGGGGCCAAGTCTTTATCTTGCACTGAGTTGCTTGAAGGTTTCATAGTACATGATTTCGCACGAGCTACCTTGGTCGTCGAGAATCCGCAGCGTCAAAATCCTTGACTCGGAGAGTGACGACCAAGGCATCGTTATTATTGGGCAATATATTATGTCCAAGTCTTTATCCGAAAAGGACATGATGTTTGTAGCTTCTGTCCTCCCCTTTTTCGCGACAGGTTGGGCACTTAGCACCTCTCTCAAGTGCTCTGCCTTTTTGATTGAACCTCTGAGCTCGCATACTCGCTCTGGTTCAAAGACTCCATGGATTACGTTGATGGTGCCTTGTGGCGGGGCGTCGATCGGCATTCCGTTGGGGAGGTTGTGGTCTTGGGGGGCTGGCTGCGCCCCTCCCTCTATGTATTTATCTAGGTGGCCCGCCGCCACCAATTCTTCCAGATGCTGCCTCAATGGCGTGCAGTTCTCAGTTCGGTGCCCCTTTTCCTTGTGGTAGGTGCATCTGGATCTGTCATCATAGTCCTTCTGGGCCTCGCCTAACTTGGCGGGCCACTTGACGAAAGGCTCGTCTCGAATCTCACTAAGTATACGGTAGATTGGTTTTTTGAACACTGTGGTAATGGCCGTGCGGACTCTCAACCACCTCTTGTCACGGTCTTCGTCATTGTCTACTTTGCCCGTCCGTTTCGGTTTGGCGATCTACCGTATTGACCTTTGCGGAGGTCTTCTTCTCTGATGTTATGGTCGCGCCATTCTTTGCTTTGGCACGAGCGCCATCCTCCTCTACCCTGATGTGCTGATGCACTCTCTCCATCAGGCCTCCATGGTAAGGGGTGGCGTCATGGTGATAGAGTCCCTTAGTCTGCATTTCCATCGAAGGCCTCTTTGTATTAACGCAATGGCAAGGTTGGTTAGGCGTCCCCAATCTGTTGAACGTCTCCCGATGCGATTGTTGTATGACCTCGGGGTCTCCTTGTCGCCCATGTCGATGGAGAGTAGCCGTCGATCTCCAGGGGTCTTTGTGTTAGATTCAACGGGTGACAAACGCCTCTGCTAATCGCGCCAGGAGGCTATCTTGCCCTCTGAAGCTTCTCAAACCAAGTCAAGCCTAGGTCGCCGAGGCTTGAGGGAATAAGATACATCAACGCCTCATTCCGCCGATATCTGACCATAACTTTGGCGAAAGTGGCTCAAGTGGGTGTAAGTGCATCTTTCCTTCATACGTCGTGAACTTGGGTTGTAGGAAGCCTGACGGAAGGGGCGCGTTCTCAATCTCGGGGACGAATGGTGAGGTCTGCAGCCTCGCCAATGCCTTATCCGCTAGTTTGTATGCCAAGTGCGGCCTTGGCATTCCAACCTCGACGCTTCCATGCGTCCGAGGAGCCAATCGCTGCAAGGCAGGAACCCTGTGGGGATCGCGCGCCCTGGCGTCCTCCTTCCATCGCGCCTTTTCTTCCAACATGGACCTTAGGTCAGACGACCTAGGTAATTCCGTCTGTCTGGACCTCGTATGATGTGTATGTGAGGGCCAATAGGTACTCCCCTCGGTGTATGACCTCTCAGGCCTCGTCCTCTCGGACACAGGTACGAGTCTGGAAGATACTGGATCGCGTGTCGCTGTCCCGAGGCTTCGTCTTCGGTTGAGAGGGTGTAGAATTCCTACCACGACCCTCGGAGTGGCGAGGGTCTTGTTGTTGCGCCCTCACTGCCGCCACTTCTTTTCCTTTCATCTGGCGCTTGAGACTCCATGTCCGCCGCCATCTTACGGATCGATTCGTCTTGCTCTCGGCGATCCTCCGTAATTTGAGGATCAACTCTGCGCCTTTGTCTTCCTGGGCTTTGAGCGAGAGGGATGAGGGCTGCTATTCCTCCTTCGTCCTCGCATCCCTCCGGAATTCGCCTTTGTGGTTCGGGCTCGCCATGGGAGGGACCAAAGGTAGGCCTTCGCGCCTTGCCCTCCTTCGAGTTAGTCGTCAATGGCGGTGAGGCGGATTCTTCGTTGTTTGCCATTGATGTTCGAGAAAACTTGATCAAGAGGTTGTTCTTGTGCGCTATTCCCAGACGGCGCCAATTATGCGGAAAGATTTTCACCTTCTCGTATAATCCTGTTGACCAAGTCTTCGTTCCTCATGCGATGTCGTTCCACCACCTGAAAATATCAACGTGAGCTAGCCGGCGGGTGTGTGCCGGAAACCTCTCCGATGCCTAAGTCAGTAAGCAAGACAAATAGGCAAAAGCTCAATGTGTTCAGGGAGCAAAATTGTATTACCTCTCCAAAGGTGATATTGGTGAGCTTATATAGGTTTCGCGCGGCACAATCCTAGTAGGACTCTAACTTCTCCATGCGAAGAGTCCTCCTAAGACTAGCATTCCTCCATGCGTAGAGTCCTTCTAGGATTACCCCTCCTTACGTAGAGTCCTCCTAGGATGATGACTCCTGGAATATCATGCTTATCCTCCAACACCCTCCTCACTGCACAGGCCAAGTGAGATGGCTTTATTACGGCCGAGCTCCTACTGACCGGAGTAACCGTTAGCTCGGTCCTTACTTCCCTCCCTTACCTCGGTGTACCCATGCAAAGGCCGAGCTATACATAAGGGAGTCAAGCCGAAAGACATTCTGAGTCAAAGTTCACCTCGGTTTCTCACATGCTTTGACCGAAGTAAGCAAGCATCTTCAGCCGAACTGCCCTTAGTTTGGCTCTTCATTTCTTCATTCCTACTCCGGTTTCGTACGTCATGACCGAACTCAGTAGAAACCGAGCTACACCACTTAGTCTGCAAACTGGACTAACTCAATACTCCGGCCGATGCACGAGCTGTCCTACTCACTTGGGCTTACCTCGGCCCAACTATCAGCTCGGCCCAATTCAGTAAAGGAAAATCTGTCCTACTCCCTGAAGTTGAAGCGTAAAGGAAAATCTGGAAACATGGCGATTAAGCTGAAACATGGCGATTAAGCTGGACTTCAATAAAGCCTACGATCATGTGGAATGTGATTTCTTGGGGGCAGTGTTAAGGAAGATGGGTTTCCATCCTACCTAGATTCAATGGGTGATGGAGTTCGTGACAACGATTTCATTCTTAGTTTTTGTTAATGGGGAAAATAAGACTGCCTTTATCCCAACCAGGGGGTTGAGACAAGGAGATTCCCTTTCTCCTTATCTCTTTCTTCTAGTTTCAAATGTGCTCTCTAGGCTGATTTCTAGAAGTGTGAGGAACCACCAGACATCAGGCATCAAGATTACAAGACATTGCCCTATACTCTCTCATCTTTTGTTTGCAGATGACGTCCTCCTCTTCTTTAATTAAAGCCAATTCTTCTAAATGTCAAAAGATGATCGAGGTGATTAGGGTATATTGTGGAGCCTCAGGCCAACTTGTTAACTTAAACAAATTTAGCGTTGTCTTTTCGGCTAATGTACCATTGCCTACCCAGCACCAGATTTGTTCTACCTCTGGATTTCGGTTAATGTAGAATGATGCCAAATATTTGGGACTGCCTTCGTTTTGGGAAAGGTCAAAGGTTGTTGCATATAGCTTCATCATTGGAAAAGTCCTCTCTATACTCCAAGGGTGGAAACTAAAGTTGCTTTCACAGGTTGGCCGCGAAATTTTAATCAAAGCTATGGCCAAAGCTATCCCCACTTACGTCATGGCGTGCTTTGCTTTCCTGCAAAAGTTTTGTAATAAACTCAACTCTTGTATCAGCAAATTTTGGTGGGCCGAAGACCCAGGAAGGTAAGGGATCCATTGGGTAAATTGGACTAAATTATTTTTAGGGGAACTGACCCAAAGGTCCAAGCCTAAAATATCATACCCCGTTTAAGCCCAAAACAAATTTAATACTCCACTAAGTCCTCAAATTAACAATAAGACGAAAATACCCAAAATATATCATCCAATTTACACGCACGCAACCATCACCCACGTCCCAATCATCTCAGTCTAATCAGTACACTGTCACGTCTCTGCCGCTCGAAATCGACTCCTCAGTCCTCCATCTCTCTTCCGTTCAACTACATCCCCTCTGAAACCCTAACCCTAACCAGAAAACGTAACCGTTCATCTTCATCACCCACAATCATCTTAGTCTGATCAGTACACTGTTACATCTCCGCCGCTCGAAATCGCATTCTCAATCCTCCATCTCTCCTCCGTTCGACTCCATTCCCTTTGAAACCCTACCCTAACCACAAAACCAAACCGTTCATCTTCAACACAACACCAAGCCCTTCATATTCTCCAATCGGCGACTCTCAACAACACGAAGAACCATCACCACTCTGAAGAGATTTCATAGTTCCTGACTTCCGATTCACAAAAATAGGGAAAAAAAAGTAACATCTCTCTTCACCTATTCATTATTTTTCATTCACATTTGTACATCATTCTTTCATATTTCGTATATACACATTTTACATAGTTCCAAATGTATAAACCCTCTTTTATATATAATCCCCTATTTTCAAACATTCTAGTCCCCTGTTTTTCAACATTCTAAACACTGTTTTTACACATAAATCCCTGTTTTTACACATTCAACACCTTATTCTTATTCTTATTCTTGTTGTTCAATATTGGCTTCTCTTATTCTTATTTTTGAATTTTTAATCTTCTCGTTGTTATTGTTGCTTTTTACAAAATACAATGGGTTGTTCCTATTGTTCATACTGTTTATAAAAACTGCAACATCATAGCGTTTCATTTCATCACTATACAAATAACATATCTAAATTTATTCAAACTGCAAATGAAACTGCAAAATTACACAGTTTAACCACTACTCAAAACAAACAGCTAACTTATTATAAAGTGCAATTCAAACTGTAAAATTATACAGTTTCCTAACTGTTACCAACAAAATACATATAACTTCATCTTAAACTGCATATAAAACTTCAAAATTATACAGTTTTGTCACTATATTACTCATACCCTACTGTCGCTTTCATTTTTTCAGAAATAACTGTTGGAAGATATTGGAAGAAACAAACCCATATGCCCACAAATCCAATCAGGGATTTAACCATCTCCCCTTTTGAAAGTCCATCTCATGTATCTACTGAAATGTCACCACCATCTCCCCATCCACAAAAAACCAAACCACCACACCCAAAAACAACCAAACCCAACAGACCCCACCAAAAAACCCACAAAACAACCACACCACCTACAAGAAAAAGCCCAAGAACTACACCATAGACCCCACCCACACAACAAACACCAACCACACCTCCAACCACAACAAAAACAAACAAAAGAAAGCCAACAAAAAAACAAGAAGCTCCTCCAACCAAAAAAAGAAAGCTCCAAGAAAGCCAATCAACTCCCAAAACAAAAACCAAGGCATCAAAAGAAAAAAAAGCAGCAGTCCCTGCAAAGAGAGTCCAACAATTTAATTATCGTTCCAACATCGGAACAGTAATCAAACTGTTGAAGGGGGTCAAATTCACAAAAGCCCAACAGTCAGAGCTGCAAAAAACCCCTTTTTGGCCCCTTATAAATGCTCTTTCCTTAACACAACTGAAGGCCTCTTGATGCAGATGCTACAATTCCATTGTAGCAGAAATGACAACACTCTACAACAAAAGAAAAAGATCATTTGTACTTGGCAAAAAGGAAATGAAACTCAAAAGCAGTGATGTCAAGCTCATTTTTGGTATCAACTGTGGAGAAGACAACATCACCACCAAATCCTATGCAAGACCAAAGGATTTTGAGCTTCCATTTTACAAACGAAGATGCAAATCAGTCAAGAGATTGGATGACAAGTCTTTGACCAAAATGTTTCAACAAACAGAAAAAGGAAAATCAACCAATGATCGTCAAGATCTTGCAAGGGTAATAACCCTTTACTTGTGCTTGAAACTTCTCATGCCCACAACAGGCCATACACTCAGTTGGAGTTTCCTCAACTATGTTGACAATCTCAACAACATCAAGAAGTACAATTTGGTTGAGGCAATAAAAGACACACTGATGAATTCAATGGCAAATGCAAACAACAACCCAAGGCATGTCACTGGATGCGTCATGCTACTCTTGGTAAACACATTACTCAACTACTTCCCACAAAAATATCGGACATCCACCTATTTCTAACTATCTAACATATTTCAATTTTTTTTTTTTTTTTACAGTACTGGTACTACGAGCACAGTAAACTCCTCCGACCATCCAACAAAGAAAGCTTCCCAAGATTTATGAAATGGAACCTTGGCAAAATGTACTCCAAGTGGAAACACATCAGCCTTGCTCACTTTGAAAATGTATTCAAACTCTTCTATACTATCATAGCACAAATCTATTCAACACTCTTTTCACATTCATTGTAGTACAAATCATATTATGAAACTGTCAAAATTTTCAGTTTCAAAGCACACACTTATTTAACATCACTCATGTTATGAAACTGTAACATTTTTCAGTTTCAAAAAACATATTTCGACACTTAACCCACATTACTCACAGTACAACTCATCTTATGAAACTGACCAAATTTACTGATATTCGATATATGCCACATTGTTCCAATGCAGGTTAACCAAAGTGCTTTAACCCCAATTGAACAAGAAATACAGTTATTGCATATCAATCAAAGCACATCAACAGACTCTTCAGCAAAGAAACATGACCACAAAAAGAACAATAAGCGAAAAAAGAAAACAAAAGCAACAACAAAAAAAGACTTCTAGACAGTGATGAGGATGACTTTCCGAAGAAGAACATCATTCAGAATCAGAATCAGAATCAGAACAAGAAGAACCAGAAAGTGATGAACAAGAAGAAAAGAGTGATGATGAAAAAAATAAAGTGACTGATGAAGAAGAAACTGAAGAAGAAGAAGAAACTGAAACTGAAGAAGAAACTGAAGAAGAAGAAGAAGAAATTGAAACTGAAGAAGAACAACAAGAAGAAGAAGAAAAAGAAGAAGAACCTGATGAACAACAAGACAATAATAAAGCAGAAGAAAGACAACAAACAAAAGGTGATCAACAAGAAGACCTTGATGAAGAAGAAGACCAACAACAAGAACAAGAAGAACAACAAACAAACCAACAAGAAGTCAATGAACAAGAACTGACAAACCAACAAGAAGAACTGCAAGAGAAATCTGACATATTTCATGCACAAGGTAAACTATTGTCTAATACTAAAGCATACTGCAAAATTTCATTAAACTAACCAAAATACAATCCAACATTTTTATACGTCATGACCAACCACAAACACTAACCAAAGAGGACGACAAGGACAAGCTCATATCAGCCATGAGAGCACAAATGCAAGAAATTGAACAAAAATTCATGGCTGAATTGCGTAAAAAAGAAGATCAATTGAAGGAAATGTCCACCAAAAAAACTGGCAGTCCGCAACAAAGATCCATGGTCAAGAAAATCAAACAAAAATTAAGAAAACAAGCACATGACCCAGATTTTGAATACCAACCAATGACCAAACCCAAAGAAGATGCAAGAAACAAAACACAAACTGCTGCTGATGTACCCAAACCAACACAGAGTACCGATGAAGAAAAAGAGAAGAAGAATGACAACAAAAAAGAGAGTGCTCATGAAGCAAAACAACAGCAGAAAGAAAAGATGCAAGAACATATTGGTCAAGAGAAAACAGTTGCTGCTGAAACAAACCCAAAAGAGCATGCCAATCAAGAGAAGACAAAACTTCAAGTATTGGAAAGTGATGATGATTTCCAGGAAGAATCAATCCCAAACAAGCCACTCGCCATTTCATGCCGCAAAACAAACAAGGTTTGGCATAGCCTATCCAAAAAAGACCAAGACCAAATTCAACTCATCAACAACACACAATCAAGTGCTTGTGTCTGGTCTGGCAGCGAAGATGAAAACTGCATATACTTTTCAGATATATGCAGATTGACCAACAGGGAACCCTTATATGGGAATGTAGGTCTCCAACTGCACAATTTTACAGTTTCTGTACATATTCAATAACCTATTCCACAAACCTAACACATTCTCATATATAACATGTTTCAGGTCATTGATGCCTTCTCAGAAAAGCAATTGGCACTCCAACCAACCATTGAAGAATTTGAGAAAAACGATCTAGTCTTTGCAAGCAATCCATATGCTGGAAGATCTTACGTTTTCTCAACACTCATCAATGTAAGCAAAACTTAACATACCTTACAACTGCAAAATTTTCTACTTTCTCAACATGTATTACTACATAGTTTTATAACATATTTCAAACATATATATAACTTACAGACTCTACTACAAAACCAAGAACAAGCACTAAGAGAAAAACTGATGGACAGCCATTTTCCAGAAGCAATGAAAAACAGATATATCCATTTCCCAATCAACCACGACAACCATTGGACAATTGTGATCTTTGACAATGCTGATGGAATATGGAGACACTATGACTCTTTGAGACCAGCAAAAGATTGCCACAACAAGCACTTTGAAATTGCAAAGCAAATTGTAAGTTAAAATAAAATTTCATACTTAGTTCCATTCCTTTACAAACATATCAACTCATCACTATAACTAACAAAAACACCCACTAACTATTTTGTAGCAACAACATCAACTGAGATGGAATAAGCATTACTCAGCAAACAAGGAAACATGTTATCATCTCAAGAGTGCGAGACAGAAATTGCATCAATTGAGGAATGCCCACAACAAACCCCACACTCGTAAGATACAAAATCCATAAACTAATCTTCCAATATGCTAAAGTTTGCAGTTTCACCTAACTAATTAACTTCATCTCAAACACTGCAGGAATGATTGTGCAATCGCCGTCTGCAATGTTATCAACCAATATCTCAACTGGCAACCTGTGCAGAAAAAACTTCGTCCAACTGAATGGGTCAAATTTCGAGCACAAATCATCAATCAATTCCTCAATGATGAGAACCGGTCCTGGAAACTCGAGCACTACCAAATGTTGACAAAACATACCAAACCATAGAAACAATGAACAAACTTCTTGACAATACAAATATTCAAGGGAACATATCTTTGTACCCTTTTTTTTTTTCCTTTTTTAACATGTGACAAGTACTTTATATACTTTTGGGAATGATCTTTTTCTGGTTATTATGGTTATGGTGAAAATGATAGATGTTGTTGTTGCTCTTCTTCTCGTTATTATTATTGTGGTTGTTCTTCTGATTATTTGTCTACTTGTTTCTAGTTGTATATATTTTCATACAGTAAAGGTTGTTTTCTAATAATTCTTCAAACTGCAAAATTTTACAGTTTCATCAGCTTGTTTCTAATAATTTTTAAAACTGCAAAATTATGCTGTTCCATCAGGTTGTTTCTAATAATTCTTAAAACTGCAAAATTATACAGTTTTGTCGCTATGAAATATGAACTGCATTTCCATATTATACTGTTTCAATAAGAAATTTTCAACAACCTTCTCTGCATTCCATAAAAATAAAAAACAAAACCAGACTGTTACAAAACAACTTCAATAAGTAAAGAACACATCAACAAATAAAAAACAATTCAACCAACTTTATTCATTACTTCCATAATACCAAGTATCACATTTTTTATTATCATAATTCCTCAAATTCAAATACAAATCCAAAAGAATAGATTGTAGCCTCAAATAGCAGCCTTGCACGTCTTCTTATTGTGATTTCCATATTTCAAGCACCTCCCACACTTGATTTGCTTCACATTCTCACCCCTAGAAGGTATCCTCTTCTTCTTGTTCCGCCCGGGCTGCTTCTTCGTTATAGGAGGTTTGATAACCGAACTACTAGCACCATCAAAGTCAAATCTCGCACTTGAAGGCACTGGATAAACAGATTCCTTGTATGACTCTCTAAAACAATCTACATGAAAAAAAGGATCAATGAAACCATACACATCTCTACCACTACTACGCAAAGCATACACAGCATGACAACAAGGAAAACCATTCAATTGCCATTCATGGCAAGAACAAGTCTGTCTACCAATATCAACATAAAAAGAAATAGAAGAATGAACCTCAAGCACAGTATCACTAGTAACAATCACATTCCAAGACTTAGCTAGCTCCAAAGAGTCCACCAACTTCTTTTCCATAACTGGACACAATTTCGTAATCCATCTTCTAGATTCAGCTCTTCTATCCGACAATTGAGTCATGATTTGAACCCTAATCATATCAACCATACAAGTAATAGGCAACTCACGGGCCCTACCAATCCAATTATTGTAAGACTCGACAGCATTAGATGACATCTCACCATATCGTTTCCCTCTAAAAAATGCATTGGCCCACTTATTATTTTGCAAACCATCCAACATACTATCAACTCTACCATTCCCAGCAATACGCCTCAATTTCTCCATATAATGTTGGAAAGAAACAACCGTTGGCACATAAGCACATTTAACTAATATTTTCATCAAACACAGCTTATAGGTAGTACGAAATCCCACCAATTTGTCAATCAAATTTCTCTTCAAATGATTCAAGCAATAAGCATGATGTGCATTGGGAAAAACCACCGAAAGAGCGTCTAGCAATCCATGTTGACGGTCCGACACAAAAGTCAATCTCCGGCCTGAACCAACAGCCTTTAACAACTGACTTAAGAACCACATCCAATTATCTTGATTTTTAGCGTCAACAATCGCAAAAGCCAAAGGAAACAGACCTGCAAACAAAATCACATGAAACTGCAAAAATTAGCAAACTCACAATACAATAACACACTGACAAACAAAACCTATACTAACTGCAAATAAATACATACCTTGATTACCATCTTTTGATGTTGCTGCAAGCAAATGCCCCTTGTAACGCCCCTTCAAAAATGTACCTTCAACAAACAACAACGGACGACAAAATTGAAAGCCATACAAACATCCATGAAATGCCACAAACAACCTCCGAAAACACCCACTACTTTCATCCATATTTAATTCAAACACACTTCCCGGATTCGTTCTCATAGCCGTCTCAAGGTACCATCAAAGCTGGTCAAAAGAAGTTGCAAAATCACCAAACAACCCACATCTTGCCTTATCAACTCCTAACCATGCAACCCGATAAGAAACATCTATACCATATTGTTTCTTCAACTTGTTTTTAACTTCAATAGAACGAGTCAACGGATTATCACTAATATCATTTTGCACAATATCAGACACAAGTCTAGAACCAACCATTTTGCTACAAGATCTACGAGCAACAACCCCACAAGTATGCACATTATCCAACTTCATTATAAAAAAAACACCGGAATCCATCAACACCCTTCCATGCACAAACCATTTACAACCCGTAGACGACTTCATCATACATTCAGCGGTTACTCTTGTTACATCGTTCTTCAAATAATTCACTGCAAAACCACACTCAACTACATACTTAGCCAATGCAATACGGAACGCCGGCACTCCACCTTCAAATTCTTGACCAACATTATGTGTAATCCCCTTCTAACTAGCAGACAACAAAACTCTCTCTGGTTCTGGATAAAAACTACGCAACAACCCACCAATATCATCACAATCATTCACAAAAGAACTCTCACAAATTACAGAATCAATCCTACAAGAATTACCATCATCAACCTCCACAACTCTCTTATCCCCCACAATAACATCAACAACATGACAACCACTATCACCTACCATTGACAGCATATTCCCCAAATCATCATCACATTCAACAATACAATCAGAATATCCAGAAACAGAGAAAAACAAACAAAAGTTACCAACACTCAACTCCTTGAACTTCCCACATATTTTCTCAACAACTTCATTATAACTACATCCCTCACTAATCTTAATAGCAGCATAACAATTACTGTATTTGCACATTAACATGAAACACCCCTCCATACTACAAAATCACAAACCAACAAACAATTGTTCACAGATTCCAAACTGCAAAATTATACAGTTACAACATATCAATACCAACAGTGCACAATTCACAATTCCAAACTGCAAAATTATACACTTACAACATATCAGTATCAAAACACCAGAATTCACAATTCCAAAATACAACTTTAAAACACATTACACTATACGACAAACAAAATCAACAAAATCAAACTCAAACAAACAAAATTTGCCAAACACAAACCACATATCACGCAAATTTGCTTATCTATATATACATACATATATGTATCGACAAATACAAACCACATACACACAGAGACATATATATATATATACATATATATGTATATCTATGTATCGACAGATACATACATACACATACATATATCTATCACCAGAGAGAGAGAGAGAGACAGAGACAGAGACATAGAGAGATAGAGAACGTACGCAGATATCGCCTATACATAGAGATTCAGATCGCACAACCAGATCCACCTCACAGCACAATGAGATCGACCACACAACACAATGAGATCAACCACACAGCACAATGAGATCGCCACAACAAAGAGAAATCGAGATCGCAGAGACGAAGATTTGATTTCCTTTTTTTAAACGGAGAAAAAATTTGACTTTTCACGTATATATAGATCTCAAAACAAAGGGTAATACAGTCATTTAAAAATACGAAAATAAAAAACGAGACCTCTGGGTATAAAACTTAAAAAACTGTGGACCTATTAATCTATTATAAATAAATTGGGATTAGAAGGGAAATAGATCCCCTACATAGGACTACATGGTAATTTTCTCTTATTTTTACCCAAATCAGAAGGAGGAATGGGCTTTCGTGATTTTCATGCGTTCATTATAGCCTTTCTAGTGTGTCAAGGTGGGCGCTTGTTGAAAAACCCAGGATCTTTCTGTGCTCAAATAATGAAAGGTATTTACTTTTCACATACCGAATTCATGCAGGCTACTCAAGGGCATAGAGTTTCTTGGGCATGGGCTAGTATTATTCAAGGCAAGAAATTGCTTGAAGAGGAGGTCTGATGGCAAGTTCATAATGGATTTCTGTAAGGTTTTGGGATGACAAGTGGGTTTTGTTAACCCCTGGCTTCGGAGTGACTGCTCCTAAACCTTCGGACTGTCAAATTCAAAAAGTGGAGGAAGTTATTGATCAAGTGCATGGAGTGTGGAAAGAGAACGAGATTAAGAAGCTAGTTTCAGTGGAAGAAGCTCAACCAATCTTGTATATTCCAATATCTACAAAGAATATGGAGGATTCTCTTATTTGGCATTTTGATAAAAGGGGGTTTATTCTGTTAAATTGGGGTATCGTACAGCCATTTTGGGACAGTCAAACAAGGGTCCATAACAACCATCCTCCTCTTTTCAACCTTCAAAATAGTTTTGGAAGCTTATTTGGGTCTCAAGGTTCCCTCTACGATACGCCACTTCTTATGGAGAGTGTGTAAAAATGCATTGGCAACTAAAGAGAATCTTCATCGAAGGCAATGTGCCCTCCATCCTATTAGCCCAATTTGTCAAGTAGCTGCTGAAACAGTGGAACATTTACTTCTTGGGTGTAGCTGGGTGAGAGCCATTTGGTTTGGTAACAACTTGAGCTTCAAGGTTGACCCAATGTCTATTTCATCTATGGTTCAATGGCTACATCATCTTCTAGATCAGTTCAGCAACAAATCAATGTAGGAGGACTTCATTAGCTCTGTAGCTTGGATGGGATGGTTTATTTGGAAGGGGCGAAATGATTTTATTTTCAATGCGAACCCAGTTGACCCTATGTCCATTTTTCTTCGAGCCAATCAAGCAATGGAGGAATTAAAGTCAGTTCGGATAGCCCTGCTGGTGTTGGTGTTGGGCCGTGGAATCTGTCTACCTGGGTTCCTCCGCTGGGGATTGGTTTGAAAATCAATTGTGATGTGACTGTCAGGAAAAATTCTACTCATGGTGCAATCGTTGTTCTATTGCGAAATTCTCATGGAAATCTCATTGATGGAATAGCCAAGTTTATGACTATTTCATCTATTCTACAAGCTTTTGCTATTTGAATGGCTTGTCATTTGGCACAAGTGCATAACCTTTCAAACATTGAGATTGAGGGCGACAAGAAGTCAATCATCCAACTTTGTGTTTGAGACAGTTCCCCCTTGGGAATGCAATGCTATCTTCCTAGATATCAGAAGCATGGCCGGGAGAGGGAATTTTATCTCAGATGGGGTCCTTGATCGACAAACAAGGCAGCTCATTAGACAGCCCAATCCTTTTTGATGGGTGATTTACTAGTTTCGTGGGTGTCTTCTCCTCCTCCTAGTTGAGTGAGGGCTATGTCTTTGTAATTGCTTTGTTTGGTGTTCTTAGTTTATCAGTTCAAAAAAAAAAAAAAAAAAAAAAAAAAGAGGACATGGAAGGCACATTACAATCAATGGTTGAAACAATCTGATTTATTGTCTTTATTACAGAGCATGTTTTCATGAATAATACTATATGTATGTGACATAATTTACGAGGTTTTTGATATTTGTAATTTATATAATAAGTGAAATCAATAATAATATCATAACTAGTGTTGGTACACTAATTAGTGCATATAGCACCACTATTTTCTCGTAAACAAGTACAACTCAGCCACATCAAGCAGTTTTGAATTAAATCTGACAACCACCACTTTTATTTAGGAAACAATTATATAACAGGAACAATATTCTTGATTACTTGAAAAAAACAATGTGTATTACATTAATAGCAAAACAAGTCACTAACCAGATACTGTTTGTTTATTCTAAGCTCAAAAGAAATGTTTTCCAAAGGATTTTTTTAAAAGTAATTTGAATTTTTTAATTTATTTTATTTAGGTGTACCTCAAAAGGATAATTTAGAAAAAAATAATGTGTACTGAGAATAAATTGTAATTCTAAATAATTTAATAGGATATACTGAAAAATTGGGTTCATTTAAATAATTTTTTAGTGCAAATAGAATTCCCCTATTTATCCCTGGCTCATGTTAGTCCCTGGCTCATATCAGTAAAAAGCCCAGTTATTTTCCCCTCCACTGGACTGAGTTTTGGCCAACAAAATGGTCAACTGACAGTAATCAATAATTCAAAATAAAAAATAACATAAAAAAAGAAAAAAGAAAAAAAGCAATTGTCACATGACTTTGATCGTGTATCCGACCAATGATGTTTCCTCATTTAGTCACATTATTTTTGTTTTTCAAGCCATGTTAGCCATAGCTCTATGCTATTGAATGAATACGCAACATAATGTTATGAGAGAAAATGATAATTACTCGTGGTTTAGTCTGTTATTTGTCATGTGTTTGTAGTGTAATTGGGAAAAAAACGATATGCACACTAACAAATTATGTGTTATGTAAAAAAATAATAAATCAAACTTATGAAATATGTAACATAACTTAAATAATATGATATGCATGTGTCACGTAAAAATTTAATTTGTATAATATTTCTCAAATAAATATATGTTTATAGAGCTCAAAAATGGGGGCATACTCCCTTGTATAATGTTTAGTAGACTTATTGTTAGATTGTGAATTGACAGTGCCTCCTTACCACAAATTCTCTAAGCAAGAATCAGGCTATATATTAAGGTCCTAATGCTTCGACAGATTCAAAGACTTTTTTTAAACAAATAAATAAGAACCAAGTGAAAGAAATTCAAGCGAACTTCAAGCAATTAGACTAAAAATTTAACTTTGTTGCAATACTTCTAATTTACATCTTATTTTATGGAAGCCTTTATTCTTATTACACTTTATTCCAAACATTTCCTTCTTTATCTTTATTATACATAGTTATATTAATATCCTTGAAATTTTGATTTTTTCAAGGAGTGTATTTTGTGCAAAAAAGTATTATGCAACTATGTATTATAATGACAATGAAAAAAGTGTACTTGAGTAAAATGGAGTGGGAATAGCAACTTCCTATTCTATTTGTAAGATACATTTGTAAATTAAAGATGACTCCTACTTTATCATCTAAAACATTTTTTAATTTGGTCAAAAGATCTCTAAACTTTTTTACTCCTTTTATAGTCCCCTTTCTTTTGACTACTTACATTAGCCAATCATGCTGATTTGTAAGAGCATCTCCAAGGGGATAGTTAAACAAGGCTTGTTAGGTATTTTAGTTAATGTAAGTCTAATTTTGAGCTCCAATGGGCTAGCTATTGGACTAGCTACTTTACCATCCTATTTTTTTGGTGGCTACAATTGTTGAAAGCCTAGAGCTCTCCAAAATAATATATGTATATATATTTTTTTTTTTTTTTTTTATATCTTGGATTGGATTTTTATATATATATATATATATATGTGTGTGTATGTGTAAATTTTTTTTTTTTCTTTTTTTTTGTTTTTTTGCAATATAACTTATTTTATATTTTTATTTTTTTTTTTTTTTTTTTCTCTTTTTTATTTTTTTTTATTGTTTAAATTTATTTATTATTATTTATTTATTATAGTAAAAAAAAAAAAATAATTATAATTTTTTTTTTTAATTTTAAAATTTATTAGTTAAATGAAAAAATAAAAAAAAAAATAAAAGAAAGGACATAAATAATAAAAAGTAAAAAAGTAAAATAAAAAAAATTTTTTTTTTACTTTTTAAGTAAAAGAAAAGTAAAAGTAGAAGTTGCTCTAACTCGCTTCAACTTCACTCACAACTCTTTTTTGAGTCATTTTTTTGAGTCGGAATTTTACCGTCACAAAAGATAGTCTTTTGAGGCAGAAGTTTATGACGCAATATGCCACCTTTAGAGTCGGCACCGTTACACACAAAAATTAATATTTGATAGCATTATTTGAGTTGGTTGAATTTACCGACTCAAAGGATAGACTTTTTATGTCGAGATATACCTTTTATGTCGGCAAATTTGTGCCGCACGAAAAATTATATCTTTTTTGTGTCGGCAACAGATGCAGAGTAAAAAAAATATTTTATAACCAACATATATATATTTACTTGATTATATTTAATAAATATATTATTTCTAATACTCATTTCGATATTAAAAATAATAGTTAAATTAAAAGAGAATTATTAATATAAAACTAAAAGTGATTCTAATTATTTTATTTTATTTTATTTGGATAATAAAAATATGTAGAAATAGAATTATACAAAATTTATTTAAAAGATTAAATATAAATATGTTGTGATTGGATTAAGAAGAAAATACATAAATTAATTATGTAGAGTATTAGTATTTCTTTAATATTATTATTTTTAATTATTCATAAATAGTGTATATAGGCATAAAAATTTAAATTAAATATGAATATTTTGATAATAAATAATTTAATGTTAAATAAAAAATTAAATATAAATTAATATTAAGACATCAATCGATCGATAAAAAATAAAATAAAAAAATTAATAAATTTAATTTGTGCGATACATGTAATTAAGCACATTCTGCTTTATTTATTTGTATATCAAGATAATTTTTTTGAATATCATAATAATGAAATTATAATTATATGTATATATATTTATAGATATACTTTTATATTAATATTGAGTGTATATACTATAAATAATAAATATCTCAATTAATATCTGAAAGAGGTAGAGTGGTGAAGTGGATTTAGTGCGGTGACTTTAGGTCCGGTCAAAGCTTGCAAATGGCGTGGGTTCGAAACTTCGGAGGCGCCTCAATAAGAAAATTATGGGTTAAATTTCTTAAAACATTGAACCAGTTTTTGAATCGGCAATCTGCCGTCTCAAAAAATTAAAACTTTTTGCGTCGGCAAATTGCCGACTCAAAAACATTTGCGCCCCCACTATTTTCGACCCTTGAGTTGCCGTCGCAAAAACGTTTTTGCGTCGGCAAATGTGCTATTTGCGACGGCACTCTGCCGACTCAAAAGGCCCTGTTTTTAGTAGTGTCTGCCTTTGTCAAGAGTAATTTTATAACTACAAAATTTCTCTCCTCTCCATACAAATACTAAGAGCATCAAAGCGAAAACAAAACAATCCCAACTAGGTTGGCACTGATAAACCCGCCCTATCATCTGCTAGCATACCATAAGAGTTGGTGAGTAACCAACCGCCAAAAAAAAAAAAAAACCAAAACAGAGGACACACAACCAAGCACACACAAGAACTCCAATGCTGATACACAACTTAATGAACACTTTCTCAGTACACATCAAAAAACTAAAATTTCTCAATGCACATCTCTTTATTTCAATAATAATATCATTTTCAATTTCAAAACCTTAATTTTTCTTCCATCCACGTATTCTTCCTTGCCGCCACTTTTAGCCCTCCATCATCACCACTACTCCTAACTTATCCCCTTCCAAGTTCCATCCTAGATATCCACAGTAACCTAGAAAGTGGATGGTTCACGACTTGTGAGAGTGTATAATTCATGACGGAAGATGGTCACAAGCAGAGGGAGAAAGAGATGACGGGAGGAGATGGCGGAGGAGAGAGGTGGCACTAGCGATAGAGAATAGTTATGGTGTTTTAGAATTAGAGTTTGGATCAAAAAAGATAAGGGTATTATAATATTTTTATTGTAAGACAAAATTATATTAAGAAAAAATTTGATTGAGAACTGAAAATAATTAATATATGGAAATAAAATTACCCCCTTGTCAAATTTTGCGAGATCTTGTCACTGAATGAGAAGTTGAAGTGGTAAACATCAATGCTTGTTCAACTGAGTTGAGTAACTGAATGATTTGAAAGAAGACCATGGCTCATCATCTTCCAATCATCTTCACCACCACATGAAGATGATTCTCATCATCCTCAAAACAACCCTAGGCAACTCTTCTTTCTTTTTTTGGTCATTTGGGTTCTATTTTTTTACATTTTCATGCCTCCCACTTGCGAGAGCTAGTGAGAGCTAAGATGCTGCTTTCGCTTTCATTGGAGCTAATAATAGTCTCCTGCTCAAGTTGCTTGCGAGGAGATGAGAAGAAGATGGGCTTTGGAGGCATTTCAATGGCTTCCACATTGCCACACAACATTTCCACCACTCTTGTCATGGAGGGACGATCTTTTGGATTTATTTGGATGCACCATAGCCCAACCTTGAGCATCTTCCTCGCTATATAAACTTCCTCTCCAACTACAAAATCTTCAAGCTCCATATTGTCCCTTTCTTCATCAATCATGAGCTTATCATAAATCCAACCCGGAAACTGTGCTTCACTTGAAGTGTTCGCATCTGGCTGGACATGCGTCTTTGCACCAACCATTTCTAGTAACAACATTCCAAAGCTATAAACATCTGATTTATGAGAAGGTTTGCCAAGATTTCTGAACAAGATCTCGGGAGCAATATAACCAATGGTTCCTCCTGCTTTTGTCATCGTGACTGCACTTTGATTTCGAGAGTATACTTTTGCCAATCCAAAGTCAGAAATTTTGGGATCAAAATTCTGGTCCAACAACACATTCTGAGGCTTTATATCAAGATGCAAGATTCGTGAGTCGCAACCATTGTGCAAATACTCTAGTCCATGTGCAACTCCTATGGAAATTTCATGTAATCGTGTAAGTCCCAATGAAACACTTACCTCCCCTTTATGTAAC
The DNA here is from genome assembly GCA_025200525.1 of Camellia lanceoleosa. Taxonomy (NCBI): domain Eukaryota; kingdom Viridiplantae; phylum Streptophyta; class Magnoliopsida; order Ericales; family Theaceae; genus Camellia; species Camellia lanceoleosa. The sequence continues at coordinate 29,082,123 of CM045763.1, read as the reverse complement.
AAATCCCCTAGCGATTTGTTAGGCATGTACTCGTAAACAAGAGCCTGTCTCGAGCCATCCCAACAGAAGCCTAATAAACGTATAACATTAACATGATGAATCCTACCAATGGAGGTGATTTCGCTAAGGAAATTTTGGCTGTTGTCTCTATAATCCATGAGCATTTTGACAGCAATGAACCGGCCATCTGGTGGCAACTTTCCCTTGAAGACATTTCCATATCCACCTTCCCCTAATTTTTCTTTGAAGTTGTCGGTCATCTTCTTTATATCATTGTATGAGTAGTTTGTCAGTAAGGTTGATTGGTAATTCTTAATGAATTCCTTTGCTTTTCTTTCATCTCCTGTCGTTTGATTCTTTCCAAAATATGATGGCTTGAAGATTGTAGCGAATATGATGGCTTGAAGATTGTAGCGATTCTCCTTTTGTACTTGAACATGAGCAGTAAGACTACAGCAAGCAGAGCACAAATGCTTCCAGTTGCAATACCTACAAAAAGTGCAAAGAATAAATAATGAATTAATCACCCATTTGGTGCAGTTTATTGTTAAGCTAAAAAGCCGATAATCAAAAAGTAGAAGCCAAGATTATATTTCCACTAATTTCTCAATAATCAGTTTTTTTCCCAGCTTATTTAAGTTATTTTTGCTTTATAAAGTTGTAAACAAAAACCATGTCAAATACTGGCAAATTCTTAAAATAGCAAAAGCTATAAGAAACCGCAATAAGCTGCACCAAATAGCTCCAAAATCAATTTTTGACATGATGTGCCTCAATCTCGTAAATCAAGTTCAATGTTGATATAATGCCTAACTGAAATTCAGTTGCCTAGGTTAGTAATGGGAGCTTGGGTTTGGCAAGAATGATTGACTACTTCCAATAGAATGTTGGTCTGTTGTTGCAGAAATGAATTATTCATTGCTCATCACAAGATGGTGAATTCCTGCTGCATTGCCAGAGAAATTGGTGTGAAACAACATTGTAGCATTATGAGATGCTTTGGGTTAAGTTGAATTTCTTCCTTTGCCAGGTTTCCACAAGAATGAGGGTATACCTACAATGAGCTTCCATCTATTTGATTTTTGCCTGCAATGTCCAAGGATGGAATGTAATAAGTAAACAGTATGCTGAGTGTAAAAATGAGGATTGAAAGTTCTTTATCAAACAAAAGTCATAAATTATTCAAAGATAAGAAAAGAAAAGAAAAGAAACAGAATGAAAAGGTTTTAGAAATTCAGCGTCAACCAACCACACAATTAAAATATAAATAAAACCTCAGGTAAAGAGCATTTATAGTTCTAAAGAAATGGATTCCTGTCACCAACTTCAAATAAATGGGACAAAGGTTTAGTTGAGTGGAGTGTTCTTCTTCTATTAAAGAGTAGAATAAACTTCTCTACCATTGTTGGCACAGAAATGCCTGAAATCATCATCACTCTTCGACTCAATTAAGCATTTTACATGTTTGCAACATTGTCTAAGAAAAGTTGATTTAAATTCTCATGTGAGCAATGTGAGTGCACTTATGAAACTGATCGTATCATTTCCCTTCCATGTGTTTTGGAGGGAAATTGGTTGTGGAATTGATCTGCTCCTTCTCTCTCATCCATGGGAAGTTTTTAGGGTAAATTACACTAACACCCCTGGCGTTTGGTCACATCTCACACCTTGACGTTCTGGAAATTACATTTCCATCCCTGTGGTTAATAGTCTCATTTCACAAAACCCTCTACTTATATAAAAGGCAACAACTTCTATAAAACAACGGAAATTACATTGAAAAAAAAAGTAAAGCAAAGGGGAAAAAAAAGAGTAAAACAAAGCAAGAAAAGAGAGTGTGTATGAATTCAATATCTTTATTCCGTCTAAATATTTACAATGATAGGAGATTAGTGTAATTTTCCAAACATTAGGTAATAATATGTATTAAATTCAAACTTTAGGAGGTGTATGTGTAATTTACCCAAGGTTTTACAACTGTCTCAAATTTCTTGAATTTTACCATATGCCATTTTTATCTTCAAAAATTGTCATATGCAGATCTACAGGCTGATAGAAACCAAAAGTATGAAAGTGATAAATAAAAAATTTATAAAAATAATTATAAAAAAAAAAAAAAAGATGAGAAAGTGATAATTAATGTTATATGCTTAATTAGAGCATACTGGATAAATTTAACCCATTTGACAATCAATGTTGCTCAATCATGCATCTCAAATGACTTTTAGCTTTAAAAAATAAGGCCACAAATACAAGAATTTCAAAAATCTTTGGATTTGTTTGGTTTGTATCTCAAGATATAATTATTTTTGAGAAAAAATTTAAAAATTTTGTTTAGTTCAAATTTTTTAAAAATTTTTTTCAAAATCACACTCTCTCTCCTACATATCAATCAATCACTTTTCGTCTCTCCTCTCTCCTTCTCAATCACTTTTTTTTCTTACACACATCAACTCAACTACAACAAAATATCAAATCATCCCAAACTCCCAAACTTCAAAACTATTTTCAAAATATACACCCGAACAAACCAAAAAAATTTCTACTTTGTGTTTGGTGTGATTTTGAAATCAAATATCCACCCTTATATTTGAACGCTATGTTTGGTAAGAGTTTTGAAAGGGCCTTGCTACATCCTCCTAATTTTTGGCCCCCTAATTCCCCTAAATTTCAAACCAAGGCAAAAAAAAAAAAAAAAAAAAAATGCCCAAAACGACGTCGTTTTGGGCATTAGAGGGATTAGGGGGGGCATTTTTAGGGGGACAAATCATTTTCCGTTTTGAAATTATGATTACAAATCAATTTCAAAACACATTTTGAAAACATGTTTGGTAAACCAGACAATTTTTGAATTTTTGGTTCTCGGATGTCCGGACGGACGACCGGGACAGTACATTTTTTTATTTTTTTTTTCCAATTGCCAATCGCCACCTGTTATTTGAAAAAAAAAAATTATATTTGTTTTTGATATTTTTTAAATATACAAATTATTTTTTTACACCAAAATGATATTATGTTTTTGAATTGAATTTTAAAAAGAGTTTGGTTATGAGTTTTGAATAAAATTTTCAATAGAGTTTTGAGTTGTGTGTTTGGTTATGAGTTATAAATTTTTAAATTAAGTTTTAAAAACTCTTTTCAAAACTCATAACCAAACAACTTTTCTCAATTCATATTTCACATCAAAAATTTAAAACTCAATGCAAAACTCAATTTCAAAACTCTTTTTAAAACTCACAATCAAACAAATTTTCTTTTTTCAAATCATAATTTCAAAACTCACAAACTCAAAACACAATTTTATTCTCAAATCATAATTTTAAAACTCGACCAAACACTACCCTAAACTCTTTCCCCAAATTTTTTTTTGAAAATTTATCACAAAACACAAACCAAATACACCCTTTTAAGTCCAGAACTATAACGTGCACAAGCAAGGATGATATTAAGTGTGAACATAACCCTTTTTTTTTCTTCTTTTTGTTTTATTTTTTTAATTATTTTTACAATAGGTCGAAGGAGAGTTTGGAAAAGTGAAGTTTTGATCACAACAGTGAGACTCCAACTCCGCAAGGAAGCAACTTATTTACAATAGGTTCATCAAGAGTGAAAACAATGAGCATAACAATCGTTTTGACGGATTTGGGGTGCATGTTGTGTTGGGTGCATAGCAGGTACTGTTATGTGGTCTTATGGGCTTATTTTGAGATCCATTTTGATGATCCATTTTGATAATCCGAACCGTTTACATTTTAAAGTATATCGAGTAGAACATATCTGTAAAAAATTAAGTTAATCGGATATCGTTAACCCTTTCATTCACTCACATTTGTATCTTCAAAAATAAATGACATTGTGATTTAAAGTATTAAAATGAATACAAATGTGAGTGGATGAAAGGGTTAACGATATCCAATTAACTTAATTTTTTACAAGTATATTCTACTCAATATACTCTAAAATGTGAACGGTTCGGATTATCAAAACAGACTCCAAAATAAACCCATAAAACCGCACTACAGTACCTGCTATGCTGGGTGCACAACAAGACCCCAACTCCCTATGGTGACTCCTATCATGCTGATACAAACATCTTTTATATAAAAACTAAGAAAGCTTAGGGTGTGTTTGGTAACGTTTACGTTTTCAGTTTATATTTACAAAAATTTTATAAACTGATTTTTGTTTATTTTTTGTTTATTTTTAGAAAAACATAAACTATAAACGCGTTTGGTAATTGACAAAATATTTAAAAAAATTTTAAAATATAAAAAAGAGTGAGAAATGGCAAATGGTGGCAAGTGGAGGCAAGTGGCGGCGGAAGACGGTGGTGAAAAGTGGTGACAGTGGGTGGTGGGTAACTGGTGGTGGTGGGTGGTGGCGGGTGGGTGGTGGTGGTGGTGGGTGGGTGACGGTGGGGGGGGGTGGGGGGTGGGGGGTAGAGAGTGGGTAGTAGTGGTGGTGGTGACGAGTGATGGGTGGTAGTGGCGGGTGGTGGTGGGTGGTGGCGAGTGGGTGGGTGGGTGGGTGTGGTGGCGGGTGGTGGGTTGTAGCGAGTGGGTGGTGGTGGTGGCGGGTGGTGGTGGCAAGTGGGTGGCGGATGATGGGTGGTGGTGGTGGTGGGTGGGTGGTGGGTGGTGATGGAGGGTGAGTGGGTGACGGTGGCGGGTGGTGGGTAATGGCGAGTCTTGAGGTGGCAGTGTTGGTGGCGGTGGCGATGGCAGTGATGATGAGTAATGGCGGGTAGGTGGCAGCGGTGGTGGTGGTGGTGGATGGGTGATGGTGGCGGGTAGTAGGTGGTAGCGAGTGGGTGGTGGTGGGGGGGGTGGGTGGGTGCCAGGTGGCTAGTGGTGGTGGGTGGCTGGTGGTGGCAGGCGAGTGGTGAGTAGTGGTGGCAAGTAGGTGGCGGGCGGTGGATGGTAGTGGCGGGTGGTGGGTGGTGGTGGGCGGATGGCAGGTGGGTGGTGGGTGGTGGTGGTGGCGGCGGCGACAAGGGGTGTGTGGTGGTGGCTAATGGATGACAGGTAGGTGGTGGGTGGTGGTGGGAAGTGGATGGTGGGTGGTGGTGGCGGAAGACGGTGGTGGAAAATGGTGGCCGATGGTGGCTAGTGTTGGGTGGTTAAAAAAAAAAAAACTCAAAACTCAAAACGGAAACACATTTTTTGTGTTTTCATTTTTTGGTCAAATTTATAAACTGAGACCACTGATTTATAAATCATAAATTTTACCAAACAAGTTTTTATTTGAGTTTTTAAAATTTTTGTAAATATAAACAGAAAACTGAAAACGTAAGTGTTACCAAACAGCACCTTAGAAATTTCTTGCTCATCATAAATGTACCACGCAATAATGAAATTTCAAAATTTAAAATAGGACAATATGATTGAAATAACTCATGTGAGTAAAAAAAAATTACCTTACATGTTTGAATTATGTGTTAAAAAAAAAAGAAAAAAAAAAAGGGCAAATAACACCAACAATTGCCTAAATTACAACTGGCCCCCATTAGTTGACCTCCGCTGATATTTGAGTCGCATTACACTTTAACTCACGTAGTTAGGGATCCATCAGAGAGCTGTCATTAACAGTTTTTTTAATATTGTACTTTACCCTTAATTTACTATGATGTGTAAGCCTTTAAAGAGTATAGTCTAAAAATTAAAATCTTGAAATGTGATGAGGCCAGGTAAAGCCTTTTAAAACTTTGGGTGTGTGTGATTGTTTAAAGATTTTGGGGTTTGGTATGGGAATTGAGTCAAGATTGTGGTTTTTAGTGTTGTGGATTTGCGAATTTTTACAAGGTTTCCCCCTCTTTTTGGCGGTTGGTTTCTTTGTGGCATTTCTCTGTGGCCAGGAAAGGTGGGCTGCAAAGGATATGCAAGGGTTACGAAGGATGTGCAACGGGAAGATGGTACAGAGGACATTTTTGTCTTTTAACAGAAAATGTCCACTCATTTTCCTATTTCTCGTCTACCTATTTTTTAGACCCGTACGTTGTGTTTGGTGGGGGATTTAGAAATAGATTTAGAAAGGACAAAGAAAAATATGTGTAAAACTAGATAAAATATAAATATATTTTATTCACATTTCACCTTTTTTTTTTTTTTTTTTTTTAAATTTCTTTCCAAATTCCTAACCAAACACAACATTAAGAAAGGCGCGTGTCAATTTATCATAATAATGGAGTTAGTGATTTGGATTTGGACTAGATAATTATCAAGGTATGTGGAATTTGCCCAAAAATAGAAGAAGGAAAGAAAATACGGGAAATTCTATTTATACACCCTCATTTTCACAATGGGAAATTTTGTTTTCACATATCTAATTATCTCAATGTACATACTTAATGAAATATTATTTTAATGACAATTATATCCTAAACTAAAATGACCGTAATGGACATCTACTAGCACCAATAATATTATATGAAAATATTATCTGTACACATTTTTTAAAAAGAAAAAAATCTCAATGTACACCTTTTGAATAAAAAAAAAAAACTAAATTCTAATTTTTCCATTGTTGTCACTTTACTTGCTACATATTCTATACTCCTTTATTGCTTGCAAAACAATACTCTTATAACAACTCATATTACTTTAATCTCTACATTTATACTCTATTAGTGGTAAAAATGTTAGTTTTTTCGTGCATAACTTCTTCCTTTTTTTCCTTTTGCTGTTTTTAGTTAGATAACCAGTGTAGAATTATTTCATTATATTCAGACATTAACTACCGATTTTTTTTATTTTTCATTTTTTTGGAACAAATTTATCGAACTAATCACTTTTATTCGAAAGTTAAGTTTCAAATTAAATATATAATTTCGAAAAATCAGAGGCAAAATTCCCAAACCGAAAAACATAAAAAAAATAAATAAAAAATAAAAAAAAAAGAGGATTTTATAGCAATAGAGTGTATAGAGATCTAAAAATGGTAAATGCAATAACAAAATAGAAAGATGCCTCATTTTTAACAATATTTTGGAGAATTTTCAATGGTGTTTTTAATGGAGGTTCAATAAAGTCTTTAATGGAGGTCTTCAGTAGAAGATTTTGTTTTCACTTCACACTATAGTCTTGAATAGTCTTCAAGTGGGTCTACAAATATGGAAGTAGGGTCACTCAACAAGTGTGTAGAAATGAGAGTTGAGTAGTGTGTACAATGATTATGAGTGAAAGGTATAATTGTAACTTTCAATGTGTAGATTGAGAAAACTAATTAATAATGAAATTAATAAGTGTGTGTACTAAGAGAAGATGTGCAATGAGGTAATTAAATGTGTGAAAATAGAATTTCCCTTTCACAGTACCTACCAAACTTTTAATTTTTTTTATTACAATTTTGTCCCTCAAGTAAATTATATTTTTGGACAAAATCCTAAACTATAACTTCTTAGTACACATTACCACTAACCACTATTGCACCTCCGTCTTTGGTGCAGTCGCCTCCCTAGCCCCCATCAACCCTTCCTATCTCTCTCAATGCCACATCCTCCTTCTTTAGTCCCTGTCGCACCTCCTTGTGATCTTCTTCCTCATTTTTCTTTTTTGTTCTTCTCATCTGTTAGTTGAAACCCTAGATATCTCTCTCTATCTATCTATCAATCTCTCTCTCTCTCTCTCTCTTTCTCTCTCTCTCTCTCTTCTTTGTGAGGTGAAGTTCACAGGGGATGGGGACTGTGATGGTCATGAAGAGTGGATATATGGTCACGATGGATAGAAGTTGCAGTGGTGAGCTAAGGGAGTAATGGGACACAAGAGTAGGGATTGCGATGGTGGTAGGGTAACAAGGGAAAGAGACAGTAGAGTAGGGGCAATGCCTGAAGGGAAGGGAATAAGTAGGGGCAATCAGGGGATTGCGACAAGTAGGGGAAACATTTGAGAAAGAATAACGATTGACAGCCAGTGATGGCAGTGGTTAAGATAAAATGAGACCAATTTGGTATTAGAATAATTCTTGGTAGCTCGAAATTCGGTGGCCCGAATTCGGCTTGAAACCCAAAACGATGTCGTTTTGGGTTTCTCTTTTTCTTTTCTTTTTTTCCTTTCTTTTTCTTGCTTTTTGAATCAGAATACAGAGAGACAAAAGACAAAAGAGAGAGAGAGAAGGAGAAAAGAGGAAGAGAGAAAGAAGAGGAAGAGAGGAGGAGAAGAAAAGAAAAGAAAAGGAAGAGACACTCGCCATCAAAGGCGCCATCACCGCCATCAGAGGCGCTAGCCATCACCAGCGCCATCATCGCCATCACCGGCGACTACCATCACTGATCTGAAGATGATTATGTTGATTTGAAGATGATGATCTGAAGAAGATGATGATGTTGATCTGGAGATGATGAGTATATATATATATTTTTAGTTCTGGATCTGAATCTGTTTTTTGTATATTTTTTTTTTTTACTTGTTCTGGACCTGAAAAAAAATAAATAAATAAAAATTGTTGATGATGATGATGGTGATGATGTTGATGTTGTTTTCTGTATATATATATATATTTTTAATTGTTCTGGATCTGAATCTGTTTTCTATATATATAGATATATATATTTTAGTTGTTTTGGATGTGAAAAAAAAAAATAAATAGAAAAAATTGTTGATGATGATGATGATGGTGATGATGTTGAGCTATTTTTTCGCCATTTTTTCTGAAGTTGAACCCATGAATATGACTATTTAATGTTGAGATCAAATGAGATTTGGACAAAAGAGAAGGTGAAGGTGACTTGGAGTTTGAAGATGAGAATTTCAGAAACTTGACTTTGTTTCTGTAAAATTTGGAAGTTGAACCCATGAATATGACTATTTAATGTTGAGATCAAATGAGATCTGGACAAAAGGGAAGATAAAGGTGAAGGACCTTGAATGAACACGTCCACAGAGGATAAAATGATGTTTGGCTGTGGGACTTCATTCAAGCACACGTCCACAGAGGATAAAAAACAACATTCGGGCAACTCTCGAGCCACACTTTTCGAGCTACGAAACGCTGTTGTTTGGTATTATTTAGAAAATGAAAAATTCCAAATTCATATCCAAAAAAAAACCAAAAAACAAAAATGATGTAACAAAGTGATTATTATAAATAAATTCATTTTTAGTGATATTTTATTTTGAAATAAAAAATTTACAATGAATTATATAATTATGTATAAAAATTACTCATTCCGTCTCAAAATATTAGTCTCTTATTTCATTTTTCATTGTCTCAAAATATTAGTCCATTTTCAAAAATTAAGTACAAAAATAATATAAATTTCTTATTTTGCCCTTATTTTAAATTCATTAATAACCTAAAAAGTACAATTATGATATTGATATTCCTCAAAAAAATGTACTATCAAATAATAATTTTAAAAAATCAATTTTTTAAAAGTGCAATAATTGTATTATCAAAAAAAGTTAGGCTATGTTTGGAAGGATTTTCAAATCATAATTCTACCCACACATTCTAATATCATGTTTGGATAGGGTTTTCAAATTATATTTCCACAACAAACAGAAAACCATGTGTCAAGTGAGATTTTCAAAAAAAAAAATTTTGAAATTTGGTCTAACCGATCGTTCCACCTGTTGTTCGGCTGGTTGATCGGAACAATGCATTTTTTTTTTCAAATAACACATGTTAATTTTTATATATTCAAAAAAAATATTTTCTGAATTTTAAAAAAAAAAATTTTATGAGCTTTAATAAAATTTTGAGTTGTGTATTTGGTTATGAGTTATAAGTTTTTGTATTAAACATCATATGTCACATCAAAAATTTCCCATTCAATTCAAAATTATTTTCAAAACTCATTCAACAAATAAATTTTTCACACTAAAATTATAATTCTAAAACTCACAAACTCAAAATATAACTTTTATTTTCAAATTATATTTTAAAAACTCTGCCAAACGCTACCTTAAATTCTCCAAACGCTACCTTAAATTATAATTTTGAGTTGTGTATTTGGTTATGAGTTATAAGTTTTTGTATTAAACATCATATGTCACATCAAAAATTTCCCATTCAATTCAAAATTATTTTCAAAACTCATTCAACAAATAAATTTTTCACACTAAAATTATAATTCTAAAACTCACAAACTCAAAATATAACTTTTATTTTCAAATTATATTTTAAAAACTCTGCCAAACGCTACCTTAAATTCTCCAAAAGAATCATTATTTTGGAACAAGAGAGTATACATAATTTTTCTTATTTGTATAACATTATACTTCAAAAATAATGACGTAGATAGAATCAAAAGTTTGAAGTAATGTGTGGTGTAGAATTTCGGAAAAGCACTTACTTAATACAGCCGCCCTGACAGAAGCAGACTATTCTCCTGGCGCTGCCGTCGTATCCACACCGTCCACCTCTCATCTGACAAACATCGCAGTCGGTGATATTAGGCCATCCCAGCTGAAACCCATTACTCAACACTTGGGCAAGAAGCATCTGAGAACCATCACCACTACCGTTGGTGATATTATTAGACGCAAGCAGAGGCAAGCTTGCACCAGACACAGGCAAACTCACATGCTCGCACCCAATCGGCATCTCCAGCGGACCCACAGGCCGACGAGTCCCAGTCCCACCCCAAATGTAAGCCCAATAATTATCATCTTTGCAACTGTAATTACCCACAACTTCATTAAAGAATCTACTGGTGAGAGCAATCGGACACTTGAAGACGGTGAGGTTGACACCTCCCACAGGAAGAGCTAGGGCTGCGACGCCGCCGACAGTGCCGTTGGAAATTGAATTTGTGAGGTTCTCAAGAGACGTACACGAACCTAATTTAATATCGTTGATTAGCGTGTGGTCGACAACGGTGACGAGAAGGTCCGATAAGAAGAGTTGTTTAACTTGGTAGAGGCAGCCGGAGAACTCGATGCTGCTGGGGATGGATGAGGAATGGTCGCAGGTGATTTGGAAACCAAGGAGACCACAGTCAAATTGGGCCGAGCCGAAGGATGAGAAGGGCGAGAAAGGGAAGCTGAAGGTTATGTTGCTGCAATTGAATGGTGGGCAGAGGTCGTAATTTGAGCTCTGTTCTTGAGTTTGAGATTGGGTATGATTGATTAAGGTGGTGGATGCGATTAGGAAGAGTAGAATAGTTGGGAGGAAGATGAGAGAATCAGTTTGGCTCGTCATTAATTTGGAAACTTTTGTAAAAATCTCTCCCTCTCCCTGCTAAACAAACAGGAAGTCAAGTCTCCCAATGGAATAGGAGATTTAATGCGACCCATATAGTCCTCGTTTGTTAAATATTGATTGGGAGCTCGAAAGGGGAGCCCGAATTCCCCGAATTTCCTTTTCAAGGAAAAAAAAAAAATAGAGAATAGAAAAAAAAAAAAAACATTTTCCCAAAAATAAAAATTAGGGGGATTAGGGGGAGTTTTTTTAGGGAGATTTTTCATTTTCTAAAAAAATATAAGTAAAATGTGATAATGTTTTGAAAATCGGATCGGTGAGCGAACCGAAAAAGGGATCGGGTGAACGGGTCACCGGTTCAACCGTCGGGTCAAAGTGGTCGAACCGTGACGTCATAATTAATATTATATAATTAAAAAATATAATTAAAAATTATAAATAAATAAAAATATATATAAATACTCAAATAAAAATAAAAATTGTTGTATAATATTTATTAATAATATTTAATAAAGTCATAATTAATAAAAAAAAAGTCACTTGTTTTAAAGAAATTAAAATTTTTAAGCATTCCCTCCAAACAAATTGATTCAATGTTAGGTTTAATTTTGAAGGGAAATGAAATTTTCAACTCTCCCTCCCATCAATATGTTTCAAATAATTTGATTGAATCCCACATAAAATTTTGTAGGTTCTTTTTGAAAAATCTTTTTCTATAAATAGGAATAGACTTTTATAATCTTCTCCAACTTCCAATGAGACTCTTTCTTATGAGAGGAGACTCTTGAAGTAAGAATTTTTAGTCAAAATTTTAAAATATATTTATAATATATATATATATATATAAGAAAGAAAGAAAGAAAGAAAATAAAAAAGAAAAAATAGATAGAGGAAATAAAAATAAAAAATTTGACCGGTCTAACCCGCCAAAACCCGGACCGGGTCACCGGTTCGACTGCCGGTTCTGGCGATTTTCAATTTCCAGGTCGGTTTTGCTCACAGTTCGGTTCTGGAGGGTTGATCGGACCGGAGCCAAGCCCGGTTCCCAATCCAACCGGTTCGACCGGCCGGTCTAGTCCGGGTTTCACAACATTGATGTGGTATATAAGTTAATAAGATAAAATATCACATTCAAATTATAATTTTTTTTTTTTCATAAAAATTAAAAAATTTCAAAAACAAAAATCAAACGATGCTAAAAAAAAAATTGATTACAGTAGCCAATGCCAAGCAAAGCTATATATATACTAGTTTAAAAAGTCGATGCAAAGCCCAGCTATTATTACAGTATATTTAAGTTTTGTATTTTAATAATTTTTTAAAAATTAAAATATTATTCTATAAAATTGAATAAAATAAATCATTAAATGTATGATAGAATTATGTGGTATGAGATGTATCATTTTTTGATTTATTATACACCCAATGATATTGATTCCAATTCTATTTCCATATCATTTTAGGTGAATTTATAAGTCTTTAACATTTCTTTCGAATTTATAAAAAAAAATTAGGTAAATTATAAACACACCCCTTGAGGTTTACTTAAATTACAAATTATCTCCTATAGTTCTAGAAATTATATTATGCCTCCTAAGATTTCTAATTTCATAACAAATAGGTCCTTTTATTAATAAATCATCAAGTTAATTAATATTTTTTAATAACGTTAAAATTTTATTTCAATTAATAATTTAGATAATTTTATTATTGTATAGGTGAACAGTTAGAAATTTCACTTTTTCAATTAATTCTGTTAAATAAAAAATTCTGACAGGGATGTATTTTTAATTTTCCAAACAACATGAGGCAATTCGTATTTTAAGCACCTCAGGGGATGTATTCGTAATTTATCCAAAAAAATTATAGTATTCCAGTTTCGATCGTGTCTGACTGAGACCCCCGCTTCGTGTCTCACTTCTGGAACAAATTGCAAGAAGCTCTGGAGACTACATTGAAGTTTAGCACGTTTTATCATCCACAAATGGATGGGCAATCCGAAAGAACAATCCAGACATTGGAAGACATGTTACGTGTGTGCGTATTGGACCTCAAAGGTAACTGGGATAAGCACCTTCCTTTAGTGAAATTCGTCTATAACAACAGCTATCAAGCAAGCATTGGAATGGCACCGTAAAAAGCTCTGTATGGAAGAAGATGTCGATCACCTCTATGCTGAACGGAAGTCAAGGACAAGAAATTGTTAGGCCCCAAGATCATGCAAGTCACAAGTGAGAAAATCCAACTCAATCCAATAGCGAATTCGCACTGCTCAGAGCCGCCAGAAAAGTTATGCAGATACTCGGAGACGGGACTTGGAATTTCAAGTAGGGGGATCATGTGTTCCTCAAGATCTCACCAACAAAAGGAGTGATCCGATTTGGAAAGCGAGGAAAGTTAAACCCACGTTACATTAGGCCATTTGAGATACTGGAAATGATTGGTCCTGTAGCCTATCGCCTTGCACTACCTCTTGAACTATCCAGTGTCCACAATGTATTTCACGTTTTAATGCTTCGGCAGTACCTTCGACATCCAGAACACGTTGTTGATTACGAGGACCTGGAAGTTTAAGAAGATTTCTTTTATGAAGAGCAACCAGTGCAGATTCTCGATCATTGTGATCAAATTCTCCAAAACAAGACCATACCTCTGGTAAGGTCTTATGGTGAAATCATCATATCGAAGAAGGTACGTGGGAAACGAAAAGTCAAATGCGAGCCAAATATCCACACCTCTTCGAAAATTAAGATACGTCAAGTTTGGGGACAAACTTCTATTTAGGAAGGGAGAAATGTAACACCCTGAACGTTTAATTAAATACCATATAAATATTTATAGTTATATATATAATCGTGGGTGCATGTGATAAATAATAATAAATACAGAATCTAATTTGGCATTGGGTTACCAAATATGAGATTAATTAGGGATTATTATTTGGGGCCAAATTAACAGAAATATGGAATTATAATACTAGTTGGGTCAAATTAGAGTTAAAGATAGTAAATAAATAAATAGGTTAAATAAATAAATAATAACAATAATGATAAAATAAATATATGGAATAAGAGTTATAATAATGGCAGTAATAAAATAAATAAGTTATATGTGCTATGTAAATTAATTTGTCATTATGGTTATCAAATATATGATAAAGAAATTTATTAGGGTAAATTAAGTACCAGATTTATTTGGGGTATATTAGCTGCCCAGATTTATCAAATAAAAGCAAATCAAGTACCATTAATTAAGTACCAGATTTATTAAGGATATCATTCTTTCTCATATCTTTCCTAATTATCCATTAATCATACTTACACATCATTGAATTTACAAAATGAGCCTAGAAAAGTGAGTTTGTATATCATTTTCCTACATATAAATACGTGAAAGGAGTCTAATATTATAAATATAGCTAAAATTAGTTGGGTAAAAACTATCATAAGATTTAGTAAAAATGAAGTAAATCTCACAAATTTGACATAATTATATTAAACTCCCTTAAAGTTTTAATTTATATAATACTTAGCCTCATTTTTATCAGAATTCCTTAATAATATGAATAAAAAAAATGATATTGTCATCTTATTTACATTGAAATGTACATTTTGTATTGTGACTTTATACCATCTGTATTAATTTTGATCTCTTTAACCTTACTAAAAAAGAGGTCTATCTAATTATATTTAAATTATGAAATTTGTATATTTATTTTAAATCTCAATGGAGGTCAGTGTAATTTATCCAATTTAGTTTCAATCAACATTTTTAATTTTTTGAGGTGGTAAGTTTTGAAAATGTGAACCAAGCTTCCTTTGACCTAATAGTATGAAGTAACCATTTTGTAAGCTGAGATTAAGGGTTCAATTTCTATAAAAACAAGTTTGATATCATTTGCGGTATTTATTTATTTCCTAATTTTGAGTTAGTGGAGATTACTGAGTTTGGTGACGGTGGAGCTTTTAAACTTTAGTTGTCTCAAGTTCGAGTCATCCAAATGAGTTATTGGATGTTTGTCTGGTCAATAATTTTAAGATCTTAAAATTAATCGAGATGAATATAAATCAACCCGAAACTTGATTATAAAAAATAAATGAAATGAACCATCAAACTTGTAAGGGGGACTGAGTCTGGGTGTGGTTGCTACAAAATGGACCGAGTCAATTTTTTTGTTCTAGGGTGGGTTGACTTTGACCCATCAGGTGGGTGGTTTGGTCAAGAACGAACCCAGGCCTATAATTGTAACAGCCCAAGGGTGAAGAACCCTGTTAATTATTTTGTGGGTGTAGGCCCATTATTGGGCCTTCTTGACTCATTATGTGGGTTGTTTTTCCGTCGGCTCGTATCAGTAATATAGCCCAGCTATTTTACCTTACCCCAGACTGAGTTTAGCCCAACAAAGTGGTCAATTCAGAGTAATCAACAATTCAAAATTAATAAACAACAATATACTCTCTCAAATTCCAAATCACACCTTGCTGAGGTGTAAAATTTTATTGGATTTTATGTCATGTTGGCATAGTGTAAAATCTCACAATAATTTCACACCTAAGGAATGACATGTCATAAATTATCACATGAATTTAGAACACTATGTAATGGTGTATTTGAATTATTTTATGTTATTCTTCTTTTCTTACTCTAAAATTTCAATTCACCCTATCAAAACTCACCATTATTATCAATATCATTATTTTTATTATATTATTACTTGCACTTGGAAAACCAACAGCTTTCAATGACCACAAATCAACATTCCTCAGAGTTATAAACATGGAAGGTACATCGCTGAAAAAGGTTGCTCGAATTTTCAAATCCGAGACCATGTGGTCCTCTAGCCCTGAATGCATAGTGGTTATGTGATGACCTAAATTTATATAAAATAAATTTTTTTTATGGGATGATGTAAATGATATATATATATATATCTCACATTAGGAGTGTGGTTACATTCCAGCTGAGTTTGTTCAAATCTGGTGGAATATAATTTGTAATGGGACTTTCGGTGGGAAAGTGTTTAAAAAAAAAAAATAGGAGATGGTGGATAGAATAATTGATGTGCTTTTTGGGTGGAGACATGATAGTTGTGAAGGGCCCTCCTTGAATTGTTTTTGGTAAAATCATGAATTAAAGCTTCATGTTATTATGAGGAAAGGGAGTCATGAAGAATATTTTTCTAAAACAATGAAAGAAGTGAGTGCTGTGTAAATTTTGTGCGAAAATAGTTTGATTTTGTATTTTTAAAAAATAGTTACCGATCTCAGAAAATTATGAAATTTTTGTATGTTGTTCACATACGAGTCTAGCACGTTGGGTAAATATTTCAGAATTTATTGATGAGTATTTATTTTATGAAAATTCACGGACTGATCGGTGTTCGGTCTAGTGTATAGCAGAATTTTGTTATTTAATTTTTAATGTTTAGACCATGATTTGAGATAAATTAGTTGAGTCTATTTTAATATATAATTGGACTATGTTTCACTTATGGATGAGACCCATGATTTAGATTCAATTTAATTTGAATTTGTTTATGATTCATGTTTAATTATTTTGTCCTTTTTAATTATGTGATTGGTAATAACCACATTGGGAGTTGTTATTATTTATTATATAGGACTATAATAAATATTTGATAGTTGATTTTATGGTGTGTACCATATGGTGAAAAATTATATATTTTTGTACTGAAATTGGGTATATTTTTGGTAGTGAACAAAATATTATATTTTGTGGTGTACAAAAATGTTATATTTTTGTGGTAAAAAAATTATATCATTTTATAATTTATATTATAAAATTCTGAGTTATTATTACAAAAATTATTTATGTTTATAAAAATAATTATGGTGGAATGTTGATGATTATGTTTTGGTGAGTGTGATTAAAGAAATAAAAAAAAGGAAAAAGAAAAGAAGAATGGGTGGTCTTGTTGACAGAGCCTCTCTCTCTCTCCCTCTCTCTCTCTCTCTCTCTCTCTCTCTCGGCTCTCTCTTCTCTCTCTCTTTCTTTCTTTTTCTCCATTGTTGCTTAAGCTTTGAGTTTAGAGTGGGAGTCCTTAGAGTGAGATTTTACAAAAGTGATGTAAATGAAAGTTGTAGAGCTCGTCGTAATCTTCGCAATGGTGTTCTCGGATTCATGATCGGGTGACGTTTGCATTTTCAGATTTGTTTTTCTTCATATTTGAGGTAAGGACTTTCTTCATATTTTTACATTAAAGCTATGTTGGGATTATTTTGAGAAAATATATCATTATAAGAGGTATTGCATATAGATATATTTTTAGATTTTTGTTTGGTAATTTTTGGAAGAAAAATTATGTTGAAATGTTAAGGATGTTGGTATATTGAGATTGATTTTGGAGAAATCATTTTGTGTTGTTAATTTTGTAAAAGAAATCTGAAAATAGAATTTAATAATTGTATGGATTATATCTACAACATATTATGGTTAGATAATTTATTTTGAGGAATTAAGGTTGAAATATTTATCTCATCCTTGAGTTTTGGAATTTATTTTTGAGAAAAATAAATTAATATTGAGGAATATGGTGCAAATTGTTAAGTAGAGATTCTTGAGCTTCTTTTCAATACCTCGCTATAGATAGACTTGTGGTAATTTTTATAGCATTTAAAATTACTATCTTGTTGATTTTGGAGAAAAAAAATCACGTTTTCGTTTTAGGGACGGGTTGGGGCTTATGATCGAGTTTGTAATTTATTTTTGGGCTCCTAAATCATGTTAGGAGGTAGTCTTGATGGTTTGGTATTTTATACGGGATTTTTCATACACTATGTATGTGGTTTAATATATTTTTGGTAGCTTGGGGTTGATTGATGAGTTTAGTATTAAATTTGGGATTTTAGGAATGTTTCCGAAATTTTCGTTAAAAGCATTTGGAATTTGTTTTGATTTTGGGGGCTGATATTGTTGACTTTAATGGGTTGTAAGTGTTGTATAAAATTAGTTTTGGGTTGTATAAGCATGTTAGAGTGTGAGGTTGATGACTTGGTTTTGGGTTGAAATCCTTGAATTTATGTAATTAAATATGCTTTAATGGTTGTTTTTTTTAAATAAATAAAAAGTTGATGTCCAAATTGTGAAAGTGTAAACTTGGAATATGATTGTAAGGTTATGAATGAGTTATGTTTTTAATTTGAATAAAAACGGACTTCGATTCGATTAGTTGTGAAATTTTTACCGGTTTGTGACCAAAAGAGTAATTTTAAAGAAAACAAAGGAATTACGTTTAACTTTTGGGATTTTTTTTGAGTTATATATATATATATATTTGCAAGATCTAAATGATTTTAGAAATCATCCTTTGATTTGTTTTGAAAAATAGATCATTGATTCAAGAAGGTGAATGATTTTGAAAGTGGGTTTACTTTCTTTTTCCTTCTAAAAATAGAAGTTTATATTTTTGAATTATGTTGATGAAAGAAAGATGTTTTGGTGAGATCTTCTCAAATATTTGAAGATGAATGGTTTTGGTAAGAAAGCCTAGAAATTGGAGGATTTTTAAGAAAGATGTTGAAAATCTTTGGAATGTGTTGTTATATTTATTTTGTGTGCCAAAATAAATGATGTTTGAAAATTGTTTAGTTATTTCATGAAAATGATGGTTTCCATGGGATAAGATAATTGTTGAGGTTTTGGAAATGTTGGAAATGTGGGAATTATGTTATCCATTGGTGAATTGAAGTAAATGTATTTATTCATCTTGTGAAATTGTATTGAAAGGAGAACTGGAAGTTTTGATCACAATGGAAATATTGTGTGGAAGAATGGAAAATGGATAAAATGTTGCATTGCATTTGTTGATACATTGGCATATCAATTCATTGAAAATGAAGAACTTTGAAAGTTGATTTGAAAACTTGCATTGAGAAAGAATGTTGAGAAATGAGTTTTCATGAAATGGTTTTTGGGTAAATACGGTGGTAAGTCTTGACAGGTAGTGTAGATTATGGGTGTCGAGCCTTCCAGCTTGTGACTGGTAAAAATGACGGAATGGGTGTCGAGCCTTCCAGCTTGTGACTGGTAAAAATGACAAAGAATGGGTGTCGAGCCCTCCAGATGATACTGGTAAAAATGACAAATTGGTAGTACTTGTATAGTCTACTTGCAAACACTAACCTAGGGATTACCAGAGTTGTATTTACCGCCCTTGAAATAAATTGTTAAGTTTTGAACAATTGAAATTGCATGACATCATGAAGCATGATGGTTTTCAGAGGATGAAAATGTGATTTATCTTCAAAAAGGACATAGCATGACATATGCATTCATCTCATAAGACTGTATAAAATGGATTTGATGAATTGTTTAATTATTTGATTTAATTGATAATGAGATGATTGAATGGATTAAAATGGATGTCATGTTACTTGTTAATATATAATAATATATACTCTACTTTCGGTGCACCCTTTAGATTAATATATACACTCACCCACATTGTATGCTCTTGTGTGCTGGAAAGCCACAGACACCACCCACACCTTCTATCATTGATGTCTCTCTATACTTTCGGTGCTTCAGCTATAAATAAGCTAGCATCCTTGTAAGCAATTAGATAAACTGAATATACTTCAATTCATTCAGTCTCTCTCTTTTCTGTCTATAAATTCTGTCTATAAATCTTTCATGGTATCAGAGCGCAGTAACTTTGGTGTTTAGTCCCGTACACAGTGGAACTACACTTCTGGGATTCTTTGCTTGGCGTGTTTAGTCTCGTAACTACACCAAACAGCTCGGAATCTCCTTACGATTCCAACGGCACCAAGCCCGTCACCAGAAACGCCTTCACGCGCCTCCACGCGCCGCTTCTTTGCTCGGCGCGTCGCTGCTTCCGTTGCCACGCGCACACGCGCCTTCACGCGCCTTCCCCTCAGCTGGATCGTGCGCCACACCTGCTATCGTGCACCCGCGTGCGCCGTTTGCCTACCGTGAACCGGTGCGTCGCGCCTTCGTGCACCAGCGTCGCCGTTTGCTTACCGTGAGTTGCGCGTGCGCCGTTCCGCTATTGTGCACCCGCGTGCGTTCGCTATTATGCGCCGCGCGCCTTCTCGCTAACGTCGCGCCGCTCAGCCTGCTAACGTCTTGCGCCGCGTCATTTTTCCTCCTGCTGACATCATCACTGCACAGCCCACCTTTCCTAGCTATTTTCGACCTTCCGGACTTATTGGTACACTCTGTTTTATCAAATTTTGCTCCTACAAGTCTATTCCTATCAAATTACGCTCTCCTAAACTATTATAATGGATCGTCATGATGCCTCTCATCCCATTTCTGTTATTTTGGATGGTTCCAACTATGTTCTATGGGCCCAAGCCATGTCTTCCTTCCTCAAAGGAAAGAAGCTCTGGCGCATTATCACTGGAGATGTGACCCAACCAGTAAAAGACATTACTGACCAAGCTCCCACTACTACTGCTACATATGAAGACCGACTTGAGGAATGGGACAGCAAAAATTACCAAATCATTACCTGGTTTCGTAATACCTCTATTACCTCTATCAGTCTTCAGTTTGGTCGCTTTCAACTTGACTCTGTCACTACACCTGCAAAGGACATCTGGGATTTTTTGAAAGAAAGATACCAGACCACTGGTCTTGCTCATCAATATCAGCTTCAGAGCCAACTTCATCGAATGCGCCAAGAATCTAATCAGTCCATCAATGACTTCCTTTCTCAAATGTACTCCGTTTGGGACCAGCTTGCTCTTTCCGAGCCGCCTTGGACTTGTCGAGAAGATGCTGTCTTATTCACTGCCCATCGTAATCAGCAAAGATTGGTGCACTTTCTCATGGCTCTCACTTCATCTTTTGAGCCCGTACGTGCCTCTCTTCTTCATCGCCATCCTTTGCCCACTTTGGAACAAGCTATTTCTGAGCTGCTATCAGAAGAAACTCGTCTTGGTACTCTCCAAACTCATCATGTGGACTCTGTTCTTGCCACTCCTCCGTCCCGGCCATCCTCTACCCAGCAGACTAGTGCTTGCCTCTATTGTCAGAATCGGGGCCTGCCTGCCACACATCTCTGATCAATTGCGGTCGAACATCGCTAACACCGCAACAAACTTAGTCTGGTCATCTGCACAGATTGTTTTCGCAATCCTCGCTCATCCTGCAACCGCCACTCCTATCAAGGCGGTTCTTCTCGAGGAGTTTTCATCGTTCAGGAATCGATCTCATTCCGGAAATCAGTCTCATCATCACACTGCTGCTGCTGCCTCTGAGGCTGGCTCTGAGTCCCCTGCTCCGTCTACTCCTCTCTTTACTCCCACGGATGTCGAGGCCATGTTCCAACGCCTTCTCTTTGGTACACCTCCTCCTACTGCTTTGTCTGTGATTCCAGGTAACTCTTCTTGGTATTTTGACTCTGCCTGTTGTAATCATATGACCTCTAGTTCTACTATATTTTCTTCCATCTCTTCATCTCCTCATATTCCCTCAATTCAAACTGCTGATGGTTCTCTCATGCCTGTCCGTCATGTTGGTACTGTTTCCACATCATCTTTATCTTTACCTCAAGTTTATCATATCCCTGCTCTCACTTTAAACCTTATATCTATTGGTCAACTATGTGACCTTGGTCTAACTGTCACCTTTTCTACTACTCATTGTTTGGTGCAGGACCCTCAGACGGGGCAGACTATTGGGATCGGCCGTAAGCATGGACGTCTTTATGAGCTCATGCACCTTCATGTTCCTGACTCTCCTCCGATCGCTGCTCCTGCATCTACTTCCTCTGTTTCACCTTTTTATCTTTGGCATTGTCGCTTAGGACATATTTCTGTTAATCGCTTACAGTCTTTGGTTTCTAGTGGACAATTGGGTCATGTACCTCCAGCTAATTTCGATTGTATACCCTGTCAACTAGCCAAACAACCTGCTTTATCATTCAATAAAAGTACTTCTGTTTCTCATGCACCTTTTGATCTTATACATTCGGATATTTGGGGCCCTTCCCCTACTACTACTATGGGGGGATCTCGTTATTTTGTTGTTTTTATTGATGATTTTTCCCGCTTTACCTGGATTTTTCTCATGAAAACTCGATCTGAACTTAAACACATTTATTATCGATTTGCTCAAATGGTTCACACCCAATTTTCCATAACCATCAAAATTTTTCGCTCGACAATGCTATGGAATATCGATTGATTTTCTTTCTTTTCTTGAGTCATGGTACCCTGCCTCATCGTTCATGTGCTGGCACGTCTCAGCAAAATGGCCGTGCTGAACGGAAACATAGGCATATTCTTGACACTACTCGCTCTCCTTCTCTCTTCTTCTTGTCCTGAAAATTTTTGGGGGGAAGCTGCTCTCACTGCTGTCTACACCATCAATTGTGCTCCTACCCCTATCATCCATAACCAAACTCCTTTGAGCGTCTGCATGGCTCTCCTCCATACACTAATCTTGGGTTTTGGCTCTGCTGCTTTGTTCTACTTCAACCCCATGAACACACCAAACTTGAACCTCGTTCGTCTTTGTTGCTTTCTTGGGTATGGGATTGAACACAAAGGCTTTCTTTGGGACCCTATCTCTAAACGCCTTTCAGATCTCCCCGCCATGTCGCTTTTTAAGGAGCACAAAATGTTTTCCTCTCTATCATCTTTTCACTTACCCACACTTTCCACTAATTTACTGTTTACTAATCCTTCTATAGATCTCTTCTCTGATGAATTTGATACAGGTTCCTCCTTCATCGAGACACCCTTGCTCACTCCTGATCCCGTCCAGCCTGCTCTCTCTGACGGTCCACCTCTCCCTGTGCCGCCTTCTTCTCCACCGGTTCTTCCTCCTACTGATCCTCCTACGGGTCGGCCGCGCCGGGTAACTCAACCTCCTATCCATCTCCGTGATTATATTGTTGGGTCTGCTGCCTTCTTTACTTATGAACCTACCTCCTATCGTGAGGCTTGTACTAATCCTCTTTGGCAGCAAGCTATGACTGATGAACTCCAGGCTTTGGACAAAACTCATACTTGGGATCTTGTTGATCTTCCTCCTGGCAAAACCGCGATTGGCTGCAAATGGGTTTACAAAATCAAGACTCATTCTGATGGCTCTATTGAATGCTACAAAGCTCGTCTTGTTGCCAAAGGCTTCAATCAGGAATATGGTATTGATTATGAGGAGACCTTCTCCCCTGTTGCTCGGCTTACCTCTGTTCGTAGTTTACTTGCTGTTGCTGCTGCTCGTCACTGGGAGCTTTTTCAGATGGATGTCAAAAATGCCTTCCTCAATGGTAATCTCCTTGAGGAAGTTTACATGCAACCTCCACCTGGGTCCACTTGTCCACCTCATAAGGTTTGCAAACTACAGCGTGCTCTTTACGGTCTCAAACAAGCACCCCGAGCCTGGTTTGCTAAGTTCAGTTCTACCATTCATGACTTCGGGTTCACTTCAAGCTCCTATGACTCTGCTCTGTTTCTCCGGACCACTCCTCATGGTACTACTCTTCTCCTTCTGTATGTGGATGATATGATCATCACTGGTAGTGATGCAGCTGGTATTCTCCGCCTCAAACGGTTTCTTCACCGTCAGTTTGAAATGAAGGACCTTGGTACACTTAACTACTTCCTCGGCCTTGAGGTCTCTCATGATTCTACTGGTTCCTATTTGTCCCAGGCCAAATATACATCCGATCTTCTAGCTCGTGCTGGTCTTACAGATTGCAAAACTACCTCTACTCCGGTTGATCCTCAGCTTCGTCTCACTCCTCTCGATGGAGATCTCCTCTCAGATGCTACTCTTTATCGCCAGCTCGTCGGTAGTCTTGTCTATCTCACAGTCACTCGTCCTGACATTGCCTATGCTGTTCACATTGTTAGTCAGTACATGTCGGCTCCTCGCACTCCCCACTATACTGCTCTTCTCCACATCCTTCGCTACCTCAAAGGCACTATGTTCCATGGTCTTCACTACTCTGCTTCCTCCTCTCTTGAACTGCGTGCCTTTTCTGATGCTGATTGGGCTGGGGATCCTACGGACCGACGCTCCACCACGGGCTTCTGCTTTTTCTTAGGGGATTCTCTTCTTACTTGGCGTAGCAAGAAACAATCTCTCACTGCCCGCTCTAATACCGAAGCTGAATACCGAGCTCTTGCTGATACTACTCAGGAGCTTCTCTGGCTTCGCTGGCTCCTCACCGATCTGGGTGTTTCCTCTGATGGAGCTACCTCTCTCTATTGTGACAATCAGAGTGCCATTCAGATTGCTCACAATGATGTGTTTCATGATCGCACAACGCATATTGAGATTGATTGTCATTTCATTCGACAGCATGTTACACGTGGTACTGTTCATCTTCTCCCTATTGCTTCTGCCGATCAGCCTGCTGATATTTTCACCAAAGCACATCCTCCTGGCCGCTTCTGTGATCTTGTTTCCAAACTCAACTTGGTGGATGCCTACCCTCCTTGAGTTTGCGGGGAGCTGTTAATATATAATAATATATACTCTACTTTCGGTGCACCCTTTAGATTAATATATACACTCACCCACATTGTATGCTCTTGTGTGCTGGAAAGCCACAGACACCACCCACACCTTCTATCATTGATGTCTCTCTATACTTTCGGTGCTTCAGCTATAAATAAGCTAGCATCCTTGTAAGCAATTAGATAAACTGAATATACTTCAATTCATTCAGTCTCTCTCTTTTCTGTCTATAAATTCTGTCTATAAATCTTTCATTACTATTGAAGTATGTTTATTTATTTAAGTTAACTAGTTGTGGTTAATTAAATAAAATAGATTTAAGAGATTATGTGATAAAACCTTATGATTTTGACATGATATGATTTCACGAATATATATGAGTATCTTTGTACTCTCACATCCTTTAATGTTTTAATATGAGATTGCTCGATGAGTTTTGCTCACCCCCTGTCTGTACATGTGTACAGGGAATGCTTTTCGGAATTGAAGATCAAACAATGGGTTTTACCATTTCATTAGTGTAATGTAGAGATGGATTGTACTACTTCATTTGTTGTTTGGCTGAGTGCTATCTTTTGTAAAGAGTAGTGTCCTCTCTTTTATTGTAAGCCTCAGGGCATTTATTTTATTTGTATGTAAATATCATTGTTGTATAACAAGAGGGAATATGTATATTTAATTATTCACCATTTCATCTAAGGATGAAATGTTATTTGTAAATGGACTTAATTAATGAATATTGGTAAGGTTATCCGAGTAATAAAATTTGGGGCATGACAGGTTATTAAATCCAAATTGTAATCAATTATTAATAGCTCCTATATATTTCAGTTGGTGCACAAACAGAAGGCTTGTAGTGGAGGTCTTTAACCATGGAGCAAAGCAGTTTTTGGGAATAACAAAATTAGATTAGTTGGTCTCTAAAGGACCAACTAATTCAAATTCAGGCCCTCCCTCCCACTAAGGACAATTTGTTTGATCAACTCAGAGTTCAAAATGAGATAGAAGAAGTCTTATCCCGAGAAGAATGTATTAGGTGGCTTAAGTACGGGGATCGTAACTCAGGGTTTTTTCATGCTTCAATGATTCAAAGGATGCAAAGGAATCAGATTTTAAAGCTTCAGACAGAATAGTGGAGGTGGCTCTGTTCTAACAACGATATTAATCATTACCTTACTGAACTTCTATTCCAATTTGTTTACTTACGGTGGTAATAACAATATGGATGAAGCTCTAGAAGTGGTTGAGCACTCAATCTCAGCAGATATGAACCGCGTGTTGGTAAAACCAGTTTGTGATGAGGAAATTAAGGAAGCAATTTTTAGCCTTGGTACGACCAAAGCCCCCGGTCCAATGGCTTCCCAAGATTTTTTTATCAAACTTATTGGGCTGAGGTAGGCACACAAGTGTGTCAAGTAGTGAAGGATTTCTTCAATATCTTCTGAAAGAAATCAATCACACGAATCTGGTGCTAATCCCAAAAGTTCCCAATCCAGTGAAACTGTCACAATTCTGCCCAATCAGTCTTTGCAATTTTAGCCTTAAGGTTATCACCAAGATTTTAGCCAATCGACTAAAAGTGATTCTGAACAAGTTGATTTCTCCACACCAGTCTGTCTTTGTGCCAGCTAAACTAATTGAAGACAACATTTTGTTAGCTCTTGAGGCTTTTCACTCCCTGAAGTTGAAGCGTAAAGGAAAATCTGGAAACATGGCAATTAAGCTGGACTTCAATAAAGCCTATTATCACATGCAATGTGATTTCTTGGGGGCAGTGTTAAGGAAGATGGGTTTCCATCCTACCTAGATTCAATGGGTGATGGAGTGCATGACAACGATTTCATTCTTAGTTTTTGTTATAATAGGGAACGTAAGGCTGCCTTTATCCTAACCACGGGGTTAAGACAAGAAGATCCCCTTTCTCCTTATCTCTTTCTTCTAGTTTTAGATATGCTCTCTAGGCTGATTTCTAGAAGTGTGAGGAACCATCAGACATCAGGCATCAAGATTACAAGACATTGCCCTATAGTCTCTCATCTTTTGTTCTATACTCTCTCATCA
The DNA here is from genome assembly GCA_025200525.1 of Camellia lanceoleosa. Lineage (NCBI taxonomy): Eukaryota > Viridiplantae > Streptophyta > Magnoliopsida > Ericales > Theaceae > Camellia > Camellia lanceoleosa. The sequence goes on along the minus strand of CM045763.1, from coordinate 29,055,462 downwards.
GAAATTGCCCTATACTCTCTCATCTTTTGTTTGCAGATGGCGTCCTCTTCTTCCTTAATTAAAGCCAATACTTCTAAATGTGAAAAGATGATCAAGGTGATTAGGGTATATTGTGCAGCCTCAAGCCAACTTGTTAACTTCTACAAATCTAGTATTGTCTTTTTGGCTAATGTACCATTGCTTAACCAACACCAGATTTGTTCTACCTCTGGATTTTGGTTAATGTAGAATGATGCCAAATATTTGGGACTGCCTTCATTTTGGGGAAGGTCAAAGGTTGATGTATATGGCTTCATCATTGGAAAAGTCCTCTCTATACTCCCAGGGTGGAAACAAAAATTGCTTTAACAGGTTGGCCGTGAAATTTTAATCAAAGCGATGACCCAAGTTATCCCCACTTACGCCATGGCCTGCTTTGCTGTCACGATCTAAACTCGCCCCTATAGGTTTAACATCGTAACCGGTCAGTAATTCTCAAAGTACCAAAGGCCTCTAACCTGAATATCATAAAATGTAAGGGGCTGCGAGAGGAAATGTATAAAATACATTGTCCATAAAGCTGTGCTGACGTACATGGGACAAAAAATTAAAACTTGAATATATACAAATGACGTTAAAGTTTCATCACACAGATACTAACAAAAGGGCTTAGCCCAATGTGCATATACCCAAAAACAAAATAAAATCTAAAACATCCTTAACATAAGCCATAAAACTTGACTTCTTCAAATGGGAACCTCCCTGAGAGGCACAGTGGCTGGCTGACAAAACCAAAACTCTCCAAACAGCAGCTTAGGCCTGGTCACGCTCCTGCTTACCTACATACATAATATAAGTAGTGAACGAAAGCCAGTGAATAATAACAAAGTAAAGGGTTAAATGAATGATGTCCCATAACAGATTCAGAAAGCAGAAACAGAGTCATAATTCTTATTCTTCTCCAAAATCATATACAAAAATTAGAATTCATGCTTAGTCATACATGGTACATCCATTAGTGCTAACAGATCAGATACAGAGTATTACGGGTCATACTTGACTAGTTCCATAAACGAACCTCCGGTACCGGGAACAGATAACATGCTTAAGCCACGGTATTGTTGCCCCCAGGTGAGGGTCATGAGACCACAATATTATTACCCCTGGGCAAGGGCCTTATGTTCTTCGACCACGGTATTGTTACCCCCGAGCTAGGGCTTTGTGCTAAGGATGCTATAAGTACTTGTCAGAAATTAGACAAACATTCATTGTACATAATATATCATTTCATAAAACATATCTTATTTCATCATACAAAAAATAAATAAAGTTGAACATAGCTTTACTAAGTTATTACTCATAGAGGGCTCCACTTGCAGAACAAATTAAGCAAATAAACCAAACCGTCTATGGCACATAACCTGCACAAACATAGAATGGATACGTATTGAATCACACACTCGGAATCATTAACTTCGTTCTTTCTTATCTTGGTGTGTTTCTAACCTTTATCCTCATTATTATATCTTAACTATAGTCTAGGAATGTCTAGGATGCAACGAGGATGCCAAAATGCACTTTGAAACACTTAACAAAATTTGTTGAAAACAAGGCTTTCGCTCGAGCACAACTTCATTCGCTTAAGCGGTCTGTAAACTCTACAAAAGTAATGGTTGCTTGATTTCTTCGCTCGACGGTCGCTCACGCGTGAGACTGAGGTCTTTGCTCGAGCGCAACTCTGGTCACTCGAGCGGTCTACAAAACATGAAAACTTCTGAGAGCATGCATTTTACGCTCGAGCCAACTTTTAGTCGCTCGAGCGGAAGTGCAAAACAAAGGGTGGTTACTCGAGCACAGATTTTGTCGCTCGAGCGGAGAAGTAGAATTTTGGGATTTTCAGATTTGCTTCCAAGCTTCAAAACTCGAATTCAAAGCTACAAATCAAGTTCTTTTGGACCAAAAACTTAAGACATCACTTGGAAACTTGCAAAACATCATGAATTCAAAACCATTTCACAAAACCAAAGCCCAAAAGCATGCCAATTGTTTAAAATCAAACTAGAAACTTTGAAAGCACAACATGCAAATAATGGATTGAGTTCAAAACTTCCAAATCATGATCAAATGAGATGTTTAACTCAAAAACTTGTTGAATTCTTAGAACTAAGCCAAAATGAGGACATGCAAGAGGTAATTCTTTGAATCTAACTTCAAAATTATGAGAATTATGCATGCATGCGTGACTTGTTCTTCTTCTATACATTCTAGCTTAATTCATGTTATAATCATCTTAATTCCCTTGAATTCATGTACTGAATAACGTACACTCAAGCTTAAGGGTTGAATTCTTACCTTAGTTGTTCAATTATGCTCTAGAATGCTAAATTCTTTGAGCTAGGAGGCCAAATGTCCAAGGTTCCTTCCAAATACTTCATATCCTCTCTCAGGTTCAATGTGTTCCACACTCCCTCTTCTCTCACACGTCTTTGATGAAGACAAGATGATCCCATGTATTCTAGAGGCTAAATTGGCCTTATATAGGCCCACTTAATTTAAGTTAATAAAGTTGGATTAAGTTAAGCCATGCCAACTTCTTTAAGCTACTTTAATCTAATTATTTAGTTTCGAATCGAATTTAAATTGAACTTACCATAAATTTCTAAAAATCATAAATAACACATAACCAAAGTCAATTTTTTAATTGAACGTCGATAAGGCTTTCAATTCACAGAACAAAATGGAAACACAAACAAATATTTCTACGATAAACAGATAGAAACACAAATAATGCAACACACCTGCAATTAATTCAGGATTTCATCATAATTACTTATTAGGCATCCTTAATCATGGATTAATAATTAATCTCAGGTCGGGGTTGTTATATTTGCTTTCCCACAAAAGTTTTGTAATAAACTCAACTCTTGTATCAAAAAATTTTGGTGGGCCGAAGACCCAGGAAGGAAAGGGATCCATTGGGTAGATTGGACTAAATTATCTTTGCCCAAATCGGAAGGAGGGCTGGGCTTTTGTGATTTTCATGCTTTCAATATGGCCTTTCTAGCGTGTCAAGGTTGGCTCTTGTTGAAAAACCCAGGATCTTTTTGTGCTCAAATAATGAAAGTTATTTACTTTCCACATATTGAATTCATGCAGGCTACTTAAGGGCATAGAGTTTCTCCAGCATGGGCTAGTATTATTCAAGGCAAGAAGTTGCTTGAAGAGAGGGTCTGATGGTAAGTTCATAATGGGATTTCTGTAAGGTTTTGGGATAACAAGTGGGTTTCGTTAACCCCAGTCAAACAAGGGTCCATAACAACCATCCTCCTCTTTTCAACCTTCAAAATAGTTTTGGAAGCTCATTTGGGTCTCAAGGTTCCCTCTACGATACGCCACTTCTTATGGAGAGTGTGTAAAAATGCATTGGCAACTAAAGAGAATCTTCATCGAAGGCGGTGTGCCCTCCATCTTATTTGCCCAATTTGTCAAGTAGCTGCTGAAACAGTGGAACATTTACTTTTTGGGTGTAGCTAGGTGAGAGCCGTTTGGTTTGGTAGCAACTTGAGCTTCAAGGTTGACCCAATGTCTATTTCATTTGTGGTTCAATGGCTACATCATCTTCTAGATTAGTTCAACAACAAATCAATGTAGGACTTCATTAGCTTTGTAGCTTGGATGGGATGGTTTATTTGGAAGGGGCGAAATGATTTTATTTTCAATGCGAACCCGGTTGACCCTATGTCCATATTTCTTCGAGCCAATCAAGCAATGGAGGAATTAAAGTCAGCTTCGGATAGCCCTGTTGGTATTGCTGCTGGGCCGTGGAATCTATCTACTTGGGTTCCTCCTCTGGGGATTGTTTTGAAAATCAATTGTGATATGACTGTCAGGAAAAATTCTACTCATGGTGCAATCGTTATTCTATTGCGAAATTCTCATGGAAATCTCATTGATGGAATAGCCAAGTTTGTGACTATTTCATTTGTTCTACAAGGTGAAGCTTTTGCTATTTGAATGGCTTGTCATTTGGCACAAGTGCATAACCTTTCGAACATTGAGATTGAGGGTGACAAGAAGTCAATCATCCACCTTTGTGTGTTTGAGACAGTTCTCCCTTGGGAATGCAATGCTAGCTTCCTAGATATCAGAAGCATGGCTGGGAGAGCGAATTTTATCTTCAGATGGGGTCCTTGATCGACAAACAAGGCAGCTCATTGGATAGCCCAATCCTTTTTGATGGGTGATTTACCAGTTTCGTGGATGTCTTATCCTCCTTCTGGTTTAGTGAGGGCTATGTCTTTGTAATTGCTTTGTTTGGTGTTCTTAGTTTATCAGTTCAAAAAACCAAAAAAAAAAAAAAAAAAAAAAAAAGACCATGGAAGGCACATTACAACCAATGGTTGAAACAATCTGATTTATTATCTTTATTGCAGAGCATCTTTCCATGAATAATACTATATGTATTAATTAGTGTACTAACTAATGTATCAATTGATGATGTGACGGAATTTACGAGGTTTTTGATATTTGTAATTTGTATAATGAGTGGGGTCAATAATAATATCATAATTAATGTTGGTACACTAATTAGTACATGTAGCACCACCATTTTCCCGAAAACAAGAACAACTCAGCCACATCAAGCAGTTTTGAATTAAATCTAACAACCACCACTTTTATTTAGGAAACCATTATATAACAGGAACAATATTCTTGATTATTTGAAAAAAAACGATGTGATTAATAACAAAACAAGTCACTAAACAGATACTGTTTGTTTATTCTAAGCTCAAAAGAAATGTTTTCCAAAGGATTTTTTAAAAGTAATTTGAATTTTTTAATTTATTTTATTTAGGTGTACCTCAAAAGGATAATTTAGAAAAAAAAAATGAAGTGTACTAAGAATAAATTGTAATCCTAAATAATTTAATAAGATATACTGAAAAATTGGGTTCATTTAAATAATTTTTCAGTGTAAATAGAATTCCCCTATTTATCTCTGGCTCATGTTAGTCCCTGGCTCGTATTCGTAAAAAGCCCAGTTATTTTCCCCTCCAGTGGACTGAGTTTAGCCCAACAAAATGGTCAACTGACAGTAGGGTTGGGCGTAGGGTAATCCGACCCGCCCAAACCGCCCTACCTGATCCAAACTGCGCACGTATTGGCGGTTTCGCAAACACATTAGGGTAGAGTGCAGTTTGGATTTTATCTAATTTTTGGGTTGCGGGCGGGTTGCGGGTTTGACCCGCACCCGCCCTCATAAAACTTTTTTCTTCTTCTTTTTTTGTTTTTTTGTTTTTTAAATTTGACCGTTCAAAAGTAAAAAGACCTTTTTTTTCCGCTTCAAATATGACCGTTCAAAAAACAAAAACCCTAATCAAACTCACTCACTCTATCTCAGTCTGTCTCTTACTCTCACTCTCGCAATTTTCATCTGCACTGCATACATCCACTGATTGACTCTCTCTCTCTCTCGTCGCAAGATTGACTGATCGACCAATCGACCTCATCGCACACCTCACAAGTAAAGCCCCTCTCTGAATCTCAGTCTCTTACCATGCCTCTTTCTCCCCGATCTTTGGTTTTTTTTTCCAACATATCAAATCTCTCTGTCTCTGATCTGTCTCCTGTAGACTCGACTTTCTTTACGCGTCCCCCTTTGGAGAGGTGCGAATTGGTCTCTTACAGTTCGGACTCCTGTCACGGTTCTGAATCTAATCTCACAAAGTGCAATGTGAGACTAATAAACACCAAAGAGTCCAATCCGGCAAATCATTTTGGAAAATTGATTTTGAATCAAATAATGCTAAAACTGGACTGCTTTGCCAAATTACAGAGTCGCCACCTAAATGTTTTATTTTTGAAAAATTTAGGAAATCCTGACTCGTGCCAAAGGCCACATGTCCATCATCACCAAAGTTGCCTCGGCTTGGGAACTTGGGTACGAAAGGGGAAGGTTATGACATGAGCACCCCCGCTCGCCCGATCAAAGGATCGGCCTCTACTACCATGATATGTTATTTTATAAACCTCATGTGTTCTTATTCGGTTATTAATCTAACTTTACTATGTGACGCACACAAACAAGTATAGATTAAGTCGCAAGACTTGAAACAAATCAATTCATGTTTGTTTTCAAAAATGATTTGAAAGTGCCACTCTCAAGTGGGCTAAAGCGCAGATTTGCCACCCTTAAGTGGGCTTTAAAACATGATTTGCCACTTCACAAAGTAGGCTTAAAAAAACTCACAATCAGCAAATTGTCCCAATTCAAGCAACAAAGCCTTAATCCACAGACATTCATGCAGTTTAGCATTTAAGGAAATAGCCTCATGGAAAACATGCGATCATGGCATCACTCATACTCATGCAAGTATGCTAAAGCATAACACTTACAGTGTACTCCGAGTTAAAACAAAAACTAGTTAGAAATATGCATGATTCCTAACTATGCAAAAATGCCTAATGTAACACATGCAATAATGCAACTAAATAAGCTCGGCTATCTAAGATGGCATATGAATGCAACAATTTGATACATGTATTCAAATAGGTATTGAAATACGATGTAGTTTGAATGATGCGCTGAGCCCGGTGCATGCAAGACAAATGAATGATGTAAACATGCAAAGCATAAGGTATGCTAATCAAAACGTGTCCTAAAACTAACCATCGAAAGCAGTTAAATAAAAGGGAGAAAGAAGTGGGGTTGGAAGACATGCACACACACACGTACGCTTATTACAACATTGCGCCCTCTCGAAGGAGGGTCCAAATGAATAAGCTAAGCTATACTAAGATAAGCTAATTATTACAACACAATTGAAACTAATTAACTATTCTAGCTGATTAATTATTATAACACAATTGAATAACTAGCTATGCTAAGCTAATTAAGATACAAAATGAATTAAGCTAAATAATTTACAACACATGTATGAATTAGTTACAATTCTAAAAAATTAAATGGCCTCGCGGGTGAGGGACGCATGCATGCTCGGTTGGCTTCGTTCCGAAAATCCACCGCCTTGCCTTTGGATGCCTCTGTTTGCACTTTGCTTTGATCTCTGAACAATACACCAAATAACAGACTGCTTCTGCTCCACCTTAGGAACACTTTGAGCAACTTTTCCACTGATGGCCGGTCGGCTACCATAGGTGGTTGTCGGCCACTACCATCTTGCAATCGGCCCACCTTTGTGGTTGTATCTAGGCCACCACCCTTTCCCTAGAATTCTCCTTTTTGCTGCAATGGAGAGCAAACAGAGGCAAAGCAGTGTATTCTCACACAATATATGTACCATTACCCTCCTTATCATTTCTCAAGCTCAAAGGAGTGTAATTCTTGGCTTTCAAGCCATCAATCAAGCATTTTCAATGCATGATGGTCAAAGTGTCAAGTTTGTACAAAGTCAATGAATGCACAAATAAGACTCAAAGGACCTCCACCCCATCATGCATGATTAAGGGTGATGGAGACAAAAGAGATTGGCTCATTTCATCACTTTGAGTATGAAATAGACCAATCTACCTTGTGTTCAATATAACGTCCGATTGAACACAATGCAATGCAAACACAACATGCTTATCTTGGTTATGTTTTACTTGATTCATTTTGTTTACACATTTTACATTACCAAGCCATTCTTTAACCGATTAAGTCCAATATGGAAGTCCTCTAATTGGAAAGATGGCCTAAGCCACAAGTACCTTGAGCATGAAAGAGGCCTCATGCTGTTGGTTTGTAGAAACCCTCAATAGAGGATTAAAACCATTAGACATGAGAGCCTCAATTCCACACTCAAGCCAACAAGGGGCTCAAGGCCACTTTCAAAACAAATTAAAAAGTGAAGAATGGTGGGAGGTTGCAGATTTTTCAGTGCTGAAATGGCATGAAAAATAGTGCTTCAACATGAACGCAACACATGCACAACATGTTAAAAGCCAAAAACATCAAAGCTAGTGAAGAGCACTACACTAGAGGCATGCAATATCCAGCTCAATTAACCAAACCAGCTCTGGATAGAGCTAAAACTTGCCAAAACAGTGGCTAAAACATGCTGAAATCGAAGCATAGAAGGCAAGAAAAACATGCTCATTTGTTAGCTCGCAAGCAAGGCTCAAAGCACAACTCTCAAAAGTAATGACAGAGTGAAATACATGCGCACATGACAGAGGTTATGGTGCTGAAATTACATGCAAAATGAGGCTATAACATGCAAATAACTCAAACACTTCATGCTCAAGGCCTCAAAGCAATGAACTAGTGAAGACCGTTACACTATAGCCATGCAAACCAAGCCTCGAAGGACTTAACCGACCCAAAAAAGGTTTAAAGCATGTCAAAACAGTAGCTAAAATGTGCTGGAATCAAGCTAATATAAGCTAGAATAATAGTCTAAATCATTAGGCATGCTAGACTAGTAAGCATGATTGCACTACAAGTGCAAGAAGCAAGTAACAAGTGCTGCAATCAACCAAAAACAAAGTTGAGACATGTCAAAATAAAGCCTAAAACATGCTTGAAATAAGCTAACACAAGCCACAAAAACATGCCACTTTGTAAGGCTAACTAGGCATGGAAAAGAGATACAAGGAGGAGAGGCTAACCCCTCCATTTTTGGACTTCAAAACACACTTTTTACCACTGAAATAACTTTGAATTTTAGTGGTTTAAAAGCCCAAAAATTTTGACTTTTACATGCTAAGAGATGATGCAAAGACATATACAAATAGGCAACAAAAAGGTGGATGCAACCCCTTAGCACCAAAATGGCTTCAAACCAACATGTTTAGGCCCAAAATTCAGAACTTTTTGTAGTTGAAAACTAGGCTCAAAACAGCACAAAAAGATGACAAAACAACTATGTACAAAGTGCTTAAAGAGGTAAAATTTATACCTTTGAAGCACAACACTTAAACAGCCACTTTCTAGGCTCAAATGACCTTGCAACAGACCAAAATAAGTTCCAAGGGACCTCAGCCCAAAGATATGCAACTTTGGTTAAGGATGTCTAGGCAAAGGAGAGGTGTATCTCTACTTCTATGCACAAAAGGGCAAGAGAGAGAGAAGTCTAGAGAGAGAGAAATCTAGAGAGAGATTTTTAGAGAGAGAGGCTCCTAACATTTGCTAACCTTCCAAAATGAGAGATATGGCCTCTATATATAGCAAAAAGGAGAGCCTTGGTTGAAATATCTGATTTAGAGACAGCTGGAACAGTGTAGGACAGCTGAAGGAGAAATATCTACAAAAAATCTAAGTTTTGGACATTAGTGGCCAACCGGCCATCATTGGTGGCCGACCGTACACATCTGTGGCCGCCCAGCCACTACCGTACCAGTGGCCGACAGCAAATTCTGTTCTCTAGGTCCAACTTCAAACAGATATCTCCTTCATCTGGACTCCTTTTCAAGTCATTCTTGTGCCTAAATTGAAGCCCCATAAGTTTTCTTTCCAATGGTGGCAGCCTCACATCAAAATTATAAGTGTACTAAGAGATATGCCTCTTTTAGTAAAGACTGCTCAGTTTTAGTCCTCACAGATTCATGCCCAACTTCAACCAACCATATCTCCCTCATCCGGACTCGACTTTAGGAGATTCTTCAGTGAAAAATTAAGCCCCGAAAGTCCACTTTCCAATGGTGGTGGCCTCATAGCTGAAATCCAAGTGTAAAAATGGATAGGCCTGTTTTAGCGAAGGCTGCTCGACTCTCTCTCTCTACGGTTCATGCCCAACTTCTTCCCCAACCTGGTTTCTTCTCTCCTCTCCTCTTTTTTTCAAATCCAAACCTGTAAATAAAATGTTTTAAATATTTTTTTCAAAGAGTTCACCTCTCTTTCATTCATTTCCACTTTGTCCTTGCTCGGTTTATCGAAAAGCGTAACATTTAACAAAATATGAGCCTCAAAGCATCGTAAGAACTTTGTTTCAAAAATATTTTGAAAAAGAGGGTTTTAAGGTCTAAAATCATTTTGTTCAAAATCATTTTGGTCCAAAAATGGGATGTGAGGTTGGGATTTGACGTTCTCCTTGCCAAAGAAATCAAACCTTGCATAGCATAGCCTGTACTATTGAATGATCAATTAGTGGCGCCCAAGTCTTAAGGACGGTCAAAAATGGGGTGTCTACATCTCCCTCACTCTCTCATCTCACAGTCTCTCACTCTCTAGTTTTGCATCTACACCGATCGACTCTCTCTCATCGCAGAATCAACCAATCGACCAACTCTCTCATCGCACCGATCGACCTCACAGGTAAGCCTCTCTCTCTCTCTCTCTCTCTCGCCCCGATCTTTGATTTATTTTGCAACATATCAGATCTGTTAATTTTTTTTTTGTAGCAACAGATCTGTCTGTGTTTGTTTGGAATGTATGTGTTTTTTTTAATTTAATTTTTGATTTAATGTATGTGTTAATTTTTGGAATTAAATCTGTTGAATTAAATGGAGTATCAGTTCATAAATCTGTCCGTGTCTGTATAATTTTTGGAATTCAATTTGTTGAATTAAATGGAGTATCAGTTCATAAATCTATCTGTGTTTGTATAATTTTTGGAAATTTTGATTTAATTTTTGGAATTAAATCTTTTTTTTTTTTTTTTGAATCTGTATTGAAATTGGATCTGTATTGAATCTGTATAGAATTCATATAATTGGATCTGTATTGAAATTGGATCTGTATTGAATCATATAATTGAATCTGTATTGATCTGTTATTGAAATTGAATCTGTCATTGAAATACTATTGAATCTGTATAGAATCTGTTATTGAACCATTATAATTCATATAACACTATTGAATCTATTATAATAACTATTGATGTGGAGGATAGTATTGAATCTGTTATTGAAATTGAATTTGTAATTTTTGTAATCCAGTTTAAATGGAGAATAGTATTCAATCTCCCGCAATCAATCTTGTACCTCCGGAATTCTCTAATTCTCAAATGAATCCCCTCTTAGTCGAACCTGAACCTGAACCTAAGCCTCCTAGACCTCTAAAGAAAAAGAGTGAGGGTGGAGGAGGGAGAGCATCATCCACAGTTTGGGATCATTTTGACAAGGTTATAGGGACCGATGGGAAGCGTAAAGCCGTATGTAAATATTGCAAGAAAGAGTATATGGCTGACTCTAGACTTCATGGGACTAGCAATTTGAGGAGTCATATACCCAATTGTAAAGAATATCCAAATAGGGATACAGATGGTCAACAAACATTAAATTTTAAACCGAAACAAAATGAAGAGGGTATTCAGGTTGTAACAACAATTTTTAATTTTGATACTTGTAAAAGGGCTCTTGCAGAGATGGTGGTCATTGATGAGTTGCCATTTAGATTTGTGGAGGGTGTTGGGTTTAGAAGATTTTGTAATGTCATGCAACCCAAATTCACACCAATTCCCTCTCGTCAAACCATATCTTGAGAAGTGCTCAACATATTCAAGAATGAAAGGGATAAGTTAAAGAAGGCCATGAAGGGTCGTAGAATTTGCTTTACTACGGATACTTGGACATCAATTCATAATTTGTGTTACATGTGTTTGACTGCTCATTTCATTGATGATAACTGGAAACTTCAAAAAAGAATCATAAATTTTCAACAAGTTGAGGATCACAAAGGAGAAGCATTGGGTCGAAAAATTTAGTCGTGTTTGATTGAGTGGAATATTGATAGCATATTCATCTTAATAGTTGATAATGCTAGTTCTAATAATCTTATCATTCAATATTTGAAAACGATAACCAAAGATTGGAAGGGGACAATTTTGCAACATGAGTTTATTCATATGCGTTGTTGTGCACATATTCTTAATCTCGTTGTGAGTGATGGGTTGAAAGAAATGGATGATTCTATTGTCAACATTAGACTTGCGGTGAGATATGTGAGGTCTTCTCCTCATAGGCATGATGTTTTTAAGAAGTGTGCGGCCACACTTAAACTTGATTCAAAAGCTCTTATATGCCTAGATGTACTAACTAGGTGGAACTCTACCTATTTGATGTTAGAGGCCGCCGAAAAGTATGAGAAGACTTTTAACTGATTGAAGTTTGTGGATTCCAACTTTGAACCTTATTTCAAGGATGTTGACGGTGGCATAAGAAGAAGTCCAAATGAGTTGGATTGAAAAAAACGTAGAATTTTTTTGAGGTTTCTAAAATTATTTTATGTTGCAACTAAGAAATTTTCGGGATCTCTCTTTGTTACTTCCAATGCTTTTTACAAGGAAATATTTGTTATTGAATGCAAAATTAACCAATTAATTTTGGAGGAGGATAATGCTTTGAGCACAATGGCAAAGACTATGTGTCACGACCCAAACCCGCCCCTATGGGTTTAGCATCAGAATCGCCAAGAATCCGAGATTACCAAGGCCCGCTATGTAAAGACAAGATAAACAGTACGTGGCGGAAGCCAAAACAGTAATTAAACAATGTCCAATGAGCTGTGACAATCTGTATGTAAAAAGACTTTTCATACATATATACAGTCAGTGACAAAACAGTATGCACATTATTTACAATCATTCAGAACAGGGACCTAATCCCTGTAAAACAGTACAGTAAAAGTCTATACAGATTACAAAACAGATACAGAGACAGACAGGGGAAATTAAAACACCCCTAAGCCATAGCTTGACAGGCTCGGAACCTCGTAGTGAGGCACAGTGGTTGGCTTAACAAAACTGGAGTTTACCCCGACGCTTCTAGCCGCGGTCTGGTGCTTGAACACCTACATATATATATGAGCAGTGAGCTAAAACCTAGTGAATAACATAATGTGTAAAGAGGTTTAGAATAAATGTCCTTACAGTAATGAAAACAGTTCATTGATTCAGTATATCAGTCATTCAGTCATAACAGTCATATGTGGTACATCCATTAGCATAGCGATAAAGATGTGAGGTCTTAAAAGACCGAACAGTCAATGATGACCATCAATCAGTAAACAGTAGTGGTTCCAACAAGGGAACCGACAGAGATCTCTATAAAGATAAAGAAATGAGTTGCTAAGGATGCCTGTCTGATTCGAGAATATAGGACATACATTTATTCTATTAACAGTGTCAGTTCAGAAAACAGTTCAGTTAAACAGTCAAAAATATTCACAGTTGAACATATCTTTACACAATTGTTACTCACATAGTTCTGGGCTACAGTAAGCTAGAGCGTCTCCTCAGAAAGCCAACCCTACACAGTTTACAGGATGAACACATACTAAGCTACACAGTTGGGAAAGTAATAACTTTAATCCCTAATTTGCTTTGGTGGTTCTACATCTATATCCTTATTAAGATGCTTTAAATTAGGCCTAAGAATGCCAATGATGAAATAAAGATGCAAAGATGCACTTTAAAAGCATTTTCAAAATTTTCAGAAAACAGGGGTCCCGCTTGAGCATAGGTTACTCCACTTGAGCGAACATGCAGACAAAGGTTCCTGCTCGAGCGTCACTTCCCACGCTTGAGCGGTCTGCAAAACAGTCAAAAGTACTGGATGCTTGAAAATCACGCTCGATGAGCGCTCGATAGCCGCTCGAGCGGACCGTAAAATAGTGCAAAGTACTGGGAGCACGAATTTCACGCTCGAGCGCCAGTAACCCCGCTCAAGCGTGAGTTCAAAATCTGGAATTCCTAGATTTGAACCTCAAGCTCAAAATCAAGTTTTAATGCATAAATTCCGATCCTCTTGGGCTAATTTTCTGGAAACACTTCAAAACCCACAATATTACATGTTTCAAAGATCAATTTGAGAAATCAAAGCCCAAGAGTAGTTCAATGAAATCCAATTTCAAACCAATTTTCATGAACTAACTTCAAATATGACATGCAAGACTTTAAATCAATTCAAAGCTTCAATACAATTCTATGTAATCAACCTTAAAATGTAAGGATATAGCCATGCATGCAACAATTAAGCTTCAATTCAACAATTAAGAGCCATAACTTGGCTCAAGACTTTAACTATGCTCTAGACCATGCAAGAATCACTTAAATTCATGAACAAAAGGGTAGTTACTCTACCTTAGGTCTTCAATGCAAGACTAGAAGCTCAATTAGCAATCTATACTTCAATTCCTTCAAGTTCCAAGCCAAATCAACAAGTTGAATTCAATTCCCATCACTCTCTCACTCTAGTCGGTTGCTCTCAAGAAGAATTGGGCTGATGAAATGTTTTGTAATGCAAGGCTAAGGCTTAGGCAAAGTTTGGTGTAGTGGTCCACTCAAATGGCAAGGTTGTAATTAAGTCAAACTATGTAATTTATCAATATTGATCAAATTTAATCATACCAAATCACATTTTAATTAAATATGCCATAAAATCACATAAATTCCAATGATCATAAAACATTAGTCAATTTCGGATTCGGCCGCCGATAAGGCCTTCAATTTGCAGTTTAAACATAAAAACATAAACAGATAATCAAACAGGCATCAGATAGAAATGCAATATAACAGATATACTTAATCAATTCAGTTTCAATTTAGCAGTAATCAGTAGGTAATCAGTGATCAATGGTGAGGGCTGTTACAGTCTCCCCTCCTTACAAAGAGTTTAGTCCTCTAAACTCGAGTTACCTTCGTTCTGGAAGAAAACAGGATTCAGAGGAAACAGTTCAGGATATCTCTTGGCCATGTCATCTTCCCTTTCCCAAGTGGCATACATGCCACCATGGTTTTGCCAGTCAACTTTCACTAACGGAATCTTTTTGTTTCTCAACTTCTTGATCCGTCTGTTCACAATCTGAATAGGCCGTTCTTCATAAGTATAGTCATCACTCAGTACTACACGAGTCAGTTCAATCACATGGAAAAGATCCCGGAGATAATCCCTTAGCATCGAAATGTGGAAGACGTTATGCATATGCTCCATTTTAGGAGGAAGTGCTACTTGATACGCCACCGGATTGATTTTCTCAATAATCTCATACGGTCCGACATATCTTGGCGCTAACTTGCCTTTGACTCCAAAACGAGTCTGGCCTTTCATCGGTGTCACTTTCACAAAAACGTGATCACCTACCTCATACTCTCTGTCTCGTCTTCTGACATCTGCATAACTTTTCTGTCGACTCTGTGCAGTTTTCAGTCTTTGTTGTATCAGTTTCACTTTCTCAGAAATTTCATAAACAATCTCGGGCCTAAGCAAAGGCCCATCTCCAACTTCTGCCCAGCAAATCGGAGATCTACATTTTCTGCCATACAATGACTCGAAAGGCGTCATACCAATACTTGAATGATAGCTGTTGTTATAGGCGAATTCGGCCAATGGCAAATGACTTTCCCAGTTTCCCTGAAAATCAAGGACACACATCTTCAGTAAATCCTCCAGAGTCTAGATGGTCCTTTCTGACTAACCATCTGTCTGAGGATGATAGGCCCTACTCAGTCTCAGTTCAGTACCCAATGCAGTCTGTAGGCTTTGCCAAAATCTTGATGTAAACTTCGAATCCCTGTCAGAAACAATGGACACAGGCACTCCATGCAGTCTAACAATTTCATCAATGTAGAGTATAGCCAATTTGTCCGCATTATAAATTATCTTAACAAGTAAGAAGTGAGTAGATTTAGTAAGCCTGCGGGTCGTTAATGTTCGGCTTTGACTTGTTGGCAATGAAGACATTTTGATACAAAATCAGCAATTTTTTTCTTCATTCCCGACCACCAGAAATTCAGTTTCAAGTCTTGGTACATTTTCGTATTCCCCGGATGGATAGAAAACTTTGAATTGTGGCCCTCTTGTACAACTCTTCTTTTCAATTTAGAATCATTCGGTACACACAGTCTTTCTTGAAATTAGTACACTATTTTCAAATTTGAAACCCGGCCTTGGTTTAGATTCCCTTTTTTCGATGATCTTCTTTAAGAAGTCATCCAATTGCTATTTCTCTTTAATTTCTTCAATCAGTGCCGGTTGAGCAGAAATAGCAGCTATTGTTTCACCTTGTTCTCGCAAAACAATTTCAATTTCAGATTTTTCAAGGTCACAAAGCAACTCTTTCTGTCCGGTGAGTAAACAGGCTAAATTTCCAATCAATTTCCGGCTCAATGCATCGGTAATGGTATTGGCTTTTCCCGGATGGTACAAAATCTGTAGGTCATAGTCTTTGATCAGTTCTAGCCATCTCCGCTGTCTCATATTCAGTTCTTTCTGGGTGAAGAAGTACTTCAGACTCTTGTGGTCGATATATACTTTACATGTCGCCCCATACAGATAATGACGCCAGATTTTCAGTGCAAATACTATTGCAGCAAGTTCCAGATCATGGGTCGGGTAGTTCTTTTCATACGGTCTCAGTTATCGGGAAGCATAAGCAATAACTCTCACATTCTGCATTAAAACACATCCCAAACCCTTATGAGAAGCATCACTAAATACAGTATAACCATCCGTACCTGAAGGTAAGGTAAGAATTGGTGCAATCACAAGTCGAGTTTTCAACTCTTGGAAAGCTGATTCCCTTTGGTCAGTCCAGTCAAATGATATCCCCTTCTGTGTCAGTTGAGTCAACGGTAAGGCAATTTTGGAGAAATCTTTGACAAATCTTCTGTAATACCCGGCTAGTCCCAAAAAGCTTCGGACTTCTGTCACATTTGTTGGTCTAGGCCAGTTCACTATTGCTTCAACTTTCTATGGATCAACTGAAATTCCATCCTTGCTAATGACATGTCCCAAAAACATAATATGATCAAGCCAAAATTCACATTTAGACAGTTTAGCATAAAGTTTATGTTCTCTTAGGGTCTGTAGAGCCAGTCTCAGATGATGTTCGTGTTCTTCTCTAGTCTTAGAATAAATCAGGATGTCATCTATAAATACAACAATGAAGTCATCGAGGAATGGTTTAAAGATTCTGTTCATGAGATCCATAAATGCAGCAGGTGCATTGGTAACTCCAAAAGGCATAACTAAAAATTCATAATGTCCATACCTCGTTCGAAAAGCAGTTTTGTCAATGTCTTCTGGTCTAACCTTCAACTGATGGTATCCTGATCTGAGATCAATCTTAGAGAACACTTGAGCACCCTGTAACTGATCAAATAAGTCATCAATACGTGGCAATGGGTATTTATTTTTCACAGTTACCTTGTTCAGTTCACGGTAGTCAATACATAGTCTCAGTGAGCCGTCTTTCTTCTTCACAAATAAAACAGGAGCGCCCCATGGCGAAGTACTGGGCCTGATGAACTTTTTGTCTAATAGTTCTTGCAGTTGCACTTTCAATTCTTTCAATTCAGTCGGAGCCATTCGGTAAGGAGCTTTAGATACTGGCTGGGTACCCGGAATCACATCAACGGTAAATTCAATCTCCTTGTCAATCAAATCCCCTGGCAGATTATCTGGAAAAACATCTAGAAATTCTCTGACTATGGGAATACTGTTCACATTAGTATTATCATCAGTAGATACAGTCAATACAGAACACAGATACCCTTTACACCATTTCTTAATCAGTTTAAAGACTTTCATAGAGGAAATCAGATATGGAGGAGGTATTACTCCAACCCCATTAAATACAAATTCAGGTAAACCAAGTGGACGGAAAACTACTTGTTTCGTTACACAGTCTATAGTAGCATGGTATTTCGTTAACTAGTCCATTCCCAATATTACGTCAAAATGATCAATGTTCAGTGGCAGTAAATCAATCTACAGATGTGCATCTCCAACAATAATTTCACAAGCAGGGTACATATATGCACAAGTCATGGATCCCCCAACGGGTGAAGACACAGCTAACAAATAATTCATGGGTTCTAAGGGTCTATTCAATTTTCACAAAAAAGCATGCGATATATATGAATGTGTAGACCCCGAATCAATCAGTACGTATGCATTTTGAGTACAAATAAAGAGGATACCTGACACAACGGTCTCAGTATTTTATACATCTCCCGGTACTAGGGCGAACACTCGGCCCTGCCTCATAGGCTCCTTCCCGGTAGCTTTGGGGTTCGGTTTTGGTACAACAGTCGATGCTGCTACGCTTGGTGCAACTTTACTATTGACCTTCGGAGCAGAGAGGCAGTCTTTAACCATGTGGCCCACCTTGCCACACCTGTAACAGGCTCCAGATATTTTGTAACAGACCCCTTTGTGCTTCTTGCCACACTCAGAACAGCGTGGGATGAAACCACTCCCTTGGCTGGGGCTAGTTGTTGACCCCGCATTCTGTTTCTTGTTCAACGGGTTATGCTTGCCTTTCTTGAACTTAAAACCCTGCCTTTTACCACGCCATTCGATATTTGGTGTTTTGATTTCGATGCCTCGATGTTCGATTCAGCCATCAAAGCTCGGTCAAGAACATTTACATAGTTCGGTAGCTTCAAAACATTAATTCTGTTGAGTATTGCAACATTAAGGCTGCCTTCAAACTTTCTAGCCTTCTTGTAATCAGTGTCAACCATGTGCTGTGCATAACGGGCAAGTTCAGTAAATTTTGTCTCATATTCCGCCACCGACATAGTGCCTTGTTTCAGTTGTTCAAACTCAGTCACCTTTCTGTCTCTGACACACTGTGGGAAATATTTCTCAAAGAAGGCTCCTTTGAATTGAACCCAAGTCATAACAGTGTTGTCATCACGGATAAGCATCCACCACCTTCTAGCTTCCTCTTGTAGAGTGAAGGTAGCCAATAGCACTTTGTGTGCTTCAAAACAGGGAAAAACTTCGAACAATTTTTCTGTCTCAAGAACCCAGGCTTCAGCCTTCAATGGTTCAAGGCCTCCCTGAAAGGATGGCGGTTTCATTTTGCTGAACTTCTGGGTAAGAACAATTATGTCCCCATCATTAACATTCTGTTCCGGCTGTACCGGAGGAGGAGATGGGGGCTGTTATTCTGTTGTTGCTCTAATCTTCCAGTTATTAGTTCCATCATTCTTTCCAGTCTTGTCATTCTTGCCTCAGAGGATGAGGATTCAGATTCATTTGCAGTTCTCGCATTATCCATTTCACTATAGCCAGTTATAACGGTTATCAACATAGGCAGTCATTTGTTTAAACAGATTAACACATTAGCATATATTCAGTCATGTCATAGCCACACACTTATCATGCTCATGTAATGCCCTAATCTCTTTTCTAGGACATCCTATAGCTCATTTGGACACGTGTGTGCGGTATAACTCGTGGTAAGTATTGCTCTGATACCACTCTGTCACGACCCAAACCCGCCCCTATGGGTTTAGCACCGTAACCGGCCAGTAATCCGAGATTACCGAAGGCCTGCTTAACAGTAAGACAGTAAAACAGAGTACAGGGGCTGGCAGAAGCCAAAACAGTAATTAAACAATGTCCAATGAGCTGTGACAGTCTGTATGCAAAAAAACTTTTCATACATATATACAGTCAGTGACAAAACAGTATGCACATTATTTACAATCATTCAGAACAGGGACCTAATCCCTGTTAAACAGTACAGTAACAGTCAATACAGATTACAAAACAAATACAGAGACAGACGGGGGAAATTAAAACACCCCTAAGCCATAGCTTGACAGGCTCGGAACCTCGCAGTGAGGCACAATGGTTGGCTTAACAAAACTGGAGTTTACCCTGACGCTTCTAGCCGCGATCTGGTGCCTGAATACCTACATATATATATATATATATATGAGCAGTGAGCTAAAGCCCAGTGAATAACATAATGCGTAAAGAGGTTTAGAATGAATATCCTTACAGTAATGAAAACAGTTCATTGATTCAGTATATCAGTCATTCAGTCATAACAGTCATATGTGGTACATCCATTAGCATAGCAGTACAGTAAATAGTAGGTCTTAAAAGACCGAATAGTCAATGATGGCCATCAATCAGTAAATAGTAGTGGTTCCAACAAGGGAACCGACAGAGATCTCTGTAACAGTAACAGTAAACAGTAGTTACTAAGGATGCCACAATACAGTTCAGAATATAGGACATACATTCATTCTATTAATAGTGTCAGTTCAGAAATTAAACAGTCAGAAATATTCACAGTTGAACATATCTTTACACAATTGTTATTCACATAGTTCTGGGCTACAATAAGCTAGAGCGTCTCCTTGGAAAGCCTACCCTACACAGTTTACAGGATGAACACACACTAAGCTACACAGTTGAGAAAGTAATAACTTTAATCCCTAATTTGCTTCGGTGGTTCTACATCTATATCCTCATTAAGATGCTTTAAACTAGGCCTAAGAATGCCTAGGATGAAATGAGGATGTAAAGATGCACTTTAAAAGCATTTTTAGAATTTTCAGAAAATAAGGGTCCCGCTCGAGCGTAGGTTACTCCGCTCGAGCAGACATGCAGACAAAGGTTCCGCTCGAGCGTCACTTCCCACGCTCGAGCGGTCTGCAAAACAGTCAAAAGTACTGGATACTCGAAAATCACGCTCGATGGGCGCTCGATAGCTGCTCGAGCGTAAGACACAAGCTCCCGCTCGAGCATCCAATACCCCGCTCGAGCGGACCGTAAAACAGTGCAAAGTACTGGGAGCACGAATTTCACGCTCGAGCGCCAGTAACCTCGCTCGAGCATGAGTTCAAAATCTGGAATTCCCAGATTTGAAGCTCAAGCTCAAAATCAAGTTTTAATGCATAAATTCCGATCCTCTTGGGCTAATTTTCTGGAAAACACTTCAAAACCCACAATATTACATGTTTCAAAGATCAATTTGAGAAATCAAAGCCCAAGAGTAGTTTAATGAAATCCAATTTCAAACCAATTTTCATGAACTAACTTCAAATATGACATGCAAGACTTTAAATCAATTCAAAGCTTCAATACATGCTCAAAGGAGCCAAATCTTTTAAGGACAAGAAGATTTCATGAACTTTAAACATAATCATGAGCATGCATGTACCAAATTCTATGTAATCAACCTCAAAATGCAAGGATATAGCCATGCATGCAACAATTAAGCTTCAATTCAACAATTAAAAGCCATAACTTGGCTCAAGACTTTAACTATGCTCTAGACCATGCAAGAATCACTTAAATTCATGAACATAAGGGTAGTTACTCTACCTTAGGTCTTCAATGCAAGACTAGAAGCTCAATTTAGCAATCTATACTTCAATTCCTTCAAGTTCCAAGCCAAATCAACAAGTTGAATTCAATTCCCTTCACTCTCTTACTCTAGTCGGTTGCTCTCAAGAAGAATTGGGCTGATGAAATGTTTTGTAATGCAAGGCTAAGGCTTAGGCAAAGTTTGGTGTAGTGGTCCACTCAAATGGCAAGGTTGTAAGTAAGTTAAACTATGTAATTTATCAATATTGATCCAATTTAATCATACCAAATCACATTTTAATTAAATATGCCATAAAATCACATAAATTCCAATGATCATAAAACATTAGTCAATTTCGGATTCGGCCGCCGATAAGGCCTTCAATTTACAGTTTAAACATAAAAACATAAATAGATAATCAAACAGGCATCAGATAGAAATGCAATATAACAGATATACTTAATCAATTCAGTTTCAATTTAGCAGTAATCAGTAGGTAATCAGTGATCAGTGGTGAGGGCTGTTACACTATGAAACTAAAGTTTAGCAAGTATTGGGGAGATAGAAGTAAGATCAATTTGTTGTTGTATGTTGCGATGGTTCTTGATCTTACTAAAAAAATGACATACTTGGAGTTTTGTTTTTCCAATTTATTTCTTGGAGATAATAGGAAGGTGGAAGAGATGATAGGCAAGGTTAAGAGTTGTTTGAGTCGTTTGTATAGCCATTATGTCACACTTTATCCTTCAAATGAGAAACTTCCAAGTGTGAGTGAAGTTGTGAATATGGTGGAAGATGATGATGATGATGCTGATCCCTATTCTTTAGTTGACTCCCAATTTAATTCCTATTTGAAGGGGCGATGCACTAGTGGATCTAAGTCGGAATTAGAACAATATTTATCCGAGGTTGAACATTTTGCAAAGAATCAAACATTTGAGATTTTGGATTAATGGAAGATGAATGCAACCAAATATAGGGTGTTATCACAACTTGCAAGGGATGTGTTGGCCATGCTTATTTCTACTGTTGCATCAGAGTCGGCTTTTAGTACGGGAGGTCGTATTCTTGACCCATTTCATAGTTCACTCTCGCCTTCTATGGTTGAAGCTCTTATATGTACTCAAAATTGGTTTCGAAGCAACCTTTCAATTTCTCTTCGAAAGGCAATAGATGATGTGGAGGAATTTGAGCAATATGACTCCGGTAAATGAGAATTTATTTATCTTCATTTTTATTTGTATTGTTCATTTTCTAATGTAAGTTTTATTAATCTTCTCTTGTTGACTCCTAATTAGGTACTTTGGAGTCAAGCTCATCTTCAAGTTCAACCTATAATGTTGATGCTATAATTGATCTCTAATATCCATTTGCTCATTGGTAATTTTTTCATATACTTAACACATTTTCTTACTATATTGAGATGCAATATATAGATATTTGTTTATCTTTTCCTTTCTTACTATAATTGAAAATTAAAGTTTATATTTTTTCAATTTGTTTTTGTGTAGGGTTCATCAACCAAATACATGGAATTGGAATTGGAATTTGTGAAAGTTGGATTGGATGTGATTCATGATGAAGTTTGATATCTTAGAAATGTTTTTTATTTTATTTCATGGGTTTGTATTGAATGAAGTTTGACAACAAATTTTTTTTTTTTTTAATTGCATTTTTGTTTTGGATGAATGTAAGTTAATGATTTTTATTTTTATTTATTTATTTATTTATTTATTTATTTTTTTTTGCATTTTGGATGAATGTAAATTAATGAAGAATTATTTATTTCTTTTTTTTTTTTGTATTTGGGTTAGGAATGATGAATGTAGAATTTTCAATGTAGGATTTTTTTTATTTGGGTTATGAATGATGAATGTAAGATGAATGCAAGTTAATAATGAATGTAGATTTTGAATGATTTGTTTAGGTTACGAATTGAATTTGTTGTGTTTTTTATTTTATAAGTTTTAATTCATTAATTATTAATGTTGGGGCATTTTAAAAAATATGAGGAAAAAGGTCCAAAATAAAGATTGACAAAATGAGAGAAAAAAAAAAGGTTTAAAAATAAAATTTTGAAAAAAAATTTAATCCGCAAACCGCCCGCAACCGTCCGTGTATCCGCGAACCCTATCCGCACAAACCGCAAATCACATTGCGGATGGTTGCGGGTTGACTTTTTTCCCAAACCGCATAGATTTAGGCGGGTCCAAATTGAACCGTAAATCGTCCCAAACTGAACTGCGGACACCCCTAACTGACCGTAATCAATAACTCAAAATAAAAAATAACATAAAAAAAAATAAAAATAAAAAAGCAATTGTCACATGACTTTGATCGTGTATCCGACCAACGATGTTTCCTCATTTAGTCACATTATTTTTGTTTTTCAAGCCATGTTAGCCATAGCTCTATGTTATTGAATGAATACACAAGATAATGTTATGAGAGAACATGATAATTACTCGTGGTTTAGTGTGTGATTTGTCATGTGTTTGTAGTGTAATTGGGAAAAAAATGATATGCACACTAATAAATTTTATAATTTTTTTACTAATTATGTGTCATGTAAAAAAATAATAAATCAAACTTCTGAAATATGTAACATAACTTAAATAATATGATATGCATGTGTCACATAAAAATTTAATTTGTATAATATTTCTCAAATAAATATACGTATATAGAGCTCAAAAATGGGGGCATGCTCCTGATATAACGATTAGTAAATTTATTGTTAGATTGTGAATTGACAGTGCCTCCTTACCACAAATTCTCTAAGCAAGAATCAGGTTATATGTTAAGGTTCTAATGCTTTGACAGATTTAAAGACTTTTTTTAAACAAATAAATAAGAACCAAGTGAAAGAAATTCAAGCGAACTTCAAGCAATTAGACTAAAAATTTAACTTTGTTGCAATACTTCTAATTTACATCTTATTTTATGGAAGCCTTTATTCTCATTACACTTTATTACAAACATTTCATTCTTTATCTTTATTATACATAGTTATATTAATATTCTTGAAATTTTGATTTTTTCAAGGAGTGTATTTTGTGTAAAAAGGTATTATGCAACTATGTATTATAATGACAAAGAAAAAAGTGTATTTAGAGAAAAATGGAGTGAGAATAGCGACTTCCTGTTCTATTTGTAAGATACATTTGTAAATTAAAGATGACTCCTACTCTATCATCTAAAACATTTTTTAATTTGGCCAAAAGATCTCTAAACTTTTTTTCCTCCTTTTATAGTCCCCTTTCTTTTGACTACTTACATTAGCCAATCATGGTGGTTCCTCTTTTCTCTTTGATCATGGGCTGATTTGTAACTTCATTCAACTGCTTCTGCCTTTTTCAAGAGTAATTTTATAACTACACAAAGGGTATGTTTGATTGGGAGATAAGGGAGAAGATTATTCACTATTGGGATTGTAATTCAAAAGAAGCTCTTTATCCAACGTTTGTTTTTTTTTTTAATCCGTCAGACATGGAGTCCGGCTGGATTCCTTATCCCCCATATGGGGGATGATACTATCCTGGGGGGTATGGGACAATTTTGGAAGGACTATTTACTGTTGGGATTAGGTGATAAAATGATCATTTTGACCCTCTACTATTTAATTATGTATTATATTTAGTAAAATTCAATAAAATTTACATGCCTCAATTTAAAAATAAAATAATTTTATTTAACTTTTTGTTGATGTTTTATTTTAAAATTTGTTTATATTTTATTTAATTTCATTATTTAAATTTTAATAGATGTTTTATTTAATTTCATTGTTTAATTATTATCATTTTTAAAAACAAGTTTATTTAAAATTTTAATTAAAAAATAACATATATTTTTATTGATATTTTATTTATTTAATTTTTAAAAAATAAATTTATTAAATTGTGTAAAAAATAAAATAAAATAAATTTTTATTTAATCTAGCTAAAAATAATTAAAATATTAAAGATATGTTTAATATTGTTATTACTTAATAAACAATTGAAAAGTGATAAAATAGTCTTTTGTTCATTTATCCTTTCCAATCGGTCCAACCAAACATTAGATGCACTAAAAATAGTCTTTTCTAGACATCTAATCCCATAAGAAAACAAACACAGAATACATATCCAATCCAACAAAATAGTCCAGGGGATTCACAGTCCTAGGATTTAAGTCCAATGGATTCTAATCCCCACTTATCCAGTTCGTCCAATCAAACACACCCAAATTTCTCTCATCTCCGTACACATACTTAATGAACACTTTCTCAGTACACATATCAAAAAACTAAAATTTCTCAGTGCACATCGCTTTATTTCAATAATAATATCATTTTCAATTTCAAAACCTTAATTTTTCTTCCATCCACCTACTCTTCCTTGCCGCCACTTTTAGCCCTCCATCATCACCAATACTCCTAACTTATCCCCTTCCAAATTCCATCCTAGATCTCCACAGTAACCTAGAAAGTGGATGGTTCATGGCTTGTGAGAGTGTATGAGTCATGACAGAAGATGGTCACAAGCGGAGGGAGAAAGAGACGATGGAAGGGGATGGCGGAGGAGAGAGGTGGCACTGTGATAGAGAATGGTTATAGTGTTTTAGAATTAGAGTTTGGATCAAAAGAGATAAGGGTATTATAATTTTTTTATTCTAAGACAAAATTATATTAAGATAAAATATGATTGAGAACTGAAAATAATTAATATATGGAAATAAAATTACCCCCTTGTCAAATTTTGCGAGATCTTGTCACTGAATGAGAAGATGAAGTGGGAAACATCAATGCTTGTTCAACTGAGTTGAGTAACTGAATGATTTGAAAGAAGACCATGGCTCATCATCTTCCAATCATCTTCACCACCACATGAAGATGATTCTCATCATCCTCAAAACAACCCTAGGCAACTCTTCTTTCTTTTTTTGGTCATTTGGGTTCTATTTTTTTACATTTTCATGCCTCCCACTTGCGAGAGCTAGTGAGAGCTAAGACACTGCTTTCGCTTTCATTGGAGCTAATAATAGTCTCCTGCTCAAGTTGCTTGCCAGGAGGTGAGAAGAAGATGGGCTTTGGAGGCATTTCAATGGCTTCCACATTGCCACACAACATTTCCACCACTCTTGTCATGGAGGGACGATCTTTCGGATTTATTTGGATGCACCATAGCCCAACCTTGAGCATCTTCCTCGCTATATAAACTTCCTCTCCAACAACAAAATTTTCAAGCTCCATATTGTCCCTTTCTTCATCAATCATGAGCTTGTCATAAATCCAACCCGGAAACTGTGCTTCACTTGAAGTGTTCGCCTCTGGCTGGACATGCGTCTTTGCACCAACCATTTCTAGTAACAACGTTCCAAAGCTATAAACATCTGATTTATGAGAAGGTTTGCCAAGATTTCTGAACAAGATCTCGGGAGCAATATAACCAATGGTTCCTCCTGCTTTTGTCATCGTGACTGCACTTTGATTTCGAGAGTATACTTTTGCCAATCCAAAGTCAGAAATTTTGGGATCAAAACACATTCTGAGGCTTTATATCAAGGTGCAAGATTCGTGAATCACAACCATTGTACAAAGGCGTTTTCCGCAGCTTGCCCCTTGATTCAGACGACTCTCATTTTGAGTGGCAAAAGTGTCATCCACAGTTTTTGCAACAAATGCGAGTACTTGCTGTTTGTTCAGCCCTTCAACTTTCAAAGCCTCAATATCCCGCCGAAGATGTTCATGGGGACCAATGCTTGCCCCTGCCTTGTTCTTATCACTGGCCTTCATTTTGCTAAAAGATTGGCCTTCTCCCAATGCAGTCCGTCCCGAGATTAGGGAGCCTTTTGACATGAACTCCCTAGTATGTGATGCGGTTGATGACGGAGCCAAAACTCCAAAGGCTAGATCTGCCACAGTTCTCTGAAGATCTTCGATCATCCTTATCAGCTCAGAAGTAGTGGGTTCATGGGTTTGAGATGATTGGGGTTCAGATGCACCCATCATGCATAAGTCGATGCTTTCCGGGATAAACACCTTCGGTTTGAGCAAATGGGCTGGGGTGATGTATATGCTGGGGTCGTAAGGGATGGCCAATGTGTGGATTAGATTGAGACGTGGATGAGGTATTTGGTCATTGGGGTTTGAAGGTGGAGCTATCGTCTGGTTGTCAATGAGGTTTTGGATCTCATGACGGCGATAAAGTCGGTGCTATGATCGCTACTGCTGATGGTACATACAGTACTTGGAAGGGTTATGTCTGGCTGGGAGTGGGTTTGAAAGGGGTTGGGGTTCTAGGAGTTCTAGGTGCCCTTCTTCTCGCAGCTTTTTCAAAGCTTGAGAGAGACTCATGTAAAGAGGGTGGAATTTTCGGGCTTGGGGCTGAGTTGAAGTGGTTGGTTTTTGGCCATTGAGGGAGGTGATGATAGTGCCTACTTCTGAGCATTTCGCAGCTGTGCTACCATCAATAGTAGCATTGGGACTGCGAGCAACAGTCGTTTTCAAAGGCTCATTATCTTCTGCAAAGATCCCTTGTTTGATGGCATCCTCGATTTGAACCCCCATTTCATGAAGGGCTGGAAAGGTAAACAGAGGTAGAATGACCATCTTTTGCAGCAACTTGCCATGCAGATTCCGAACGATCATCCTGATCTGATCTTTGTCGGAAGGTTTTGTAGTCATCATTGAGGCCTTTGCCCTCCATCTCACGAACTCTCGAGAAACCCTCCTTTGGCCCTTGGCGGGTGACTTCAAGATCACGAGTGGTGACCTCAATCGTGTGTTGTAGGAGTATTGATCACCAAGGCCTCACCATCTCTTCCCAATTTCGCTTCACGTAGTTCTCCAATTTCGCATACCAGGTTGTGGCTATCCCAGACAGGGTTCGGCCGAATAGTGACAATTTCTGGGCTGTGGTCAAACCCATTGGTCTCAGAATATCAGAAAACAGGTGGAGGTGCACCATTGGGTCTCCAGAGCCATCGAATCGATCGATATGTGGCATCTTGAACTGATCTGGTAATGTCACCATTGAGTCGGTATAGCCATCCTCTATATCAGGAATAGAGTGGGCCCCCTGAGACTTCTTAAACAATTTCTCAAGCTTGCTCACTTTCAATGCTGTGGGGTCCGCTTCGAACTCAAAGGGAGAGTCCGGTACATTGACGGGCGTGGGCGCCTTGGATAGTTGTGGTAGAATCGGGGGCGGAGTCGTTCGACCGAATGTCCGTATTTGCCTGGACATTAGTTGTTTCCCCGAGCGTTGGAACTCTGGGTGGGGGAGGAGCTTGATGTGAAGTGGATGTTCCTGTTTGCTGCTCTAACCTGGCAATTGTTTCTGCCTGTTGGGCTATGACCACAGCCTGTTGCTTGGCGGATTCTGCTTGATAGACAGCATCTTGCTGCATGGCCTTCATACTATCACGAGTTGGCGCACCATCTCTTCCAAACTCGACATATTGCCGGTCTAACCGAAAGCAACCGTATATCTGCTTCTGCAGAGGATCGAAATCTCAACTCGACTCCTCAAGGATCACCGATTTGGTAGTCATTACCTGGTGGTCTATGTCCGACCGCCCTCTCGCCGTGATTACCCTTGATCGAAGTCTCGACCTAACAAAGTCTATCGACAAATCGATGAACCTCGGGGATATCGAGCCTTCGAAGCTATAGTTCGGGACTACCTAGCAAAGAGAAACAGACAAAGATCTCAAATTTCAACTTCACCAAAACAGATACGAGCAGAGCTGAACGACTGTGTTCTATTATCGATCCTTTGTTTCAAATCATCGCCCCAAATCAACTGATACCGCAGATATAATCGATTCTCAAAATCGACATCGGTGCCCTCAGGCCTGATACCCAGACTTGCAAATTGGTATATGCATTACCTGTAGAGATACACTCTAAAAGCACATAGCAAGTAAATGAGAGCCAATACACCCCTATGTTGGGGTAGGGTTTCCCTGTCCTATTTTGTCAGGAGCTAGGGTTTCACTACGCACGCAGCGGTTTCAAACAACCTAACATCGGGTGAGCAACCTGTCCTAGCTTGGAATGGTCACTACGGATTTCGATATGCACTAGGTCGAATGGTCGAAAAGGGTGCCCCAGTAAAACCGGGGTTTGTGTTCCCATACTGGCAGAGCCCGCAACCGGTCAGCCTTATGGACATGCCTTGACAAGACAAGCCTCCGGCAAACCGCTCAGGAATAGCAGATGGCCAACACGGTGTCCTAGGCGCACCAATGCACATGCAATGCAAAGAAACACATAAGTGTAGTCAAAACAGGATATCACGAGTTCGAGTCAAGCTCTCAAAGAAGTCGCCAGAATCAGAAAGCACGTCCATGGGGACCTCGACTGATTCGGACTCGATTTGTGTCGGTTCTAAATCTGAACCAAAGAGTCCAAATCCGGCAAATCGTTTGAGAAAACAGATTTTTGAAAAAGTAGTGCCAAACATGGACTGCTTTACCAGATTACAGAGTCGCCACCTAAATATTTTTTATTGGGAAATTTAGGAAACCCTGACTCGGTGCCGAAGGCCACATGTCCGTCATCACCAAAGTGGTCTTGGCTCGGGAGCTTGGGTACGATCGGGGAAGGTCAGCTATGAGCACCCCCTTTCGCCTGCTCAAGACCGCCTCTACTAACCGTGATATTCGTTTTTGAAAACTTTATGCTCTTTTTCCAATTATTAACCTAGAATTACTATGTGATGCGCACAACACAAAAGTATAGACTAGATCGCCTAATTTGGAAATAAACATTGCATATCCATTTTGTTTTGAAAATAGTTTGAAATTGCTACTCGCAAGTAGGCTAAAACACGGATTTCAATGAGTTATTCCAACTCAAGCAATCCAACCTCCACCCACAGGCATTCAAACAGTTTATCTCACATAAGCATTTAGCCGCATGGTAAGCATACTGTCATGGCAACATTCACACGCATGTGGTATGCTAAAGCGTAAAATACTTACATCGTACTCCGTGCCAAAACAATAAACTAGTTAGCAAACATGCATGTCCTAGTTCATGTTAAGTGGCTAATGCAACACAGGCATAGATGCAATCTAGAGTAGGCTCGGCTAACCCTAAACGTGGCATGTGAAATGCGCAAGTAGCACGTATTCAATTTGAAATGAAAATTGCTATGCAGTTTGTATGATGTACCGAGCCCGGTGCATGTAAACAAATGCATGGATGCACGCATGCATTGCATAAGGTATGCTAAATTAAATATGCCCTAATCTACCATCATAAGCAGGTAAATAAAAGGGAGAAAGAAATGGGGGTTGGAAGACATACACACACTCACACACCCTTATTACAAATATGCCCTCACACGGAGGGACCGAAATAATAATACAGTCCCAAATAATAAATCAACTATCCTAGCTAATTAATTATTACAGACCCTTAATTAATTAACAAATTAATTAAACTACTGAAAGCAATAAAAGGCCTCGGGAAGAGGGATGCACGCATGCTCGGGTCCGACTCGCCCGGAAAGTCCGCACCATGCCACTGTTGCCTCTGTTTTTACTGCCCTGTCCCTCCAAAAATTACCAAAGTTCCAGGACACCTTCTAAATGCATTGCAGTACATCACCGGCTAGAGTGAGTGGCTACCGGCTGCTTAGATTTACCACCGGCTTCTGATGAGCTTATCGGCACAAAAAGATTGCCGGTCGGCACTATAGAGTGCCGGTCGGCACTAAATTCCTGCAGGAGACAGTTTTGACAGCAAACAGCAGACAGCAGTGCATGGCATGGAATTTCTAGGCAAAATGTATGCATGGACACACTCCCTATCATGCAATAGACTCAAGGGAGTATGGCCCTCGACCCCCGGGCCATCAATCACGCATTTCAATGCATGATGGCCCGAAAGCCAAGTTAGCAACTTTGATATCAAATGAAATGCATACAAACAAACAAGAGGCCCAACCTCTATCATGGTGATTCAAGAGGCAAGACATGCATGCCAAGTGCAACCTAAACATGTGAACTAAGCATGCAACATGAGCATAGAGGCAAGTATACAGACATGCAATGTGTATTAGGCACACAACCTAAACTAACAAGCATGGCATGCAACAAAACATACAATGGTGGTCTTAAACTAACATGGGTAACTCGCAAGCATGCCAAAATCAGCGGCCATGAGATGAAAATGAGATGATGCCTCGACACTGCACGCAAAACCGAGGCAATGACATAAAGGCATGAAATGGCATGGCAAATGATATGCAAACATGCTAATGGAATTTCAGTAGCTAAATGAGGGGCAAAACAGCCCCGAATCATGGCCAAAGTACACCCGATGCACGGAATAGTCCCGAAACATGAATTTTGGCACCCGAAATGGCCTATAGCTATGCCAAACATGCAAGATATGAACATGAAGTATGAAGACAGCAGCTAGACAGTCCCAAAACAAGCATTTTTTCAGTATAAAGCATGGCAAAACAGCAAACAAAAATGAGGCTAAACTAGCATGCGAAAATGGCCCCAAGAGCAAGCTATTGAAACAACCCACAGCTGCTGTCCAAAAATAGAGAAAGGCCCTTCTTCAATGTTGAAGAGGGGCCCGAAAAATAGTGTTTTACAGTTTATGGTCAGCCCCAAAAACAGATACAAGTGGGCTCAAAATGTCATACAAAACAAGGGCAAAATGAGGCCACAACATGAGGTATGCAAAGTATTCACTAAACAGACAAAAACCCTTCATGAGACATGTAGAGGAGGGCAAACTAAGACCTTTTTCAGGCCTGTCGAAGACCCAAAACCAGAAGCATGGTAGGCTAACGAAGCATGCAAGATTACGGTAAATAGAAGAGATTATGAAACAAGTACAAGATAGGGGTCCCAAACAAGGTTGAGCCCTTCTTCAATGTTGAAGAAGGGCTCAAAATAAGCCTACTTAAAGCTTACATCATGCCTCAAAACAGATTATAAATCAGCCAAATATACTATGCAAGAATAGTGGCATACAAGGGGGTAAAGAGATAGGTGCTAGATGCTACCACCAAACAGCAAGGGGTCCTCAATCAAACATGAAGAGGACCCCAAAATAAGACTATTTGAAGTTTGGGTCGGAGCCCAAAAGTGCTTGCAACTAGGGCTAAGAAATGAAGCAAGAAAATGCAAGAAAAGGGAAGATGAGGACTTACCCTTGAAGACCAGCAAACCAGCACCTCTTGGACCAAGTTTAGGTGCTCCTAAGCTCTGAAGAACAGCCCCAAGTCGTTGGAAATGGAAGTGGTGGTGTTGTGCTATGGGTTGGTGAAGGAATGGCCAAGAATAATGGACTTTTGGAGGCAAAGGAGTGAGATATAGAGAGAGATAGAGGGTTGTATCTATCTATCTCAGATATATATCTATATATCTCGGTTTTGTTCCAAAAACTCCAACCCTAAGCAATGGAGAGGAAGAGCTCTTATATAGGCAAGCAAAACAAGACTTAGAGGCTAAGTTTCAAAGGGTCAAAGGGTGCAAGGCTTGTAAGGAAGCTTGATTACCGGTAAGGCTTCTAGAGGAAGCCAAGACAAAAGGGTCAAGGCTACCTCAATAAGCCATGAGCAAAGGGTGCAAAATAAAGGCCAAAAGAGTGCAAAATAGGCACATGGATGCACGTGGATCTGATTCTGTGCATCCCACCGGCACAATTTGGTATGCAAAGCAGCTTGGGGGTTCAAAGAGTTCGTGTCGGCTAGAAGATTCGATCATTGTCCAAAATAAAGTGCCGGTCGGCACTCTTTTCGGCCGGTCGGCTAAATAGAGTGCCGATGGATGATTCCTTGGTCAAATCATGGCCGGTGGGTATGCAAATCGAAGCCCCGGAAGTTAGCTTTCCAATGGCGCAAACCTTGCATCAAAATTCCTCCTGTGCAAAAAGTTATGCCCTTTTCCGTGAAGTCGCGCAGACTCAATCCAACCGGAATGATCCCCTGCTTCAACCAATCATATCTCCTCCACCCGGACTTGGCTCTAGGAGATTCTTGAGTGCAAAGTGAAGCCCCGGAAGTCTTCTTTCCAATGGTGGTGGCCTCATAGCTTAACTCCAAGTATTGAATTGAATAAGCCCGATTTAGCGAGGGCTGCTCGATTCCCTTCTACCCGGATCTATGCCGAACTTGTCCCAAACCAGTTTTCTCCTCTCCTTTCTTCTTTTCTTCAACTCCAAACCCCTAGACAAAGTGTTTTGAAGGGTTTGCCTCTCTCCTTGCCGAAGGAATTGAATCCTTGCCCTGCACATCTCTCAACACCGAGCAAACCATAAGTAATGCCCAAGTCTTGAGGGCGGTCAAAAATGGGGTGTCTACAAATAAATTATTCAAAGATAAGAAAAGAAACAGAATGAAAAGGTTTTAGAAATTCAGCGTCAACCAACCACACAATTAAAATATAAATAAAAGCTCAGGTAAAGAGCATTTATAGTTCTAAAGAAATGGATTCCTGTCACCAACTTCAAGTAATTGGGACAAAGGTTTAGTTGAGTTGAGTGTTCTTCTTCTAGTAAAGAGTGAATGAACTTCTCTACCATTGTTGGCACAGAAATGCCTGAAATCATCTTCACTCTTCGACTCAATTAAGTATTTTACATTTTTGCAACATTGTCTAAGAAAAGTTGATTTAAATTCTCATGTGAGCAATGTGAGTGCACTTATGAAACTGATGGTATCATTTCCCTTCCATGTGTTTTGGAGGGAAATTGGTTGTGGAATTGATCTGCTCCTTCTCTCTCATCCATGGGAAGTTTTTAGGGTAAATTACACTAACACCCCTGGCGTTTGGTCACATCTCACACCTTGACGTTCTGGAAATTACATTTCCATCCCTGTGGTTAATAGTCTCATTTCACAAAACCCTCTACTTATATAAAAGGCAACAACTTCTATAAAACAACAGAAATTACATTGAAAAAAAAAGTAAAGCAAAGGGGAAAAAAAAGAGTAAAACAAAGCAAGAAAAGAGAGAGTGTATGAATTCAATATCTTTATTCCGTCTAAATATTTACAATGATAGGAGATTAGTGTAATTTTCCAAACATTAGGGAATAATATGTATTAAATTCAAACTTTAGGAGGTGTATGTGTAATTTACCCAAGGTTTTACAACTGTCTCAAATTTCTTGAATTTTACCATATGCCATTTTTATCTTCAAAAATTGTCATATGCAGATCTACAGGCTGATAGAAACCAAAAGTATGAAAGTGATAAATAAAAAATTTATAAAAATAATTATAAAAAAAAAAAAAGATGAGAAAGTGATAATTAATGTTATATGCTTAATTAGAGCATACTGGATAAATTTAACCCATTTGACAATCAATGTTGCTCAATCATGCATCTCAAATGACTTTTAGCTTTAAAAAATAAGGCCACAAATACAAGAATTTCAAAACTCTTTGGATTTGTTTGGTTTGTATCTCAAGATATAATTATTTTTAAGAAAAAATTTCAAAATTTTGTTTGGTTCAAATTTTTTGAAATTTTTTTTCAAAATCACTTTATCTCTCATACATATCAATCAATCACTTTTCGTCTCTTCTCTCTCTTTCTCAATCACTTTTTTTTCTTACACACATCAACTCAACTACAACAAAATATCAAATCATCCCAAACTCCTAAACTTCAAAACTACTTTCAAAATATACACCCAAACAAATCAAAAAAATTTCTAAGAGCATCTCCAGAAGCCTCTCTATTCCTTCATATTTGTTACTATAGCTAGCTTGGAAGGGTAAACGATGGCTCCAGCAGACTCGCCCAAGCATCGCCAAGATGATTGTGAGCTACAGTACCTCGCCAGGACAAGCGAGGTACTGTTCATGCACCTTTTAATTTTTTATTTGTTTTTGGCTGCTGAACTTTGTTTTTGGCGGTAAAATTTTTCATTTCTGTTTATTTCGTTCATTTTGTTTTTTGCTTGATTTGAACTCTGACCCAAAATTAATGCCATTCTGTTATTAGTATAATTTTGATAGATAACAGAAAATATTGATCAATATTCAATGGGTTCAGAAAATATTGATGAAACAGAGAAGAAAATTTATATAGACTATTTTGTTTCTTTGTTTCTAGCTAATAGTAAAAAGTATTCATGAAAAATCAAAGATTACATCTTGCATATATTTGAAATTGTTGAATTTGGTTTAGTATTTGATGTTTCTTCGGATTTGGATAAGATAGAACACAATTTAATGTTGTTGCACAATGGCCTATCAACTGTTTGATAAAATGCTTATAAGAAACTTAGGCTACTAAAATGAAGTGAGTGAACATAATTGGGTTTAGTATTTGATGTTTCTTCGGATTTGGATAACATAGAACACAATTTAATGTTGTTGAATTTGGTTTCCTGGGCACGTCTTTGGAAACTAGAAATGATTTCATAAATCTCTTGCCTCCTTGTATGATTCAAGCTTCATACTTGATAAAAAAAAAAAAAAATTTAAAAAAGGCTTCATGCTTGATAAATGGGTGGCACCGTGGAAATTTATTCTTAATGATAAGGAAGAAATTTAGAACAAAATAATTTGTAAGTAGAAGTAAGAAAATATTTAGGATGACTAAAATGCTGATATCAAGTAATGAAGTTATTGATTGATTCCGTGTGGATGAGATGGAACATAGTAGATAAGCAGAAGAGGACATGATTCTGTGTTATTATTTGTTTTCTGAAATATGTAGATTTTGTTTCCACAAAAAGTAACCTTTGAAGTTAGTCTATTTGTTTTTCATTTGTGGGCTCATTCTAGGATTTCAAGAAAGCACATAATTGGAACCATTTGACTATCTTTGTGGTTGCTAGTATTTTATTTGTTAGATGAACTGATGAACTGATAGTGTTATAGTTCATATTTAGATGAACTGATCTCAATACTAGAACCTATTCCAATTTCAGTTGACATCAATATCTGCTGGAAATCAAACTGCAAGTTAATGGGTAGAATGCCTCATTATTCAGTGACTGATTCAAAGTTTTTTTTTTTTGGTTAGAAGAAATATTTTTATTGTGACCACATTAGTACAATTTGATTGGATTTTGGTTCTGTTGAGATTTTTTTGACAATACCTGAATATATTATGCTATGGAAATACATGTTTGTAGTTTGTTCCCACGGTAGAGACAGTAATTCAATGATGGGTTTATCTTTAGTCTTGACACACATCATTTGGAGAACTAGTGTACAAGTATAACTAGTGTAGTCTGTTAAGATTCAAGTACCATAACAGTTTTGAGTTTCTAGACTAAATTTCAGGGCAAGCTTAAAGGTGGATGAAGTGTCACTTTTTAAGTTGTCATTAGGGCTATACCAATATAATATATCCGATCTCATTAAATAGATGATAAGCCAATCCTTTTCTTTTCTTTTAAGTAATTTCCACTCTTCTCTCGCTTCAATCAAATGGTTCCTAATTTATACTCTTCACAGACCAAAATCTCGTAACGGTATGGCTGAGGATATTCCAAAAGCCAAAAATAAAGTCTGTGGCCAAATCATCCAAAATAAGGAGTTCAACTCTAATGCAACCTACAGCAAGTTATTTGGCAAAGCTAAGCCAAGGAAGAGAAGTTCATTCCATCCGATTCTTGGAAAGGTTATAGTTGTTCTTTCTACAGTATGATTGAATATTAACAGTTTGTCATTATCTTTGAATTTGTTGCCTGCACTATTGATAGTGTTTTTTGATTTCCAACTATCGTTATTATTAATTTCTGGTTTGTTTAGTATCATTCCGGTATATTTGCTTCCTTTTTGTCCTCCCCCTCCCCACTTGTCTATTTCTGATTTTCAGACTGCTTTCTTCAATTCACTTTGCTGCCTTTAACTGCCAGGTCACAAAAGCCATTAACTAAATCAGATGAGAGAAGTTTGAGGAATCCTCTTGGGGTAGACAGAGATGCTACCAAAAGGCAAAAACTAGAGAATGGTTATTTGTGTAAGGTAAATTTGATGTATTTACCCATATTTTGGTGGACTTGAGTCTTGATGTATGCATTATGAATGTAGAATCTGTATGAAAACCAATATCTTTTTGTCAATGTATTCATGTGTTAATAATTAAATACATCACACACATGTTTTACCAATTACCTTGGTATTCTATGAAGTATGGACACGGACACGGACACGGACACGGACACGCACACGCATACGGACACGGACGCGGACACGGGACACAGCAATTTCTAAAAAATAGGGACACGGACACGGCAGGGGACACGGCAAATTTTTTAATTTTTTTATAAATATTTTTATTTTAATACATATTAATTATTTTATTTATTTATTATATTTTTTAAATAATTAATTTTTTTATTTTATTTTACATACCTGTGTTTATTTATTTTTTATTAATATGTATGAGTATATATTATCTTACAATATGTATTTTATATTATCTTATAAATATATTATATTTTATATAATAACTATTATATAATATATAATAATAATAGTTAACTATTATATAATAATAATAATAACTATTACATAATAAGTAAACCCTCAGAACGACAGAAGCAAGGGAGGGAGAGAGGAAGACAGGTCCAGGTGCAGGTCAAGGTCGCGATCGCAATCGCGATCGCGATCGAGAGAGAGAGAGAGAGATTGTGAAGGCGAGAGAGAGAGAGACAGATCGCGATCGTCTGGGGCTTGGAGCTTCGATGGAGCTTCGACCTTCTGATGGAGCTTGGAGCTTCGATCTTCGATCTTCGACTGGATTCATGAAGCTTCGATCTTCGACAGGTTTGTCTCTCTTCACTCTCTTCCTTCACACTCTCTCCTTTATCTCTCCCTCCTTGCCGTGTCTCACGCCGTGCCCAGATCTGGACACACGTGTCCCCTACAAGAAAAACAATTAAATTAAAGGGACACGGCAGATGGCGTGTCCCGCACGTGTCCCCGTGTCCGACACTGCCACAGCGCTGATTTTGCCGTGTCTATGCTTCATAGTTGGTATTAATCTCGTTTGGAAATTGTGTGTGCATC
This sequence comes from Camellia lanceoleosa, assembly GCA_025200525.1. Lineage (NCBI taxonomy): Eukaryota > Viridiplantae > Streptophyta > Magnoliopsida > Ericales > Theaceae > Camellia > Camellia lanceoleosa. The sequence continues at coordinate 29,017,497 of CM045763.1, read as the reverse complement.
ATTTACTTTCTAGAAGCTAGACTGAACTTGAAAGCTGAAGCCTGAAACTATTTTGACAAGTTTTAAGTGAATTTTAAGGTTTACTTCTAACGACTTTCCATTTAGAGTAAAATAACATATGGAAATGGGAAGAAGATAAGAGTGGAAATATAATTAAAATGAAAACCATATAATTAAAGTGAAAACCATAGAATTAAAATGATAACCATATAATTAAAAGGCATATAGAATTATAAAATTACACATAAATTAAAAGCATATACTGATTACATTCAAAACTAATAGCATACTACATAAAATGAAATTTCAAATTCAAAACTTTTACAACTCGCTGTGTAATTGCCACAAGTGTTCGACAAGGTCCGATTGGAGATGAGAATGTGTTTGCCTGTCTCTAATGTTATGATGACATTGAATGAATTCCATAAGTTCAGTAGTTCTCTCCTGTAACACTATTACATGGGGACTGTCATCAATTTGATCATAATTGAAGTCTTTTACTCCATTGTCATCCCGCTCATCCTCAATGATCATATTATGTAGAATTATGCACGCCTTCATAATATATTTAAGCATTTTAGTATTCCAAAAACGTGCCGGTCGACGCACAATTGCAAATCGTGCTTGAAGCACTCCAAATGCACGTTCTACATCTTCTCTTGTCGCCTCTTGAGCTGCAGCAAAAAGTTTTTTCTTATTTCCTTGAGGAGAAGGAATTGTTTTCACAAATGTTGACCATTGTGGATATATACCATCGGCGAGATAGTATCCCATTGTATATTCATTACCATTGATGGTGTAATTGACTGCAGGAGCACGCCCTTGAGCAAGTTCGGTAAATACAAAAAACCTTTCTAGCACGTTGATATCATTATGAGACCCAGGTAATCCAAAAAATGCATGCCAAATCCAAAGATCATATGATGCAACAGCTTCCAAAATAATTGTTGGTTCATGAATGTGACCAGTATACATACCTTTCAACGCAGTCGGACAATTTTTCCATTTCCAATGCATACAATCAATGCTCCCCAACATTCCAGGAAATCCACGACTTTCACCAACCACTAGTAGTTTAGCGATGTCATTGCTGTTTGGTGACCTCAAATACTCATTAGAAAAAATATCAATAACTGCTTTAACAAAATATTTTAAGCTTTCTATTGTAGTGCTTTCTCCAATTCTCACATATTCATCCATAAAATCAGCGGCTACTCCATAAGCAAGCATCCTAAGTGCAACAGTTATCTTCTGAAGAGAAGACAAACCAAGCTTTCCAGCACAATTTCTTTTTTGGAGAAAGTATGGATCATGCGCTTCTACTGCAGCTTGAATTCGAAGAAAAAGTGAACGCTTCATCCGAAACCTCCTTCGAAATAGCTCAGGAGGATATACAGGCGATTCAGCAAAATAGTCGAGAAAAAGCCTTTCATGACCTTGAATATAATCACGATGAATGACTTTACGACTTCGAACAGAACCACGACGTGAGCTTGATCCTATCTCACTATCTAGTAGTTCTTCATCCATAGTAACAGCTTTAAGCATCTCCAAATCATCATCAGATTCAGAGAAGTTAGAGTCATTTACAAGCATATCATAAAGAGAATTGGAAGCCATAAAGAGAGATATGGAAGTTTGGATGAAGTAGAAAATTGAGTTGAGGGTAAGATCAAATGATAGGGAATGTCTTATTTATAATGGAAAAGTATAAAAATATGACCGTTGAAAAAATATGACCGTTGTTAAAATTTGAAAAAATATGACCGTTGTAAAAATATGACCGTTACAAAAATATGACCGTTGAAAAAATATGACCATTTGAAAAATACGATAGCAGAAAAATGTAACTTTCACAAAAATATAATTATATTTAGAAGAATGAAAAAAAATAATAATTTGAAATAAGTTAGTTTTTTTTTTTTTTAGATTGGAAAGAAGGTAGTTAAAGTATAAGAATATTTTAATAGAAGATAGCTAAAGTAAATAGCTTTGTTGGAGTGTATATTAAAAAAATGACAAGCTAAAATAGTAAAGTAAAATTTTGAATAGCTATTTTAACTAGCCTTGCTGGAGATGCTCTAAGTTGTGTTTGGTGTGATTTTCAAATCAAATTTCCACCCTTATATTTGAACGCTATGTTTGGTAAGAGTTTTGAAATTATGATTCCAAATCAATTTCAAAACACATTTTGAAAACAGGTTTGGTAAACCAGACAATTTTTGAATTTTTGGTTTACCCGGTCGTCCGTCCGGACATTCTTTCGGATGTCCGGCCAGTTGACAGGAACAGTACATTTTTTTTTTTCCAATTGCCAATCGCCACCTGTTATTTGAAAAAAAAATTTATATTTGTTTTTGATATTTTTTAAATATACAAATTATTTTTTTACACCAAAATGATATTCTTTTTTTGAATTGAATTTTAAAAAGAGTTTGGCTATGAGTTTTGAATAAAATTTTCAATAGAGTTTTGAGTTGTGTGTTTGGTTATGAGTTATAAATTTTTAAATCAAGTTTTAAAAATTCTTTTTAAAACTCATAACCAAACAACTTTTCTCAATTCATATATCACATCAAAAATTTAAAACTCAATTTCAAAACTCTTTTTAAAACTCATAATCAAACAAATTTTCTTTTTTTAAATCATAATTTCAAAATTCACAAACTCAAAATACAATTTATTCTCAAATCATAATTTTAAAACTCGACCAAACACTATCCTAAACTCTCTTCCCAAATTTTTTTTTGAAAAATTATCTCAAAATACAAACCAAATCCACCCTTTTAAGTCCAGAACTATAACGTGCGCAAGCAAGGATGATATTAAGTGTGAACATAACCCTTTTTTTTGTCTTCTTTTTGTTTAATTTTTTTAATTATTTTTACAATTGGTAGAAGGAGAGTATGGAAAAGTGAAGTTTTGATCACAACAGTGAGACCCCAACTCCGTAAGGAAGCAACTTATTTACAATAGGTCCATCAAGAGTGAAAACAATGAGCATAACAATCGTTTGACGAATTTGGGGTGCATGCTGTGTTGGGTGCACAACAGGTACTGTTGTGCGGTCTTATGGGCTTATTTTGGGATCCATTTTGATAATCTGAACCGTTCACATTTTAAAGTATATCGAGTAGAACATATCTGTAAAAAATTAAGTTAATCGGATATCGTTAACCTTTCATTCACTCGCATTTGTATCTTCAAAAATAAATGACATTGTGATTTAAAGTATTAAAATGAATACAAATGTGAGTGGATGAAAGGGTTAACGATATCCAATTAACTTAATTTTTTACAAGTATATTCTACTTAATATACTCTAAAATGTGAACGGTTCGGATTATCAAAATGGAATCCAAAATAAGCCCATAAAACCGCACTACAGTACCTGCTATGCTGGGTGCACAACAAGACCCCAACTCCCTATGGTGACTCCTATCATGCTGACACAAACATCTTTTATATATAAGCTAAGAAAGTTTAGAAATTTCTTGCTCACCATAAATGTACCACGCAATAATGAAATTTCAAATTTTAAAATAGGACAATATGATTGGAATAACTCATGTGAGTAAAAAAAAATTACCTTACATGGTTGAATTATGTGTAATGTAAACTAATTAAAGAAAGGAGAAAAAAAAAAAAAAAGGACAAATAACACCAACAATTGCCTAAATTACAACTGGCCCTCATTAGTTGACCTCCGCTGATATTTGAGTCGCATTACACTTTAACTCACGTTGTTAAGGATCCATCAGACAGCTGTCATTAACAGTTTTTTTAATATTGTACTTTACCCTTAATTTACTATGATGTGCAAGCCTTTAAAGAGTATAGTCTAAAAATTAAAATCTTGAAATGTGCTGAGGCGAGGTAAAGCCTTTTAAAACTTTGGGTGTGTGTGATTGTTTAAAGATTTTGGGGTTTGATATGGGAATTGATTCAAGATTGTGGTTTTTAGTGTTGTGGATTTGCGAATTTTTACAAGGTTTCCCCCTCTTTTTGGCGGTTGGTTTCTTTGTGGCATTTCTCTGTGGCCAGGAAAGGTGGGCTGCAAAGGATATGCAAGGGTTACAAAGGATGTGCAACGGGAAGATGGTATAGAGGACATTTTTGTCTTTTAACAGAAAATGTCCACTCATTTTCTTATTTCTCGTCTTCCTATTTTTTAGACCTGTACGTTGTGTTTTGTGGAGGATTTGGAAATACATTTAAAAAGGAAAAAGAAAAATGTGTAAAATTAGATAAAATATAGATATATTTTATTCACATTTCACCTATCCCTTTTTTTTTTTCCTTTCTAAATTTCTTCCCAAATCTCTAACCAAATGCAACGTTAAGAAAGGCGCGTGTCAATTTATCATAATAATGGAGTTAGTGATTTGGATTTGGACTAGATAATTATCAAGGTACGTGGAATTTGCCCAAAAATAGAAGAAGGGAAGAAAATATGGGAAATTATATTTATACACCCTCATTTTCACAATGAGAAATTTTATTTTTACATATCTAATTATCTCAATGTACGTACTTAATGAAATATTATTTTAATGGCAATTATACCCTAAATTAAAATGACCGTAATGGACATCTACTAGCATCCATAATATTATATGAAAATATTATCTGTACACATTTTTTAGAAAGAAAAAAAACTCAATGTACACCTTTTGAATAACAACTCTCATATTGCTTTAATCTCTAAATTTATACTCTATTAGTGGTGAAAATGTTAGTTTTTTCGTGCATAACTTCTTCTTTTTTTTTCCTTTTGCTGTTTTTAGTTAGATAACCCGTGTAGAATTATTTCATTATATTCGGACATTAACTACCGATTTTTTTTTTTTTGTTTTTTATCGAACTAATCACTTTCATTTGAAAGTTAAGTTTCAAATTAAATATATAATTTCGAAAAATCAAAGGCAAAATTCCCAAACCGAAAAACATAAAAAAAAATAAATAAATAAAAAATAAAAAAAATGAGGATTTTATAGCAATAGAGTGCATAGAGATCTAAAAATGGTAAATGCAATAACAAAATAGAAAGATGCCTCATTTTTAACAATATTTTGGAGAATTTTCAATGGTGTTTTTAATGGAGGTTCAATAAAGTCTTTAATGGAAGTCTTCAGTAGAGGACTTTGTTTTCACTTCACACTATGGTCTTGAATAGTCTTCAAGTGAGTCTACAAATATGAAAGTAGGGTCACTCAACAAGTGTGTGGAAAGGAGAGTTGAGTAGTGCGTGTACAATGATTATGAGTGAAATGTATAATTGTAACTTTCAATGTGTAGATTGAGAAAATTAATTAATAATCAAATTAATAAGTATGTGTACTAAGAGAAGATGTGCAATGAGGTAATTAAGTGTGTGAAAATAGAATTTCCCTTTCACAGTACCTACCAAACTTTTAAATTTTTTTATTACAATTTTGTCCCTCAAGTAAATTATATTTTTGGACAAAATCCTAAACTATAACTTCTTAGTACACATTACCACTAACCACTATTGCACCTCCGTCTTTGGCGCAGTCGCCTCCCTAGCCCCCATTGGCCCTTCCCATTTCTCCCGATGCCACATCCTCCTTCTTTAGTCCCTGTCACGCCTCGTTGTGATCTTCTTCCTCATTTTTCTTTTTTGTTCTTCTCATCTGTTAGCTGAAACCCTAGATATCTCTCTATCTATCTATCTATTTATCTATCTCTCTCTCTCTCTCTCTCTCTCTCTCTTCTTTGTGAGGTGGAGTTCACAGGGGATGGGGACTGTGATGGTCATAAAGGGTGGATCTATGGTTACAATGGATGGAAGTTGCAATGGGGAGCTAAGGGAGTAATGGGACACAAGAGTAGGGATTGCGATGATGGTAGGGTAACAAGGGAAAGAGACAGTAGAGTAGGGCCAATGCCTGAAGGGAAGGGAATAAGTAGGGGCAATCAGGGGATTGCGACAAGTAGGGGAAACATTTAAGGAGGAATAGCAATCGACAGCCAGTGATGGCAGTGGTTAAGATAAAATGAGACCAATTTGGTATTATTTAAAAAATGAAAAATTCCAAATTCATATCAAAAAAAAAAAAAAAAATGATGTAACAAAATGATTATTATAAATAAATTCATTTTTAGTGATATTTTATTTTGAAATAAAAAATTTACAATGAATTATATAATTATGTATAAAAATTACTCCTTCCGTCTCAAAATATTAGTCTCTTATTCCATTTTTTATTGTCTCAAAATATTAGTCCATTTTCAAAAATTAAGTACAAAAATAATATAAATTTCTTATTTTGCCCTTCTTTTAAATTCATTAATAACCTAAAAAGTACAATTATGATATTGATATTCCTCAAAAAAATGTACTATCAAATGATAATTTTAAAAAATCAATTTTTTAAAAGTGCAATAATTGTATTATCAAAAAAAGTTAGGCTGTGTTTGGAAGGATTTTCAAATCATAATTCTACCCACATATTCTAATATCATGTTTGGATAGGGTTTTCAAATTATATTTCCACAACAAACAGAAAACTATGTGTCAAGCGAGATTTTCAAAAAAAAAAAATTTGAAATTTGGCCTAACCGATCGTCTCACCTGTTGTTCGGCTGGTTGACCGGAACAATACATTTTTTTTTTAAAATGACACATGTTAATTTTTATATATTCAAAAAAAATATTTTCTGAATTTTTAAAAAAAATTTATGAGCTTTAATAGAATTTTGAGTTGTGTATTTAGTTATGAGTTATAAATTTTTATTAAACATCATATGTCACATCAAAAATTTCTCATTCAATTTAAAATTATTTTCAAAACTCATTCACCAAATAAATTTTTCAAACTAAAATCATAATTCTAAAACTCACAAGCTCAAAATATAACTCTTATTCTCAAATTATATTTTAAAAGTTCTACTAAACACTACCTTAGATTCTCCAAAAGAATCATTATTTTGGAACAAGTGAGTATATATAAGTTTTTTATTTGTATAACATTATACTTAGATAGAATCAAAAGTTTGAAGTAATGTGTGGTGTAGAATGTCGGAAAAGCACTTACTTAATACAGCCGCCCTGACAGAAGCAGACTATTCTCCTGGAGCTGCCGTCGTATCCACACCGTCCACCTCTCATCTGACAAACATCGCAGTCGGTGATATTAGGCCATCCTAGCTGAAAGGAAAATGTGTTGAAGCACTAATTAGTGCTATCATTAATGATGTGGCAGTAGGTCCCATCATGAATGATTTGATGTTTTGGTCTTGGTGTTGTATTTTTTTCTTTTTTTATTGAGTGCCATGTCATTAGTGATCTTTTTAGAGCTTCAAAATTAGTGGTCTCTATCATTGTTGCAGCTGAAACCCATTACTCAACACTTGGGCAAGAAGCATCTGAGAACCATCACCACTATCGTTGGTGATCGTCGGAGCGTTTCGGAACAAAAACAGTGCGATGTTCGAAACTGCCCAGAATTCGACTTGCTCGAAATCAGGTTTTGAGCATACCAGGAGCAAGGTCATGATGAGAGGAGTCCAACCATGCAAAGCAGACCACCAGAGGAGGCTCCACGCGCCCTCACGCGCCGCCTGAAGAGGGCGCGTGAGGCCCAGTCGCACGCACGCGCTGCACGCACGGCCAGAGGAAGAAGGTGACGCACGTGCAGGCCACGCGCAGGCCCACGCGCAGGCCATGTCAGGAGCCACGTCAGCACACATGGCAGATAGTCAGACACGTGGCGAACACGTGTCAGACACGTGGCATGGTTGACCAAGCCATTGACCAAGTGAAGCCGAGCCGTTGATTGAGTCGCGCCGCTTCTAAGCCGCGTTGACCGGCTCGTTGACTGAGCCGTTAACTCAGCCGTTGACAGGGGAAATCATCCGGTGCTTCGCAGGCGCACCAAATTCTGCAGATCAGAACCGTTGAAACTGTTTTGGCCCAATCTGAGCCATTCGGAGTCCGTTTTTGGCGATCCAATAGTGGTTTTCAACTATTTGAAGTATTCCGGACACATCTGTACGGTTAGATTCTGGAATTGAAGTTTCTGTAAAAAGAAGGCAGATTAAAGTGGCAGACGGCATCAAGTGCGGCAGATGGAATATTTTCTGTTGGAACACAGAATGTTCCTGATGTTTTGAAAATTACAATTTTGGCCCCTGTAGTTTGTGAAATTACAGTTTGGTTCCAGTGTTTGGAAAATTTGCAATTTTGCCCCAGTTTTGGAGAAAGTTTTCAGTGAGGTCCCCGGAAGTGCAGCGATGATTGGTCGTAGCTAATCGGACCGTTCCGGACGCAACTGCAAGGTTAGAATGGTGAAATTCTGAACAATTTTTTAAAGAATGTTAAAACATGGGAGTTTGAAGGAAGGTTACCGGATATTGTGGAACGCTGCGGATTCACTTAAGAGGTTAGAATGGGCAGATTCTAACCAGATTGGACAACCAGATACAGATCGAGATAGATCATTGAAGACCAAAGGAGATCAGGCTTAATCAAATGGCAAATCAATGGAGATCATGATTGGTCAAGGGCGATCAGAAGAATTGCACATGATTATCTCAAGATCAATAATGTCTAGGAAAGTTCTGTCAAAAAGACACTGTCTAAGGAGACTGATTCTTAAGTGGGACCGATTGTGACCCCACCAGTCTTTCCTGGGAACTTTCCTGTTTGTTGATGTCATCGGAGGATCTGGTTCAATCAAAAGAAAAGTCCACTTCATCAATAAATAGATGATTTGGCAACCAGTGCAGGTTTAGAAGAATGTTGTGGCAGTTGGAGCTACTGTCAAACATAATACAAGAAGTACTGGTAGTATGTGAACGTAGAAAGGCAACAGCTGCAGCAGTACACAGGAATGTCATACAAGGTGCAGATATACAACAGTGCAAGAGTACGCAGCAGAATCGTACAAAGGTGCAGTGTGCCAGTTTTAGGCCTGGCAGCATCAACTAGTTCACAGAAGAAAGCTCCAGACAAAGAAATTGAAAGGGATAAGACGCTGCAGTGCGCACCCAATGAGAGGCAGATTTTTTTTTCTTTGTCCTAGAGAGTTTGGGTGGAGTCACCTCAACAGGGAAACGATGAGCATTCTATTGGAGGATGCAAGTACCTGGTGATAAAGGTGCAACCCATGCAGGATGATGTGTGGTGGTTGAAGACATTCCAAGTAGGAGGTGCAGATTCACTCTGGATGCTCAGTGGAATGGAGGCATATTTACAACGGTGTTTTATCATCCATGTGGATGATGTGGGTGATTTATTTTGTTCACCCGGTTGAAGCCAATTGGAAGCCAATTGAAGACCTTTCAGAGTCAGTTGCAAAAGTTATCAGTTCATTTGGAGACTCTTAGGTTAGTTACAGAACTTCAGAGTTCATTGGGTTTTTCTTTAGGGGATAAAGAGAACCATCATTGGCAGAGTGTACTATGGAGATTTGGCATATGTAATAAGTCCAAATGGTAGTACTTTATTGGCATTAGCCTCTGTGGAGGCATTGGAGATCCTTCATGGATCGTTGTTGGAAGACTCGCATCTGGTGAAGCTCTGGTTTCCGCATTTGTTGATTTGAAGAAGGTGTGACAATCTACTTCAGATCTTGGTGGAGTTTTTCCGCATTTGTCTATTTGAAGAAGGTGTGAAAATCTACTTCAGATCTTGGTGGAGCTTTGGCGTTTTTTGTTCAATGTCTATTGGAGGCATTGTTATTGGCGGTCTTTCACGGATTATTGGCGACTTTCAGAGTCGTGGTTTATTGAGATTCATTATCACAGCTGGGATCTATGATCGTGTCTGATTAGATCCAGGGGTGTCTCCGGTTTGTGAGACTTGATTGTTTCTTCTTCTTGTGGATTTTCATTTTCACAATTTGTTCCATATTCAAAGACATCAGCTATTGGTAGTCTGGGTGACGATTCAGACTCCGGGTGTTTGCTTCTCTGGAAGCGGTTTGACCGTTGGTGTTCATTGAAGATTGGAAGAGATTGTTGCGGAGAAACGTGAAGATAGTGATTTTGTGAATCTCATGTGTTGGGATCCATCCCTTAATTTGCCGTTGGATTTGGAGGGGATAGATCGTTTGCAGACTCGGTGGAGTCAGTGGGGACTGGTGGAGTTGTGCATTTACAGTGCACGCGCCTTTTGGACAGTTTTTTGGCAACTGTGAAGATGGTGCATCATCTTGTGTTTGCCGGTTGGAATAGCAGTTGGAGGAATCTGGAGTTTGCTCGACACTTCATAATTTTTTGGCTCTTGGTATTTTGTAAGTTCATTTGAAGTTTGTTTCGATACTTCTGAACTGGTTAGAGCCTAACTGCATCCACAGTCCAGTTTTGTTTGGTGGAGAACTTGCCTCAGTTCTCGGAGAATTTGTTTGGCTCTCTTGATTAATTCGAGCTTGAAGAGAGCAGTATTGAGTTCGATGGTTGATCGGACATGATGTTTTTGGTATCGCTTTCGAAGTTGCTTTGACAGAGAATTTGAAGCCTTTTTGTTTACTCTCCTTAGCACTGGTTCAAGCGGGTTGCTCACCATGTTTTGTTTGGAGTTGTCAAGAACAACTTGTTTGGCGCCTATGGAAATCGGAACTTGACACTATGGTGGAGCTTGAGTTGCAGAAAATCGAAGAGCTAGCTCGATTGGTTCTGCATGTTCTTTGCATTGGCTCAATGTGATTTTGAGCAATGGAATCTGCTGTGTTTTTGGGAAAAACGCTTGTGTTTTGTACAGCAGATGGTATTCAGTTGTGACTGAATGGTTGGATACCTGGGTTATGGTATCGGTTTTGATTCTGTGGCAGCGAACGCACCTCTTAATGAAACAGAGTTGTTGCGGATCTCTCAGGCGAACTCGAGCACAGGAGGAGAGATGGAGCCACGATGAGCACTCAAGAAGTATGGGTGCAGGTACTATGCTAGGTGTTGCATAGTTGGTGACTTGTACAGATTTGTTGAAATTGCTTTGGAAGAAAGAGCTACTGTCAGCCATCATCCGGTAGTACAAGTGATAGATACGCAGGTAACGTGTATCACTGAACTGGAGATTAGGGATTGCAAAAGGCATGAACAATAAGTCTGTGGAAACACTGGGAAGTTGTTCAAGAGTGCAAAGGGCAAATGCTGATAGTTCAGGATAGTTCAAGGGAAACTCCGAGCAAAGAAAACCAGGAACTTTGACCAGACAAATGAAGAGTTTTCTGTTGCTCCAGTTTTGGTCATGCAAAGAGATAAGGCATGACAGTCAAGGGCATCTCAGCAGGGGGTGCAGGACATCCAATCAGGGGGTGTCGGATATCTTGGTTACGCCAGTTCAAGCATAGCAAGTGAAGACATCCGAAACAGGAAGCGTGGAAGAGATGTGTGGGAGATAGGAGCAGATGCTCTCTCCAAATCAGAGAGTGGTGTGAGTTGAGTTGAGGATGTCGGATTCCCTCATCCTCTTGTATCTCTGGTGTATTATCTCTAGCTTCAGGGGATGCAGCGTCTCAGTGAGGAGATGAAGATTCTATTGTTTTCTTGGGCGTGACAAGATTAGCAGCTGTGTGTGTAGTGGATCATCTCACATGGGTTGAGGGGGTGATTTGTTGTATGTATCAATCCATGTGTGGAGAGTGCACTAGAAAGAAGTGGCCAAAATGGAGCCTCCACCAAATGGAGTGGGGTGGTTGAACCCACTAGAGAGTGGGATGGTTGAACCCACTAGGGAGAAGTGGGAGAGCCACTCATAGCTGTTGTCTTCTTCCTCCTCTCAAGCTGTATAAATAGAGGAAGAGCTTGGTGAAGAAAATGTGAGAAAGAAAGAGAGCAAACACAAGTAAGTGAGAGATGTGAGAAACCGTCTCCCTCGGTGTGAGCGAGGGAGACGGGGGAATGGGTGAGGGAGAATAGTGTGAGTTTTCTCCTCTGTAATATTTCTATAATCTCTCCATAAATGCTAAACGGTTACTCTCCCGTGGACGTAGGCATTATTGCCGAACCACGTTAAATATTGTGTCTCTCTCTGTGTGGGTGTGTTTTTCTGGTTGTTATAATTTCTATAAGGTCTTGGGCGGGATCCACAATCCCAACAATTATTAGACGCAAGCAGAGGCAAGCTTGCACCAGACACAGGCAAACTCACATGCTCGCACCCAATCGGCATCTCCAGCGGACCTACAGGCCGACAAGTCCCAGTCCCACCCCTATTGTAAGCCCAATAATTCCCATCTTTGCAACTGTAATTACCCACAACTTCATTAAAGAATCTACTGGGGAGAGCAATCAGACACTTGAAGACGGTGAGGTTGACACCTCCCATAGGAAGAGCTAGGGCTGCGCCGCCGCCGAAAGTGTTGTTGGAAATTGAATTTGTGAGGTTCTCAAGAGACGTACACGAACCTAATTTAATATCGCTGATTAGCGTGTGGTCGACGACGGTGACGAGAAGGTCCGATAAGAAGAGTTGTTTAACTTGGTAGAGGCAATGGAGAACTCGATCTTCTTTGGGATGGATGAGGAATGGTCGCAGTGATTTGGAAACCAAGGAGACCACAACAAATTGGGCCGAGCGAAGGATGAGAAGGGCGAGAAAGGAAGTCAAGGTTATGTTCTTTGCAATTGAATGGTGGGCAGAGGTCGTAATTTGAGCTCTGTTCTTGAGTTTGAGATTGGGTATGATTGATTAAGGTGGTGGATGCGATTAGGAAGAGTAGAATAGTTGGGAGGAAGATGAGAGAGCTTGTCATTGATTTGGAAACTTTGTAAAAATCTCTCCCTCTCTCTGCCACTTAAATAGGAAGTCAAGTCTGCCAATAGAAGACTTAGGGTTCTTTGCGATCTAAATAAGTGTACTTTTTGAATTTTTATAAAATATGAGTTGGGTATGGATTGAATTTGAAGTGATTTAGTAGAGAGGTGATATGACTTAAATAAGATGATGTGACTTAAATAGGATAATAACTTTTTAACTTTTTGACTCTTTTAGCTTATGACAAACAAGGCCTAAGGGTTATTTGAAAAGTGTTAGATTAGTATATTTTTTTATTTTTTATGAAAAAATGTGAAATATGAGTTAAGTTTAAAATAATGTGGTAAAGAGGTGATGTGATCCAAATAAGATGATTGTGACCCAAATAGGATAATGTGCTCAAATAACTTTTGTTATTTTAATTTTAGCACATGCCAAACAAACATTTAAGTGATTTGAGAAGGTGGTTAAAAGTTGACTTTTTAATTCTTTTTGATTTTTTTTTTAATCTTTTTGTGTGTAAAAAAATATGAGAGGTAATGTGACCCCATTAAAAGATAAAAGCTAACTCTTTTTTTAGCTTCCCAAATGGCCCCTTAATGCGACCCATATATATATATATATAAATTTAAGATTGGGCACAAAATTATTCGAACCGTATAACCCGCTCAACCCGAACCGATCCGCATACAAATGGGCAATTTCGCAGATACAATGCAGGCGGATACAATTTGGAATATGGCATAATTCCAGATTGCGGGTCACCCGCAAGAACCCGCCCACACTTAGACTTTTTTTTTTTTTTTAAACTTGGACCGTTGTTATTTTTTTATTACATTTTGGATGAATATAAAAGTTAATGAAGAATTACTTTCAGGTAAATTTAGGATTTTGAATTATTTTACTTTAATTGTATTGTTGTGTAGTAGATAGTGAATGAGATTGATGATTTAATTTAGGATTTTGAAATATGTCCATTTGTTAGTTTATGATTTGATTTAAAAGTTTAAGATTTTGAATGATTTGTTTGTATTAAGAATTGATTTTGTTTTGTTTTTTATTTTATAAGTTTTAATTCATTAATTATTAATTTTTGAGCATTTTAGAAAATTGGAGGAAAATGACCCAAAATAAATATTTACAAAATGGTTAAAAAAAAATGCTCCAAAATAAATTTTTAAAGAAAAAAGTCCAATCCGCAAACTGTCCGCAACCGCCCCCAAATCGGCGAACCCTATCCGCACAAACCGCAATCCGCACTGCAGGTGGTTGCGGGTTGAATTTTTTCCAAACCGCATACATGCGGAGAGTCCAAATCGATCCGCAAACCGTCCAAAACTAAACCACAGCCACTCCTAGTAAAATCTATATTATACTTACAAAATGTCTATATTACACTTATACTTTATTATCACCTTATATCTTTATTTTCTTGAGGAATTGACGAGTAAACTACGTTTTATAGACTTGTAATCCATAAGGTCCTAAACATTTTTTTAGTGACAAAGTGATCCCTTAAATTATTTGTTAACTGTTTTGTCATTGTTAGTACAATTGGGGGACATGTGGTGTATGAGGAAAGTGGTAGGGTGTTTGTATGTCATGTTGTTCAAAAAGCGCATTAGTAGCTTTTTAAAGTTTAGTTATTTTTGACACGTGCAATGTGGGATGTGAATTCCTTACGAATTGTTTTTTGTCGCATGACATGAAGACACGCAATAATTCAATCAAATTGGGTCTGCTATGTTGGAGTGTTACATGTCATATTTAGAGAGAAAAAAAAATACACTAAGGAATTTTTATTTTTTTAGTGTCACAACATACCCGTCATGTTGTCACATTTGGAAAAAGTATACTAAGAATTTTTTTTTAAGTGTCATATCATACCTACCACGTTGTCACATTTAGAAAAAGTACACTAAAGAGTTTTTAATTTTTTTGGAGTGTCCCATCGTTGGAGTGTCACATTAATACCTATCACATTGGAGTACCACACCATACCTGTCATACATTCCCAAAAAAAAAAACTTCCACAATTAACTAGTGAGGGTATATCTATCGAACCAATACCCATCAAAGTTTGAAAAAGGACTTACTGGTCACACACTACACCTAATAAGGACTCCTTAATCAACCATTTAAAACGTGGAATCAAATGGTACAGAAGTTCTCAAAATAAGACTTTCCAATAAATTTCTCTATTTTGTTTCTCCCAAAAAATGAGTTAACTACTTTTTTTCAATCTCTGTAGTTTAATTCAAATTCAAATTCTATTCTAGTTTTTATAATTTTAAGTTAAACAAATTGATTCTTACATTTTAAGTGTAGTTTCAATTTAATTTATTTTTTTTTGTCCAAATCGCAAGTTAAAATTAATAATTATATAATACTTGTCAATTTTTTAAGGTATACATATATACAAAATTAATAGAAGTTGATACTTATTAAAGTAAGGCTTCGTTTGAGATGTGGGTTGGCCTTTTGACTTTTTGGCTTTTTAACTGTTTTAGCCTATGGCTAAAAAGTTTGGTTTGAGTTAGAATTTTTGAATTTTTTGATTTTTGTGAGAAAAAAAATGAAATGATTAGTTTTAGATGTGACATTTTGTCTTAATAGTTTTTTTGTCTATTTTATCTTTTTGTGACGGGTTGTTTTAGGAAGTAGGTCAAAAATCAATTTTTTTTCCTTTCTTTTAAAAAACATGTAAAAAAAATAGAGAAGTGATGTAACCCAAAATATGTTCAAATCTAAAAATTAGATTTTAACCTTTTACCCCAAAAAGGTCATTTTAGCTAAAAAGCCTCATTCACTACAAGAAAAGTGGGCTTAAAAGATGGAAGCATTTGCAACGGCACACTTGCCGTCTCAGAAAGTGATTTTTGCGACGGCACAACTAGCTATCGTGAAAAAAGTGAGTTGTTGCGACAGCACAATTTGCTGTCGCGGAAAAATAGAGTATTTGCGACAGCATAGAAAATGCTGTCATTAAAAAGAAGAGTATTTGTGACGACAGAAATTGTTGTCGCAAAAAAAATGAGTATTTGCGACGGCAGAGATTGCTGTGGCAAAAAAATAGAGTTTTTGCGATAAGTAAAAAAAAAAAAGTGAGTCTTTTGCGACTGTAATAGGTACCATTGCAAAAAAAAAAAAAAACATATATATATTGTGGATTTGAGATGGCTTCATATATATAAACAGTCACAAAATGGTTTGAATAAATGCAACGGTATTTTTTTGTCGCAAAAAAAAAAAAAAAAAAAAAAAACGACGTCGTCATACTCTTTTGATATAACATTTCTCTTTTCACTCATTTTGTCATTTTCCTGTCTCTCTATTTCTGTCTCTGTCTGTCTGTCTGTCTCTCTCTATCTTTTTATGTGTCTCTCGCTCATCTCTCTTCTCTCTCTATCTCTCTCACTCATCTCTCTGTCTCTCTCTTTGTTTATCTCTCACTCATCTCTTGTTTCTCTCTCTTTTTCTGTTTGTCTCTCTATCTTTCTCTCTATGTCTCTCTATCTCTCTCACTCATCACTCTTCTCTCTCTCTCTCTCTGTCTGCCTGTCTGTTTGTCTCTTTCTCTATCTCCCACTGTGTTTGTCTTAATCACTCTCCATCCCCTCTTCTCTATTTACCAAGCTCCCTCTCGATTTATCGATCCATTACAAGAAAATGCATTTTTAGCGACCACTTTGTCTCTCTCTCGCTCATCACACACACACACACACACACTCACTCTCTCTCTCTCTCTCTCTCTCTCTCTCTCTCTCTCACTCATCTCTCTTTCTTACCACATATCTCCTCTACCACCGTCACCACTACTGCAAATGCCATTCCACTACCACCACTACTACCACTGTTGTCACTCTACCTCTACGACTACCATTACTACCACCATCACCATCATTCCAATACCATAACCACCACTACTGCCACTGCTACTATCATTACCTCTCATCCACCACCACTACCATCACCTCTTATTCACCATCTTCACTACTACTGTCGCTCATTCTCCTCTACCACAAAAAATTAGTTCCTGATCTTTAGTAACCAAAATAAATGGGACCGCAGAAAAATATTTTTCTTTAACCACAAAAAATTAACTTTATTTTAATGGAAAATATTTTTCATTAAAATATTATCCCTACTTCTACCAAATAAAAAAATAATAATTTTTTTTTCATTAAAATAAAAATGAAACAAATAAATTTTCAACCTTAGTAACTAAAAAAAATGAAAAATCAAAAAAAAAATTATTAACTACAAAAAAATAAATAAAACGACGTCGTTCACACCGCTTCTCCTCTTCTTGTCTTCTTTTTATTTTCGTTTTCCCACTCTTTCTATCCAAATTTGTAGCGATCCCGGTTTTGACCCGTCTCTTTGTGGTGTTCCAAGCTTGGGTTGGTATGGTTTTAAATGGTGTTACGTATCTTAGTTCCCTGTATTCCCTTTATTTTGGTTATTGGGTTGTAGCGGTGTGTTTGAAATAAGTAATGTCTCATGTTTGTATCGAGTTGTAGCGTATCTTTCATGTTTTGCCACTTCGCTGACTATGGCGGGGATCAAGCTGCCCGGTTATCTCTTGGGGGTCCAGGGGCAGCACCTTAGTGGGGTCAAGGGGCAGTGCCCCTGAAGCAAAAATAAAATGCATTCGAAGTTGCTTGTCTGCTCGAGCGGCCGTTTATGCACTCGAGCGGAGAATGTTTGGTTCCAGAAGTTTGACCTGTCTTCAAAAGTATTGGGAAGGTGTATTCGACACTTGAGCGGGGATTTTCACTCTCGAGCAATGTTATATCAATTCGTGAATCTGATATTTCAGATCACTTTTGCATATATCTCTCTCTAAAAACATTTCATCTCCCTTCTCTCTACATTTCTCTACACAAATTAGATCAAAAACCTTGATTTCTTAAGATCCATTCGAGTTTTGCCATTACTTATTCATCAAAGTGGGTTATCATCTATAGGGCTTCGTTGTGTATGGTGAAGATCGAGTTTGGGCATCGTTGATTTTGGGATTTTATCTCTATTCTTCTTCAAACTTGAGGTAGGGATTTTCTTATAGTTATATATATAGTTTTGCAAGATCTATATGATTTTCGAAATCATCTTTCGATAGCTTTGAAAGTGATTGTTGATTCAAGAAGTTGAGTGATTTTGAAAGTGGGTTTGTCTCTTGTTCTTTTAAAATGATCTTATGGATTTTGATCCTTATTGATTGAAGAAAAGATGATTTTGGAAAGTTTTCTTTCAAAAGATTTGAGTTGTATAGTTTTCATGAGAAAACTTAGAATTTGGAGATTTTTTTAAAAGAGACTGAAAATCCATGAATGATATTGTTATATTTATTTTGTGTATCAAAATAAATTGATGTTTGGAAAATTTCTTTTTTATATTTATATAAATGATGAATTTCATGGAATATGAGAATTGTTGTTCATTTTAGAAATTATTGTTCAAAACGTTGAAATAGTATTGAAATGACTAATTGTTGAGGATACTTGAGAAGAGAAAATTGTGTTATTCTTTGGATGATGAATTGAAATAAAAGTATTTATATTCATCTTGTGAAATTGGCATATCAATTCATTTGATTACATTAAACTTTGAAAGTTAATTTGAAAACTTGCATTGAGAAAAGAATGTTGAGAAACAAGTTTTCATGGAATGGTTTTGGAGTAAATACGTTGGTAAGTCTTGATAGGTAGTGTAGATGATATTGAATAAGTTAGCCTAAGAGTCTGAGGTGAAAGACCGAAAACCCGTGCGGATAGGTGTCGAGCCTTTCGGTTAATACCGGTAAAAATGACAATTTAGTAGTACTTGTATAGTCTACTTGCAGACACCGACCTAGAGATTACCAGAGTCGTATTTATCGCTCTTGAAATAAATTGTTAAGTTTTGAACAATTGAAATTGCATGACATCATTGAGCATGATGGTTTTCAAAAGATGAAAATGTGATTTATCTTCAAAAAGGGCATAGCATGGCATGCGCATTTTATCTCTTGACACTTGTATAAAATGTATATACTTTGTTAAGGATTTCCTACTGGGCTTTATGCTTACCCTATGGGATTTTTGTGCAGGAAAAAATGTGGTGATGCCGCCTAACTAAAGGCGAGGAAATGTGTGTTGAGAGTATGAGACTCTCATTTTGCTGTGACTCTATGTGTAAGCCAAAGGTTGTATGTGTGTGGGTTTGAATAACCATTTTGTGTGACTAGGCTCAAGCCTTGAAAACTTGTAAACCCTTGGAGGTATTTATTTGTTTATTTACTTGTTGTTGGATTAATGTATTGTTGCATGAAGAACTATTGTATCATGTAATATGAGTTTGGAGATTTATATTCGGTTTTCCTTAAAAGAGCTATGATTGTTGTATTATTATTTGGGCTAGAAATTTGGGGCTTTACAACTTGGTATTAGAGCTATCGGGTTTAAATATTTGGAGTTCGTAGGAAGTGGTTGTTTAACCACAATGAATTCATTTAGCATGCTTAGGAAGTGTTATGCATTTTGTGACTATGTGATAACATGCTTATGTGACTAAATGGGTATGTGATTGGACTTTTAGGATGTTTTTTGCACTTGTTAAATTCCTTAAGGTCTTATTAGAAGGGTACTTGATCAATACTCATTCTATTAAGAATTCTTGGTTTTTCGTGGGACGAATCTCATCATAAGAGTATAATCCGTATGTGTTTACATGACTAAGTGCTTATGTGGGGTAAAATTTAATTGTTATATGGCAGAGGAATATATAGAATTATTGTGATCAAACGTGTAAGGCAAGTTGCGGCACGTGTGGGTTAGTGTGCTAAATTAATTCTATTGTCATTTATAGAATGTCAGGAAGAGGTCAAACCCGTGGTGGTAGAGGCAAGAGATGTAGTAGGGCTCGCCGAGGTGTGCATGAGGTACCGGTCCATAAGGTTCCGGTGCAAGAGGAAGAGTCCGGCCAAGCTAATGTGGCTGAAAAAGTGGGGCAGGCGGGAATCCCGGGACAAGTGGGTCAAACCGCAATGGGGGCCCTAGCTCAAGAAATGGCAGGGGCTTTAAGAGAGTCTATGAACTTGTTGAGGGTAGAGAATCAAGCCCGAGAGAACACTGCGGAGTCAAGGGCGAGTTTCCTTACTAGAGAGTTCTTGCGGGCCAAACCGGATGAGTTCCACAGTGGCCCCGAGCCCAAGAAAGCGGATGAGTGGCTCGAACAAGCTGTGAATACATTTGAGATGCTTCACATTGAAAATAGTGAACTAAAAGTAATTCTAGCGAGTTACTGCCTTAGGGGAGACATGGGTCAATGGTGGAAATATGCCAAGGGTAGAGTGGAGCCGACATGGGAAGCCTTTGCGGTTGCTTTCCAAGATAAGTATATACCTCCCACTGCTAGGGAGAGATTGAGGCAAGAGTTTAAAGACCTCAAATAACTTAACATGCCCGTGGCAGAGTTTGAGGCGATCTTCTCTAGTTTGTCCAGATTTGCACCAGAGTTTGTGGCAACGGAAAAGCGTTGTTACGTCGAATTTGAAAAGAAATTAAAAACAAAAATTATGTTCAAGCTTGTCGGAAATATGATTCGGGAATATGACCATCTTGTGGAGACGGCGACACACTTAGAAATTTCGATACAAGCCAATGAGAAGAGGCTTCGGAGTTCGAGGTCTAGGTCTCAAAGAGACTATAGGCAGAACAAGAAGAGCAGGAACACTTATCTATCCCAGTCCCAACCACAGCAGTCTACATCCACTTTTTATTTGCCTAGTGTGGGTCTGGAAAAAAGTGCATCGAGTAGCTTCTCGTGTTTCAAGTGTGGCCAACCGGGTCACAAAGCCTTCTCATGCCCACAGAAGGGAGGAGGGCAGTTAATATTACGACCACCTAACCAATCTCAAAGTCAGTCTCAGTCTTAGAATAAAGGTCAAGGGTTTAATTATTATTAGGGTGGTCAGCCGGGGCATACGAAGAGAACTTGCCCATAGTTGGAAGAAGCATCTGGCGCATCAGGGTTGAGGCAGACTCAGAGCCACCAGCAGGTTCAATTAGTCTAAGCTTCGCGAGTTAATCAGGGAGCTGCTTCGGCTCATTTAGTACAACAGGCATATGCTCCGAGAGGGGAACAAGTTAATCAGGGGCCACAAGGGCGTATGTATGCTGTAACCATGCCAGAGTAGTTACCAGAATCCTCAGTTGTGAGAGGTATTTTTGTTGTGTGTAATTCTTTGGCTAATGTATTAATAGACACGAATGCATCTCATTCATTTATATCTACTATATTTGCTTCTGCATTGGGGTTAGAAGTAGCACGGTTAGTGCCTCCACTCAGAGTAGAGTCACTTGTTCGAGGTACAGTTGATTTAGATCAGGGTTGTCGTGATTGTGAAATAGAAGTTACCAGGCGTCGACTTCCGTTTGCTTTTGTGTTGCTAGATATGTTGAGTTTTGATATCATTTTAGGCATGGACTGGTTGTGTTGTTACCAAGCTATGATTGATTATTACCGTCAGAGAGTTATAGTGTGCACTTCGAGCGGCGATCGTTTCTATTTTTTGGGGAACCAAGTTGATAGAGCCTTGTTGCCAGTTGTTGACCCTCGTAGTAGGAGCAAACTTAGTGGCCTTCTTGCAACTCTCTTGGATAGTGAGAGTGACAAGGCTCGTGTTAAGTTACCTGTTGAGTTACCAAGGATAGTTTGTGAATACCCGGATGTCTTTCCAGAAGATTTTACTAGTTTACCACTTCACCGGGGGATCGAGTTCTCCATTGAATTAGTGCCTGGCATGGCACCAATTTCCATGTCACCGTATAGATTTGCACTCGCTGAATTACATGAGTTGAAGATTCAACTCCAAGAGCTTTTAAATAAGGGCTTCATTCATCCTAGTACATCACCTTGGGGAGCACCGGCTCTCTTTGCAAAGAAGAAGGGTGGATCATTGCGGTTGTGTATTGATTACTGCAAGTTGAATAGAGTTACAGTTAAGAACAAGTATCCTCTACCCAGAATAGATTATTTGTTTAACCAACTTAGAGGGTCTCGTTGCTTCTCAAAAATAGATTTGAGGTCGGGGTACTATTAGTTGAGAGTCCGGGAGGGAGACATTCAGAAAACGGCCTTTTGTACGCGTTATGGCCACTATGAATTCCTTGTAATGCCTTTTGGGTTAACTAATGTGCCTGCTTCCTTTATGGATTTGATGAACATAATTTTCGAGAGTACTTGGACTGTTTTGTGGTCATCTTTGTGGACGACATATTGATTTATTCAACCTCCGAGGAGGAATACGAGACTCACTTGCAGGTAGTGCTAGGTTTACTTAGTGAGCACCAATTGTATGCCAAATTTGAGAAATGCGAGTTTTGGTTAACTGAGGTGAAGTTTTTGGGGCATGTAGTGTCTAGAGAGGGAATGATTGTGGACTTCTCAAAGATAGATGCTTGAGAGGGAGATTTATGAGCTGGAATGGGCCATGGTAAAGGCCGGGAAAATTGAGGGCCGAACGCGTTTGGGCTGTGATAGCTTGGGCCTGTCCGGAGATGGTTTTGCTCGGTTGAGGCCCAGGGCCATGTTGAGACCGAGCTACTTGGGCTTGTCCATGTGGCGACCGAGCTACTTAAGCTACTCGGCCGAGATGATCCCTGTCATTCGGGATTCCATGGTTTACGTATTTAGCTCGGTAGGAAGGGCTTCGGTTTACCAGCTCGACTTGTCTTGAGCTCGGTTATGCCGGAATGCAACCGAGCATGGTCGTTATGGAGCTCGACGAGTGGAGCACTCGGACTCGTTATGCAGCACGGTTGTGTAAGGCCGAGGCGATGCCGGTGGGCTGTCGAGCTCCCATTAATGTAGTCTGCCGGCTTGGTTAGGTGGTGATTGCTGGATTTGTGCTGACAGATAGGAGAGCAGCTCCTCGTGTCAAGAGGCTAATGGGAGCAGATTTGAGCACAGAAAGTATATAAGCATGACTGCGCCCCCCATGCGGGGGATGGAACATCATTTGGTAAGAGAAACCTAAACACTCAACTCTCCTCTCTCTCTCTCTATCTCTAAAGGTGTGCTAACTTGACCATCGGAGGGGTTTTCCGGCCACACACCGCCGGGTAGCTCACCGCTGTTGTGTTCGCAGGTCGATCGGACAAACAAGGAGCTTGGTAGAAAGGAGTACGGGCCCTGCGGAATATTTGCTCCCCGTACAATGCTGTACAGGATTAGGAACAACCCGAGAATATTTTTGAAATCCGAAGTTTCTTGGTATTAGAGGGGTATTATCGACGTTTTGTAAGGGACTTCTCTAGACTAACTGCACCTTTGACTAGGTTGACTAGAAAGGGTATCAAATTTGTCTGGAGTGAGGCGTGTGAAAAGTCATTCCAAGAGCTTAAGACTAGATTGACTACAGCACCGGTTTTGATAATACCGGAAAGGGGTTTGAATTATACTGTCTATTGTGATGTGTCCGGGGATGGACTTGGTTGTGTCTTGATGCAAGAGGGAAAAGTTGTGGCCTACGGTTCACGACAATTGAAAACTCATGAGAAAAATTACCCCACCCATGATCTAGAATCAGTAGCAGTGATTTTTGCTTTGAAAATTTGGTGGCATTACTTGTATGGTGAGAAGTTTAAGGTTGTCTCCGATCATAAGAGTCTAAAGTATTTGTTTTCTCAAAAGACTTGAATTTACAACAACGGATGTGGATGAAATTTATAGAGGATTATGATTTTGAGTTACACTATCATCCAGGGAAGGCCAATGTGGTGGCCAATGCTTTAAGTTGGAAATCTGTGAGTAGTTTGGCAAGTGTAGCCATTCGGGAATGGGATATGCTAGATGTTATTAGCAAGTTTGATTTGCACTTGGGTGAGTCCGGAGAGAGTGCTACCTTGTTTATTTTGAATGCTCAACCTACCTTGGTTAGTAAGGTCATAGAGGCACAACGAGGAGACCCTGATGTGGAATCAATCCGTGTTAAGATTTCCAATGGGAAGGAAGAGAAAGGTTTGAACGTTTACTCGGATCTAAGTGTACGTTACCTAGACCATTTGTTTATACCAGAATCTTATAGAGAGAAAGTACTTCGGGAGTTCCATCACTCATGCTTTGCGGTACGCCCGGGAGGCACTAAAATGTATCATGATCTTAGTCGTCAGTTTTGGTGGAGGGGTATGAAGTGAGATGTTTCTTTATTTGTATCGAAGTGCCTTACTTGTCAACAAGTGAAGGCCGAACACCAAAAACTAGCAGGTTTGTTACAACCCTTATCGATAGCCGAATAGAAATGAGAGCGTGTTACCATGGATTTTGGAGTTGGGCTTCTTAGAACACAATGAGGCAATGATGCCGTTTGGGTGATTATTGATAGGATGACTAAGTCTACCCATTTCATTCCGATGTGCACCAGCGACTCAGTTGAACGCTTAATAGAGTTGTACGTTAGAGAGATAGTTCGACTTCATGGAGTCCATGTGACTATTGTGTCGAATAGGGATCCCTGTTTTACTGCCCGGTTATGACAAAGCCTTCAAGAGGCGTTGGGAACTAAGTTGACTCTTGGCACCGCTTATCATCCTCAAACCGATGGACAATCGGAACATACCATTCAGATTTTGGAGGACATGCTTAGAGCTTGTGTCTTTGATTTTAAGGAGCCTTCGAAAAGGCACTTACCATTGATTGAGTTTACTTACAACAATAGTTACCAAGCTAGTAATGGGATGGCACCATTTGAGGCCTTGTATCGCCGACCTTGTAGATTACCAGTTTGTTGGGCCAATGTGGATGATGCACCGTTACTGGGTCCAGAAATTGTTAGAGAGGCAACTGAAAAAGTTGTTCTCATCCAGAAGAGGTTAGCTACGGCCCAAAGCCAACAAAAGAGTTATGCTGATAAGAGGAGACGACCTTTATCTTTTGAAGTTGGTAACCATGTGTTTCTAAAAATCTCACCAAGGCTCGATTTGATGAGATTTGGTAAGAGTGGTAAATTATCTCCAAGATTCATTGGGCCTTTTGAGATCTTAGAGCGAATTGGGGAAGTGGTATACCGGTTAGCTTTACCACCACAACTTTCAAGAGTTCACAATGTATTTCATGTAGCTATGCTTAGGAAGTATGAACCCAACCCTTCTTATGTACTTGATTGGGTAGACTTGGAGGTAGATGAGGATGCCTCTTACGAAGAACGACTGGTTCAAATATTAGATACTTGAAAGCAAATGCTACAGGGCAAAAATATACTGTTGGTAAAGGTGTTGTGGAGACACCATAAGGTTGAAAAAATGACGTGGGAACGAGAGGCGAAAGTCCGCTCTAAGTATCCGGATTTGTTTGAAAATGCTTAAATTGTTTTTCCTTGTAATATTCCCTAGTGTTTGAGGGAAATGTATTAAAATTGTTGACCACATGTTGTTATGTATGTTATTATGTTAAGCATGAAGTAGTTACGGATTGTCATTTCTTTGCTTCATGTTTAGGTTAATGTGGACGGTTATTGTTAATGAGATAACCATGGTGGAAATGGCAAAAAAAAAAAAAATTGGTTGAGAGTTAATATTGTGATTTTAAAATGAAATAGCGTGGTTTTGATCGCTAGAAACCCCTTTGTTTGGGTAGTTTGATTTGAAATTTCGGGGACGAAATTCTTTAAGGGGGGAAGGTTGTAGCGGTCCCGGTTTTGACCCGTCTCTTTGTGGTGTTCCGGGCTTGGGTTGGCATGGTTTTAAACGGTGTTACGTATCCTAGTTCCCTGTATTCCCCTTATTTTGGTTATCGAGTTGTAGCGGTGTGTTTGGAACAGGTAATGTCTCATGTTTGTATCGGATTGTAGCTTATCTTTCATGTTTTGCCACTTCGCCGACTATGACAGGGATCGAGCTTCCCGGTCAACTCACGGGGGTCCAGGGGGTAGCGACCCATAACGGGTTCGAGGGCAGCGCCCAGGCGGGGTAAAGAGGTAGTGCCCCCGAAGCAAAAATACAAAATGCATTCGAAGTTTCTTGTTCGCTCGAGTGGCCGTTTATGCGCTCGAGCGGAGAATGTTTGGTTCCAAAAGTTTGACCTGTCTGCAAAAGTACTGGAAATGTGTATTTGACACTCAAGCGGGGGTTTCCACGCTCAAGCGGACCATGTTATATCAGTTTGTGAATCTGATATTTCAGATCACTTTTGTATATATCTCTCTCTCTAAAAACATTTCCTCTCCCTTCTCTCTACATTTCTCTACACAAACTAGATCAAAAACCTTGATTTCTCAAGATCCATTTGAGTTTTGCCATTACTTCTTCATCAAAGTGGGTTATCATCTCGAGGGCTTCTGTGACAACCCTAACCCTTGATTAGCATTAATTCGTGATTTAGCATGATAAGTAATTGATTAAGATGAAATTCTAAATTGATTACATGAGTGTGTTGTTTAGATTCCATTTCTTATCTGTTTGATATGGGACGATCTGTTCATGTTTTGATTTCAAATTGCGAATTGAAAGCCTTATCGGCAACCGATCTAGAAATTGGATTATGTTATATGCTAGTTAGGAATTATAGAATTTTATGGTAGGTCAAATTGAAATTCGATTTGGGATGATTAAATTGGAATAAATAACGTTAAACTAATTGAATCTAGGTTATTTACACATTTGGGCCACCTTCAAAACCATTGTTTTGGTTTTAATTCACATATGTTTGACACATCATTCTTCATCCATCTCCTTGCAAAAGAAAAACGTGAGGGAGAGGAGAGTAGAAGGAATTTTGAATTCAACAAATGTGTTGCATTGGAATTGAGAGGAAATTGAAAGAACTTTGGAGACTAGTTCATCTAGCTCAAGGTCTTAGTGTCTTAAGCCCAATTGAACATCTAAGGTAAGGAATCAAGTCCCTAATCTTAAATCTAAGTTGAATCATTTTTGAATCCAAGTGAATTGAACCTTGAGTTATGAAATTTAAGTTTAAGAAACATTATTTCATGCATGCATGTCCATATCATGGAGTTTTGAAGTTATTTTGCATGAAATTCTTCCATGCTTGTCTATATTGTAGTTGTAATTTGAGAATTCATCAAGTTTTGGAGTAGAACTGCTCTTGTGATCATGTGTTGGGAGCTTTGAAACCAAATGAATGCATGCATGGCATAATTACATCATGTTTTTGAATTTTGAGTTAG
Organism: Camellia lanceoleosa; assembly: GCA_025200525.1. Lineage (NCBI taxonomy): Eukaryota > Viridiplantae > Streptophyta > Magnoliopsida > Ericales > Theaceae > Camellia > Camellia lanceoleosa. The sequence continues at coordinate 28,990,609 of CM045763.1, read as the reverse complement.
AATTTGGTACAATTGGCATACTTTTGGGCTTTGATTTTATGAAATGGTCTTCAAAACATGTTGTGTTATGAGTTTCTAAGTGTTTTCTAGAAATTTGGCCCAAAAGGATGTGTTTTGGCATGTTTGGTTCATGGTTTGAAGCTTGGGAGCAAATCTGGAAAACCTAGAATTCAGCTTCCTCGCTCGAGCGAAGGATTCCATGCTCGAGCGACTACCTTTGTTTTCAAACTTTCGCTCGAGCGACGGAATGCTAGCTCGAGCGTAAATTACAAGCTCTCAGGTTTTTGCGTGTGCAGACGCATACTCAAGCGACGAGACCTACGCTCGAGCGAGGAGCTATGTCTTATGCTCGAGCGAGCATCGAGCGAGTATCAAGCGAAGAATTTCAGCAACTAGTACTTTTGATATTTTTGCAGATCGCTCGAGCAAGAGAGTCTACGCTCAAGCGACCTCTCTCATTCGGTAAGCTCGCTCGAGCGAAGGAGTCTACGCTCGAGCAAGACCCCTGTTTTCAGCAAGTTTTGAAAAATATTTTTAAGTACATTTTTGCATCCTCATTCTATTCTAGGCATTCCTAAGCCATGTTTAAGGCATCATAATGAGGATAATGTTATAGAACCACACCAAATCAAGTTAGGAGCTAAGTTATTAATCCCGAGTGTGTAATTCAGTGTGTGTTCGTTCTGCAACTGTGTAGGTTTGGCACCCAAGGACGCTAAATAGCCTGCCTATAGCCCAGTAATCTGTGAGTAACAATGTTGTAAAGATATGTTCAATTATAATTATTTTCTGAACAATTGACTGTACTGCTTTCTAAAGCAACATTGCTTACTGAATGAATGTTTGTCCCATTTTATGAACTGTACTCGTGGCATCCATAGCAACTTATTGTTACTGTTACTCTTACTATTCACATCTCGCTCTTTGTCTTTATTCTTTATTCTTGCTGAGAGATCTCTGTCAGTTCCAATGTTTGGAACTACTATCATTTCTTGTTTCGATGGCCATCGATCGGTATTTGTCTGTTAAGATCTCTTTGTCTTCGTACATTATTGGATGTACCACGTATGACTGCCATGATTTTTAAATGACTGATATGACATGAAATATGAGACACTGATTGAATAACTGAACTACTGATGCAATTGACTATTTTGATTATTGAAAGGACATTCATTCTTAACCCCTTTACACATTTGTTATTCACTGGGCTTTAGCTCACAGTTTATATATGTATGTAGGTGGCCAAGCACCGGACCAAAGCTAGAAGCGTCGTGTTAAGCTCATGTTTTGTCAAGCCAACCTTTGTGCCTCACTTCGAGGTTCCGAGTCTGCTCGAGCCAAGGCTATTTTGATGTGTTTCAGATTCACCCTTTTTGTCTCTGTTAATGTATGAATGTTTAAGGTGTTGGACTGTACAGTTATGGTCCCTAACCTGTATGCTACGTGTATTGGTTATGTATATGTGTATATGGCTATGAATGTGGTTATGTCCATAAAAGTTTTTCTCATTCAGGTTTTCACAGCTCATTGGACATCTTTTACTTCTGATTGGCTTCCGCCAACCCTTTTATATATTATATTACTGTTTTTACTGTTAATCAGGCCTTCGGTAATCACGGATTACTGGCCAGTTACGATGCTAAACCCTTAGGGGCGGGTTTGGGTCGTGACGGAGTGGTATCAGAGCACGAGTTATACCGCATACACGTGTCCAAATGAGCGATAGGGTGTCCTAGTAAAGTAATAGGGCATTTCATGAGCATATATAAGTGTGTGTGAGTGTAGTATGTGCATTCGAATGAACAGACATGAATATGAAACCATCTTTCCTATGTTTATTATTACCATGTTTTCTATAGTGAGATGGAGAATGCAAGAAATACCGATGAACCTGAATCATCTGAAGCAAGAATGGCAAGGTTGGAAAGAATGATTGAACTATTGACCGAGGCTCTGAGACAACAACAGAATCAACAGCCCCCACCTCCTCGAGTACAGCCAGAACCAAATATTAATGATGATGTGATTGCCTTGACACAAAAGTTTAACAAAATGAAGCCATCGACATTCCAGGCAGGTCTTGAGTCACTGAAGGCCAAAGCATGGGTCCTAAAAACCGAGAAACTGTTTGAAGTATTTCTGTGTTCAAAGGCACACAAAGTATTACTGGCTACCTTTACCTTACAAGAAGAGGCTAGACGGTGGTGGATTCTTATTCGTGATACCAACAATGCTGTGACTTGGGCTCAGTTTAAGGAAGCTTTTTATGAGAAGTATTTCCCCCAGTGTGTCAGGGATCGTAAAGTAACTGAATTTGAACAACTGAAGCAAGGTACCATGTCAGTAGCAGAATACGAATCTAAGTTCACTGAACTCGCCTGATATACACCATATATGGTTGATACTGATTATAAAAAGGCCAGAAAGTTTGAAGGCGGGCTTAATGTGGAGATACTTGATCGAATCAATGTCTTGAAACTGCTCAAATATGTAGATATGCTTGACTGAGCAATTATGGCCGAGGCAAATGTCATTGCATTGAAACAGACTAAGACACCGGTGACTGAATGGCGGGGCAAGAGGCAAGGCTTCAATTTCAAAAAGGGCCAAAATAACTCATTGAATAAAAGGCAAAACACGAGGTCAACAAGCAGCTGTAGTCAAGGAAACAGTTTCATACCACCTTGCTCCGAATGCGGAAAAAGGCATAAGTGGGTTTGCTACAAAATTTCTGGTGCATGTTACAAGTGTGGCAAAGTGGGCCACATGTTCAAAGATTGCCCTTCTACGTCTCAAGGCACCAGTAGACCCGCAGCTAGTGCTGCAGCATCAACTGTTGCGCCAAAAGCCAATCCCAAAGTTACCGGAAAGGAACCTTTAAGGCAAGGTCAGGTGTTTGCACTTGTACCGGGAGACGTGCAGAACACCGAGACAGTTCTGTCAGGTATAGTTTCAATTTGTGCTCAAAATGCTTATATTCTGATTGATTTGGGGTCTACACATTCGTTTGTCTCGCATGCTTTTTCACGAAAATTAAATAGACCACTGGAACCCATGAACTATTTCTTAGCTGTATCTTCACCTGCCGGGGGATCTATGACTTGTGCTTATGTATATCCTGCATGTGAGATTGTTATTGGGGATGTCCTTTTGTATGTGGATTTGCTACCTTTGCATCTTGATCATTTTGACGTAATTTTGGGAATGGACTGGTTAACAAAATATCATGCTTCCATTGACTATGTAACGAAACAAGTTATTTTTCGACCACCTGGATTGCCTGAATTTGTATTTAACGGAGTTGGTGTTGTATCTCCCCCATACTTGATTTCGTCTATGAAAGCATTCAAATTGATTAAAAAGAGGTGTAAAGGGTATCTATGTTGTATATTAACTGTACCTGCTGATACTAAAGCTAATGTGAACAGTATTCTTATAGTCAGGGAATTCCCAGATGTTTTTCCAGAGGATTTGATTGATAGGGAGATTGAATTCATCATTGAGGTATTACCGGGTACACAGCCAATTTCCAAAGCTCCGTATAGAATGGCACCTACTGAATTGAAAGAATTGAAAATCCAGTTACAAGAATTGTTGGATAAGAAGTTCATCAGACCCAGTACTTCACCGTGGGGCGCACCAGTTTTATTTGTGAAAAAGAAGGACGGCTTATTAAGGCTTTGTACTGACTATCACGAATTGAACAAGGTGACAGTGAAAAACGAGTACCCACTACCTCGTATTGATGATCTATTTGACCAATTACAAGGCGCTCAGGTCATTTCCAAAATCGACCTTAGATCCGGATATCATCAATTGAAAGTCAAGGCAGAGGACATTGAAAAGGCTGCCTTTCGAACAAGGTACGGACATTATGAATTTCTTATTATGCCTTTCGGAGTTACTAATGCACCTGTTGCATTTGTGGATCTTATGAATAGAATTTTCAAACTATTCCTCGATGAATTTGTGGTTGTTTTTATAGATGATATTTTGATTTATTCCAAGAGTAAAGAAGAACATGAACATCATTTGAGAATTGCTTTACAAACCTTGAGGGAACAGAAACTGTATGCAAAACTAACAAAGTGTGAATTTTGGCTTGATAATGTTATGTTTTTGGGGCATGTGATTAGTAGGGATGGTATTTCAGTTGACCCACAGAAGATTGAAGCAGTGGTGAATTGGCCTAGACCGACTAATCTTGCTGAAGTTCGGAGTTTCTTGGGTTTGGCCGGATATTGTAACAACCCAGATTTTTAATTATTTTGTAGAATTTATACTAATATTATTTAATCTCAATTAGGAAAATATGTAATTTATTATATATTATTAGGTGTAATTTTGTAAAATAATATAATTATTAAAAGTTTAGGGGTCAAAATAATAATAATAATAATAATAATAATAATAATAATAATAATAATAATAATGGGTGTGGTTGTAAAATAAATAATTTATTTTATGTTGGTATACGATAGAGTGTAATTTAATTAGAAATTAATTTATTTATATAATTATATTAAAATATTAGGTCGAAAGGTAATTATCCTAAATATCTATTAAGGATAAGAACGAATCATGAAATTAAATATCGAATCTGGGAGAGAGGGATGGCCTGGCCATGTGTTGGCCAACCAATGGCCTCACCTCCTTATAAATAGGGAGGTGATTCGGCTGGGTGAAAGAAAAAGAAGGAAGAAAGAAATAGGAGAAAGAAAGAAAGGAGAAAGAAAGAAAGGAGAAAGAAAAGAGAGGAAGAAGGAAAAAAATGGTAAAAGTTAAAAGGGTCATTAATAGTGGAAAGAAAGGGTGATGTATTAAAATTAAGGTGAGTTATATTATACCTTGAGTTACCAAAATGTATTTTACGTATGTTTTGACTTACCAAAATCTATTTTATACAAGTATGTTTTATTAGTATATTAATAAAAGTTATGTTTTATAAAGATTTCAGTTACGTGGTTTTATTTCTGAACCCTATTTGCTTAAAAGGAAACCCATGGATATGTTTGTTTTACTTTTAAAGAATATTTGGCTATGACCTTATATACAATTATGTTTTGTAAGTACCACCACGGGAGTCCCATATCTTGGGGGACTTAAATTACCATTGGCCTCTGTTTGGTTACTTTGTAGCCCTTTGATCCATTGACCTCTGTTTTGTGTGGAGCAAAGTGCTGTACGGAGCTAAGTGCTACATTATTGTGGGAACCACCTCTTGAATCTGTACCTCTGTTCTGTGCGGACCAAAGTGCTGTGCAGAGCTAAGTGCTACACTATTGTGGGAGCCACCTCTAGAATCCGTACGAGCCACCTCTTGAATCCGTACCTCTATTCACATTTGTCACTACATTACGATACGCTACGTACCATGGTTATGGTCATTTACTTACATAATTTCTGTATTTCAGTTTCTGCCACTTAAATAATTTATTTACCAAATTACCGTGGTTATGGTTACTTGTTTACATAATCTCAGTTTTGCTACTTAAAGGATTATTTGTTCCGACTAAGTTATCTTAAATCTTTTGGCCTAATTAACTATCCATGGTTATTTCGTGTCCCTTATACTCTTGGTATAATATTTCTCACTCTGCCATGTGCTTATAGTTGTTTACCAATTTTCAGGGAATAATGCAATTCAAAAATAGCTTTTGGAAAGTGTTAGACGCGGGGCTGCGGAATAGACATACACAACACTTTTATGATATTTTTTATATGTAAATATTGGCCTTTTTAGTCGGTAAATTTTGTAATAAAAATAGAAACTCCGATGATTGTTTTGGTACCCTCATTTAAATATTTCTTCCGCTTGCGTTTATTGATTTATTTATGAATTGGCCGGAGGTAACTTCAGTTACTGGCCATCACGATGCTTAACCCTTGGATACGGGGAGTGGGTCGTGACAAGTGGTATCAGAGCAATGGTTTATAAAAAAAAAAAAAAAAAATCATCATTGAAGCATAGGATACACACACACATTTAAGAAGATTCGTGAAAGATTTTTTCAAAATTGCCCTACCATTGACTCAGTTGACTCAAAAGAGAATACCATTTGACTGGACCGACCGGAGAGAATCAGCGTTCCAATAATTGAAGACTCGACTTGTAACTGCACCGATTCTCACTCTACCCTTAGGTACAGATGGATTTACTATTTTTAGTAATGCTTCTTATAAGGGTCTGGGATGTGTATTAATGCAGAACGGTAAAGTTATTGCGTATGCTTCCCGACAACTGAGGCCACATGAAAAGAACTACCCAACTCATGACTTGGAACTCACCGCAGTAGTATTTGCATTAAAAATTTGGCGTCACTACTTATATGAGGCAACATGTGAGGTGTACACAGATCACGAGAGTTTAAAACATTTCTTTACACAGAAAGAGCTGAACATGAGACAGCGGAGATGGTTAGAATTGATAAAAGACTATGACTTGAAAATTTTGTACCATCCGGGGAAAGCTAACACCGTTACTAATGCACTTAGTCGGAAATCAATTAGGAACTTAGTCTGCTTACTCACCGAACAAAAAGAACTGTTATGTGACCTTGAGAAATTTGAGGTTGAAATTGTTTTGCGAGAACAAGGTGGAACATTGGTAGCTATTTCCGCTCAACCGACACTTATTAAGGAAATTAAAGAGAAGCAACAACAAGATGAATTTTTGAAAAAGATAATTGATGAACGGGAATCCAAACCGAAACTAGATTTTAGATTTGAAAATGATGTGTTGAAATTCCAAGGAAGGTTGTGTGTACCAAATGATCCTGAATTGAAAAAGCGAGTTTTGCAAGAAGGCCACAGCTCAAAACTTTCTATCCACCCAGGAAATACAAAAATGTACCAAGATTTGAAGCTTAATTTCTGGTGGCCAGGAATGAAGAAAGAAATTGCCGATTTTGTGTCGAAAAGCTTACATTGCCAACAAGTTAAAGTTGAACATCAACGGCCCACAGGGTTACTTCAGCCCTTGCCAATACCGGAGTGGAAATGAAAACATATCACTATGGATTTCATTGACGGATTGCCTCGCTCCAATAGAGGTATGGATTCTATTTGGGTTATTGTTGATCGACTAACTAAATCTGCTCATTTCTTACCTGTCAAAACAATTTACAATGCGGATAAGTTGGCTACAATTTATATTAATGAGATTGTTAGACTACATGGAGTGCATGTGTCCATTGTTTCTGATAGGGACTCGAAGTTTACATCAAGATTTTGGCAAAGTCTACAAACAACATTGGGTACTGAATTGAGATTGAGTAGTGCCTACCATTCTCAGACAGATGGTCAATCAGAGAGAACAATCCAAACCTTGGAAGACTTATTGCGTATGTGTGTGCTAGAATTCCAAGGGAACTGGGAAAATCATTTACCTTTGGCTGAATTTGCTTACAACAGTAGCTTTCATTCGAGTATTAGTATGGTGCCTTTCGAGGCTTTGTATGGCAGGAAATGTCGGTCTCCTAGTTGTTGGGCAGAAGTTGGTGATGGGCCTTTACTTAAGCCCGAGATTGTACATAAAACAATAGATAAGGTGAAATTGATTCAACAAAGACTGAAAACCGCACAAAGCCGACAGAAAAGTTATGCGAATGTACGAAGGCAAGACAGGGAATATGAAGTGGGTGATCATGTTTTTGTTAAAGTGACACCAATGAAGGGACAGACTCGCTTCGGGGCTAAGGATAAGCTAGCACCGAGATATGTTGGGCCGTATGAAATCATTGAAAAGATCAATTCGTTGGCATACCAAGTAGTACTTCATCCTGAAATGGAACATATGCATAATGTCGTTCATATTTCAATGTTGCGGGATTATCTTCGGGATCCTTTCCATGTTTTTGAGCCTACCTGTGTGGTATTGAGTGATGATTACACTTATGAAGAACGGCCTATTCAGATTGTAAACCAACGAATCAAGAGGTTGAGGAACAAAGAAATCCCGTTAGTAAAAGTGGATTGGCAAAATCATGGTGGCATCTACGCGACTTGGGAAAGGGAAGACGATATGATGAAAAGATATCCTGACTTGTTTCCCCTGAATCCAGTGTTCTTCCAAAATGAAGGTAATTTGAGTTTGGAGGACCAAACTCTTTTTAAGGGGGGAAGACTGTGACAACCCTAACCCTTGATTAGCATTAATTTGTGATTTAGCATGATAAGTAATTGATTAAGATGAAATTCTAAATTGATTACATGAGTGTGTTGTTTAGATTGCATTTCTTATCTGTTTGACATGGGATGATCTGTTCATGTTTTGATTTCAAATTGCGAATTGAAAACCTTATCGGCAATGCACACATATTGGTCCATAAGCTAGGCAACAATACATAACATTTAGAGACACTCAAATGGTGAAAGAAGTGGGAGCATGGCAAGTCTATATGCTCTGAAATGTCATGGTAAATGATGCCAAATCATATACATGTCACAAATTAAGCATGCTATAGTGCTGAAAACTTAAAGCTAGCAAGGCCAATTGCACTACAGCTATGCAATATAAGAACCATATGGCAAGTACAACCAAAAACAGTCCTAAAGTATGCCAAAACAATGCTAAAACATGTATGGAGCAAAGCTGAAACAAGCTAGCATGAAGGGTCAAAACATCAAGTAAGTTAGGCCAACGTGCATGATTACACTACACCTACCAAAACCAAGCATGAGATGACTTTGCTAACAAAAATCAGAGTTATATCATGACAAAATAGGACCAAATACACACTGAAATCATAGCTCACAAGCTTAGGCAAGATGGCATACACAATGGCTCATGTTTAAGGCATAAGACACCAACTCTCCAAAGCATTGAAAGAGTGACAAAAGTGAGTGTATGGAAACATTATATGGACTGAAATAACATTTAAAATGATGCCAAATCATAGAAATAGTCCAAGCAATGCATGTTAATGGACTCAATACACAAAGCTAGTGAGCAAGATTGAACCATGGCTATACAAAGCAATGCATGCATGGCCAAAAAAACATGAATCAGACCTTAAACATGGTCAAACATGAATAAAATCTTCTTGGAGTTAAGCCAAAATCACACTAGAATGATGGTCTAAAGCATGATACACATTAGGCTAGTAAATAGAAATGCACTACAAGTGCATGGAGCATGCAAGAGGCAATCAAACCAACTTTAGACAGAGTTATGACATGCTAAATAATGACCAAAAACATGCTGAAATGGAGCCCATACATGCTTAACAAACATGCAACTTCATGAGGCATATAAGGCTAGTTTGCAAGAATTACACTACAAGTGTATAAAGCATGCATGTGGTGACCAAACCAGCCATGGATAGAGTTAAGGAAGGTCCTAAAAGTCACAAAAAAGTGCCTGAGCTAAGCCTCAAAATGGTAGAAACACATGCTCTTTTGGAGGGCCACCAATACAAGCAAACAAGAGAAGAGGAGGGGGGACAACTCCCTCCTATTTTGAGCCTCAAAACAAGTTTTCTACCACTAAAATTCCTTTAGAATTCAGTGGTTTTAAGGCCAAAAGGATGTTGTTTGAAAAGTTTGAAAGTTAGCTCACAAGGCCTTACAAGCCAAGGAGCAAAAGGAAGGACAACCCACTAGCCAACCAAGTGACACGGCCTTAGACTTCGCAAGCCTACCGTGCGGCCTTAGATGCTTTCAACCCTCTTGGTTGCACCTAAGTCAGCCTCACCCACTCAACCACACTAACACAGACACAAGGTTTAGGTGGAAGAATGTATTCACTATACAAGTTAACTTTACAAGTATAGTTGTGTACAAGCTTACAAGGCTCTCACACTCACACTCACACTCACAAGTGCTTTACTCTTAGAGCTCTCTTGGATCTCCAGCATTCGATGCCTAGCAAATGAGACCCCTCACCCTTATATAGCCATCCCCCTCCTCAATGGACGGCTAGGATCATTTTGATCCAAGGGCTACAAACTCTCATCTAGAACTCTCCATAGAACAATCTAGGACAACTACCCTATCTACTACATTCTAGAACTCTCTACACTAGTGTAGTACATGGTAGGCTTCTCCAAGATATTCTAGGATGTTCCAGACCCATCCAGACTCCTCTGGACACTCCAAGCTTCTTCCACACTCTGGAATCCTCCAGGTCACTCTGGACCCTTCCACCACGTTCTAGAGCCTTCCAGCATACTCTAGCCTGTTCTCACTCCTTCTGGAGCCTTCCAGCATCCTTCAAATGCTGCTCCTTGTGTCACAGAATTCTTGGGGCGTGACACAAGGCACAAACTAAGACTTTTAGGACTAAAAAACAGAGGAAAAAACAGAGGTTTTTTTAGTTCAACACCACCCCAAAAAATATCCCCAAAGTAGTATGCAAAGGTGGTGAAGTAAGTGTGCAAAACAAATACAAAGGAGGAGAGGTGTTACCCTTGATGCACAGCTGCAAAACCAGCCCAAAATCTGAGCCAAAACACCTTTTGGAGCTCCAACAAAGTCCCAAGTAAGCTTCTAGCAACCTCCTCCCAAAGATGGACCACTTTCACCAAGGATGTCTAGGCAGAAGAGAGGTATTTCTCTACTTGCATGCACGAAAGGCAAGAGGGAGAGGCTTTAGAGAGAGAGGCAAAGATCAAAACTTGAAAATTGTAGAGAGAGAGGGAGTTTTAGTGAGAGGAGCTCTCAAAACTTGCTCAAGAAGTTCTAAGTCTTGAATATGAGATATTTGGCTTCATATATAGCAATTCAAAGCTTTTTGGTCGAAATATCTGATTTGGGACAGGTGGCACAAGCTGGAAACAGCTGGAGGAGAAATATCTACCAATTCTAGGCTTTCTGGACACTTCTGGCCGACCGGCCATCTTTGGTGCCGACCAACCATCATTTTTTGCCAATAAGGTTCACTTTTGGCCGACTTATAGCTGCTGAGGTCAAATTGTGGCCGATGGACCTCCATAGAGGCCGATGGAAAAAATCAGCCCTAGTCCCTGACTTGAATCAAGCCTAATTCCTTCATCTGGACTCCTTTTCAGGTCATTCTTGAGCCTAAACTGTAGCCCCAGAAGTCTTATTTCCAAATTTGGAAGCCTCAACTCAAAATTCTGTGTGTGCTAAGAGATATCTTTCTTTTAGTGAAGGTTGCTCAATTTTGGTCCAACCGGAATGATGCCCAACTTCAACCAATCATATCTCCCTCATCCGGACACGGCTTTAGGAGATTCGTAAGTGACAAATGAAGCCCCGGAAGTAAGCTTTCCAACGGTGGTGGCCTCATAGCTGAAATCCAAGTATTCAAAAGGATAGGCCTGATTTAGCGAGGGCTGCTTGACTCTCTCTTAGCAATTCATGCCCATCTTCTTCCTCAACTAGGTTTCTTCCCTCTTCTCCTCTTTTCTTCAACTCCAAACCCCTAAACAAGGTGTTTTTGAAAGATTTTTCAAAGATTTCATCTCTCTTTCATTTATTTCCACTTTGTCCTCGCTCGGTTTACCAAAAAAGCGCAACATTTAACAAAATACGAGCGTCGGAACATTGTAGGAACTTTATTTCAAAAATATTTTGAAAGAGAGGGTTTTAAGATCTAAAATCTTTTTGGTCCAACAATAGGGTGTGAGGTTTGGATTTGACGCTCTCCTTGCCAAAGAAACCGACCCTTTGCATAGCATAACCTGCACAACTTTCATCACCAAGGAAGCCATCAGTAGCGCCCAAGTCTTAAGGTCAATCAAAAATGGGGTGTCTACAGCAACCGATCTAGAAATTAGACCGTGTAATATGCTAGTTAGGAATTATAGAATTTTATGGTAGGTCAAATTGAAATTCGATTTGGGACGATTAAATTGGAATAAATAATGTTAAACTAATTGAATCTAGGTTATTTACACATTTGCCATTGAGTGGGCCACCTTCAAAACCATTGTTTTGGTCTTAATTCACATATGTTTGACACATCATTCTTCATCCATCTCCTTACAAAAGAAAAACGTGAGGGAGAGGAGAGTAAAAGGAATTTTGAATTCAACAAGTGTGTTGCATTGGAATTGAGAGGAAATTGAAGAAACTTTGGAGACTAGTTCATCTAGCTTAAGCCCAATTGAACATCTAAGGTAAGGAATCAAGTCCCTAATCTTGAATCTAAGTTGAATCATTTTTGAATCCAAGTGAATTGAACCTTGAGTTATGAAATTTAAGCTTAAGAAACATTATTTCATGCATGTATGTCCATATCATGGAGTTTTGAAGTTATTTTGCATGAAATTCTTCCATGCATGTCTATATTGTAGTTGTAATTTGAGAATTCATCAAGTTTTGGAGTAGAACTGCTCATGTGATCATGTGTTGGGAGCTTTGAAACCAAATGAATGCATGCATGGCATAATTACAACATGTTCTTGAATTTTGAGTTGGAATTTGGTACAATTGGCATACTTTTGGGCTTTGATTTTATGAAATGATCATCAAAACATGTTGTGTTATGAGTTTCTAAGTGTTTTCCAGAAATTTGGCCCAAAATGATGTGTTTTGGCATGTTTGGTTCATGGTTTGAAGCTTTGGAGCAAATCTGGAAAACCCAGAATTTGGCTTCCTCGCTCGAGCGAAGGATTCCATGCTCGAGTGACTACCTTTGTTTTCAGACTTTCGCTCGAGTGACGGAATGCTGGCTCGAGCGTAAATTACAAGCTCTCAGGTTTTTGCGTGTGCAGACGCACGCTCGAGCGACGAGACCTACACTCGAACGAGGAGCTATGTCTCACGCTCGAGCGAGCATCAAGCGAAGAATTTTAGCAACCAGTACTTTTTACATTTTTGCAGATCGCTCGAGCGAGAGAGTCTACGCTCGAGCGACCTCTCTCATTCGGTAAGCTTGCTCGAGCGAAGGAGTCTACGCTCGAGCGAGACCCCTATTTTCAACAAGTTTTGAAAAATGCTTTTAAATACATTTTTGCTTCCTCATTCCATCCTAGGCATTCCTAGGCCATGTTTAAGGCATCATAATGAGGATAATGTTATAGAACCACACCAAATCAAGTTAGGGGCTAAGTTATTAATCCCAAGTGTGTAATTCAGTGTGTATTCGTTCTGCAACTGTGTAGGTTTGGCACCCAAGGACGCTAAATAGCCTGCCTATAGCCCAGTAATCTGTGAGTAACAATGTTATAAAGATATGTTCAATTATAATTATTTTCTGAACGATTGACTGTACTGCTTTCTGAAGTGACATTGCTTACTAAATGAATGTTTGTCCCATTTTATGAATTGTACTATGTTTTGATTACAGAAAAGGCATTCATTCTTAACCCCTTTACACATTTGTTATTCACTGGACTTTGGCTCACAGTTTATATATGTATGTAGGTGGCCAGGCACCGGACCAAAGCTAGAAACGTCGGGTTAAGCTCATGTTTTGTCAAGCCAACCTTTGTGCCTCACTTCGAGGTGCCGAGTCTGCTCGAGCCAAGGCCGTTTTGGTGTGTTTCAGATTCACCCTTTTTGTCTCTGTTAATGTATAAATGTTGAAGCCGTTGGACTGTACAGTTATGGTCCCTAACCTGTATGCTACGTGTATTGGTTATGTATATGTCTATATGGCTATGAATGTGGTTATGTCTATAAAAGTTTTTCTCATTCAGGTTTTCACAGCTCATTGGACATCTTTTACTTCTGATTGGCTTCCACAAACCCTTTTATATATTGTATTACTGTTTTTACTGTTAATTAGGCCTTCGGTAATCACGGATTACTGGCCGGTTACGATGCTAAACCCTTAAGGGCAGGTTTGGGTTGTGATAGCTTTGTTATGTGTGGTGAAGATCGAGTTTGGGCATCGTTGATTTTGGGGTTTCATCTTTGAGGTAGGGATTTTCTTAGAGTTATATATATATTTTTGCAAGATCTATATGATTTTCGAAATCATCTTTCGATAACTTTGAAAATTGATTGTTGATTTAAGAAGTTGAGTGATTTTGAAAGTGAATTTTTCTCTTGTTCTTTTAAAATGATTTTATGGGTTCTGATTTTCGTTGATTGAAGAAAAGATGATTTTGGAAAGTTTTCTTTCAAAAGATTTAAGTTGTATAGTTTTGGTGAGAAAACCTAGAATTTGGGGATTTTTTTAAAAAAGACTAAAAATTCATGAGTGATATTGTTATATTTATTTTGTGTGTCAAAATAAATGGATGTTTGAAAATTTTCTTTTTTATGTTTATATAAATGATGAATTTCATGGAATATGAGAATTGTTGTTCATTTTGGAAATTATTGTTCAAAACGTTGAAATAGTCTTGAAATGACTAATTGTTGAGGATACTTGAGAAGAGGGAATTGTGTTATTTCTTGGATGATGAATTGGAATAAAAGTATTTATATTCATCTTGTGAAATTGGCATATCAATTAATTTGATTACATTAAATTTTGAAAGTTGAGTTGAAAACTTGCATTGAGAAAAGAATGTTGAGAAACAAGTTTTTATGGAATGGTTTTGGAGTAAATATGTTTGTAAGTCTTGATAGGTGGTGTAGATGATATTGAATAAGTTAGACTAAGAGTCCGGGGTGAAAGACCGAAAACCCGAACGGATAGGTGTCGAGCCTTCCGGTTAATACCGATAAAAATGACAATTTGGTAGTGCTTATATAATCTACTTGCAGACACCGACCTAGGGATTACCAGAGTCGTATTTACCGCTCTTGAAATAAATTGTTAAGTTTTGAACAAATGAAATTGCATGACATCATTGAGCATGATGGTTTTCAAAAGATGAAAATGTGATTTATCTTCAAAAATGGCATAGTGTGGCATGTGTATTTCATCTCTTGAGACTTTTATAAAATATATATACTTTGTTAGGGATTTCCTATTGGGCTTTATGCTCACCCTACGGGATTTTTGTGCAGGAAAAGATATGGTGATGCCGCCTAACTAAAGGTGATGAAATGTGTATTGAGAGTACGAGACTCTCATTTTGCTGTGACTCTGTGTGTAAGCCAAGGGTTGTATGTGTGTGGGTTTGAATAACCGTTTTATGTAACCAGGCTCAAGCCTTGGAAACTTGTAAACCCTTGGAGGTATTTATTTGTTTATTTATTTATTGTTGGATTAATGTATTGTTGCATGAAGAACTATTGTATCATGTAATGTAAGTTTGGAGATTTATATTTGGTTTTCCTTGAAAGAGCCATGATTGTTGTATTATCATTTGGGCTAGAAATTTGGGGCATTACAAAATTTCCCCCCTTCCTTTCCCCTTTTTTGTTTCTCACCATTTCAAATCCCCAATCCCCAATCCCTTAAACAAAAAATCCCCACTTTCAAAAATCCCCAAAATAAGATACCACCTCTCTCTCTCTCTCTCTCTCTCTCTCTCTCTCTCTCTCTCTCAGCAATGCGATGGCAGTGGCAGCATGACAAGGGGGGCGATGGTGAGCGGCGAAATGCTGACGGCTAGCAAGTGGCGATGGCGGCGGCGGCGTCTGGCGTCTGCCGATACCTTTGTCATTGGGTCGTTCACCGTGGTCAAACTAAGATTTTGTTTTGATTTGTGAATTTCCTTTGAAAAATTAGGATTTTGATTAAGGAACTCAAAAATTAAGATTTTGTTACCCTTAAACTAGGTTTGGAGATTCAAACTAGGGTTTTGATTGGGGTTTTCTCCATCACTCACTATTTAATGAGTCTTCTTCTCCAAACTAACGCAAAATGGGTCTTTTTTTCAATCCTCCTAGGTCCCCTCCAAGTACGTCCCTCCGATTCAACCCGTCAATCGTGGTGCTTACGGCATTGTTTGGTAACCCCCTCTTTCTCTCTCTCTTGTTCACTCTCTCTCACTATATATATACATATATGAAATATGTGTGTGTGTGCTTGTGTAATAAAATAAAAGAAAACTCAATTTGACAGCTTAATCCCTAAATTTTGTTTTGTTTTAAGGAGTTCTCGTAATTGGGTTTTGATTTTATCTTTACTTCCAAATGCCAATTGGGATGTATATAAATGTGTGCATTTGTATGTAATTATCTGTATATTCTTACCATCTCGTTTAAATGAGAAACTAATGCAAATTAAGGCTATGTTCGGATCATGAATTTGAGCCATTTCCCTTTCAAAATATGTACCCAAAAGAAAAACAATCCAGGTAATTGTTATTTGAAATTGTCACCCTTCTCTAGACATAGTTTTTATTTTTCACATGTTTGATAGTGACAATGTAAAGAATTCAGATGAAGGTGCATAGTTGTGGATGTTTTTGGGGACAAAACAAACATTCTGGGTCAAGATTTGTAAGCATTTTGAAACAAAGTAGTGCTGCTCATGTTTTTATAAATGTAATTTTGGTCAATATAAATGAAACAAAATATTTTTGTTAATTATTTATGATCAAATAGTTAACTTGTAGATTATAATCCTTGTAATTTTCCTTTAGTTTTGTTGCTACTTTCTGTTGGTCTTCCAAGATTACGTGGTAAAAGTTCGAAGGACTAATTTTCTACTGCTTAAGTACATTTATAATCCAATCCAGAATGAGTTTTGTTAGCTATGAAAGTATTTCCTATGAACATGGAAACAAGCACAATTTGTTATTCAAATTCCAATTCCAATTTGTTATTTAATTTTTTAACTTGTTTGCTGAACCTTTTCGATTCTGATGTTCGAAATACGCGTAACCAAGTGAATGTTTCATCAAGAACTTGTCTTTCTTACTGATAAAGCCAATTTCCCATTTTCCCATTGTTTTTTCTATGGGGATTGTGGTAGTGAAGTATATTACGTTGTCATTGTACTAAATAAATATGTTAAGTTTCTCCTGTAACTGCTTTACAGTATTAAGCTGGGTAAGATTCTGTTATATTTTATTTTTTTAACTATAATAATAAATATATATTATATTTTTTCCTTTTGGGGACAAGGTGTTCTATGTTGTTACCTTCTTACATGTCCATATTAGAAATGTTAATGGGATTATGTCAAGTGTTCTCAATTCAAGGCCTATGCAAGTTATAATAACAATTTAGTGACAATTCTTCCCCCATGTATTCCAAGCATGCTGGTTTTAGACCTTTGAATATATGCAAAAAAAAATTCTAATTTGAACCCAATAAAGCTAGGGACAGAACAGATCAACCTCTGCAATTGAGTGAGTGTTGCAATGGTTTGCTCACTTGTGTAGAAATCGGGTTGTTCTTTTCAGAATTTTGTTGTAGAGAAATTAGAATGGTAAAAAAACACAATACTTGTGAACATAAATGTTATATCATTATTGGTATCTTGAACTCTTCATAGAAAAGCATGAGCTACCAAAAGTTCATTTCTGATTTCTTGTGGTCCTTGTCTAAAACATGGAATTGTGGATAGAAGTCTTGAATGATCACCAGATAGAAATATCGATGCACTTATTTTTTTTTTGGGAGAGGAGTCTTGCCGACCTTAACCCTCCTAATGTGATGCAATTGGTTGTCATAGCATTTCAAACACCAAAAAGAAACTGAATGATGTTATACTTTTTCCTGGACTTGAGTCCCTCTATATAGGATACCTAAGGTAGTAAGTTAAGAGAGTTCTCCTTTCCTGGTCTAAAACTAGCAAACGGAGGAATTAACATAGACCCTAACTCTACGGAATAAAACTTAAGTAGCTCGGCCCGGGCTTTAGATCTATTTGGATCCTCTCCAACCTTCTACCAAAGGATTTACTCACTAGATAATGATTGAGAACTAAGGTCATGTTGTTTTGAGTGGATTAGATTAGATGGGATTTGTATTCTTAGGACTAACTATTAGTTCTAAGATAATCAATCCTTTTGGATTAGGTGTCTTATATATTTGGTTTGGCCTAGAATGATTATTAATTTCTTTAGATTATGTATTCTATTCCATATTTGAATTGGCTTAGGATTATGAGAAATGATTGATGATGACTGAACAATCACAAGTGGAATGCTGACATATGCAAATAAAAGTTTTGTTTGGCTTGGTTTGAGATCTTCATCGTACGCGTTTTAATCTATTATTTGTTAAATATGTAAATCTCAAGAATAGGATTTTTTTTTATCACTCAAACTCTCCAGTGCCTCTAAATTTCCTTTGATATACAGAGTTCAAAAAATTTTGCTATTTTGTTTCTGATATTTCTATATTGGTACTTTTGAAGCAAGTGATGATAATACATTGCTATTATTTGCTTTTTCTATTGATGGATTAACTTTAACTCTAGGGATGCTACTTTAACATACAAAGCTGAGGCTTTGGAATTGTAGAGATAGCTTAGGCAACTACAGACTCAGTATGATATACTCACTGATCAAGCTCCAGCTTTGATCCAAGGAAGAAGGGCACGAGTTGAGGCAACATCTAGTGTCCTTAAAAATACCAATGTGAGTTTTAAAGACACTATTAATCAGGTGATTGAGCCAGTATTTTCTACAGATTTGAATCAATTTGTGTTCCAAGGGTGAGATGGAATGGGATGGGGTGGAGTAGGGGGTAGGAGATTTCTATCTATATTCAGTTGTGCTTTGTTGTAGATCCATTTACTAGATTTGATGGAGAGTTTTCCTTTCGTTCCAGCTAAGGTCCAGTCGAAATTTCTGTATTGATATTATATTGTTGTGCATAACTCTTGGGATTGCTGTTTATCTGTAGAAGTAAGTTTCACTCTCTCTCAATAGAAAGTAAACACTTCATCACATTTTGTTAATATTTGACATGCTTAGCGGATTGCAGAAAACAATTTCATGCATGGAAGGGTGAACTTGTTATTAGACACAAATAACTTTACTTGTAAACTAAACTGAATGCATAGTTAATTTGGTTGAATTTTCTTCATGCTTGATTTAATATCTATTATTAATCTCATACCTTTACGTCTTTTGGTGGGATAAAATTGATCAAATTAGTTGTCATACTTGTCTGGGCTACAATCGGATTGCTTAGTCTGTATTGTTTCTTTCTTTCCTTTTTGGTTTTAGTATTTGAGCATTCTAATAGAGTGCGTACTTGCAGTGTATTGAAGAAGTAAGATAATACAGGGGCTACTACTTGTGCTCGTATCGTATTGCCTTTGTCTGGTATAGTCTTACATTGATTGAGGCCTTGTTATGTGTTTGATTTTG
Organism: Camellia lanceoleosa; assembly: GCA_025200525.1. Lineage (NCBI taxonomy): Eukaryota > Viridiplantae > Streptophyta > Magnoliopsida > Ericales > Theaceae > Camellia > Camellia lanceoleosa. The sequence continues at coordinate 28,971,524 of CM045763.1, read as the reverse complement.
TATTTGAATGGTTTTTCTGATGTTTGTTTGTCTTTGCTCATACTTGGAAGAAAATACCTTTGTCTCTCACATGCAGCTTTGGTTAAATCAGGCATTTTTGTATTAATAACATATTCTTTATTTCAGATTTTACTTTTCTTTCTTTTTTTTTTTCAGTTTGAGGTTGTATTCTATGCATGTGTTAATCTTGTGACTTCTGCAATTACTACTCTTGGCATATATGCAAACATATTATGGAAGGAACCAAAATTGCATGAAAGTGAGCCATAAGATCTTTCAATTGAAAGCAGATTGGATGTAGAAAAATCAAATAATGGAATCTGCAATTACTATTCTTGAATTTTTGGATGTGTTGTTTTATCTAATGCCCACCATGAATGAATGAGGACAAAAACAAAATCTGATAAGCCCCCGTCTATTTTGAAGACATTTATTTGAATCTTATATGTGAATCATATCTGTAATTGGGTTTTTCTTACCAAAAAGTGTGCTTTGCATATTAGGATTTCAATTGCTATTTGATTTTGAAAGGAAGTATGTGAATCAAGTATTTTATTAGTTGCAAATATATCTTAATATAACATGTAGACATCTACTTCTAAGTCACCTTGCAAGTTTATTTGGTTGTTGGCTATTGTACCTTGCATATTTTGGCATGCTAAATTCTCATGTTATGTTAGGTTATCCCTGCAGGTTCTGTTTTTGGTTCATCATGGACTAATTGGCAACAAATATTTGCACACACAAAGTAAGTTTTCTCGTTTTATTGGCAACTTATAATTATAAAAATATGTGTACATGTGTATGCATATAATGTTATTGGAGAACAAAAAAAAGAAAGAAAATAAGAACTAAGCATCTAAATAGTGGATTTTACCATGTATATGTATGTATATACACATCTCTACCACATGAATTCATGTTAAAATTTCCTCGATTTTTGCTTTTTCTAAATTAATCAATGTCCAACATATAATTTTCTAAATGGCAATTTGGATTTCCTATTTAATCATTACATGATCTTACTAGTTAATTTTATCCATAAAGGTGCATTTTATTCGCTAAATCTTTAATTTATTGTTATCTTTTTATATATGTGTGTGTGTATCTAACTATGCATCCGAATATGATTGTTTTCCTTGTTTTGATGATTTACATGATTATAACAGGTTACTCCATTCATGATTATAAGTGCACATTTCTTTCTCATTCTCATTGTTGTGAATTTTCTTTGCTTTTATGTTTTTAATATTTTCTAAAATAGACCCATTCTTTGTCCATAAATGTGAGCAATGTTGATATCAATCAGTGTCTCTCTGTCTATGGTCTTTAGTTATCCATGTCTAATAGGATGTCAAGGAGAAGATTTTCTTATATATGCTATATGAAATAGTTCAAGGATTTAAAGTATAAGATTCATAATTACATTGGAGATTTTAACGTCTCTTGATCTTTAATTAAGACGTCACTGCATTCAAGAAACTTAGAATTTGGGAGGTTGACGCCCCAAAATCACCAAACGATGTTGGATTAGCATGAAACTTGGCAGACACAACCACCTAGGCACGAGAGACTTGTAGGAAAAGACGAGACTCGAATCAAGTTCCCGGTTTTGGAGTTAGAGCTAGATTTTGGTCTAGGCAAACTAGTTCTTTAAGAAACTTAGAATTCGAGTTGTTGACGTCTCAAAATCACCAAACGATGTCGGATTAGCACAAAACTTGACACACACAACCGTTTAGAAATGAGAGACTTGTGAGAGAAGACGGGACTCGAATCGGGTTCCTGGTTTGGAAGTTAGAGCCGAATTTCGATCTAGGCAAACTAGTTCCTTAAGAAACTTATAATTCGAGGTGATGACGTCCCAAAATCACCAAACGACGTCGGATTAGCACCAAACTTGGCACACATGACCACCTAGGCATGAGAGACTTGTGGGAAAAAACGGGACTTGAATTGGGTTCTTAATTTGCGAGTTAGAGCCGGATTTCGATCTAGGTAAACTAGTTCCTTAAAAAACTTAGAATTCGAAGTGTTGATGCCCTAAAATCACCAAACGACGTCAGATTAGCACGAAACTTGGCACACACGACCACCTAGGCACGAGAGACTTGTGGGAAAAGACGGGACTCTAATTGGGTTCTCGGTTTGGGAGTTAGAGTCAGAGTCAGATTTCGGTCTAGGCAAATAGTTTCTTAAGAAACTTAATATTCGAGGTGTTGACGCCCTAAAATCACCAAATGGCGTTGGATTAGCACGAAACTTGGCACACACGACCGGCTTGGCGTGAGAGACTTGTGGGAGAAGACAAGACTTAAATCGGATTCCCGGTTTGAGAGTTAGAGCCAGATTTCAGTCTAGGCAAAATTATTTACTTAATTATCTTTATTATTATATAGTAGTTAAATTTTTATGTTTTTTTGTAATTAACATATTAATACATACTTATATTGTCATTAATTATTTTTGTTTTTTGTTTTCAAATATTTCCCGAGTAAGAGTTTGTTTCTTGTGGAATGTATGTCTGTGAAGAATGCGACTAACTTTTGTTTTTGTTGCCCGCGGAGAATGATGAGGAAAACTTTTGTTTTTGGTTTATGTTATTTTGAATTGTGAACAACATTATGTATTTAAACATTATATATATATATATATATTATGGAACATTATGTAGTGGGGTAATTTTGCTGATGTGTAGTTATGAATGCAAAAATATTTTTATTATGGAGAAATTGTTATGTCTATATAAAAAATTTTATATTATTATGCAATTATTGGTTTCTTTTTTATTTATTTTTATTTAATACATGTAATTTTAATATTTTTAATAATTTTATTATAGTTTTTTTTTTCTTTTTTTGCGACAGCACCACACCATCGCAAAAAACATTAGAATTAAAATCTATTTTTTTTGGTGACATAGACAATGCCCTCGCAAAAGAAATTGGTGATAGAAGTCACGTCGTCGCAATAAAAAAACATTTCGCAACAGTATTTTTTTTGTCGTCTCAAATAGAACTTTTGGCGACGGTACAACATTGTCATCGCAAAAGGTCTCAATTTTTTATATATTATAGGCGATAGTAAAATGTCGTCGCAAAAGGCTACATTTGCCGTCGCAAAAAAAAAGACGACGGCACCATGCCGTCGCTAAAATGTTTTAGCAACGCCCTATGTTGTGACCCCCTTTTGCCGTCACTAAAAGTTTTTTGAGATGGCATTAGAAGTAAAATGCCGTCGCAAAAAACTAAAATTTTTGTAGTGATTTTAGCCTATGACAAACGAGTCGTTTGGCATATGAGTGTTTTAGCCTAAAAGTCAAAAGTTACTAAAAAATCAAAAAGGCTATAACTTATATCAAAAAGTCAAAAAAATTATTTTTTCTTTACTTTTTTGCGCATATTTTCGTAAAAAATCAAAAAGTCATTCTAAACATTCTACTTTTTTTTATCTCATATTTTAGCTAAAAAGCCAAAAAATTAAATAACCTGTTCCCAAACAATGCAAATTGTCTAAATTAAAACTATAAAGATTAAAATAAAACTTGAATCAAATTATAAGAGTGAAAAATATAATTAATTTAAAAAACAATAGTCACTCCACTGCTCCACCATACACACAGCAGCAACCCAAACCCCACCACCACTCGTTGCTCCTTCATGGGGCCACAATCCACTGGATATGTTACCCCAAAACACACAGCTCACCGCAACCTACCGGAAACCACCCATTTTACATGGTAAATCAGAGAACCATTCTAATTTTATTTTTTCCCCCTGTACTACAAGGCTCTTTATAATTCTGTGCTTTAGCTTCTAAATCTTTCTAATCGACCCGTCTGGTTATTGCAACCATTTGTCTTCTATTTTTAGTTGAATTTTGGTTCTTATATGTTAAAGTTTCCTTTTTGTCTAAATAGATAGAGAGGTCTGTATGAACTTGATCAAATTTAATGGGTTGGTGGTGCTTCCAAAGCTCAATGGATCTGATGTTGAACAACCCAAATACCAACCTTCTACCACAGCCTAGCATGGAAATAACTCTCCAGTTCACCAACCATTTTACACCTGAAAGTACCAATTTACATATTGCCTAATATTCTATTGTCAACAACTATTTGAATAAAGGAAGAAGAGATTGAGGTATGTAGAGTCGGGGCATAACATCCATGGCTATGAAGAGAGAGGAAGAAAAAGCAATTATCAAATGAAGGGTAATATCATCATTGTGACAAATAATTTTTGCATCAATTAGTTTCCAGCCAGCTAGGAAGCACGGATATTGATATGGGATACTAGTACGATACGATACGATACGAATACGGTGATATGACAAAATTTAAAAAATTAGAATACGAGTACAACGGGGATACGTTCATAAAAAATATTACTTTTACAATTTTTAGTAATATAGCATGCATAAAAATAAAACTTAGAGCAAAAGACAATTTGATAAAAAGAAAGATTCCTATAAAGCTAAGAGTCTTCAAGGTCAATAGTTTCAATTTGTTCCCCTTCATCAGTGAATATCACAGCTTCCATATCTGGTTCATCAAGAGAAAGACTTGAAATTTCAAGTAAGCTTGCACCCTCCAATGTAGTTATCTTTTGGCATAAACAACAAAAAAAAATTCATCAATTCAATTAAATTTTAGCAATTCCAACAATATAGCATCACCCATAACAATCATAATGCAATTCAAATTAGGGGGGGAGGGGAAATTTATAAAGTTCATTTATTTATTTATTTGCTTATAAAAAATTAATTAATGGTGTTTAGTTGCAATTGTAAATTATAATTTATTTGATTTTTCAGGTAATTTGGACCAAAAAAGACAATGTATTTTTTTGAATTACACTATGTGGGTTTTTTTTAGCATAATTGAAATCTTAAATATGTATGAACAAATAAAGTGACATATATTTGTTTTAATTATAACTTTTGTGGACATTTTTGATATTTTTTGCACAAAATAACAAATGTGACAATTTATTTAGTCAAATAGGTTCAACTTTTTTCATAACACTACAAGAAAAATGACTTTTGGCGACTAAATTTTTAGTCGCCAAAAGTCTACTTTTAGTCGCCGAAAGTCCAAATTTCACCTTCCCCGACGAAATTTTTTAGTCGCTATATTAGTCGCATATTTGTGGTCGGCGGAGGGTATTGGCGACTAAAATTTTTTTAGTCGCCAAAAATAGGTCTTTACCGACTAAAAAATTAGTCGCCAATAGTGTTTTTCAGTTTTGGAAATAATACATTTAGCGACTAAAAATTAGTCGCCAATAGTGGTTTTTAGTTTTGGAAATAAAGACTTTTGGCGACTAAATTTTTAGTCGCCAAAGGTGTTTCCGACGGAAAAAAAAAAAAGTCCACTTTTTTTTGCTTCTGCTGAGTTTCGAACCCCAACCATTCACATTCCACGCCTTTTTGGCAACACTCGCCCTCCACTATGCCACCACAACTTCACATGTACAAATCATAATATATATTATTTATATATTATATTATTAGGATTAATATAAAATAATAATATATACAAATATAATTATTTTAATTCAATATAATTAATTAAAAATATATTATTTATTAAAAAAAATTGCACTTTTGGCGACTAAAGTTAGGTTTAGTCGGCAAAAGGCCTCCATTTAGCTACTAATTTACGTTTAGTAGCCAAAAAATGACTTTTAGCGACTAAAGTTAGGTTTAGTCGGCAAAAACCTCCATTTAGCTACTAATTTACGTTTAGTAGCCAAAAAAATGACTTTTAGCGACTAAAGTTAGGTTTAGTCGGCAAAAGGCCTCCATTTAGCTACTAATTTCTGTTTAGTAGCCAAAAACATAACTTTTAGCGACTAAATTTAGGTTTAGTCGGCAAAAGCTCTCCATTTACCTACTAAATTTTTTTTAGTAGCCAAAAATACCACTTTTGGCGACTAAAGTTCGGTTTAGTCGGCAAAACCCTCCATTTAGCTACTAAATTTGTTTTAGTAGCCAATAATCTGCACTTTTGGTGACTAAACCATTTTAGTCGCCGATTGTCCTACTTTCAGCGACTAAATTTCATTTTTTAGTCGCCAAAACCCGATTTTCTTGTAGTGTAACCAAACACATTTACAACTTATTTTAATTCTTTTAAACTAATAATCTAAAATTTTATAAGTATAAAAGCTAGCATATAAATGATATCAAATAGGGCCAAAACAGGAGTATATTCTTTTTTTTAAAAAAAACAAAATAAATGTGTATTACAAAAATAGGAGATCGAAATGGAAAGCGAGATGATATATATATAGAGAGAGAGAGAGAGTGAGTGAGATCAAGCGAAATCTGTCCAGACTAGAGAGATCGAGCAAGAGAGAGAGATAGTGAGATTGGGAGAGAGGGATAGAAAGAGAGAGGGACGAACATGATCGGTGACAATGGCGACGACCCTGATCGGTGAACCTAGGGCTTGAGTGGTTGATAGAGACGACTCATCTTCCTCTTTTGCTGCTGCTGCTCGCGACCTAGGCCTTGGTTTGCTGATTTTTTTTTTTTTTTGTTTTATTTTACATTACTTTTGTTATTTTATAGTTTGACTCCCATTATAAGTTTTTAAAATTATTTTTTCACGCCTCCATATCTCGAAAGTATCTCGACCGTATCCCTGAAATATCCTCGCGTATCCCAAACATATCCGAAATTCAAAAAATTAAAAAAAAAATAGGATACTTCTTTGCCGGATCTAACACGTGTCTCACCGTATTGAACCCGTATCCGTATCCAATATGTATCTGACATGCGTACGAGGGCCATTTTGGAGTATCCATGTTTCATAGCCACCCAAACATTCTGTTAGGCACTGTTAGTTTTGACGAAATTATGAGGAGGACACGTATATATTTTTAAATCGGAGGGAAGTCATGTGTTTTTTAGTTAAACCCTTAGGGTGTGTTTGTTTGGACGGACTGGATAAGAGGGGATTGTAATCCATCAGACTGTTAGTCCTGGAATACATTGTCCCTAGACTATTTGGTTGGACTGGATTTATATCCTATATTTGTTTATTCATGAGATTAGAGATCTGGATTGGACTATTCTATTAAATCCCATGTTTGTTTGGGATATTATGGAAAATGATAAATGCTCAAAAGACTATTTTGCCCTTTTGAATTATTTACTAAATAATAGGAATATTAAATCTGAATTATAAATTTGATTTAATTTTTTTACTAGAACTTTTAAAAAATTAAATAAATAGAATATTAATAAATATTACATAAATTTATTTTAATTTGTAATTGAGATTTTTAAATTTTATGACTACTTTATTAAGTATAATTAATATCATGAATGCACCAAGTATGAAATTTTTTTGACTTCAAAGAAAATCCAACACCTACACAAATGTAGGATCAAATGGGAAGAAAGTATTAAATAAAAATAAAAATAGAACACAGATGCAAAGGTTGAACAAAAAATGGCCCTAGGTCTGCTGCAATGAAATGAAGCTGCTGTGAAAGCAAAATGGGCAAGAGATGAAGAAAGAAGAGTTATTGTATGAGGGTCAAAAATGTAATTCATTGGCTAATCCCATGGGATAACTTATCCCACAAATTCTGTCCTAGCCTCCCCCCCTCCCGGGATACAATAAGCCAACAAATATAGGATTAATAGTCCGGAGGGACTATGACTATTAGTCCGGAGCAAACATTTAATACCAAATAACGGACTATTAGTCCATCTACTAATAGTCCAATCCTATGTTCTAATCTTTCAAAACAAACACCCCCTCAAGGGTGTGTTTATTTGGACGGACTGGATAATAGGGGATTGTAATCCATCAGACTGTTAGTCTTGAGATACATTGTCTCCGGACTATTTGATTGGACTGAATTTGTATCCTATGTTTGTTTAGTTATGAGATTAGATGTCTAGATTTGACTATTTTTTAAAGAATCTAATGTTTGGTTGAATAGACTGGATAAAGATAAATGTTCAAATAACTATTTTACCCTTGTAATTTATAATTTTTATTTAATATATAATTTGTAATTTGTAATTTATAATTTAACAACACTAAAAAATTTAATTTATAAGGCCATAATTTTTAATTTATTAGTTTCAATTAAATTAAATTTATAATTTATATTTTTTATTTAATATATAATTTTAAATTAACAACATTAAAAAAATAATTTTATTTAATATATAAATTTAATTTTTTAACAACACTAAAAAAATTTAATTTATAAGGCCATAATTTTTAATTTATTATTTTTAAATAAATTTATAATTTATAATTTATATTTTTATTTTATTATTTTTTATATAAATTTAATTTTTTAACAACACTAAAAAAATTAGAAGGCCATAATTTTTAATTTATTATTTTTAATTAAATTTAATTTAAAATTTATAATTTATATTTTTATTTAATATATAATTTTAAATTAAGAACACTAAAAAAATAATTTATAAATGTTCAAAAGACTATTTTACCCTTTTTTCAATTGTTTAAAAAGTAATAGCATGAGGGTAAAATGGACATTTCATACATTAGTCTCATGGGATACCAATCCTATGGAAATAATCCGACCCCACCCTTAGGATACATATGAGAGACTAATAGTCCAGAGGGACTATTAATCCAAAGCAAAAAAATTGAACCAAACAATGGACTATTAGTCCTATCCCATGAAATAATCCCTGAAAACAAACACAAGTGTAATTAATCCCTCACTACAAAAAAAATTAAGGTTTTAGAAACCAAAATTTGATGACAAAATTATTTTCTAAGGACCAAATATTTTTGTTACGAAAAGTGTCGTTATTATATTTTTAGCAACGAAAATTAGACATTAATGATGAATTATTATTCTTTTGGACCAAATTTTTTATCTCAAAAACTAAACTATTTTGAGACCAAATTATTGTTCCTAAAAGTCTATTTATTAGTGATATTTTCAAAATTTTGTCCTTAAAAGCTTTGTTTTTAACTTTTCAGGTTGACCTTTTAGCGACTATCCTCATGACGATAGAAATTGGTCCTTAAATGTCTCTTACAACAAAATTTTCACTTTTAAAAATGAAAACATTTGGTCTCTAACACTCTTATATGGTGTAGTGCATTTATTTTATTTTATTTTCTTTATGGGAGGTGGGAGATAAAATACATTCATGATCCCTCAAATATGTTTTTTGTGGAAAAAATGCTATGAACCCATTTTTATGGATCCTGAATTCATATTGAATGTGTTTGTGTAGTGAACATTGAATTGATGAAATGTGAGATCTACATTTGAAATGAATCTAAATCATTGATTCTTTTTTTTGATAAATTCTGGGTTGATAAGGGTGGATTTGTAATGTTGTTGTTTTTGTGGCTTTTCTAAGTTGTAATTTTGTCAATTTTATTAGATGCTGTTTGGCAACAAATTTTTTTTTTTTTTTTGTCTAAATAAGCACAAAAATACAAAATAAGCAAAATAAGTTAATAAGACAAAATGTCACATCCAAACCATAATCATTCATTTTTTTTCTCACAACCATCACATCCAAACCAAAAAAGGCAAAAAGAAATTTCACAAACGGAATTAATTTAGCCAAGGTAAATTTGTCAAAAGATCAAAAAACTAGGCTAAATTAATTCTCCCCAAACAAAGTTCCAATAAATTTACTAATTTTGAGTTTTGGTTCAATTTTGAACGATCATCTAACACTACAAGAAAACCTAGCTAATAACACGGAGGTTTTTGTGACGGGGTGATTACCGTCGCAAAAAAGGGCTTTTTGCGACGGGAAATATTTGTCGTCGCCAAAAAAAGAATTTTTTGCGACGGTATGTGTTAGCCGTCGCCAAAAAACGAATTTGCGACGGCGTGTACCTACCGTCGAGAAACATGGGCTTTTGCGACGGGGAGTCTTCCGTCGCTAAAGATTGTAAAAAGATATTTGCAGAAACATTGGCGACGCAAGATATACCGTCGCAAAAAACGTCTTATTAGCGACGGTAAAATGTTACTGTCGCAAATGGTGGACCATCTGTGACGGCAGAAGCCCATCGCAAAAAAACTCTCGTAAAACGACGTCGTTTCATTTCTTAATTACGCTCATTTGCGACGGTTAAAATATACCGTCGCAAATAAATAAAATTTGGTATCCCGCTTCTTCTATCCCATTTCGCGGTGAAATTCCTAAATTCCTCATATCTCCAAAATCCCTCAAATCGAAATCCCTCAAACCGAAATCCCTAAAATCATTCCGCCTCAATCAGAAATCCCTAAAATCTCCAAAATCCCAATCCCTAACTGTTAGTAGAACCGGAATCCCCGAAATCCTCAAATCAAAATCATTCAAAATCAGAAATCTCAAATTTGTTCCATCTCCTGTGACCGACGAGGGTGACCAAGCGAGGTGAGCAGCGACTTCACGGAGTGACGAGCAGCAGCTGTGAGCAGCGCCCTCTGACCGATCGTGGCGTGTTAATTTCTTAAAGGTCAGTGCATTCCTTCTCATTCCATCTCCTGTGAATTTCTTAAACATGAAAAAGAGATTCAAGTTTGATTTGGGAGGCCCAAGTTTGATTTTGGTCTCTCTCTCTCTCCCTCTCTCTACAGATACCAAATGGTGTATTGTTATGCTCTGTTTGATGTGATTGAGTTTCACATTGCGTTAATTCCACTTCAAAATATTTCAATGAATCTAAATTTATATTCCCATGACCTAGATTGTTTCAATAATGGTTGCTTCAATGATTTGAAATTTCATTTATATATTTGGTCTGTTGTCTTTTAGAAACCTGGTCATGGTTTACCTATTATGTGCAGTTCATTATCTGACCTCTTGCTGAATGTTCAGCGTAGTTACTATGAAATCCCAACAAACTAATTTCAAACCTCGACTTATTTAGGGAGTGTGTTTGTGTATGTGTGAAGAAACACATATCTCCATTGGGAGTATACAAACTCAGGAACATCAAACAGAGCATAACAATACACCATTGTGAAGAATCTGTTGTAGTAAATTTGATACTATCCTATAGTTTTTTTTTATAATTTTCAGGATGGAGATATAATACTATTGCAGTTGAGAATGGAACTTGAATTGTTCTGATGGAAAATAAATTAAATTTCATGTATTTTTGACACCATGGATTGTAAAGCAAGTTTTAGCCTTGCTATTTGTTCTATTGTCCAAAAGATAAGTTTTTAAATCAACCAATTGGCAACCCTGAATTTTGTTCAAATTGACATTCTTTCTAGTGTTTTGTCCTCTGCAATCTGTTGTCCAATTTTGCTGACGAAGGTCTACAACTCATCACTTAGCAACCTCTTTTATAGGTGCCAGATTACAAAATGATTTAATTTGCTGATGGTTGTCTTTATTACTTATGGTTATTCTTATTTTTCTGCTTGAGCTATCAAATGCTTCGAATAGCGGTTAGGAATCTGCAAGTGTACTCTTACTGGTCTTTCTTACAGTACTCTGAGGTCTTCCTTATGCTATTATGGTTTATATTGTGCTCATGGAATTCAAAATATTTAATAATTTTATAATGTATCAAGAGAAAGTACATTTGGTGTGTTTTATTCTAGCCTTTCTAAAGTTTGGGAGTCAACAGGCTTTGCTGTAATAAGAAGATATGGGTAATTCTAAATTTTGGGTCAGGTAATATTTGTTATATATTAATCTTAGTTATAATCTTTAATTATAATATGTGACTAATAATGCGGTGATAAATTAATATGTGATATTATGTCTTGTAATTATATTTTTACCCTTACATCTCGTTATGACTCTTACATTTGTTGTAATTATATTTTTTTCTAGGGCATATTTGTTTTGTATGTGAGATGTATATCTCCCAGTAAGTTTGCCTGAAGCAAATTAATAGTGGGAAACACATATAAGGGAAGTACAGATGATGGATAAGAATTCGATTGATTTGCCAAATAGGATGTCGAGGGAATACATTAATGGGATTGATCAATTCCTTGTGTTTGCCTACACCAATAGGGTTGAAGGTTCGATGATTAGTTGTTCGTGTAGAAAATGTGAGAATCGATACCATCTTGTGCGAGAGGGTGTACGGAACCATCTGCTTTTGAATGGTTTTTTTAAAAAGTACAAACATTGGATTAATCATGGGGAATCTTATGTATCTCTGCATGCTAATCGAGGGAATGAAACATTGGCTAATTTCGACATTGGCGACGATATGGTTGGAATGATACAAGGGGCTATGGGAAATCCACATGCCGGTACAAGTGTTGACGGTAATGAAGCACAGAGCACTAATCCCCATGCATCTGAACCCCAGCTCGGTCCAAATGCAGAGACTGCAAACTATTTCAAACTTCTTCAAGATGCACAAAGTAAATTGTATCCGGGTTGTCAGAAGTTCACATCTTTGTCATTCATTGTTCGGCTTCTACATTTGAAGGTGCTTAATCGATTAGACGGAACAAGTCTGTTGACATGTTGCTTGAGTTATTGAATGAGGCGTTCGTTGGGTGTGAAACTTAGGACTCATATTATAAAGCTCAAAAGGTCACAACAGATTTGGGCTTCACATATGAGACATGGGATGCATGTCCCAACATTGCATGTTGTTTCAAACGAGGACGCCAATCTTGATAAATGTGTCATATGCAAGTTCAAGATGGAAATCAAATGGTGATGGTGGTTCAAATGGTCCTCTAGCGGTGGCAAACAAATAGTACAAAACAAATGAGGTATTTTCCTTTAAAGCCAAGGTTGCAGAGGCTGTTTATGTCATCCAAGACGGCTAAGTTAATGAGATGGCATGCAGAGGAACGAACTAATGACGGTGTCTTTAGGCATCCTGCAGACTCCCTTGCATGGAAAGATTTTGATCGTCGAAATATTGACTTTAGTAATGATTGCCGAAGTGTAAGGCTTGGCTTAGCATCTGATGGTTTTAACCCATTCAGGACGATGAACGTAGTTCATAGCACTTAACTGTTGTACTCATTCCATACAACTTGCCGCCATGGATGTGCATGAAACAACCATTTCTAATTTTATCTGTGCTTATTGACGGCCCGAAAGGACCTGGTGACAAGATTGATGTGTATATGAAACCGTTGATTGAGGAGTTGAAAGAACTATGGAATGACGGTGTCTCCACATTTGATGCATCAACAAATCAAATGTTTCAAATGCATGCAGCTTTACTGTGGACAATTAGTGATTTTCCTGCATATGCAAACTTGTCAAGATGGAGTACTAAAGGCGAATATGCATGTCCTTGTTGCAATAGAGAAACTACATCGTGTTGGTTGAAGCATAGTAGGAAACAATCATACTTGGGTCATCGCAGATTTTTACCTAATGGCCATAAATTCCGAAAGGATAAAGTATCATTTGATGGTAGTCGGGAAGTCAGATTCAAACCAAAATTGTTGTCTGGAATTGAGATGCTGCTACAATTAGAATCTGAGGGTATTTTAACCTAATACAAGAGAGATGACCTTAAGGAGAGGCATAGGAGACAAGTAGAGAAGGAGAAAGTTGGACATCGCACCCATAGCTGGAAGAAAAAGAGTATCTTCTATGAACTGCCATATTGGGAGCACAATCTAATTAGACACAACCTTGATGTGATGCATATAGAGAAGAATGTTTGTGATAATGTGTTGTGGACAATATTAGGGGTTGCAAGAAAATCGAAGGATGGTGTTAATGCTCGGCGTGATTTACAAGAAATGAATATTAGAAAACCCTTACATTTACAATTAAGATGGTCGAATAAAGCTTATCTACCACCGGCACAATTCACGATGACCAAGGATGAGAAAGATTTGTTCTTAAAAGTATTGAAGGAAGTTAGAGTTCTCGACGGGTATTCATCCAATATATCGCGTCGTGTGCGCTTACATGATAGAAGTATTGGGGGTCTTAAGAGCCACGATAGTCATATTCTGATGCAACAACTAATTCCATTGGCCATTCGAAGATCGTTACCGAAGAATGTAATTGAACCTTTGATTGAATTGAGCAATTTCTTTAGACAATTGTGTTCCAAAGTCAATCGTGCGACAGATTTGCAATATATTCAAGATCGTATCGCCGTAACACTTTGTCATCTAGAGAAAATATTTCCTCCTACTTTTTTTGATATAATGGAGCACTTGCCTATACATCTAGCTGACGAAGCATTATTGGGTAGAGCGATTCAGTTTCGATGGATGTATCCAATTGAGAGGTATCTTCTTACTTTGAAGCAATATGTGCGTAATAGAGCTCGTCCAGAAGGTTCAATTGCTAAAGGATATCTTATGGAAGAATGCATGAATTTTTGTGCACAATATCTCAATGATGTGGAAACTAAATCTAATCGACCCACGAGGAACTACAGTGGTGATGATAATCTGGGTCGTGCTGTTGGTGAAATCACAAGCTTTTATCTTGATAACATTTCTTGGGTACAAACTCATCGGTATGTCTTATTCAATACAGTCACGGTTCAACCATTCATAAAGTAAGTTATGTCACTCATTCAATATTTTATTATGTTCCATTGAATTTTGAACCAAATTTTGTTTTTTGATAAAATTTCAATTTACACAGCAAACACCTTGAAGAACTTAAGGTCAAAATGCCTCGTGTTGACGATCATCAGCTTCGGCGTGACCATTTTGAAACTTTTCACATTTGGTTCAAGGAACATGTACGTATTTAAATGTACAGATTCTACTTACCTGAGTCGAACTATATTTTCAATTTTACAATTTTTATTATTTAAAATAGGTTCAAACCTTGCGAAGGACTAGTGATGTCACATTTTCTGAAGAGATTACTGTATTGGCAAATGGTCCTCATAACCTGGCAAGGAGGTTCAACGGGTATATAATGAATGGGTTTCGGTATCGAGTAAAGGCCATGGATGACCGTCGAGCCACACAAAATTGTGGTGTAGCTTTGAAGGCAGATACCATAAGTTATGCTAGTCGGAAAGACAAGAATCCTCGTGTGGGGTCTGTGTACTATTATGGACAATTGACAGATATTGTTGAGATTCGATATTCGAATGAGAAGAAACATGTGTTGTTTAAGTGTGATTGGATTGACAACATTCACGGGAAGATACAAGATGTCTTCAATTTCACGTTAGTCAACTTCAATCATTTGTTGTATCGAGATGATAGAATTACTAATGAACCTTTCATCTTGGCATCCCAAGCAGAGCAAGTTTGGTATGTTGCAGACCCGTTACAACCAGACTGGCAAGTGGCGGTGAAGATGTCTCAAAGAGGTTTATTTGATATGAGTTCGACTGATCCACAAATTGAGCCATATATGAGCCAACAATTGGAAGAAAATATAATGCTTCGTGATGAAGAAGTTGGTTGGGTGAGGGAGGCCGCAGAAGGGGAAACAGTTGATGTTCAAATAGGTTGATATTTAATCAACATCAGTAATTCACTTAAGGCCAAGGTTGTACTTAATCATCATATTCTTAATTTACTTTGTCTTTGTAATTATATTAGTTCAATTAATGTCATATTATAGTTGATGACAAACCATTATCTATGTTTCTAATTAATGTTATATTGCTTGCAGATTATTATGGGAAGGAAGAGGAAACCTGATCATCCCCGGCGCATGATGTCCGACGTGGTACGTAAGAGGACATCAGCGGCACCACCATTAGCGGAGGCATCACATCGACCACCATCAGAAGGGCCATTAGTGCCACCATTAGAGGAGGCATCACAGCGAGCACCATTAGTGCCACCGCATCGACCACCATTAGTGGCACCACAGCAGCTATCATCTACTCAGCCACCATGCCTACCATTGGTGCGTCCACCATCAGTGGCACCACCATTAGAGGTGGCATCACAGCGAGCACCATCAGAGGGGCCATTAGTGCCACCGCATCGACCCCCATCAGTGGCACCACACCAGCTATCAGCTACTCAGCCTCTAGGCCTACCATCGGTGCGTCCACCATCAGTGGCACCGCAGCAGCTATCATCCCGACTAGAGTCATCGGCTTATGAGCCATCCGCAGGTATATAAATTTGCTTTGATTTGTATGAAAATTATTTAAATATATATTTATTTGTTCTCATTACATATAACTTGTTTATTTTCATTGTATTTTTCAGATCCTTCGACTTCTTCACAGCCTCACTCAGGTATAAGAAATTGATTTGTATTGACATTATTTAAATTTGCATTTGTTTATTAATCGTTGCATATTGTATCTCACAGGTCATGTTAGTTCTTCATCAATCTCGAGTAGGCGTGGTAGAGGATGTGCCAAGGGCATTAGGGAGTGGGGTACCGGTACCAAATTTGACATACAATTTGATGAAAATTACTGTCCAATAGGGGATAACGTGTCTAAGTTAACTACTCAACTTGGCATTATTGTGCGAAATGGTAACATTGTTCCTCTTACTTTTCTTGACTGGAACACTGTGCCTGATAATATTCTTGATGCTATCTGGAAGGATGTGAAGGTAAAAGTATATTTTTGTCCAAAAATTTAAATTCCAAAATTGTGTTATTATTATTTAAACCTTGAAATTGTGTTTTATAGGACAATTTGAATATATGTCCAGAGGAGTACAAGCCAATCTGCATGAAAAACTGTAAAGACATATGGAAGGATCACAAGAATAAGATTAAGTGTAAGTATTTCAAGCCTAGAAGTGAAGATCCTAATCAAGGATGATGTTCCTTTGCACATTGTGCCAAGCGATGGGAAGAACTTGTGGAGTATTGGCGTACTTCGATCTTTGAGGTATACAAATAAGTTATATGTATGATATGTAAACATACAAATCATGTTTATATACTTACATTTGTTGAACCTATTATAGAAAATTGCAATTAGGAACGCTAAAATCGTGAGCTCACGGCATAGCTCATACCACAGGGCGTACTACTTTCGCTCAGATACGACATGAGGTTTATATTTTACTATTTTATTTTTGTATATAAATAAACATTGTATATTTACAAATTATTTGGATTCTAATTTTCATATTTCTAAAAAAATATAGATGACCAATAAGGGGCAGTCTACTGATAAGATGAATGTTTGGCTTATGACACGTAGAGCAGATGACCCAGAGGTTATCCAGACCGTGGTAGTTTCCAAACACCTTTGATTGTATTTAAAGTTGATTTTTTATTTTTTGTGTTAACCATCTTAATTTGGCATATACTTATATTTCTTATTCAATACAGGATGAGTTTAATGACCAACTCTCTATGCTACCTGAGGATTGTCGAACTTTGGAGGCTAGGAATGCCATTTTCCATGAGTTGATAGGTCATGACAATCATGGATATTGTCGCACATACGGGAGAATTGTGCCTCGGAGAGCAGTGTATAAAGATGGTGCAGGGCCATCATAGTCAGCACCCCAGCCATCGACTATTGTTCAGATCACCCAGCAGGTTCGTGCGGAGCTAAGGGATGAGTTGAGGCAGGAGCTGAGGGAAGAGATGAGGGAGGAGATGAGAGCAGAGTTCTCTACACATTTACAGCAGCTGAGAGCTAAAATGATGGCCTTTGTGTCACAGGGGGCAAGTGTGGATCCTAACAGACAGGTTCGATATAAATTAAATTGTTTGATAGTTAAATTGTCACACAACATTATGTATAAAATTCGAATATGATTAACACATTATGCGTTGACTATCATAGGCTCCTGATGCATCGAGTGGCCACCAGCCATTTAGGGAATCTGCAGAAGACGAGAATCCATATATACCACCACCAGAAGATCGGGTATAAAATGTAACTTTACATTCTAAGCTAAGATGTATATTTCACTCTAGGCAAACTATTTCTTTAAAAAAATTGAATTCGAGGTGTTAACGCCCCAAAATCACCAAAAGGGGTTGGATTGACACGAAACTTGGCACACACGACCACCTAGGCACGAGAGACTTGTGGGAGAAGACGGGACTCGAATCGGGTTCCCGGTTTCGAAATTAGAGCCATATTTCGTTTTAGGCAAACTAGTTCATTAAGAAACTTAAATTCGAGGTGTTGACGCCCCAAAATCACCAAATGGGGTCGGATTGGCACGAAACTTGGCACACATGACCGCCTAGGCACGAGAGACTTGTGGGAGAAGACGGGACTCGAATCGGATTCCCGGTTTCGGAGTTAGAGCCATATTTCGGTTTAGGCAAACTAGTTCTTTAAGAAACTTAAATTCGAGGTGTTGACGCTCCGAAATCACCAAATGGGGTCGGATTGGCACGAAACTTGGCACACACGACCGCCTAGGCACGAGAGACTTGTGGGAGAAGACGGGACTCTAATCGGTTTCCCGGTTTGGGAGTTAGAGCCATATTTCGATTTAGGCAAACTAGTTCCTTAAAAAACATGAATTCGAGGTGTTGACGGCCCAAAATCACCAAACGGGGTCGGATTGATACGAAACTTGGCACACACGACCGCCTAGGAACGAGAGACTTGTGGGAGAAGACGGGACTCCAATCGGGTTCCCGGATTAGGAGTTAGAGACGGATTTCACTCTAAGGAAACTAGTTCTTTAAAAAAATTGAATTTGAGGTGTTAACGCCCCAAAATCACCAAAAGGGGTTGGATTGACACGAAACTTGGCACACACGACCGCCTAGGCACGACAGACTTGTGGGAGAAGACGGGACTCGAATCGGGTTCCCGGTTTCAGAGTTAGAGCCATATTTCGGTTTAGGCAAACTAGTTCCTTAAGAAACTTAAATTCGAGGTGTTGACGCCAGAAAATCACCAAATGGGGTCGGATTGGCACAAAACTTGGCACACACGACCGCCTAGGAACGAGAGACTTGTGGGAGAAGACGGGACTCGAATCGGGTTCCCGATTTCGAAGTTAGAGCCATATTTCGGTTTAGGCAAACTAGTTCTTTAAGAAACTTAAATTCGAGGTGTTGACGCTCCAAAATTACCAAATGAGGTCGGATTGGCACGAAACTTGGCACACATGACCGCCTAGGCACGAGAGACTTGTGGGAGAAGACGGGACTCTAATCGGTTTCCCGGTTTGGGAGTTAGAGCCATATTTCGGTTTAGGCAAACTAGTTCCTTAAAAAACATGAATTCGAGGTGTTGACGGCCCAAAATCACCAAACGGGGTCGGATTGATACGAAACTTGGCACACACGACCGCCTAGGAACGAGAGACTTGTGGGAGAAGACGGGACTCCAATCGGGTTCCGGATTAGGAGTTAGAGACGGATTTCACTCTAAGCAAACTAGTTCTTTAAGAAACTTGAATTCGAAGTGTTA
The DNA here is from genome assembly GCA_025200525.1 of Camellia lanceoleosa. Classification (NCBI taxonomy): domain Eukaryota; kingdom Viridiplantae; phylum Streptophyta; class Magnoliopsida; order Ericales; family Theaceae; genus Camellia; species Camellia lanceoleosa. The sequence continues at coordinate 28,952,254 of CM045763.1, read as the reverse complement.
ACGTTCCAAAATCACCAAACGGGGTCGGATTAATACGAAACTTGGCACACACGACCGCCTAGGCACGAGAGACTTGTGGGAGAAGACGGGACTCGAATCGGGTTCCCGGTTTCGGAGTTAGAGCCATATTTTGGTTTAGGCAAACTAGTTCCTTAAGAAACTTAAATTCGAGGTGTTGACGCTCCAAAATCACCAAATGGGGTCGGATTGGCACGAAACTTGGCACACACGACCACCTAGGCACGAGAGACTTGTGGGAGAAGACGGGACTCGAATCGGGTTCCCGGTTTCGGAGTTAGAGCCATATTTCGATTTAGGCAAACTAGTTCTTTAAGAAACTTAAATTCGAGGTGTTGACGCTCCAAAATCACCAAATGGGGTCGGATTGGCACGAAACTTGGCACACACGACCGCCTAGGCACGAGAGACTTGTGGGAGAAGACGGGACTCTAATCGGTTTCCCGGTTTGGGAGTTAGAGCCATATTTCGGTTTAGGCAAACTAGTTCCTTAAAAAACATGAATTCGAGGTGTTGACGGCCCAAAATCACCAAACGGGGTCGGATTGATACGAAACTTGGCACACACGACCGCCTAGGAACGAGAGACTTGTGGGAGAAGACGGGACTCCAATCGGGTTCCCGGATTAGGAGTTAGAGACGGATTTCACTCTAAGCAAACTAGTTCTTTAAGAAACTTGAATTCGAAGTGTTAACGTTCCAAAATCACCAAACGGGGTCGGATTATCTGAAACTTGGCACACACGACCGCCTAGGCACGGGAGACTAGTGGGAGAAGACGGGACCCGAATCGGGTCCACGGTTTCAGAGTTAGAGCCATATTTCGGTTTAGGCAAACTAGTTCCTTAAGAAACTTAAATTCGAGGTGTTGACGCCCCAAAATCACCAAATGGGGTCGGATTGGCACGAAACTTGGCACACACGACCACCTAGGCACGAGAGACTTGTGGGAGAAGACGAGACTCGAATCGGGTTCCCGGTTTCGGAGTTAGAGCCATATTTCGGTTTAGGCAAACTAGTTCTTTAAGAAACTTAAATTCGAGGTGTTGACGCTCCAAAATCACCAAATGGGGTCGGATTGGCACGAAACTTGGCACACACGACCGCCTAGGCCCGAGAGACTTGTGGGAGAAGACGGGACTCTAATCGGTTTCCCGGTTTGGGAGTTAGAGCCATATTTCGGTTTAGACAAACTAGTTCCTTAAAAAACTTGAATTCTATGTGTTGACGGCCCAAAATCACCAAACGGGGTCGGATTGATACGAAACTTGGCACATACGACCACCTTGGAACGAGAGACTTGTGAGAGAAGACAGGACTCCAATCGGGTTCCCGGATTAGGAGTTAGAGACGGATTTCACTCTAAGCAAACTAGTTCTTTAAGAAACTTGAATTCGAAGTGTAAACGTTCCAAAATCACCAAACGGGGTCGGATTAATACGAAACTTAGCACACACGACCGCCTAGGCACGAGAGACTTGTGGGAGAAGACGGGACTCGAATCGGGTTCCCGGTTTCGGAGTTAGAGCCATATTTCGGTTTAGACAAACTAGTTCTTTAAGAAACTTAAATTCGAGGTGTTGACGCTCCAAAATCACCAAATGGGGTCGGATTGGCACGAAACTTGGCACACACGACCGCCTAGGCACGAGAGACTTGTGGGAGAAGACGGGACTCTAATCGGTTTCCCGGTTTGGGAGTTAGAGCCATATTTCGGTTTAGGCAAACTAGTTCCTTAAAAAACATGAATTCGAGGTGTTGACGGCCCAAAATCGCCAAACGGGGTCGGATTGATACGAAACTTGGCACACACGACCGCCTAGGAACGAGAGACTTATGGGAGACGACAGGACTCCAATCGGGTTCCTGGATTAGGAGTTAGAGACGGATTTCACTCTAAGCAAACTAGTTCTTTAAGAAACTTGAATTCGAAGTGTTAACGTTCCAAAATCACCAAACGGGGTCGGATTAATACGAAACTTGGCACACACGACCGCCTAGGCACGAGAGACTTGTGGGAGAAGACGGGACTCGAATCGGGTTCCCGGTTTCAGAGTTAGAGCCATATTTCGGTTTAGGCAAACTAGTTCCTTAAGAAACTTAAATTCGAGGTGTTGACGCCCCAAAATCACCAAATGGGGTCGGATTGGCACGAAACTTGGCACACACGACCACCTAGGCACGAGAGACTTGTGGGAGAAGACGGGACTCGAATCGGGTTCCCGGTTTCGGAGTTAGAGCCATATTTCGGTTTAGGCAAACTAGTTCTTTAAGAAACTTAAATTCGAGGTGTTGACGCTCCAAAATCACCAAATGGGGTCGGATTGGCACGAAACTTGGCACACACGACCGCCTAGGCCCGAGAGACTTGTGGGAGAAGACGGGACTCTAATCGGTTTCCCGGTTTGGGAGTTGGAGCCATATTTCGGTTTAGACAAACTAGTTCCTTAAAAAACTTGAATTCGAGGTGTTGACGGCCCAAAATCACCAAACGGGGTCGGATTGATACGAAACTTGGCACACACGACCACCTAGAAACGAGAGACTTGTGGGAGAAGACAGGACTCCAATCGGGTTCCCGGATTAGGAGTTAGAGACGGATTTCACTCTAAGCAAACTAGTTCTTTAAGAAACTTGAATTCGAAGTGTTAACGTTCCAAAATCACCAAACGGGGTCGGATTAATACGAAACTTAGCACACACGACCGCCTAGGCACGAGAGACTTGTGGGAGAAGACGGGACTCGAATCGGGTTCCCGGTTTCGGAGTTAGAGCCATATTTCGGTTTAGACAAACTAGTTCTTTAAGAAACTTAAATTCGAGGTGTTGACGCTCCAAAATCACCAAATGGGGTCGGATTGGCACGAAACTTGGCACACACGACCGCCTAGGCACGAGAGACTTGTGGGAGAAGACGGGACTCTAATCGGTTTCCCGGTTTGGGAGTTAGATCCATATTTCGGTTTAGGCAAACTAGTTCCTTAAAAAACATGAATTCGAGGTGTTGACGGCCCAAAATCACCAAACGGGGTCGGATTGATACGAAACTTGGCACACACGACCGCCAAGGAACGAGAGACTTGTGGGAGAAGACAGGACTCCAATCGGGTTCCTGGATTAGGAGTTAGAGACGGATTTCACTCTAAGCAAACTAGTTCTTTAAGAAACTTGAATTCGAAGTGTTAATGTTCCAAAATCACCAAACGGAGTCGGATTAATACGAAACTTGGCACACACGACCGCCTAGGCACGAGAGACTTGTGGGAGAAGACGGGACTCGAATCGGGTTCCCGGTTTCGGAGTTAGAGCCATATTTCGGTTAGGCAAACTAGTTCTTTAAGAAACTTAAATTCGAGGTGTTGACGCTCCAAAATCACCAAATGGGGTCGGATTGGCACGAAATTTGGCACACATGACCGCCTAGGCACGAGAGACTTGTGGGAGAAGACGGGACTCTAATCGGTTTACCGGTTTGGGAGTTAGAGCCATATTTCGGTTTAGGCAAACTAGTTCCTTAATAAACTTGAATTCGAGGTGTTGACGGCCCAAATTCACCAAATGGGGTCTGATTGATACGAAACTTGGCACACACGAACACCTAGGCACGAGAGACTTGTGGGAGAAGACAAGACTCGAATCGGGTTTCCGGTTTGGGAGTTAGGGTCGGATTTCTATCTAGCCAAAATTATTTACTTAACTATATTTGTAATTATAAAGGTGTCGTTTGGTAACACTTACGTTTTCAGTTTTCTGTTTATATTTACAAAAATTTTAAAAACTCAAATAAAAACTTGTTTGGTAAAATTTTTGATTTATAAATCAATGGTCTCAACTTATAAATTTGGCCAAAAAATGAAAACACAAAAAATGTGTTTCCATTTTGAGTTTTCAGTTTTTTTTTTTTTACCACCCAACACTAGCCACCACCCGCCACCATTTTCTGCCACCACCATCCACCCCCCACCACCACCTGCTGCCACCACCCTCTACCCGCCACCTACCTGCCACCCACTCGCCACCACTACCCACCCCTCGCCACCACCACCACCCACCACCCACCTACCATCCACCCGCCCCCACCACCAGCCTCCTACTTGCCACCAGCCACCTACTTGCCACCACCACTTACCAGCCACCTGCCACCCACCCACCACCACTACCACCCACCATCCACCACCCACTACTACAACTACCATCACCCACTACCCACCCACTTGCCACCACCACCACCACCACCACCACCACCACTACCCACCCGCCACCTACTTGCCACCACCACCCACCACCAGCCCACTCGCTAGCACCTACTACCCGCCATCGTTACCCACTCACCCACCACCTCCCGTCACCACCCACCTGCCACTACCACCCGCCACCCGCCACCGCCACCACCACCCACTCGCTACCACCCACCACCCACCACTGCCACCATCACCCACCATCACTCTCCACCACCTACCTACCACCACCAGCTATCTGCCACCCACCACCCGCCACCTGCCACCACCACCACCACCACCACCACCCACTCGCTACCACCCACCACCCGCCACCGTCTCCCACCCACCCACCTACCACCCGCCACCCGCCACTACCACCACCACTATCCACTTGCTACCACCCACCACCCGCCACCGTCACCCACCCATCGCCACCTACCCGCCACCACCTGCCATCCGCCACCCACTTACCACCATCACCCACCATCACCACCCACTCGCTACCACCTGCCACCGTCACCCACCCATCCACCCACCCGCCACCTACCCGCCACCACCTACCATCTGCCACCCACCTGCCACTACCCACTCGCTACCACCCACCACCCGCCACCGTCACCCACCCACCCATCCGCCACCATCCACCACCACCAGCTACCCACCACTCACCGTTACCACTTTCTACCACCGTCTTTCGCTGCCACTTGCCACCACTTTCTATTTCTCACTCTTTTTTATATTTTTAAAATTTTTTAAACATTTTGTCAATTACCAAACGCGTTTGTAGTTTATGTTTTTTTAAAAATAAACAAAAAATAAACAAAAATTAGTTTATAAAATTTTTGTAAATATAAACTGAAAACGTAAACGTTACCAAACACATCCAGTAATTAATTTTTTATGTTTTTTTGTAATTAAAATATTAACACATAATTATATTGTCATTAATTATTTTTATTTTTTATTTTCAGATATTTCCTGAGTAGCAGTTTGCTTCTTGTGGAATGCAGCCGTGTGAAGATTCCGACGAACTTTTGTTTATGAAGAAAACTTTTATTTTTGATTTACGTTATTTAGATTTGTGAACAACATTATGTATGTGGTTGGATAATTTTGATGATGTGTTATGTATTATGCAAAATTATGTGGTTGGATAATTTGGATGATGTGTTGTTATAAATGGAAGAGTATTTTAATTATGGATGAAATTTTATTTATATACAGGAATTTTTATATTATTATATAGTTATCGATTTTTTTTAGCTATTTTTATTTAATACAGGTAATTTGCATATTTTTAATAATTTTATAGCTGCATTTTTTTGTTTGAACCAGGTTTTTTGCGACGGTAGCGTAGCCGTCGCCAATGATATTGGCAATATTAACAAAAGGGCCTTTAGCGACAGTACTTTCACCGTCGCAAATAATATTTTTAGAGACGGCACACTTTTCTGTCGCAAATGACAGTATTAACGACGGTATGAAACCCGTCGCAAATAAACATTTTTAGCGACGATATTTTTACCGTCTCAAATAAACCCTTTTGTGACGGTATTTTCCCGTCGCAAATAACCATATTAGCAAAATCTCCAGATTTTTTCACATTAATTGCGACAGTATTTTGCCGTCGCTAAAAGGTATTTTTCCCGTCGCCAATATTTTGCGACGGCGTTTACCGTCGCTAAAGACCTTTAGCTACCCCTTTTTTTGCGACCCCCCTATCACCGTCGCTAAAAGCTATTTACCGTCGCAAAAAAGCTTTTGAGACGGGTTCTTGGGTAATGGCGACGGTAATTTACCATCGCAAATAAGCGAATTTTTTGTAGTGTAAGTTATTAACGGAATTATAAAAAAAATAATCATGATCCTAAAGTTTGTATTTTGTGTCAATTTCTTTAATTTTGTCCCTAAATGCTGAAAGACTATATTTGAATGACCGAAATCTAGATGGAAATGAAAATCTCATCACCATAAATAATAAGTTTGTTATGCAATGATTTGGTTTTAATCACATGATAAATAATGAGAAAAAGAATAATCAAACACAAACATAAGATATAAGTGGTTAGAAACAATCAAAATCCACTATATGTAATAAGTTTTATAGATCACTCCCTGACTTTCTCTGTTTCGTTCCAACCCTAAAACGAATAAACTGATATAATTTATAAGATAAAGACTAATTGGTTAAAGCTAACATTACAGACTCATAAATACTAATTTTGATACAATCCTGACCCATCAAGATTGCAATGTATCTTCGGTGCATTGCGAGAGGTCCGTCTCTATTTCCGACTAAGAATATAGTGAATACAAGATATCTCACAATAAGTTATTAACATTTGAATGAAATTATGCTAGACATTATTTTATATATATATATACACATATATATATGTCGTAGTCATTGAACTCATTCAAATGTTTGATAAAAGAGTGGTGATTGAGACTCTATCTCCACAAGATTCCCATAAATCTAGACTACTTATGATGTGAATTTCACGCATATATGAGTAAACCCTACACATACATGAAGGACTAAAATCACTTTAGAGGTGGGGGATCATCTCCAAATAGGATCCCAAACATTTTCCTCGATAAAATCATGGGTTTTTTTTTTTTTTTAACAATGTTAAAATCATGGTTGATAAAGTCATTTTTATACATGTCTTTCCCTTCATAGAATAAATTTTTTTCCCAAACGGTCAACTAAGGGATGTGGAGGAAGACAAGAGTGTTTTACAGGAAACCCATCCACATCCGCACCACCACAATACAAAATTGATGCCTTACTAGCAGAGAGAGAGAGAGAGAGAGATTGATTTATAAAGTTATTCCCCAAATCAATCGATGGCGACCCAATCTCGGTCTTCTCTAATCTTCCTGCCAGCTATTCTACTGTTCGTAATCACATCCACCACCACTACTCAATCCCAAACCCAACAACAGAAGTCATATTTCGACCTCTGCGCACCTTTCAACTGCGGCAATATCACCTTCAGCTTCCCTTTCTCCCCCTCCTCTACCTTCGGCACAGCTCAATTCGACTGCGGCCTCCCTCGCTTCCAAATCGCCTGCGACCCCTCCTCCTCAATCCCCAGCATCGAGCTCTCCGGTCGCCTATACCAAGTCAAACAACTCTTCTCATCGGACCGTCTCGTCACCGTCGTCGACAACCTACTCATCAACGAGATTAAATTGGGTTCGTGTACTTCTCTCCAAAACCTCACAATTTCAATTACGGATGGCACTGTGGGAAACGCGGTCCTCGGGCTTCCAGTGGGAGGTGTGAATCTCACAATCTTCGAGTGTCCAAATGGGAATTCTCTCCCCACCGGGTTTCTCGATCAAGTTGTGGGTAATTACAGCTGCAGTAAGGGGAATCGGGTTTACATTTGGGATGGGACTCGGACCCAAGTCGAGCCCGGCCTGGGTCCGGTAGTGGAGACGCCGGTTGGGTGCGAGTACGTGAGTTTGCCTTTATCTGGTGCGAGCTTGCAGAGGCTAAGGTCGGACAGGAGTGGTGCTGATGCTGGTGGTGCTCGGACGCTGCTTGCGGATGTGTTGAGTTATGGGTTGCAGCTGGAATGGCCTAATATTACGGACTGTCAGATTTGTGAGCTGACAGGTGGACGATGTGGATACGACGTGAGCTCCCAAAGAATAATTTGCTTCTGTCAGGGCGGCTGTAATACGTAAGTTTTTTTTTTTTTTATTTTTTTTAACAGACATTGGAAAATTCTTAGATACTGTATTACCAGTATTAGATATTTATTTATATTTTAAAAAAAAAAAGAGTATATATTTAATATATAAAATATATACCTGCACGTTTTCATAGGCATTTTCAATTGGAAACTTGTTTATGATCTCACTCTCCCACCCCCGTTTTATTTAATTACATTAAGGAATTGTTTGGGATGAACTAAATAAATATATTTTTTATTTTTTTATGAAAAAATATATAGAAAAATAGAGAGGTGATGTGATGAAAAAAAAATAAAAAAATAAATTATTTTTAAATTACCAAACTTAAACTAATAATAGTCCCAATTTTCTTCTTAGGACCCCACTCATCCCCCAACCCAGCTCTTCTTAATTGTTGTTTGACATTAACTTTTTTAATTAATTTTTTTGAATTGAATTTTTTTTTAATTTGAGATTAAAAAATTAATTTGATTTAACTTTTTTAATTTTTATAAAGTAAAAAATAAAATAATTATAATTTAAATATAATATTTTATTTTATTTTATTTATTTTATCATTTATATATATATTTTTTTAATCCAACTAAAATTAGTCAAACGAAAGCTTAGAAAGCCCACCAAGCCGCCAAAATTCCCCAACCACCACCAAGAGTTGAAATACATTATTGTGGCCGGATAAGACCTTTTCTTTGTTTTTTTTGAACAGCAAAAAACAGTCTTTTATCGATGAAAATTGTCAAACATGAATTACATCAAATAAAGGAAGAGAAAGTGCAAAAGGCATCAAAGCAAACCGCACGATCCCAACTAAGTCGGATAAGACCATGACACCCCCAACTTCTGTATAATCCTCCATGTGTATACATCCAACAAACAGCATATCATTGGCACCCTCCCCACAAATTTTACAATCTCTGCGAGGCATTACTCTTTTTATAGTGGAATGTGTTCTACCAAATGATTTTTATTATTATTATGATTATAGACTATAGCTAATAAAATTGTGAGAACTGCTCAGCACCGTCCATTGGGTGGTGGTGGTTGATGTTGGGGTATATATATAATGTATTGAAATATGTCAAAAGTGTATAAAAATATGTGCATATTGAAATTTTTTTTGTTTTTTTAATGTGTAGTCGTTATCAGGTTCATAAAATGACTTGCGCTTGAATGTTGATGTGCTCCAATCTAACAAGGACGTACGTACCCATAGAAGCACATGAATTGTATTAAGTTTACATCCCAACAAAAAAAAATATCTAATGGAAGTGTCAAAAATTATAAAAGGCAACATGATAAAACCTAAACATCAATTACCACTTTGAAATCTCTTTCGGTGAGACTTGAGAGGAGTCGGGAGAAAATCATTTTATTACGAAAATATATGTATCGGAATAATCTATAAAGAAGAAGAGCCAAAAGATTGGTTCCCCTTGAGTTAAAATCCTAGTTCCACCCCTTCAAGCCACTAATGGGGACAACAACAATGGGGCAGGGAGAAGAGAGGGGAGACGATGAGTCGAGGACAAACGACTTGGGTGACAACTACCAAACCCCATAACCACAAGCATTGCCACTGCCACTTTCATCTTTTCTTTTGATCCATGAGATTCGTTTTCATTGATGTATGTTATGATGGGTTACAAGAAAGGCCATCACCACAACAATTTGTAATTATGTTGGTGGAGGCGAGCGGTAGTCATGGCCATTACTGGGTTAGGGTTTGACAGAGTGTTTGTGTTATAAAAGGAGGAGGAATTTAGGGCAAGAAAAGAGAATGGTAAGGGGAAGAGAGAGAGAGAGAGAGAGAGAGAAGTGGAAAAAATGGTTGATTTGTTTCTTTAACCCATTTAGAAAATTAAGGGTAAATGAGGAAATTCAAATTAAAAATTGATGATATCATACTATTCTGTTCAGCTCTCTGATGGATCTCTAACAGAGTGGGTGAAGTGTAATGCGACTCACATGTCAGGGGGAGTAGTGTAATTTCTCCAAACTAATGGGATCATTGAGCTATAATTTAAGCAACTATCAGAGGATATCAGTGTAATTTTCCTTTCTTTTAATTAGTCTATGTAAGAGGGGTTAACTTGAGCCTACTAAATTAATTGGACCCAATCGAAGCCCAATCGGAAAACCTAAAAATTCGTGAGTTTGGAGAAATTATTGCCAAATGGGCCCAAGTGAATTCTATTGAACGGACCTATAAGAAAGCCAACAAATTGGGCTAAGGAAGACCCATCAAGCATATATCTCTAAAGAGAGTCCAACAGGGCCATTCGAGGATGCTCAGATCATACAGGCATCCAATAAGGTTAACCGTTGATTTTAGAAGAGATGAAACCCTCGGAGGAAATCCATTCTCTGAGGTATTAGTCTAGTGTTGAAAAGGTTTAGAACCACGAACGTAGAGACCTATTTGAGCTCAAACTCGAAAAGGTTCGGATCCACGAACCTAGAGATCCGAATAAGAATGGCAATTTGAACCCGACCCAATAGAGACCCAACTCCCCAACCCCGATTTAAGCAATTTTTTCCCAAAAATACCCCTGATGGGATGGGGATGGTATTAAAAAATCAATTCCCGATCAGTTTCGGACCGAGGACGGGGATAAGTGTCCAAGCCCCATCCCCGTCCCCGTCCCCGTCCCTGTCCCAGTCCCAATCCCCGCCCTGGTCCCTGAGGTAAAATTACCATGTTACCCCTATATATATATATATATATAAACCAAACCCACGTTACACAATCACTCACACAGTTTTCCATCTTCCCTCTCTCGGTTTCTCTGTTTTTCTCTCTAAAGCCCTCTCATCACTGCCGACTCCCTCCCTCCGCTGTCCTCTCCTCAAGCCAGAATTGAGATCTACAACGATCTAAACTGAGATCTCTCTTTGCTCTGTTCTCTCTCTCTCGCTCTTTCTTTATACACTGCGACGATGGTACCCCTCTATCTCTCTCCACGAAACCCTCTCCTCTCTCAAAACCGCTCTTCTCTATCTTCCATTTTGAAACCCTCTTTTCTATCGAAACCCTCTTTTCTCTATCTTCCATTTCCGATTTGGCTTTCTCTCTTCTTTCCCATCTTTGTTTTCTCCGATCTAAACCGCCACCACCAACATTCTTTCATTGCTGTTGGGCAATAACACACCGTGTGTAGTCCCCGTCGCCAAAGGGACTCTTCTGCCTTGAAAATCTCTATTTTTTTTTAGTTGTTAGATCATTATTGTTGTTGTTGTTGTTGTTGTGATAGATCTAGATCCGCGGAGATCTCACTCTCCCTTCTGTTGCTGCTGTTCTGTTTTGTTTTTGTTTTTTTTTTTGGCCCGGGGAATTTTCAGGTCAGGGAAAACCGATCCCCGTTAGGGGACAGGGGCGGGGACAATAATAGGTTCCATGTTGGGGATCGGGGCCGAGGACGGGGTAATTTTCATCATCGGGGATCGCAAACGAGAAGTGTGATCCCCAGTTCCACCCTAGCCCATTGTCAGTCCTAGATCCGAAGCACTTGGCTTTGAATGGATTTGGACGCAATGTAAAAGTCGCTCCGTTAATAAGTCCCAGAACACTTGCGGACTCGGAGCTTTCTGGGATCTACCCACCAGAACTACGAGAGTAACAGAATCCGAATAAAGGACCCGATCTTGAGGACGGTGAGTGGAGATAAATTCACTCTTCGGTTAAACTAGCCTATACCCGGGTCGATGTGGCACGATCTAAGGGGTCCTTGAGACTCGGCAATATTTGCGGCAAGGCGTTCTCTTGAACTACCCCTAACCCTTCTGTGGCAGGGCGTCCTCTAGGACTTACCCTAGCCCTTTAGGATGATTGGGGATCATTGGTTAGATGTGGCTAAGAATAAGGGTTCGCCGAGGGGCTGATCTCCTCTTCGAGGTTTTCCTCATCCTCGGAAAGGTCATCTCCTCGGACGAAGTAGTTAGAGGAAATATTCTCCAGGTGCCTTGCACATAGACTACATCCTATATCATGAGGTACTTATAAATAACATCCACCCATAGCTTTACAAGGGATGGATTTTGGAGAAACAATTCTTGGGAAAGAACTAATTTCCCTTCTTCATCATCTACCTTGAGAGTGAAAGTGAGAGATCCATGGGAGAGCCTTGCCATTATTCTCTCTCTAACTACTTTACCTTCCTCTTCATCCAATCTCTTATTTCCATAATCTCTTTACTATTGTGTTTCTAGTTGTGACTGTCAAAGAATCTAAGCCTTTCATTATTTCTAGAGAATTCAAAGTTTTTCCAGCAATCTTCGAAGATCTTTGAATTTCCGACAAGCCTTAGAATTTTCCGACAACATTATTGAACCCTCTCATACAGTCTACATTACACATATTAAACCACCTAACATGAGTTGTTCCAATCATATTCTCTTATCTTAAATTTTAAATTTCTATTGTTGCATGCTATAGTTATGACGAAGAAGCAATTTATAAACTTTCTTTATATATTAAAAGATGTTTGTGTCGGCATGGGTTCAATATATCGGAGTCGCCAGTGGTATTCTTATTATTTTCACCCTAGGTGAACCCATTGTACATAAGGTGCTTCCTTATTATAGAGTTCAAGTCTGACTGTTACAATCGTAATTTCACTTTCCCATATTCTCGTTCTACCTATTGTAAAACATCATAATAATAATAATAATAATAATAATAATAATAATAATAAAAGAAAGAAAGAGTTTTGAGTTTTGCACGCAATATCATATTTCCTAGTGCAGGTTGTAATTCTGGTCCATAAACAATGTTGAATTTCTTGTAATAATTTGTGGGCTTTTTGTAAAGCTATTAAAGTCGTTTGAAATTGAGATGCATGATTGAGCAGCACCGATTATCAAATTGGTCAAATTTATCCAGTATGCACCAATTAGGTATATTAACATTAATTATATAATTATCACTTTCTTAACCCTTTTGTTTATTTTTAGCACTTCCATACTTCTTGTTTCTATCAGCCAACAGATCTGCATCTGACATTTTTCAAAGATAAAATGGCATATTGTAAGATGCGAAAAATTAAAGACTAGTAGTGTAAGAATTTCACGTGGATGAGAAAGAAGGAACGGGTCAATTCCACAACCTGTTTGCCTCTAAAGCATGCGGGGAGAAAAATGATACAATCAGTGTAATAAGTGTACTTGCATTGCCCACATGAGAATTAAAATTGATGACTTTTATTAAACAATGTTGCAAACCAGAAAAATGCTTAATTGAGTCGAAGAGTGATGGTGATTTCAGCCATTTTTGTGCCAATAATGGTAAATAAGTCTATTCTACTCTTGGCTAGAAGAACACTTAACCTTAGTCCCAATCACTTGAAGTTGGTTTAGATGGATCCATTTCTTTACAACTATAAATGCTCAATTTTCTTTACCTGAGGTTTATTTAGATTTTAATTGCATGGTTTGTTGACCTTGAATTCCTAAAACCTTGTCATGCAGTTTTTTTCTATTATTTTCTTATCCATGAATAATTTATCACTTTTGTTGGATAAGAACAGAACTTTCAATCCTCATTTCTACCTACTTTCAAAATATTGTTTACTTATTACATTCCATCCTTCAACCTTGCAGGCAAAAAAAATCAAATAGATGGAAGCTCATTGTAGGTATATCCTCGTTCTTGAATATTTGGCAAATATTGAAATTCAACTTAACCCAAAGCATCTCATAATGTTGTTTCGAGCCTATTTCTCTGGCAACAACGCAGCCAGAATTCACCATCTTGTGTTTAGCAACCAATCATGCATTTCTGCATCAATAGACCAACATTCTAATGGAAGTAGTCATTCATGCCAACCTGACTCCCGTTATAAATGAAGTCTTATTATTACTTGGGCAACGGAATTTCATTAAGGCAGCATGAATCAACATTTAACTTGATTTATGAGATTGAGACACATGATGCCATAATGGATTCATAACAAGATTTAATCCTTTCATTGTGTATTTAGGAGTTGTTTGGTGCAAGATTATTAGGGTTGCTTACAGTTTTTTTATCATTTTGGGCATTTGTGCCAGTGTTTGCTGCCATTTCTGGGAAAAAAAGTTTATTATTAGGAAGTTAGGAGAGAAATGCATTTAGCTTATACTTTCCGATTATTGGTGTTTAGTTCACAATAAACTGCACCAAACAGGCCATCAATTCATCATTATTTTAGCCTTCTGTAGGTATTGCAACTGGAAGCATTTGCGCTCTGCTTGCTGTAGTCTTACTGCTCATGTTCAAGTACAAAAGGAGAACAGCGGCAATCTTCAAGCCATCATATTTTGGAAAGAATCAAACAACAGGAGATGAAAGAAACGCAAAGGAGTTCATTAAGAGTTACCAATCAACCTTATTAACAAACTACTCATACAATGATATAAAGAAGATGACTGGCAACTTCAAAGAAAAATTAGGGGAAGGTGCCTATGGCAATGTCTTCAAAGGAAAGCTGTCATCAGATAGTCGGCTCATTGCTGTCAAAATGCTCATGAATTGTAGAGACAATAGCGAAAATTTCCTTAATGAAATCACCACCATTGGTAGGATTCACCATGTTAATGTTGTACGCTTATTAGGCTTCTGTTGGTATGGCGCGAGACAAGCTCTTATTTATGAGTACATGCCTAACAAATCATTAGGTGATTTATTACATCAAGGAGATGTACGTGTTTCATTAGGATTGGCACGATTACTTGAAATTGCCATAGGAGTTGCACATGGAATAGAGTATTTGCACAACGGTTGTGACTCGCGAATCTTGCATCTTGATATAAAGCCTCAGAATGTGTTGCTGGACCAGAATTTCAATCCTAAAATTTCAGACTTTGGATTGGCAAAAGTATACTCTCGAAATCAGAGTGCAGTCACAATGA